>JASDDO010000028.1:129190626-129885626 GCA_030015575.1 Agapanthus africanus
GGGGTCATGTGGGGCCACGTGACCTTAGTCTTTTGCGTGCATGGAGATCTTTCAAGTCCTTTTATTTTATTCTGAGAATTAAATTCTCCGTAGGGTTAAACCCTAATTATGACTTTGGAGGAATTAAATTCCTATTATAAAAGAATTAAATTCTATGTAGGTTAAACCCTAATTTCTTTTAGAGGAATTAAATTCCCATAACTCTGAGAGAATTAAATTCTCAATTAGGTTAAACCCTAGTTCTGTCCATCTTGAAGGAATTAAATTCCTGTAATTTTGGGAGAATTAAATTCTCATATAGGGTTAAACCCTAACTTTGTTTTGGGGAGAATTAAATTCTCTAAACTCAATTCCCCCTCTAAGTTTTGGATCTGCATGGCAGGATCTCAACCCGATGAGAATAAATTCCTCAACTTATGGGGGAGATGTGCTCTTTGCAGATTCTCAACCAGAGAAAGAACTAAGTTCTTTACAAAAGAGTTAAACTCTTAGATTTTTGAGAATTAAATTCTCTTTTTCTGAAGTTTTGATCCCCTTTCTTTTTCTCACCTAGGGTTTTCTTTCTGAATTTTCAAGATGCCAAAATTCTCTCCAAAGTTTTCTCTCTAACCTTTCTTTTCTCTTCTCTTGGCTCCTATTTATAGGAGGAGGAAAAGAATCAATTTGTTTAGCAAATCTCTCATTGAAAGATTTGATTTGTTTTCATCATTAATCCGAGCCTTTAGATTATTAGGTGAATTTAATTCACCATTGGATGTTTAATCCAAAGATATTCTATTTGTTATTTCTGGTGAGATTTAGGGAGAAATCTTTCCTTGTCTAAGATTTTTCCATAAATTGGTGATGTTTAATCACCCTTGAATTTTTAATCCAACGGTTCTCTTTATTCCTTTCCTATTTGAAAAGATTTTAGAGAAATTCAAAATTTTAAGATTTTAGAGAAATTCAAAATTTTAATTCTGTTAAACTGTGAGGCTTTTAAAGCCAGTCATGTGCTGACACGTGACCCTTGGTCACGTGTGAGCACGTGACCCTCAATTGAGTCATTTTTCAGTAGCTTGTTTATGTTGTTGTTTTAACCATCACGTGTCAACACGTGACCATTGGTCACGTGTGAGCACGTGACATCTTATTGAGGTATTTTTTCTGACTTTTAGAATTAAATTCTTTTAAGCTGTAAGGCTTTCAAAGCCTGTCACGTGCTGGCACGTGACCCTTGGTCACGTGTGAGCACGTGACCCTCAATTGAGTCATTTTTCAGCAGTTTGTTTTCGCTTCTGTTTGATGAAGTTTTAACCATCATGTGTCATCACGTGACCATTGGTCACGTGTGAACACGTGATACCTCATTGAGGTAATTCCTGATTTTTTAATCAGGAAACACCTCTGGTGGTATAAGCAGTAATTTGGTTGTGCATCTAGTTCGTCGGGGAACGTATTTTCTGGAGTGTTTTCTTTGGAAGGTGGCAACTTCATTCCCATCAACAGAGCATTAGCGAGCTGCTTCCTTGTCTTGAACCTGCTTTTGCTGGCGGCAGAAGTGCTTCTTTCCGATTGGGGTATTTTAATCCTTTCGTTCAGTCGCCGACGTTTGGCTTTTTCGTATATGGCGATTTCACGCTCTCGGTCAGCTTTACTTTTCTGAAGCGCCTCATTCAGGAATACGTCAATCATCTCGTCTGACGGTTCTAGGAGTTCTGGTTCGGGATCTGCCCCCAATTTCTCTGTATCAGGAGCTTCTTTGCCATTTATCGAGTAAGAGATCATGTGGCAGCTCGCCACATAGTCTTCAGGCCCTTCTAAAGAATCGTCTCCTTCGTCAGCGTCAGCGTCTTCATTCTCAAGAACATGCTTAAAGAATTCGTCCAACGTGATTGGGGTCCGTGCCTTCTGGTTATATTCTTCCAGTGCATCGATGTATTTCTGCAGACCTGTACGGGTATCGTCGGGTTGGACGGGCTTCTTGGCCTTCTACTTCCTTTACGAAGATTTTGATGGCTGGGCCTGGACGTTTTGACTATCGCTACCAATTCTTGGCGTCGGGTGCGGCTTCAGCATTCCCTCAATGACTTCGGGCTTCAGCGGACTTTTCCACCTGATCGCCGGGCATATTTGGAGATCCTTCAGCATTCTTTTCGTTTTGGCTGAAAGAACGACCTCCCATGGAGCTTCTTCTATAAATGAGCATGATGCCTCGGTGTGTCTACCCTTTTAGGACCGTGCAGCTGAAATGGGCTTACTTTCCAATTCTCAGAAAGTGCAAATTTGCCCTGTTAGTATTGGTCCTCAATCCAGCCTTTAAAGACGAAGCAATTTTCGATTGGATGGCCTACTACTCGGTGGTAGGAGTAGTAATTGGGATTATTGACGTCACCTGGCTGCAGTGGGCGTCTCAGATCTGGTAGAGTAATGAGCCTGTTGCGCACCGTCAGTTCGAACAGTCTCCTTGTTTTATCCCGAGGGAATGAGTAAGGACGCTTTAACTTTTCGTTGATAAATCGCTGTCTGTCATTTTGGCGATCAGCTGGTTTTAGACCACTCGGCTGTTGCTGAGCATTGGCGACAAAGGTCGCTTTCCCTTTCTCCTTTTCATTTCGAGGCTCCGTTTTTAAAGAGGAAGGCCTATGGCCCATCTGGTCCATTTGGGCCAACTTGTCGATCAAGGCCTGAAAGGTGGTCGGCTTGAAAAACATCATGAACTGGGATATGGTCACCTGCGGATCAAGAGTTTCCACAAACATGCCCACTGCAGGAGCTTCCTCTATGCGCTGTTCGCACTTTGACAATAGATTCCTCCACCGAATCGTGTACTGAACCCATGTTTCGCCTGGCCTCACCCTAGCGTTAATTAGTGCGGTGATCGGGGTGCACTCGTTAGCGCTTGCGAATCTCTGTGTAAACAGTAGCTTCATTTCTGCAAATGTCTTGACAGCGTCATTCGGGAGTTCGGAATACCACTCGAATGCTGTCTCCGACAAGCTGCCAAGGAATTGGCGAAGCAGCAGCTTATCGTCACCTCCGGTGTTGCCGCACAAGGCTCTGAATTAAGCAACACGCTGGTGTGGATTCCCCGTCTCCTTATATACATAGAATTTAGGGATCGTATATCCCGGCGGGTACTTTATTTGGTCATACCAACCCGGATAGGGTCGTCCAGTCATAACAATTTGCCTGGCCGCTTCGCTCGCCTAATGAGCTCGTATCTGCTGAGCGATATAGCCATCCAGGGCGGCTTTGGAGATGGTCTCCTCTTTGGCTGCTGAACAAGCAGGAAGGGAGTTTGACGTCTCCCCTCGGTCATCTTCAAGGATAATCGGAGGGTCTTCAGCTGGAGGATCCGGCTGTATCATCATGCCGACCATATCTTGGAATAAAAGCACCATTCGTTTTATGTTGGCCGCTTGTTCCGCAGCCTCTTTGTCTTTCCTCTCAAGCATTCTTCGGAGGAACTCAGCATCAGTTTCCTGTACTTGGCGCTGCTCTTACGACGTCCCCGGGCTTTCTTTTGGCCCGGTGAGTGCGGCCATGGTTGTCAGCATCTCCTGGAGCCTTTGCTGTTACTCCTGAGCTTTTGTTACCGATCGGGTGAGTGGTCGATGACCCGTGGAGATACGGCTATCCTCTTTTCCGGAAGCCATATAAACAGTATGCACTACTATGCCCCCAGACTTGGGGCGTTTAGGTTCAGTGCTCTTTAGATTCATCGCAGACGCGGGGATTTTCTCCGCCTTCTTCTTTTATGAACGGTCGAAGTTGAGGGGGCCGTTGTAGCGGGTACCCAAGTAGATGACACCTTCTGTGGTATAACAGGGTGGTCTTTCTCTTGCCAAACTTTCATCTTCTTCAGTCGGCGGGAGTAATCTTGATTGATCACCGAGTCTTGGACCTGTCGCCAGACCTTGTGAATTTTGGAGGACAGCCACTGAGGGGACTGCTCCGGCTTTGTCTTTGTAGCATTCTCTATAAGTGGAGGAGATCTTTTCAGCACGGCAGTCGGAGAGTTCTTGCGGACCCTCTTGAGTGGTTCAAAATTATTCCCAGTTGGAACAGCAACATCAACTTCCACCGTCGGAACTGGCGGAGTTAGTCCAGAAGGAGAACTGCCCCCAGCTTTCCTCACTCGGCGCCAGTTGGCGACGTCGAGCATGCCTTGCAGATGGTATTGATTCAGCTATGGGGGTGGCTCCCTCATGCCCCTGTCTGGTGAAGGGTTGCCGTTGGTGCCAGCCTATTGAAAACTGACGTCCGCTGAGTGGGGGATGATCAACCTGTCGAAGGCAGACTTCCGAGTAGGGGAAGCAGCCTTGGTGACTTTGCCTGAAGCGGGAGTTGGAGCGGATAGTCTAGCGAAGACTGATCCCTTAGCAGGAGAAGCCTCTCTGATGACTTCGTTCACTAGAGCAGGAATGGCTATCCATTTCGGGATAACCCCCTTAGGTATCGCGGGCTTTTTCACGGGCCCATTGGAGTTTTGGCCCAGTCTGTTGAAAACCGAGGTACTGGATTTGGGCGACCCATTGAGAGGGGCCGCAGTAGTCGTAAGCCGATCAAAGACCGACTTCTTTGGAGCTTCTTGCGACAGCAGTGGGGCGTTGAAGCTCATTGGTGGGAGCATGGTCCCAAAAAATAGTCCAGTGGTGGCATGAGTCGCCTGTTCCACTGGCATCGTAAAAACAGAGGCCGCTTGAGGCCCATAGGTCACTCCTCCAGTAAGGACGGAGTGGGAGTTATTGCCGTTGTTGTAGTTGATGCAGTTGAAAGCCATTGATCTTCTTTTTTCTGCACGGAGCAAGACACCAAATCTTAGTACTTCGAATCCAGGGGCAACCATAGAAAACTGCGATTCGTTTTTGAAACACGACACACGAAGTATGGAGTGGAAAGAGGAAAAGGTCCCACCGGGCGTGCCAGAATCTGTTCTCCGCCGAAAGACGCGACCGGGACGTTAGGACGCCCGGCCTGAATTTGGGGGCAGATGCTATTTGGTTTTATCCGTTCACCTCTCCGAAAATGCCAAGTTGATTTATGGCACCGTGTATCGGAGGTTTAGAGGGATGCGGCCGTTGTAGCAGACTTCGTTAGATTCTCCCTCATTTGAGGGGTTTTTTATTGTGGGGACGCTCTTCCCTGCAGGAGTAAGCCCCTGCAGTTAATTACGTTACCGCATCGCGGTAACAACTTTCTCCTTCTCCAGATGATCACTTTGTGTCGTATGTGTTTGTTTTGTTTTTGGTTGCCCATGGATTGTATACGGAAACTAATTTATGTTGTCGCCCGTAGGGCGTGGATTAGTCCAAATCCGTATTTTCTTAGATTTGGGTTTGGGTTAGGTTTAAGGATAGTTAATCTCATTTGAGACTAAGATCAACTTAAACGTTTGTTAAGGATACGTTAGTCTAATTTTAGACTAAGATCTACTTAACAGGATTATTTAGATCCAATAAAAGAGCATTTGGACTCTATTGTTTTAGTTTAGGGACATTGCGGTCCAGAAGTTTTAGGACATCATAGTCCGTGACAGTTTAAAGACATCATAGTCTGTAAAGTTTAAAGACATCATAGTCTATGAGTTTAAGGACCTCACAGTCCATGGTAGTTTAGAGACATCATAGTCTGTAAAGTTTAAGGATATCATAGTTCATGAGTGTAAGGACCCACAGTCCGTAAAGTTTAAGGACATCATAGTCCATGAGTTTAAGGACCCCACGGTCCATGGAATATCTGGTTCTCGGGACCCGTCACCTCTCTGAAGACGTTGAAGGATTACAACGACACATATCAGAGGAATGAAGAGATATACCCTTGAACCAATATTGTTTGGGAGATCTGTAGTCAAGTTTGGGACTAAGATCAAAGATTTATGAGCGTATGGGCTCAATTAATCTGAATTAGGGATCTGTGGCCAACTTGGGCTCGGCTCATTCGGTTAAAATGTTGGGCATTGCTCAGTCCTTTTTCATTTAACAATGCTGAGCATTGGTTTGGGTTCTGACAACCGTTTTTGTCTTTTATTGAGTGTTGAGCACTCATTATAGCTCTGGGGGCTTTATTTAAATAACAGTTTATGTTCCCTCAGTGCACACGTGAGGAGTACGTGGCGTGCTTGGCGCTGAGCGCCAGTCAATGAGCGCAGAGCGCTTCTATTAAGTAGCGCGCACGTGAGGAGCATGTGGCGCGCTTGGCGCTGAGCGCCAGTCAATGAGCACAGAGCGCTTCTATTAAGTAGCAGAAGCGCACACGTGAGGAGCACGTGGCGCGCTTGGCGCTGAGCGCCAGTCAATGAGCGCAGAGCGCTTCTGTTAAGTAGCGTACACGTGAGGAGCACATGGCGCGCTTAGCGCTGAGCGCCAGTCAATAAGCGCATATCACTTCTGTTAAGTAGCGTACACGTGATGAGCACGTGGCGCGCTTAGCGCTGAGCGCCAGATTTGGAACGCTAAGGTGCTTCTTATGAAGTAGCATACACGTGAGGAGCACGTGGTGCGCTTGGCGCTGAGCGCCAGACAATGAGCGCAGAGCGCTTCTGATCAATTTCGTGATTGGAGAAATAAGTTCTCGCTTACAAGAGACTTTGTCTCATGGTTCTAAGAACAAAGTTCTTATTTTTATAGGAGATGTTACAATCTCTTTTATTTTCTTTTGTGAAAGACTTTGTCTTTGATCTATGATCTGAAGAGAATGAAATTCTTCTCCCCCCTTTTTATGATGAGATACTATGATCTCTTTTTGTGAAAGACCTTTGTCTTATAGATCTATGATCTGGAAAAAAAACTATGCTCTTCTTCCTTGATGAGATGTTTTTTTATCTCTCTGTTTTTACCTTGAAGAAAAGTTCTTCTTCTCCGAGCTTGCTCTTTTCTTTTAAATTTCTCAAAGCTTGTGGGGGGTCCCTCTCTGCGAGACTTGAAGTCTTGGGTCCTTTATATAGTAGAGGCCGATTTGTTGAATCAGTTGAAGAGATCTTTTCTCTAATTGATTTGGGGATGTTTCCCACCGTTAGAGTTTTGATCCTAGGGCTTCTGTTTTACAGAAGGCAATTTTTTTGTTTTTAACAAGATTGGAAAATCTTTTCCCATATAGAACTTATTCTGTATCTTGGTGATCTTTAATCACCATTGGATCTTTGATCTAACGGCAAGGAACATTTAGTCCCAGCGCTAGCGCTCTCATGCTTTGCACGTGAGCGCTGCAATAGAGTGTTTGACTCTTAGCGCTAGCGCTCTTGTGCTTTGCACGTGAGCGCCGCAACAGAGTCTTTGACTCTGATGCACTAGCGCTGCTAGAGCTCTCATGCTTTGCACGTGAGCGCTGCATCAGAGTCTTTGACTCTTAGTACTGGCGCTGCGAGCGCTAGCGCTCTCGTGCTTTGCACGTGAACGCTGCAGCAGAGTCTTTGACTCTTAGCGCTGGCGTTATTATGAAGCGCTGCTTCATTTCAAATTTCAAAATTTGAAAAAAGTTTTACTCTGATTGTGGGAAACATCCATTTCACCCCTTCTCACTCAGAATTTCATTACAAAAAACTCTCAAAAAATTTCCAAGTCCCAAGTTGTGCAAGTGAAGTTAGCAAAGGGCAAAGTTCCGACGATATTTCGAGGAGATTCCGACGACGAAACGATACCCCGACGGTTTCAATAGCTTCCTCTCTCTCTTCTTTTGTTTTCTAGATTGTAAGTCCCCTCTCCCCTCCTCTTTTACTATTCTAAAACATCTTCTTTTCAAAACTCGTCGGAAGCTGAGTTATTCCGACTTCCGACTCTCTTTTCTTTAAAAACTCCATTTTTCTTAAACAATAAATCACCATATTCTTTCATAATATTTAACAAATATAAATAAATATATTAGAACAAGTTTCATCTCAAAATAATTCATATTGAAATTTCTATTTCGCTTTTACAATAAAATACCATCATGTTTACAAACGATATTGTTATCCACTTTTAACCGTATTACCTTTAGAAAACTCACGAGATAATGACCTAACTCATCACAACACACATTTTGGACATAGCACGATGAATTTTGGGTTTCTAGATTATGGGAAAATACGCTTTTACAAATAAATACCTTAAACAATTAAAAACCGTTTTCTTTAAAAAGATTGTTAATTAATTCCTTGCAATTACGCCTCTACAACCCATTTTAGGGAACCCCGATCGGGATGGTGCGGGTTATCACACGTCATCGGTCCTGGTAGTGCGAGATGCAGACCTCCGCAAGGAGCATTCGATCTCGATGGAATTTTTAATGCAATTTGTAAGACATTGAGATTTCTACAAAATAAATAAAATTTATTTTTAATAAATATATAAATATATATATATATATATATATGAATATTATCAAAAGATCTATTTTAAATATATTATACAAATATTCCATATTTCCTAAATCAAAGGAATCACAAATTTCATGAAACTACCATTACAATTCAATACAAATTTCAGTATTTCATTAAAATACCATATACAATGAAAAATTGGTTCTACTCTCTAGAAAATCTCACTTTTATAAAATATACATTTATGAAAACCCTAAAGACGATAATTAAATACTTGAGGTGTATTTTGAAAATATATCAAAACTATTTTTACATAAAACCCCCTCAAGTTATATTAATTTACAATAAGGACCTTAGTAAATGTAGGTTTAAGCGGGACTAGTTCTCTTGAGCCTCGGGGAGCGGGAGAAAGTGAGTGCTTTCCTATCTAAGGTAGATAATCTAACAACGGTGTTATCAATACAGCAATTTTCTTGAAAAAAGACACAAATCTGCCGTCCATGTGCGGCAGTTACCGATAACATCAAAACTAATTCAGCACTTCAATTTCTTTTCAAAGTGTCTGACTCAGACAAAGTCTCAATCTGACCAATCTGACTTGAATATGATTCAAGTATAACTACAATACAACATGAATCCGTGAATACCAAAATTCAATCTATATCAATCTATATTGACTGAACCGAACCGTGGATATACGTTGTTTACATGACTATCCATTTATATCCATTCCATTTACTGATATCATGGTTTCGGCAAGTCTTCCATTTACTATAAGACAATATAATACAATCAGTACAAACAATACAATCAATATTACGGGGTTTATAAAGGGGTAGACTGGTACGGAACATGTTAAAGGTGGCGTGAGGTAGTCACTAAAGAAATAATTCCATCCATGTCGTTGTTCCATGGTATTTTCGATGGAGCCTTGTACTACGGGCTGCCAAAATCCACGGTGTAAGTTGGACTCCTCTCGTATACACTGACATATTCTGTACCAAGCTACAAACAACTGCTTTAACATTATAATCAAACATTCTAGTTATACTCTCTTTCTGTCTATTCTACCTCTACCCATCTTTGGAACTTACCGAGCGATTGTTCGCTGACGACATTCCTATCTCTCTTCTTCTTTGGAATGTTGTCAGGTGGATCGGACGCACTAGAGATCGAGATCTGTCAGGAGCACTTGGAGCAGTTCACAGAAGACCCTGAGCATTGACTTTACTTGTACATATTTTCTTTTCAGTTCATACCATTGTTTAGGCATTACTTTCCAGACTTGTATTTACATTTCCAGTTGTACCTGTACAAGAATGTTGAATAAATAAAGTAGTTGTTCATTATATTCATGTCTCTTGTGTACATTTTACTTTATATTGCTTAGATACGCTTAGCGTGTTTACTTCTGAGTAAATACGTAGCGTGATCCGTCGCATCTCCTTACCGTACACCGGGAAGCGGGGCGTGACAACAATTATCGATGATGTGCATGTTACACTTACACAGATTTTCCAGCTCACACATTCATCATCGGTAATTGCCATGCCACTTACACAGTAGAACTGTTATATCATGATATTATTCATAACCGTAAAGTACATTCATTGTTCAGTACTATCACTTGACATGCTGCATGATATACTTGATAATGCTTGTTGGGGTCAAAATTTGCACCCCAGTTGACCAAGTCAAAGTCAAGGTCAACCCCAAGTAAACGGGCCCAAGCCCAAGCAGGTAGGTCCATGCCCAAGTCGAGCCCCACGGCCGGCTTCCCCCATGCCGAAATAAAAAATCATGTAATAAATAATTTTGATGTAATTTTTTATGCATGAATGTAAGAAAATGGGCATAAAGCCAAATTTTTGTAAAACCCATGGCTCATGTGCAAATGAAAAGAGCACATGATTCATGGGATGGGCAAAATGCCATTTTGTAAAGCCCAAGGGGATATATGTAAATGTATAAGCCTATATAAGGCAACATGATGATGAAATAAACAATAACAATTCATTTTCTCAAATCCTAGGGTTTGTGTGCCTCCTTCTCCTTTCTCAGGGGTCTAAAACCCTCTTCCTCCTTTTGAATTAAATCAAGAGTTTAACTCTTTCTTTCTAAAAAAGAAGTAGTTTCTCACCACAAAACCCACAAAGGGGAGCTCGGATCTACATCTCCATTGTTATATGTTAAAACACACACACACACACATCGCATTGAGTTTGCATGACCGGTTTTACCCGTCAATCGGAGGTTCTCTCGCTCTAAAGGCAAGGGGTAATTAACGGCGGCTTAGTCCGCGGCTGCCGAAGATTCGGATCCCCACAATCAATAAACCCCCGCCTATCCTAGGCAGGGGGAATCTGTAGTACACCTGACAAGCGCGCGTATTCCCATCTCAATGGGGTAACGATAAACACCCTACAGATTCTGGCACGCCCGGTAGGACTTTATCTCTCTTCTCATATTTCGGGTTAAAAGTTCATCCGAGGTCAATCAATGCACATATCGATTGCCAGTACTGAAATCATGTTTCCTTGTGTAGGTTAAGTTTCCAATTGCAATCTTCGGACGCAGCAAAATGTCTCCAAGGACGAGCTCAGCTCTCAACACAGCTCCCGTCTCCTACACGAGGAAGATGGACGCCAGGACGGTCCTTCCGGCCAGTCTCGGGCGACAGTGAGAGGAGCCGCCGCTACCATTCGGCTCTATTCTGTTCATGCTAGCTAACGCCATCTCTGCCCCTCAAGCCCCGGTGATGGATAAACCGACCCCGAAAGGCAGGAGGCCAAATGTGGTAATCTCGAGGGCACCACTATCTAAACGCAAGTCGGTATTTGAATGACTTTTCTTGGCCCCAGCCGGGGGCAAGGCCATCAACACCAACAAAGCAATAAGGTGTCTCGAGTAAGCGCCAGCGGCGCCCCTGACAACTGCTTAATCGGATATTTTCTCTAAGCTCCCCGTTAATCGACTCACGATGGCTTCCTGGATGACGGATGCCCGTCAAGCCCTCAAGCTTGAGAAGCTAAGACAGAAAAGGCTCAGATACAGAGCCAACAAAAGGGCTAAGGCTCATGCTAGGCTGAACTTCATGAGGTTCGAAGAACGGGGTTACCCCGCCAAAGATAAAGAGACGACTGGATATATGGTCCACACTGTCTACATGGTCAGACATGAAGAAACGAACCCTCCTATGCTTTACAGCCATAGTGATGATATGGTTGACGCTACCTAGCATCGGCTCGGTCTAAATGATGAAGAGCCCGCTCAAACCCTTAAGCCAAAGGAACCCGTGGTTCTTGCTGAATCAAGCTCAAGCGGTAGGGATGACCCCATTGCCAGACCCAGAATTATAGAACAAGAATTATTCCAATGGCTTCAAAAGCAGCTTCAGGATAGGGACGATAAGATGGCTAAGGTCCATTCCAAAGCCGACGCATTGGCAGACGTCATGGCAGATCTCACGACCCAAGTCGTCCGACTGCAATTACAGCAAAATCAAATTTTGGTTCATGAGCCAAGGATTGATATCCGAAAGCAGCCAATCGATACTCCCTCCAGCCCAAGAGTGGAGCACCTTCGCGAAAAACGGCCGCGATCAGCTTCCAGTCTCTCCGATACATACACTGAAGGGGCTAAGCGGGCAGCAGGCGAACCAAAGACTGATCGACCTCAAGGACCAGCATCAGTAAGGGCATCTACTCTAATGGAGAGAAAGAAGAAAGTGTACTCCTTCACGAGGGATGAGGTCCGCAATATATTTGAGGAAGTCTTGAACAACGGTCTGCAACTCCCTATTCCGAAGTGGCCACATGAAATGAATATGACATGCGATCCCATATACTGCCTATATCATAGGTTGGTGAGCCATACCATTGAAGACTGCTGTATTTTCAAAGATTGGGCAGAGAACCAATACAAGCTTGGAAAAACCTCACAGTCCTCGGATGTATCGGTAAGCCACAGAGCTACGGTCATCAACACAGCTCCGCCAAGATCAAAGTTCGAAGAGTTGGGATAAGCAAGCACATTAGACCGCTAAGTCTTTAAACTGGGAACAATCGACCTCTAAGTCATTAAACTGAGAATGTAAAAAAATGTGTGTAAATAAAAAAAAGTGTAAGTAAAAAAAGAGCCAAAATAATAGGGCAACCGCGAATAAATAGCCGAAATAATTGGGCAATCGCGACCTTCGCGATAAGTAAAGCTGAAATGATAGAGCAATCGCAAAAAAAATGACGAATGATGAGTCGTTCCTGGTACCATATTCCAGTGCAGCGATGCAGACGCCAACCAAAATCCAATTTTCCAAAATTCTTCCAGCCCTATGGTTGGTCCCCAAGTTGACTACCGTATACAATCCACGGGCTCAAATAATTCTCATCATACCCATGCCCCACCGCAATCACCAGTTACGCGGTCGGTCTCCGCCCTCGAAATTATGCTCCATTTGGGAAGACCCGCTCGTGTGTCCTCATGATGCATGAGGAGAACAAAACTTGGGAGATCCTTACGACTCGTAAGAAAACACCTTCGTGGGATCCTTACGACTTACAAAGGAAAAACACACTTGGGGGTCCTCACGACTCCTAAGGAGAAAATGCACCTACGGGATCCATACGACTCGTAGGGAGAAAATGCTTTTATGGGACCCTTACGGCTCATAAAATTGAAAAATTATTAGGTGATAGGGACCTAAACCTGTCTCCTAAGCCATCGCTCCTCAACAGGTAAAGGCAAATGATGAATTGCTCCTGGCATCTGTGCTTCAGTGTTAGCAACGCTGATGCCGACCCCTACCCCAAAATTCCAAGCTTCCAATCCAATAGACCCTTAAGTTTTTAAACTGGGAACAGATGACCCCTAAGTCGTTAAATTGGGAACAGATGATCCCTAAGTCGTTAAATTAGGAACGAGGGAAATCCCCTCACAGCAAATGAGGATTCGCTTCTGGTACCATATTCCAGTGCAGCGGTGCTGATGCCAAACCAAAACCAAAACCCCCAAATCCTGTCATGGCAGATGATGATTCGCTCCTGGTACCATATTCCGGTGTAGCGGTGCTGATGTCAACCTAAATCAAACCGACAACCTCTGCGGCGGAATCATGCTTCGTCCGAGAATGTACCCCGTGTCGAAATCATGCTTCGCCTCGGGATAACTACCTTCCCTGCCGGAATTATGTGCTGCCTCGAAATCAAGTCAACCAGCGACACTCCGTGCCGGGGACAAGTCGAAAAGCCAGCGACACTCCGCGTTGGGAACAAGTCGAACAAACAGCGACACTCCATGCTGGGGAAAAGTCGACCAGCCAGCGACACTCTGCGCCGGGGACAAGTCGACCAGCGACCTCCCTGTCGGAATCATGCTCCGCCTTGGAATCGGGTCAACTAGCGACACTCCGTGCCGGGGACAAGTCGAAGAACCAGCGACACTCCGTGCCGGGAACAAGTCGACCAGGCACACTCCTTGCCGGGGACAAGTCGAACAGCGACACTCTCTGCCGGGGACAAGTCGAACAGCGACACTCAGTGCCGTCGACCGTCCATGTCATAAAAAGAGCAGTGCCGGCTTCCCATAAAGCGGGAACAAAATCACTCCATAGCGGGGGAAACGTCTACCATGGACACTCCGTCTCGGAGACGTGCCAAGCGTCGACCGTCCATGTCATAAAAAGGGCAGTGCCGGCTTCCCATAAAGCGGGAACCAGATCCCTCCATGCCGGGGAAATGTCTACCATGGACACTCCGTCTCGGAGACGCGCTAAGCATCGACCATCCATGGCACAAAAAGGGCAGTGCCGGCTTCCCACAAAGCGGGAACCAAATCAAGTCGCCTCCACGTGAAAGAAGATCCATCAATTTCATGCACACGACCTACATGTGCGATGTGCATTCATTGATGGGGGCACTTTGTTGGGGTCAAAATTTGCACCCCAGTTGACCAAGTCAAGGTCAAGGTCAACCCTAAGTAAGCGGGCCCAAGCCCAAGCAAGTAGGCACATGCCCAAGTCGAGCCCCGCGGCCGGCTTCCCCCATTCCGAAATAAAAAATCATGTAATAAATAATTTTGATATAATTTTTTATGCATGAATGTAAGAAAATGGGCATGAAGCCAAATTTTTGTAAAACTCATGGCTCATGTGCAAAAGAAAAGAGCACATGAGGTATAAGATGGGCAAAATGTCATTTTGTAAAGCCCAAGAGGCTATATGTAAATGTGTAAGCCTATATAAGGTAACATGATGATGAAATAAACAATACAATTCATTCTCCCCAAAAATTAGGGTTTGTGCCTCCATCCTCTCTTTTCCAAGTTCTTCCTCTTCCTTTTCATTTTCCAATTAAATCAAGAGCTTAGCTCTTCTTTTTTTAAACTAAATAAAGTTTTACCATAAACCTACCTTCCAAGACTCCATCAAGAGAAGAAAAAGGGTCTCTTTTTTTATCATCCAAGATCTAAATCTTGGAGTTTCAAAAGAACCCATTTTGGGTTTCTTCTCAAAAGAGAAAGGAGAAAATCTCCCAAGACTCCATTAAGAGAAGAAAAATGGTCTTTTTTTTTATCATCCAAGATCTAAATCTTGGAGTTTCAAGAGAACCCATTTTGGATTTCTTCTCAAAAGAGAAAGGAGAAAATCTTTTGGAGTTTAACTCCACAAATAAAATTATTTTGGAGTTTAACTCTATAAATAAAATCTTTTTTTTTTGAGTTTAACTTCGAATAAAACTGTTTTGGGAGTTTAACTCCAAATAAATTTTTTTTAGAGTTTAACTCCATCAAAATAAATATATATATATATATATATATATATATATATATATATATATCTATATATATATAGAGAGAGAGAGAGTTAAACTCTTCCTCTCATGTGAGGGGGAGGCTTTCCCTCATGTGAGTGGGAGGCTCCCATTTTGGGAGCCTCTTTCTTCCTTTCATGTGAGGGGAAGGCTCCCATTTTGGGAGCCCCCTTTTTCTCCCTCTCACCTGAGAGAGGGAAGCTCCCACTCTTTTTTAGGAATTTAACTCCATTTTTTAAAAAATCTTTCGGAGTTTAACTTCATTTAAATTCTTTCGGAGTTTAACTCCACATTTAAAATTCTTTTGGAGTTTAACTCCACATTTAAAGTTCTTTTGGAGTTTAACTCCATTTAAAATATTTTTTTGGAGTTGAACTCCATGTAAAAAACAATAATAAAAAGAAAAATTTTAAATTAAAAAAAATTGACGCCCCCCCACTACGTGAGGGGGAGGCTCCTACCAAATGGGAGCCTTTCCCCTCCCCTCACGTGAGGGGGAGGCTCCCATTAAAGGCTCCCATTAAATGGGAGCCTTTCTCCCCCATCACGTGAGGGGGAGGCTCCCACTAAATGGGAGCCTCCTTCCTCCCCTCACGTGAGTGGGGGGAGCCCCATTTTATTCTTTTTCTTTTTCTTCTTTTTCTTAATCCTTTTTTATTTAAATAAATAAATAAATATAAATTATGAATAATATATTTTAAAACAAAAAATTTCTCTAAATATTTATTTTTGTTATTCTTTTATATATGTGTGTGTGTGTGTGTGTGTGTATGTATGTATGTATATCTTTTTTTACAAATGGAACAAAAAAATGAACGCGTTTCCATTGTTATATATTAAAAAAACACACACACACGCATCGCATTGAGTTTGCATGACCGGTTTTACCCGTCAATCGGAGGTTCTTCTCGCTCTAAAGGTAAGGAGTAATGAACGACAGCTTAGTCCGCGGCTGCCGGAGATTCGGATCCCCACAATCAATAAACCCCCGCCTATCCTAGGCAGGGGAAATCTGTAGTACGCCTGACAAGTGCGCGCGTATTCCCATCTCAATGGGGTGATGAAAAACACCCTACAATTCTCATATTACTGTTCTATGTTTGCATATATCGTACTTTATGGTTATATGCATCGAGATGCTGTTTTTCATGAGATTTCTGGATTTGAGAACCGCGGTTATATTTCAAAGGAAATTATGAATTGTTTTAAAAATGCGGTTTCTCGTGATATGATTTCGAGGCGTCCGCCATGAGTTTTCTCAGCTTGTTTTCGAGATCCGATTCGAGGAGTTGGATGAACCGTCTGCGGGTACATGGTGGGCCCGGTAAGGTACCCGGGGCAAGAAATTTGTGAGGATGACGATAAGCCTGGCAGGGGAGCACTACCTACCGGTGATAGTTTGGACCCGGCGGTTATCCAGAGGATACCGACAAGAGTCGTAAGATGGATATGAGGGCCGATCAGTGGATGCGACGCCTAAGGTATGAAGATTTACATGTCGATATTGGACACGAGTTTTTATGATGTTCGAGTGTCGGTGTTGGACACTCAGGTTCCATGATGTTGATGTGTCGTTGATGGACACATGTTGGTTGATTTCCTCATACATACAGGCACATGATTCAAATGATTTGATTTTACATGTTGTCGTTGGCATTGATTATATTGTTGATATATATATATATATATATATATATATATATATATATGCGTACATGGACACCCTAGATATCATAGTTTTCCCTTCATGATACAGTTTGACTTAAGAATCGTTGTTTATTCGATTTCTACCTGCTGATGTTTTCTACTCATGAGTTGGCAACTCACCCCCATTGTGCCACAGTTTCTTGCAGGTTTGACCGTTTGGATCAGTAGCGGTATCGCTGGCACACAGCTTGCATTCATGGTGTTTTGCTATGGTAGGTGGAACATACATTGGATTGTGCCCTGATTGGTTGATGTTTTTGTGAAGTTGTGTTGTAGAATAACCGCAATCAATAACGGTGTCGCGTGTAGCTAGACCGAGATGAGTACGAGTCATCCTCAGGGAAACGTTGAATCTTTTAATCTTACTTTAGGCGTGTTGATTAGGAAAAGAAGAAGAAGAATGAATAGTGGAAATAGTTTCTAGATCTACGTTAAACACGGATGTAGAATATAGATCTAGATTAACTACGGATATAGATTTTATATTAGAAGGGGGCTTGTAGGGTTCGTTAAGATTTAGTAGGCATGGATGATTAATTAAAGATTACTCCTCTTATCCTTTAATAGATTTAAAACTAGATCGACAATGATGCATGTAGATTAGGGTTTCTGGAGGAAAAAGGGTTCCCACTCTTAACCCCTACCTTGACATGGATCTCCGTTCATGTCTAGCCTTTACCAAAACAATTGTTAATCTAATCTCTAATCGTGGTCGTGAATATTAATGAATTGATAGCACGTCCGATTAGGATGTTAACTATTCTTTTGATAAAATTGATAAACTTTATAGGACGTAAAAATAGTTTAAGGACCTTCATCATCCATTAATCTATCATAATCTTACGAACCCTAACAAGCGGAGAATTACTCGCGCATGTTGGGAAAAGAAAAGATAGAAATCATGAAGAAAATAAAATGCAATAGAATAAAACTACTTTTATTAATCAACAAGATCAAGTATACTTTGTTCCTTTTAGAAAATGATTATAAAACCCTAGTTTGCTTCTCGATTTCTTCTTAAGGAGGTAAATGAACTGTCGATGATCAACCGGGATTCTTGAGCCATCGAGGACTTCGTGATCGCGTCGGTTTGATGCTTTTTCCAAGAGGCTCTCGGTCCTTATTTATAGTCACAGAGCCAGAACCCTAGTTTCCTAATATGGTAACTAGTTGCTAGGATCCCAACCTGAAAATCCCAACCCGAAAATCCCAACCCCTAGACCTTCAGACGTGCGGCGGAACCGTGGCCATTTGGTGAGTTTGGCCGCGGATCCGCGGTGGATTAGGAGGGTCTTGATTTTATATTTCTGTTGGCCTCTTCTGGTGACATATGTAGACTGTTTTGATATCTGGAATCTTGAAATCATCTCGTAGTCTCTGCCAGAATATCTTTCTTCGATTTACTTGAATATTTAGGCAGATTTGATCTCGCCAGCTCGAATTTCCTTGATTTTAGTCCTGATATAATTTCTGCACAATAACTCAATAAATAATGTTAGTAGAATTTGTTTTTATTGAGATGTTATCTTAACCATTTGACATGATATTATAGTTTTAGAAAATTGGTTAAAGATATTTGATAAGGTAAGCATATTTAAATGGACTAAATATTATATAGATATTATATACTTACATTTTCCTTCATAATGTTAATTATAATATATAAACACATGAAAATAGTATTTTTACAGATAAACCCTCATATGTGTCATATTTATAATAAACACCTTTTATTATATAGAAATAGTAAGGAAAATGTCATATCAAATGCACAATATTTTCGACTGAACAAATACCCCCAAACTTAATTTTGATAATCCTGAGCAAACTAGTTATTCAAGAGAAGGAGAAAAGGAAAAAGAAAAACCTAAACATCACACTTTCGTAGGCAACACAATTGCACTGAGCATGTACAACAAACCGTTAAACCTCTAGGTGTCCCTAATAGGAGGAGTGTTGTCTCCTGAGGGTTTTCAGCGGATTACACCCACAAAATCCTATAATAAAAGAAAGATGGTGAAAGTTACATATAAAGATAAGAACTATAAAAGAAAGAACTTAAAAATAAGAGTTTCCAACTACACCAGTTTTTCGGTTGTCGTGAGCCCTTTCTTAATGGTCATGAAAAATGTTAGAAATCACATCATCTCTCAATAAAACATCGCCTTTAGTCTTCCTCCCTATCTTTCGTCCAAACATTGATCATATACCCCTACGTATGTGTAAAAGACATCCTTACACTTAGAGAATTCAATTCAAACTATCATACTCTTGTCCATCTTCTAAAGTACTATATAGTTAGTGAATATTTTAGATAAAATTGCTCACACATTCTTCATACGACCGTTAATACTTCTTGAGATACTAACCGACCGATTACAAAATGTGCTTACGCATTTAGGCGTAATTTCTCATTTCGCAACACCTAAGGCTTAGCAGTGACTCCCAAACCAGTTGGTCTAAGGCATTAGATGATAAAGCACCCTCGCTATATTTTTTTTATACTGCCTTAAGCAATTACAAAACCAATATTCATTTTTTTCACCACTTATATTTTTTTTTTATATTTTATTTCATACTAAGGATTTTAGACAAGAGCATTTCAAGGCATCCTCTACTATCCCAAGTCTCAAGATGTGTGTAAGTGCGTATAGTAGGGTATCAACGTTTAAATGTTTGGCGTCAAGAATAAAGACTATTTTCAGACTTAATTTTATGCTCAGAATAGTAATTTCCTTCATCTTACTAACCCTTGGGATAACGGCTCATAACTACTTATTACTAGTTTCGTTTAAGAAAACATCTAACTTTCTTGTTTTTCTTAAACTATTCCTATCTTTCATATGTAAATTTTCACTTTCAAACTTTCATTATCATTTTTTTTGCAATATATAGTATGATGCAAAATAATGCGTGAATAAGCACAAATCTCCCCCAAACCTGTTTACAGCAGTGTCCTCACTGATACCATCTGTTAAGCTTAAAAAACTGTAGACTTAGGAGGAAAATTTAGTAACGGGGACATAAAATAGTGAAAGTAAAATTCTCTCCCAAACTTATTTTCAGCTCACAATTTTATAAAAAAAAATCTTTCAAGAGTCAAAATATTCCTTCCCAAACTTAAGTAAAATAGTATTAAGCAATTAAAATTATTTGGGGGGTTAAAGTTATTGGTCAAAGTAAAGACTTAAAAAGACCAAAAGTCAACACCAAACATTCAAAAAATTTATCGATATAACGCACTGGTTGGTGGAAAATCAGAAATTTGAAGAAGTGGGGAGATAAGAGGCAGTATGATTTACGTCTCGGTTGATAGAGACGAAATAATAATGGTGAACGGAAACGAGAATGTGGATGATTAGGAATGGAAAGAATGGTCACATTCTCGTATGGGATAAGAAGAACTGGTGGTGGTTCAACTTCTTCAGGTGGAGGTTGATTAATCACAAAATCCGTGTCATTTAGGAATGCGAGTTCGTCGGCGAAAATATGTTCGAAACTTTCATCGACGGTCCGATTGAACGTTTCAATGTCAATAAGTGTCGCGCCAGAATTCAACATACTTGATTTGTCAAAAATTATGGAGGTAGGAAACTCAAAAAGTTTATCTACCTCATTCTCAAAAGTATCTAAATCAAGTTTGTTCGCCGCCGAAAACGGGAGACGGAACCGCATAGGTCGTCTTGCCTGAATTTGGGGGCAGATGCTATTTGTTTTTATCCGTCCACCTCTCCGAAAATACCAAGTTGATTTATAGCACCATATATCGGAGGTTTAGACGGATGCGGCCGATATAGCAGACTTTGTCAGATTCCCCCTCATTGTGAGGGGGTTTTGATTGTGGGGACGCTCTTCCCTGCAGGGTAAGCCCCTGCAGTTAATTACGCTACCGCATCGCGGTAACCACTTTCTCCTTCTCTAAATGGTCACTTCGTGTCGTATATATTTGTTTTGTTTTTAGTTGCCCGTGGATTGTATACGGAGACTAATTTATGTTGTCGCCCGTAGGGCGTGGATTAGTCCTAATCCGTATTTCCTTAGATTGGGTTTTGGGTTGGGTTTAAAGATCATTAATCTCATTTGAGACTAAGATCAACTTAGACATTTGTAAAGCATACGTTAGTCTAATTTTAGACTAAGATCTACTTAACATGATCATTTAGATCCAACAAAAGAGCATTTGGACTCTATTGTTTTAGTTTAGGGACATTGCGGTCCATTGGGTTTAAGGACATCATAGTCCAGTGACAGTTTAAAGACGTCATAGTCTGTAAAGTTTAAAGACATCATAGTCTATGAGTTTAAGGACCTCACAGTCCATAAAGTTTAAGGACATCATAGTCCAGTTTAAAGACATCATAGTCTGTGTGGTTTTGATTCAACAGTTTGAAGATGCACAAAAAATTATTGGTTATTAGGACCCTCCGTCTCTCTGAAGACGTTGAAGAATTACAATGACATATATCAGAGGTACGAAGAGATGTACCCTTGAACCAATGTTGGTTAAGAGATCTGTAGTCAAGTTTGGGACTAAGATCAGTTAAAAAGATTTATGAGCATATAAATTAATCTAAATGAGGAATCTGTGGCCAACTTGGGCTCGGCCCACTCAGTTAAAATGTTGAACATTTATTTTGGCTCGACCCTTTTTATTTAACAATACTGAGCATTGGTTTGGGTTCTGACAACTTTTTGTCTTTTGTTGAGTGTTGAGCACTCATTATAACTCTGGGGTTTTATTTAAAGTACAGTTTATGTTCCCTTAGCGCACACGTGAGGAGCACGTGGTACGCTTGACGCTGAGCGCCAGATTTAGAGCACTAAGGCGCTTCCTGTGAAAGAGCGCACAAGTGAGGAGCACGTGGTGCGCTTGGCGCTAAGCGCCAGTAAAAGAGTGCAGAGCGTTCCTTATGAAAGAGCGCACACGTGAGGAGCACGTGGTGCGCTTAGCACTGAACGCTAGTAAATGAGTGCAAAGCACTCCTTGTGAAATAGCGCACACGTGAGGAGCACGTGGCGCGCTTGGTGCTGAGCGCCAGTTAATGAGTGCAGAGCGCTCCTTGTGAAATAGCGCACACGTGAGGAGCACGTGGCGCGTTTGACGCTGAGCGCCAGTCTTGAAGCGCTGGGCGCTTCTTTAAATTGGAGCGCTAGGAGCGCTGCGGCACTGTACGCCAGTCTTGAAGCGTTGAGACGCTTCTTTTTAATTGGAGTGCTGAGGCTCTTTTTAGGCAACTTTGATCAGTTATGCACTCTGAGAATTAAATTCTCGTTCATAGGAGACCTTGTCTCATAGATCTAAGAACTACGTTCTTATCTTAATGGAAGATTTTACAATCTCTTCTGTTTTTGTGAAAGACTTTATCTTTATCTTACAGATCTGTGATCTATCGAGAACTAAGTTCTTCCCCCTCACTTTTTATGATGAGATGCTATAATCTCTTTTGTAAAAGACCCCGGTCTTATAGATCTATGATTTAGAAAAAGAAATAGGTTCTTCTTCTTTTTTTGAGATGATTTTATCTCTCTGTTTTATTTACCTTGAAGAAATTCTTCTTCCGAGTACTTGCTCTTCTCTTTGAAATTTCTTAAAGTTTGGGGAGGGGGGTTTCCTCCGTGCAAGACTTGAAGTCTTGGGTCCTTTATATAGGGGAGGCTGATTTGTTGAATCATTTAAGGAAATCTCTCATTGAGAGATCTCCAATTGATTTGTGGAATTTATCCACCATTGGATCTTTGATCCGAGGGTTTCTATTTTACAGAAGATAGTTTTCTTGTTATTAACAAGATTGGGAAAATATCTTGCCATACAGAATTTGTTTTGTACCTTGGTGATTTTTAATCACCATTGGATCATTTGTAACACTCGAGTTCATTTATACCAGTTCTATTTCAAGTATTTCTTTATTTATGGTATTTTCCTGATTTACTGTGTTTTGGATGCGAATAGTGTATTTGACATCTGTATTGCATCCGACCCGACCCGCTTGCTGGAAACCCGTCTTGATTCTTGTTTATGATTTATCCCGGCTTGTTTTGTGGATCCGTGCATTTTCATTTTTTATGTACTGCATACTGGCATTATCTGGCATTTGCATTTTTCAATATAACATTTAAAGTCTAATAAAATATTTTAAAAATATATAGCATGGCCTGCATGATACCCCTGACCCTGTGGTAGCATCCGCGCATCTTGTTCTTGTCCCGTTCAGTGAAACGGACTCGTTTGAATGGCTACGTACACAGTCGTGCATCCGTTCTTGGGGGTATACTTTTTCATTACCCAGATATCATGTTTTGCTTTTGGTTGACACGTATATTTTTCGTATTTTAAAACTGGATTTTTAGACCCGACCCAGGCATGTTTTGGACTTTTTTTGTATTAGCCAAAATATAAAATATTTTAATATTATAACTTACGTTTAGATTTTGTAAACGAAAAATATTTTTAAAGTTTTTTTTTTTCAAATCTTTAATTAACAGACTGTTTCTCTCTCTCTCTCTCTTCCTCTCTCTCTCTCTCCTCTCGCGATCACTATTCCTTGTGATCCCGTCACCTCTCTTCCTTGCAACGCTCACCTCCCTTCTCTTTTTTCTCCTTCTTTAAATTTGCCCGTCGCCTCTACGAGATCCCAGAAAACCCTAACCCTAACCCGAGCCGCCTTCGTCGATCTCTCTCTTCGCTCACCTCCTCGTTCTCATTCTCTCTCCTCCTCTCCCCTCTCACCATCACCAAATCACCTCCTCTACAACCCATCAACCGAACCCTAACCCTAGCTTCATCAACCCATCACCCACGTTGCCCTCGCCGCCGATCTTCTTCGTTGGCCTCATCACCACTAGCATCACCTTCCTTCCTCCTCACCAACACCCCCAAGCCACCCCCGAGCCACCCCCGAGCTCCTCTTCTTTCCCTGCAACCCTGCACAGAAACCCACTGCACCCCGCGACGAGATCCCAGAAACTCCCTCACCTGCATCTCACCGTCGACAGATCACCGTCGTCAACGACTCCCTCTTCTCCTCCTCTATCCCCAGAAACCCAAGAAGCAACCACAGCCCTCTATTTTTCTCCTTCTTCTTCTTCTCTTTTCTTTTCTTTCTTGATTTCTTGTTTCTTTTCTGGTGATCACCCGCCGGAGCCGTGCTCGTCGCTGACGATTCAGGTGTTCCAGTGAACGTCCTCTACCTGCGTGGTTATCCCCTTGGCTTGCCTGGACTCGTCCCGCGTGCTGTGTGTGCGTTGCGACGTTTGCCCGACATCGGACGTGCCGTACGTGCCCGTCGTGTGATCTAATCGAGGCAAGTTTATCTTGCTACATGCTATAATACTTATCTTGCATCTATATGAATACAAATATTACATGTTGATTGCATTATACACCCATATTAAAGTTTTACTGTTTTCGGATACCGTATGCATCCATATCATCTATTATATATGTAGCTGCATCTACAGATCATATTAATTAATGTTATTGTTATAGTAACACCCCATGCTTAATAATGTGCATCCCACTTAGTCTTGGAGCTGTAAATGTAACCCTTGATCGATATTTATGCATCCATACCATTAATTATGTATCTAGTTGCATACCATGTCACATTAATTCATATTACTGTTACTTTAGTACCCCATGCTTGATAATGTGCAACCTATATAGTCGTGGAACGGTAGTTATAACCCCTGATAGTTAATTGAGCATCCATGTTTTATTGTGTATCCATACCATTAATTCTGCATACCTAGTTGCATGCCATATTACATTAACTTATATTATTGTTACATTAGTACCCCATGCTTGATAATGTGCACCCTACATAGTCATGATGTAACCCCTAATAGATGTTTGTGCATCCATGCTTTCACCGTACATCCGTACCTTTACCGTGATTCGATACTTGCTACATTTTACTGTTGGGCACCCACTTGATACATGTGCACTACCTGACATGACCTGATATATCACTATTTGACATGTTACCTGATCCTGTTACTAATGCCGACAATCCTAACATGTTGTCCCTACGGACATTTCCTGTTGTCTACATAGACAAACATGTACCTGCTTGATCCTGTGTTGGCATTAGCTCCAGTTTATCAATACCCGACTCGAACACATAACCTTGGGGGTAAGAGGAAATCAAGAATGTAACTGAACGTAACTCAAAGAGCTATTACACCATGTTACCGTGGTCCCATGGGGAATGAACGGGACATAGACTGACAGTCTATCATATCTTGTTACTGTGGTCCCGTGGGGAATGAACGGGGCATAGACCGATGGGTTACGATGCGGATTACATTAATTGATTTTGAGGACTTTAGAATTGATAACCCAATAGCACAATTTAGATTACTCACTGTACTTCACATACACCGATACACTTCATTGTTCCATATTCATGTTACTGTTATACACCTATTACTGTGTATACTCATGCATGCATATCTCGTGTATCCTGTTCATTTATTATTGTTTGATATTATGACGCACTGACGTCTGGGTTTTGCATGGCCCAGATGCTTTACCTCTTTCGCAGGCTGATCAGGAGTATATCTGCTGTCAGGCCGAGCTGTGAGGATCCTGTTAGTATTTTTTTAGTTTAGTTTTCTTTCAGCATTTTCATTTCATGATGTGAGCCCGTATTTGGGACGTATCTTCCAGATTGTTATTGTTACTTGGATTTATTGCTTCCGCATATTATTTCTTGACTCTTTTATTCAGGCATATGAACATGTACTAGATAGTTTATTTTACTTCTATTATTCTTGATATCTATAGACAGCCGTAATGTGACTGTGAAGGGATATTTCCTGGCCACGGATAGCATGGTTGGTTCTGTCACGCGCCGATGTTAGCGTACTCTGGGAAGCGGGGCGTGACATCATTGATCCAACGGTGCTCTGATTTACAGAGCACAATCTTTCCTATTTGGAAAGATTTTGAAGAGTATTTTATTATGAATTTTGATGATTTATCATCCTCGTTAGATCTTTGATCCAACGGTGGAGAACATTTAGTTCTGACGCTTGGCGCTCTCGTGCTTTGCACGTGAGTGCTGCTTCAGAGTCTTTGACTCTTTAGCGCTGGCGCTCAGCGCTCTCGTGCTTTGCACGCTGTTGGGGTAAAAATTTACACCCCGATTGACCAAGTCAAAATCAAAATCAACCCCAAGCCAAATGGGCCCAAGCCCAGATCCAGTGGGCCCACGCCCGGGTCGAGCCCGAACATGAAGCGGCCGGCCTCCCACCGCGCCAAGATAAAAATTTTGTAATAAACAATTTTGTTGTATTTCTTTTTTTTTATTTTAGGGACAAATGTAAGAAAAATAGGCATAAAGCCAATTTTTTGTAAAGCCCATGGCTTATGTGCAAAAAGAAATGGCACATGAGCCATGGGATAGGCAAAATGCCATTTTGTGAAGCCCAAGGGACTATGTGTAAAGTGTATGGCCTATAAAGGCAAAGATAATGAAAATATCTCACAATTTTCTCTCTCCAAAAATTTTTTCAGATCTGAGATCTTTCTTCCTTCTTCAAGGTTCCAAAACCTTCTTCTTTCTTTTGAATTAAATCAAGAGTTCTACTCTTCTTTTTATAAAATAAATTAGTTTTTCACCACAAAACCCATCAAGGGGAACTCAGATCTTCCATTAGATCTCAAAAAGGAGTGATTTTTAAAATCCCATATCTCTTGATCTTCAAGATCCAGCTAACAGAGGAAGAAGAAGAAGAACCCCTTTCACTAAACCCAACAAAAAAAACACTCAGGAGTCCAACTCCTCTTTGATTTCTCTTCAGAGAAATCTTTTTAGGCTAAAAGCCTCTTTTTCTCCCCGGCGCTCAAGCGCAGAGCGCCCACGTGCCGGCACGTAGCGCGCTTGCGCTCACGCGCAAGCGCCCGAGCGCAAGTCACCCCGGTGTCGGCACGTGGCGCGCTTGCGCTCCAGCGCAAGTCGCCCTCGTGCCGACACGTGGCGCTCTTGTGCTCAAGCGCAAGCGCTCGAACGCAAGTCGCCCTCGTGCCGACACGTGGCGCTCTTGCGCTCCAGCATAAGCGCTCGAGCGCAAGTCGCTCTCGTGCCGACACGTGGCGCTCTTGCGCTCCAGCGCAAGCGCTCGAGCGCAAGTCGCCTACGTGCCGACACGTGGCGCGTTGCGCTCCAGCACTCTGCGCTCGAGCGCAAAGCGCCCACGTGCGGACACGTGGCGCGCTCGCGCTCAAGCGCCTAGGCGCTGGCCCCACGCATCCTTTGGATGTCTTTTTCCCCTTTACTTATATATACATGTATATATATACATATGTATACAAATGTACACATACACATACTCCGCGACACTGTCCCTGTTAGAAAAAAATTTCTAACGGGGCGCTGCCCCGTACCCCGCAAGGGAGCTGCTAGCCCCCTTGACCCCCAGCATGCTATCCGGGTAATGGGACCCCCGTAAAAACTCTGCGTGGCTCCCGATATATCCAAAACCCCCCTTTCAAAACACAACACACGTACACTGCACATTGAGTTCGCATGGCCAGTTTAACCCGTCAATCGGAAGTTCCCTCGCTCCAAAGGCGATGGGTAATTAACGGCAACTTAGTCCGCGGCTGCCGGAGATTCGGATCCCCACAATCATTAAACCCCGGCCTACCTTAGGCAGGAGGAATCTGTAGTACGCCTGACAAGCGCGCGCGTATTCCCATCTCAATGGGGTGACGAAAAACACCCTACAGATTCTGGCACGCCCGGTGGGACGAATCTCTCCTCCCATATTTCGGGTTAAACGTTCATGCGAACTCAATCAATATACATACCTGTATTTATACTAAAAATAATGCTTTTTCATGCAGATTTTCAAGCAATTAACC
Organism: Agapanthus africanus; assembly: GCA_030015575.1. Taxonomy (NCBI): domain Eukaryota; kingdom Viridiplantae; phylum Streptophyta; class Magnoliopsida; order Asparagales; family Amaryllidaceae; genus Agapanthus; species Agapanthus africanus. The sequence goes on from JASDDO010000028.1 coordinate 129,218,288, forward strand.
TTCGACGACAATGTCTCCCCAGACGAATTCAGCGTCCAACGTGACCCCGATTCCGTACGTGGTCAAGATCAACGCTCGTGTGGTTCTCCCCGCAAGCCTCAGTCGACAGTGGGAGGAACCGCCCCGCCAGTTCGGCTCCGTCATCATCTACCCTGCCGGAAGCGCTCATCTGGCAGAGATCCCGGCGGAACAGGTGGCCAAGCCGGTCTCAAGGGGCAAGAGGCCGAATGTCATGATCGCCAAGGCACCACAACCGAAACTTAAGACGCTGTCTGAACGATTCTCTGGTGCTCCAGCGGGGGGCAAGAACTTCGGTACAAAAAGCAACATCAAATGTCGCGGACGAGCTCAGGCGATGACTCCAACAAATGCGCAATCGAGCGTATCTACAAAGCCCTCCATCGCCCAGTCTGCGGTGTCTTCCCGAAAAGCCGAAGTCTGCCAGGCGCTTAAAACAGAAAAGTTAAGGCAGAAGCGGCTCAGGTATCGAGCCAACAAGAGGGCCAGGGCTTCGACCAAATGGAATCGTGTGAAGTTCCAAGTGCAGGGTTGCCCTGCGACGACGGCTGAGTCGGACATAAGAATCAGCAATTCCTTCGAGCCTCTGAAGTTGGTTCAGAAAAATGCCACGACCGCCAAAATCAAGAAGACAGCGGTCCGAACAGTGCTACAAAGAGATGTGTCCCGGCCCCAACATAAAAAGTATAACACTATCTCTTCAAGGGTCTATCAGGCGCTCTGTGTCGCACGAAAGCAGCGGGGCAAATCCAGAAAAGAAGCGCCAGCACCATTCAAGAACCTGGTTAGGCCAGCCGCCTTCAATCGATTACCAGCAACCGAAGCAAGGGGGTCAAGACAGCGATCCGTGAAATCAGCCGCCGATAATAAAAAGACGGCTGGATATGTCGTCCATACGGTCTATATGGCGGGCGGGCGTCCCAGCGACAACCTTCGCAGCAAAAGCAAGGATGGGACCACCACATCCTAAGTCCAATCTGGCTTGAATGTGGTTGCCGCTTCCCAAGAACAGACGCCTCCGTTGGATGAAGAAAACCCTCTCGAGGAGGAAGATGGGCAGAAAGACCTCTCGGTCCATGCAGAGTCAAGCTCGGACAGCGAGGAAGAGCCGACTTTCCGCCCCAGGACCGCAGAGCAAGAGCTGCTTCAAGAGCTTCGAAAACAGCTCAGGAGCAAGGATAAAGAGATGGCCAAGCCCTATTCGAAAATTGACGACCTAACAAACGTTGTGATGCAGCTTACGGCTCAAATTGCTCGAGCGCCTCCTAGTCAAGCACAAGCCACTACTAATCAGCCGGGTAATGACAATCTGAGGCAGCCAATGCCTGTTCCTTTGGGACCAAGACTGGTCGAGCCGCATGAAAGCCGGCCACATTCCGCTTCTGGGGACGCCTTGGCCCCAGATAACACTATCCCGCTAACACAGGATCGGATAATGGATTTGGTCACCAGCAAGGTTAAAACATTGGTGGCCGAAACTGAAGCTCAGAAAGAAATCGGCAGTAGTGGACGGCCATATCCCGCGCAGTACGATCTGATTGAGTTCCCAAGCGGCTACGTCATTCCTAAGTTCGGAAGATTTGATGGAACGGGGAATGCAAATCAGCATGTCGCCCACTTCAAAGCATCATGTGGAAATACAGGAGGCAATGACGCGCTCCTTCTTCGTCAGTTTGTCAACAGCCTGACCGGTGTCGCTTTCGACTGGTACGCGAGCATACCAGATGGGTCCGTCATTACCTTTGCCCAAATGGAATCTCTGTTTCGTCAAAGGTTCATGAGTGTCAGTGATAAAATCTCCATTGCCGACCTTGTGAGGACCAAGCCGGGGAAGAATGAAAGCAACACTGACTTTATCGCCCGATGGCGTAATCTCACGGTCAAGTGCGAACCGCCGTTGGAGCAGGACCAGTCCGTCAGCCTTCTCATTGGGAACCTCAGCAATTGGATGGTCCCATTCTTGTGTACGGCGGGCCTCAAGACATTTCAGGAGCTAACCAAGAAAGTCCAAATGCTGGAACGCTCAAAGCAAGAGTCCCCGCCGGATTCTCAGAGAGACAAAACTTGGAAAAGCAAGCGGGACGACAACCGTAGAAGCGGGAGTTCCAGCAGTACCAATGTCTTCAATGCGTCCGACAATGAAGAAAAGCGAAGGGCGGCCGAATCCAAAACTAACCAGTCTCGAAAGCCATTGCTGGGAGGAGATGGGCCCTCCCTAGAGGAGAAAAAGAACAAGGTTTACTCTTTCAGAAGGGACAAGGTCCGCAAGATATTTAAAGATGCCTTGAACAACGGCCTACAATTGCATGAGTCGAAAAGACCCCAAGAAGCAAAAATGACCGACAATCCCCTGTATTGCCCGTACCACCGAGTAGTGAGCCATACGATCAAGGATTGCTATATCTTCAAAGACTGGGTCGAGAAGCAGTACAAGGCTGGAGAGATCGAGCTGTCCAAAAGTGTGTTGGTGAACAATCAAGTTGCAACCACCAACTTTATACAGACAGAAACTGAAGCCTTCTGGGAGCAGACAGCCGAACTCGCTGCCCTGAGAAATGAAACGGACTCATCGCGGCCTCCGTGGAGTACGCACATATCTAATAAGACGAAGAAGATGATAAAGCTACTTCGGAAAGAACCCAGGACGGAATGGGAAGGGCAGAAGAAGCCTACCAGTCCAGCTGCCAATGCAGCTCCATCAGGCTCAAAATCCAAGAAGCTTAAGAAGAAGAAAAGTGCAGCTCGGTGCGAAAAAGAGTCTGCAGGGAGATCGACCATTCAAAAATATATCGATTCCCTCGAAGAATATGAACAAAAGGAAAGAACATTGATTCAATTGAAGGAGTTCTTCCCTGTACAAGCGACTGAAATTCTGGAGGAGTTAGAAGAAGACTCCAATGAAGAGATCCCAGTAGTGACTTGCTACGCTATCCATCTTGGCAGCGACTCCGAGGATGAGCTCTGTTTTCCCGAAGAGGACGAGGAGCTCACCACAAAGGCCAATCAAATCCAGCTCAGAAGCGGCAGGGCTCTACCGCAAAATCAGGGCAACGCCCCAAAAGGGAAGGAAAAACAAGTCGCTAATGAAGAAGATGGCAGAGAACCGGCTGATGAAAACGTAAGTCCTTCCTCGGTGGACTATAATGTCTTGGCACATCTCCGGAAGCTTCCATCTCTCCTGAGCATCTACGACGCCTTGGTCCTATCTAAGGAGCTTAGAGATGTTCTCATTCACGCTCTACAAAACCCCGAGCGGTATCAGGCTCACTTTGCGGAAATTAATATGAAAGAAGTCCATCACGCTTTGCATGTTGCCGCGGTCACATTTAAGAATGAAGACTTGCTACTGGGAACAGCTGAGCATAATCGGCCGCTTTACGTGACCGGGTACAGCGACGGAGATCGAATTAATCGCATATTGATTGATCCGGGGTCCTCAGTGAACATCATGAACTTGCGAACTCTGAAGAGTTTGTCAATGGACGTCCGACACGTGTCAAGGGAAAGGATTGTCATTCAAGGCTTCAACCAAAATTGCCAGCAAGTTCTGGGGTCTATAGCTTTGCCAATCAAATTTGGGGATCTGCAAACTGAAGCTAAGATATACGTGATCGACGTCGACACGTCTTATAAGATTCTCTTGGGGCGGCCGTGGCTCCACGATTACGGCATCATTCCGTCAACTCTCCATCAATGCATGAAGTATACTAAAAATGGCGAAGAAAGACGCATTGATGGAGACATCCAGCCGTTCGGTGTGCATGAAGTCCGATATGAAGATTCTCGGTACTTTATGAACCACCAAAATGCTAAGCCACAACTGACTGAAGATAGACCGGCCCCAAGACCCAAAAGCAAATCTGCGCCGGTTGTCACTTTCAAAAGTAAAAACGCCCAAGTGCGCCCACATTTCGGTAGCGACACTGATGAGTCCGACGCTAGAAGCCCGTCCTTCCGTAAAACCTGCCCTCGTTTCGGCAGCGATACGGACGAATCTGTTACTGAAGGTCCATCTAGCAGCAAAATCCGCCCTCATCTTGGCAGTGACACTGAAGAGTCAGAAGAAGAGGACCTGCCGTGCAACAGCTGTGCAGATTGGACCCCTATGCAGCAAGCGAAACTACGAGAGACCTTCGAAGTCGCAGAAGGGTCCCTAGCCATCACAAGGGTGTCGGAGCAGATGTGCAAAGAGCTCGATGCGTTGTCAGTCTCCACCGTGGACCAGCTGAAAACTTTCTACGTCCCCGGGAGGAAAAATGGACAGAAAGGCATCCTGTTTTACGGGTCAAACCCCGTTGTGCACCCGGACGATCTTTCTGTCGCGTGCCTTCCCTATGAGAGGGGCATAAGAGCCGTCCTCAATCCCAGATACTATGCACCCGATATGCGGGAATACTTTAAGAAGTGCGGATGCCGGTTATATCAAACAGAGTCCGAAGCAAAGTTTTACGAAGGGCTATGGTATCCGCCCCAGGTCCGAGCACTCATCGATGGACGAATTCCAGATAGACTGGGCATAGGCTACATTCAACCTGATTCCAAAGCGTGCTACATGATCCATGTTGGTGAGGCCAGCGAAAGATCAAATGATGACGACGAGATAGCTGAGCCAGAAGAAGCTCCTCAAGAGCTCGAAGATGGAGGACAAGCAACCTTTGACGAGCTAACCGAGATTGACTTAGGAACGCCCGATAATCCAAGGCCGACCTACATCAGCTCGCTCTTGTCAGAGAAAGTGAAAGCGCAGATAATTACCCTGCTGCATGAGTTCGTCGACTGCTTCGCGTGGACATACAAAGAAATGCCTGGCCTTTCCCCTGAAGTGGCCGTACATAAATTGGCTATATCTCCCGATGCTAAGCCAGTCAAACAAGCTCCTCGAAGAATGAGAAGGGAATTGGAAGAAAAGGCCATCGAGGAAACCAAGAAACTCATCGATGCCGGCTTCATCAGGGAAGAGAAATATGCGGACTGGATCGCATGCATAGTCCCAGTGAAGAAGAAAAATGGGCAGATCCGAGTTTGTGTCGATTTCAGGGACCTCAACAAGGCATGTCCAAAGGACGACTTCCCGCTACCGGTCATGGAAATGATGGTCGATGACACCTCAAATTACGAGTTGTTCACCTTTATGGATGGCTCGTCTGGATATAATCAGATCAAGATGTCGCCTGAGGATGAGAAACACACAGCATTTCGAACTCCGATCGGAATATATTGCTACAAGGTAATGCCATTCGGACTGAAGAACGCAGGTGCTACATATCAAAGGGCAATGACTAATATCTTTGATGACCTAATCCATAAAGTCGTCGAATGCTATGTTGATGATCTGGTCGTCAAGACTAAAGCCAAGACCGATCATATCCAAGATCTCAGGACCGTTCTCACCAGACTGAGGGAATATGACCTAAAGATGAATCCTCTGAAATGCGCTTTTGGCGTGTCATCGGGAAAATTCCTGGGCTTCATAGTCCGACATCGAGGGATCGAGGTTGACCCATCAAAGATAAAGGCCATCATGGAGATGCCCCCTCCGAAGAGTCTGACGCAGCTAAGATCTTTTCAAGGCAAGCTTGCTTATATAAGAAGGTTTATCTCAAATTTATCGGGGAAATGTAGGCCCTTCTCAAAGCTCATGAAGAAAGGAGCTCCTTTTATCTGGGATGCCGAATGTCAAGCAGCGTTCGAAAGCATCAAACAATACTTGTTGCACCCTCCAGTGCTGGCCGCTCCTATTCCAAATAAACCGCTGATTCTCTACACTGCCGCGCTGGATGAGTCACTCGGTGCGCTCCTTGCCCAGAATAACAAGAGGGGAAAAGAAAATGCCCTCTACTACCTCAGTCGAGCTCTAGTCGGGGCGGAACATAACTACTCCCCAATCGAAAAACAATGCCTGGCTCTAATATTTGCTGTGAAGAAGCTGAGGCACTATTTGCTCGCTCATCGGGTTATGCTGATCTCCAAGGTCGACCCGCTCAAACACTTGATGACCAAAGCAAGCCTAGCCGGCAGAATGGCAAGATGGGCTGTCATGCTACTTGAGTTTGACATAGTTTATACTCCTCAGAAAGCAGTAAAAGGGCAAGCTCTTGCAGACTTTCTCGCTGCTCATCCTATACCAGAGGGGTCACCACTCAATTGCGAGTTGCCCGACGAATAAGTGCTGCACCTAGAGAATGACGAGCCATGTTGGGAGCTCTACTTCGATGGGGCCTCATCAATAAGAAGCTTCGGCCGATCAAGCATCCCGGAGGTAAAAGCGGGGATAGGATTGGTGTTCATCACGCTATCAATGGGAACCCTATGGCGTTCTTTCGCTCTCACCGAGCCTCGGACAAACAATGAAGCTGAGTATGAAGCCCTGATAGCTGGTTTGGAGCTCGCCATAGAAATGGAAATTCTTCGGCTACGGGTTTACGGTGACTCCCAGCTTGTTGTCAACCAAGTAAGCGGCGACTATAAGATATACAAACCCGAGTTAGCTCGGTACAGAGGCCGAGCGGTGGAACTCATGAAACGGTTCACTCACATTGAACTAATGAGAATCCCCAGAGCGTTGAACGGAAAAGCCGACATACTCGCTCGCCTAGCCAAGGAGCTGGCTGATCCTGACATGGACGAAATTCTGATCACAGTCAGGAGCCGACAAATTCTACCCCCAGTCTCTTTACGAGAAGAGAAAAGCGCGGAACAGAAGAGCAGTCCTGCCGAAGAAGCTTCGATCATCCAAGACGAGCCCGATTGGAGAGAACCCTTCATAAAGTACTTCCGATACGACAAGCTGCCCGAAGAAAAATCTGCGAGGATTCAGCTGAAGAAAAGAGCTCTCCGATACGTGTTTATAAATAACACGTTATACCGCAGGTCATATGACCAACTCTGGCTCAGGTGTCTGTCATTGGCCGAAGCCCAAAAGGTCATGAAAGATGTTCACTCGGGCGTTTGCGGTGCTCACCAATCTGGCCCCAAGATGCGGCTTCAAATCAAACGGCTTGGGTATTACTGGCCCACCATGATACGGGATTGCGGAGAGCATGCAAAGAAATGTCAGATCTGCCAAATCCATGGTGATTTCATTCATAAGCATCCCAATCCGTTGCATCCTACGGTGGCATCGTGGCCCTTCGAAGTCTGGGGCACCGACATCGTTGGCCCAATTGATCCTCCGTCATCCAAAGGCCACCGGTTCATACTGGCTGCAACTGATTACTTCTCCAGATGGGCCGAAGCTGTCCCGCTAAAAGAAGTCAAGACAAAAGATATTCTGACATTCTTCCAGCATAATATTCTATACCGCTTCGGTACACCAAGAAGAATCATTTCTGACAACGGGCCTTCTTTCAAGAGCTTCAATGTCTCAAGGTTCGCTACTCAGCACAAGATAGACTGGAGATATTCCTCCATCTATAATCCAAGAGCCAATGGGCTCGCCGAAGCCTTCAATAAGACTCTATGCAAGCTCCTGAGGAAAAATGCTTCAGCCAACAAGAGAGACTGGGATCTCAAGCTTCATGAGGCGTTGTGGGCATATCGTACCACACACCGTACTCCAACTCAGTCCACTCCATACTCATTGCTCTTCGGAGTGGAGGCGGTCCTCCCTCTCGAAGTCGAAGTTCCAAGCTTAAGAATGGCCGTTCAGTATGAGTTGACGGAGGAGGAAAACGTGCTCTTTCGACTTGAAGAACTCGATGCCCTCGAAGAAAAGAGGCTCGCGGTGCAGCAAAATCTGGAGCTATACCGAGCCCAAATGTCACGGGCCTATGACAAGATAACCCGTCTCCGCGCTTTCAAGAAAGGTGAATTGGTGTTGGTCCTCAAAAGACCGATCATCCCCAATCGACATGCCAAGGAAAAATTCGAGCCGAACTGGGAAGGACCATACGTCATCGAGAAAGTGTTCGACGGAGGATCCTACCAACTAATAAGTGCCGAGGGAGAAAGGCCCATGCCACCCATCAATGGACGATATCTCAAGAAATACTACACATGAATGCTCCAAGTCGCAGGCGAATTGAGCACATCAGCCCTACGGTCTGGATCAGACATCCTGCAAAACCGTATACAATCCACGGGCGTAAATGACCCCTATTTCTCCCAAATCCTGCCGGTGAGACTACTTTTAAAGTCCCACCAGCGGCAAAAAAAAAGAAAAAGAAAGAAAAAGAAAAAAAAGAAGAAGAAATAAACGGTATGTCCACAAGCAAAACGGGCATGGATGAAAACCCGGAAGGGCTCCGTGAGTAAAAACAGCAGGACTACCGGCGAGTCTGTGAAAACCCGAAAGGGCGCAAACTCGTGAAAAGAGATGAAATACACTCGCAAAGTCCTCTCGACCTTGTGAGGAGAAAACCCCTGCGTAAGATCCTTACGACTCACAATGGAGCAACACACTTAGGAATCCTCACGATTCCTAAGGAGAAAATACACCTGCGGGATCCTTACGACTCGTAGGGAGAAAATGCTTTTTGGGACCCTCACGGCCCATAAAATTGAAAAGCCTTAGGTGATAGGGACCCAAACCTGTCTCCTAAGCCATCGTTTCCCAACGGGTAACGGCAAATGATGAGTCGCTCCTGGCATTTCGCTTCAGTGTTAGCGGTGCTGATGCCGACCAAAAACCCAAAGCCCAAGTCCTCCCAAGGCAAATGATGAGTTGCTCCTGGCATTATTCCAGTGCAGCAATGCTGACGCCAAACAAGATCCAAATTCCAAGTCCCCAACCCCAAACGGCGAATGATGAGTCGCTCCTGGTACCACATTCCAGTGCAGCGATGCAGACGCCAACCAAAGTCCAATTTCTCAAAATTCTCCCGGCCCTACGGTGGGTCCCCAAATTGACCATCGTATACAATCCACGAGCTCAAATAATTCTCATCATACCCATGCCCCACTGTAATCACCAGTTACGCGGACGGTCTCCGCTTTGGGAATGATGCTCCATTGATAAGACCCACTCATGTGTCCTCACGATATATGAGGAGAACAAACCTTTGTGGGATCGTTACGACTCATAAAGGAAAAACACACTTAGGAGTCCTCACGACTCCTAAGGAGAAAATACACCTGGGATCCTTACGACTCGTAGGGAGAAAATGCTTTTATGGGACCCTCACGGCCCATAAAATTGAAAAGTCTTAGGCGATAGGGATCTAAACCTGTCTCCTAAGCCATCGCTTCCCAATCCCCAAATGGCGAATGATGAGTCACTCCTGGTACCATATTCCAGTGCAGCGATGCAGACGCTAACCAAATTCCAAATCCCATACCCCAACGGCGAATGATGAGTCGCTCCTGGTACCATATTCCAGTGCAGCGATGCAGACGCCGATAAAGTCCCGAAATTTTTCCGGCCCTACGGTCTGGATCATACATCCTGCAAAACCGTATACAATCCACGGGCGTAAAACAATCCCAACCTCTCCCAAGTCCTACCGGTGAGACCATATTCAAAGTCCCACCAAAAAAATAAAAAAAAAACCAATTCCAAAATCCTCCCGGGGCAAATGATGAGTTGCTCCTGGCATTGTTCCAGTGCAGCAATGCAGATGCCAAACAAAAACCAAAATCCGAAAATCCTCTCAATGACAGATGATGATTCGCTCCTGGTACCATATTCCAGTATAGCGATGCTGATGTCAATCCAAATCAAAATCAACAAGTCAACTTCCACTCCGACACCGCAGAAAGCGGAGCAAGTCAGAATCCAATCTCGACACCGCAAGAAGCGGAGCAAGTCAAGTCTACCCCTGACACCGCAAGCAGCAGAGCAAGTCAAATCAAGAACCGACCGTCCACGTCGCTAAAAGGGCAGCATCGACCGTCCAAGTCTCAAAAAGGGCAGCATCGACCGTCCACGTCGCAAAAAGGGCAGCACCGACCGTCCAAGTCGCTAAAAGGGCAGCACCGACCGTCCACGTCGCTAAAAGGGCAGCATCGACCTTCCACGTCGCAAAAAGGGCAGAACCGACCGTCCAAGTCGTAAAAAGGGCAGCACCGACCGTCCACGTCGCTAAAAGGGCAGCACCGACCGTCCAAGTCGCTAAAAGGGCAGCATCGACCGTCCAAGTCGCAAAAAGGGCAGAACCGACCGTCCAAGTCGTAAAAAGGGTAGCACCGACCGTCCACGTCGCTAAAAGGGCAGCACCGACTGTCCAAGTCGCTAAAAGGGCAGCATCGACCGTCCAAGTCGCAAAAAGGGCAGAACCGACCGTCCACGTCGCTAAAAGGGCAGCACCGACCGTCCAAGTCGCTAAAAGGGCAGTATCGACCGTCCAAGTCGCAAAAAGGGCAGCATCGACCGTCCACGTCGCAAAAAGGGCAGAACCGACCGTCCAAGTCGCAAAAAGGGCAGAACCGACCGTCCACGTCGCTAAAAGGGCAGCATCGGCCGTCCAAGTCGCAAAAAGGGCAGCATCGACCGTCCAAGTCGCAAAAAGGGCCGCATCGACCGTCCATGTCGTAAAAAGGGCAGTGCCAGTTTCCCAAAAGGTGGGAACCGAATTAAGTCGCCTCCACGTGAAAGAAGATCCATCAATTTCATGCACACGACCCACATATGTGGTGTGCATTTATTGATGAGGGGCAATTTGTTGGGGTAAAAATTTACACCCCGGTTGACCAAGTCAAAATCAAAGTCAACCCCAAGCCAAATGGGCCCAAGCCCAGATCCAGCGGGCCCACGCCCGGGTCGAGCCCGAACATGAAGCGGCCGGTCTCCCACCGCGCCAAGATAAAATTTTTGTAATAAACAATTTTGTTGTATTTCTTTTTTTTTATTTTAGGGACAAATGTAAGAAAAATAGGCATAAAGCCAATTTTTTGTAAAGCCCATGGCTTATGTGCAAAAAAAAATGGCACATGAGCCATGGGATAGACAAAATGCCATTTTGTGAAGCCCAAGGGGCTATGTGTAAAGTGTATGGCCTATAAAGGCAAAGATAATGAAAATATCTCACAATTTTCTCTCTCCAAAAAAAGTTTCAGATCTGAGATCTTTCTTCCTTCTTCAAGGTTCCAAAACCTTCTTCTTTCTTTTGAATTAAATCAAGAGTTCTACTCTCCTTTTTATAAAACAAATTAGTTTTTCACCACAAAACCCATCAAGGGGAACTCAGATCTTCCATTAGATCTCAAAAAGGAGTGATTTTTAAAATCCCATATCTCTTGATCTTCAAGATCCAGCTAACAGAGGAGGAAGAAGAAGAACCCATTTCACTAAACCCAACAAAAAAAAAACACTCAGGAGTCCAACTCCTCTTTGATTTCTCTTCAGAGAAATCTTTTTAGGCTAAAAGCCTCTTTTTCTCCCCGGCGCTCAAGCGCAGAGTGCCCACGTGCCGACACGTGGCGCGCTTGCGCTCAAACGCAAGCGTTCGAGCGCAAGTCGCCCTCGTGCCGACACGTGGCGCTCTTGTGCTCAAGCGCAAGCGTTCGAGCGCAAGTCGCCCTCGTGCCGACACGTGGCGCTCTTGCGCTCAAGCGCAAGCGCCCGAGCGCAAGTCACCCCGGTGTCGACACGTGGCGCGCTTGCGCTCCAGCGCAAGCGCTCGAGCGCAAGTCGCCCTCGTGCCGACACGTGGCGCTCTTGCACTCCAGCGCAAGCGCTCGAGCGCAAGTCGCCCTCGTGCCGACACGTGGCGCTCTTGCGCTCCAGCGCAAGCGCTCGAGCGCAAGTCGCCTACGTGCCGACACGTGGCGCGTTGCGCTCCAGCACTCTGCGCTCGAGCGCCAAGCGCCCACGTGCGGACACGTGGCGCGCTCACGCTCAAGCGCCTAGGCGCTGGCCCCACGCATCCTTTGGATGTCTTTTTCCCCTTTACTTATATATACATGTATATATATACATATGTATACAAATGTACACATACACATACTCCGCAACACTGTCCCTGTTAGAAAAAAATTTCTAACGGGGCGCTGCCCCGTACCCCGCAAGGGGGCTGCTAGCCCCCTTGACCCCCAGCCCGCTATCCGGGTAGCGGGACCCCCGTAAAAACTCTGCGTGGCTCCCGATATATCCAAAACCCCCCTTTCAAAACACAACACACGTACACTGCACATTGAGTTCGCATGGCCAGTTTAACCCGTCAATCGGAGGTTCCCTCGCTCTAAAGGCGAGGGGTAATTAACGGCAGCTTAGTCCACGGCTGCCGGAGATTCGGATCCCCACAATCATTAAACCCCGTCCTACCCTAGGCAGGGGGAATCTGTAGTACGCCTGACAAGCGCGCGCGTATTCCCATCTCAATGGGGTGACGAAAAACACCCTACACACGCGAGGCGCTACTTCAGAGTTTTTGACTCATGGCAATGGCGCTCAGCGTTCTCGTGCTTTGCACGTGAGGGCTGCCTCAGAGTCTTTGACTCTTGGTGCTAGCGCACTTAGCGCTAACGCTCTCGTGCTTTGCACGTGAGCGCTGCATCAGAGTTTTTGACTCTCAGCGCTGGCACACTTGGCGCTAGCACTCTCGTGCTTTGCATGTGAGCGCTGCCTCAGAGTCTTTGACTCCTAGCGCCGGCGCACTTGGCACGAGCGCTCTCGTGCTTTGCACGTGAGCGCTGCCTCAGAGTCATTGACTCTTAGCGCTGGCACTCTTGGCGCGAGCGCTTTTATGAAGCGCCGCTTCATTTTAAATTTCAAAATTTGAACAGAGCTTTGCTCTGATTGGGGGAAACAAAGTTGTCTTTCTAGAATTATCGAACTCAAAATACCGGATTGTGATTTATCAACACTCGCTAAAAGTAAAGGTTGATTAGAAGAAGAACCAGAGAAAGTGGGAGATGAAATGGGTAAACAAATTGGTGTGTCGGGCATTGCTGAACCAGATGTGGGAAATGAATGCTGAATTTCGTTCTGCCTTTCGGTTATACATTTATCATCAATTTCAAGATGCATATGGGGTTAAGGAAGAATAGTTAGAGGCTCGAGATGATGACCACACGGGAGTGAAATGACTTGATGAGTTGGTGGGAAAAACTCATCCAAAATTTCGGGTTCATCATTCAATATATTCCCAACGTCAATATCCTCAATCAAGTGAATGTTACAAGTCTCAGACACCTCATCAAAAGCAGGGTTTTCAATCAATTGTGGTTCTAGAGTGGAGGTGTAGAGATCACAAGGGTTGGGTGTGGCTTCACTTGAAATGGACCTTTCACAATCGGGTAAATCAAACACTACAAAGTCACACAACTCATCAGACATTCTATCTTCGATTAGTGAATCATTTGGTGTACTCGATAGATCTGTGAAACTGGACTTGTGGTTTTCAATTTAGGATGGGGAGGTTTGATTTGGAAGGGTGTACCGCTCTCTCTCACTACCCGAATTCTCAATTTGTCCTATGGCCGTATCATACGTTGGAAAATTTTGAGCTGGTTTGAAACTAGTTGCTCGTTTGTTTTGTTTATTGAGAATGGCCATGCACTTTTTCAATTCCTCTCTGGTGCGGCGCGACGCTACCACATATTCTTCCACAGTCCGTTCAAGACTAGACATGGGCCGGTAAGGGGTTTCAGTATAAGATTGAAATTCTTGTGGATGAGTAAAACTCCCAAATGACTGATTAGAAGGACTGTCTAGAGAAGGTGTAAAAGTCAGGTAGGATTGATAGGAAATGAATGGTTGTGAAAATTGGGCAGGAGTAAGATCAACATTGTGATAAGAAGAATATTGATATGGGTTGGTTGGTTGACGATTTTCAACAGACATCATATACGCCACAAACCGAGTATGAAAATCTTCTTTAGAAAGTGGTGGTGTTTGTTGTCCTAATGGTTTGACTGGATTGAAACTTTGGTCGTTAGCCCTCGCTATATGCTCAGCGATAGACATGCGTTTAGGAGTTCCTTCACTCGGAGTAGCAACATAAGAAGATGTAGAATTTGGATGCGGTTGACAGAACCTGGAGTGAGGTGGTCAACTGTTTCTTTCCGTTTGCCCCATCCGATCTCTTAAAGACATAGTAGAGTCGGATGGTATACCGAAGCGATTACGATAACAAGAAATATCTGGTTCTGGATAGCAAAACTTGGCAAGAGTTCTTTTATTTGGGTTGCCCATTATAAGAAGGTGAAAAGAGGAAGGAGGGTCGAAAGATTTAAGCTCTAATTGGATTGTTTTGCTTTGAAAGTGGGACTTGAGGATTGACTTGACAAATCACAAAATGCACAAGCAAACCCTAAAACTAAGGTTACCTAGGTCAAGCACTAGACCGCTCCTAGACTTCCAAAGGACAAGCCGCAAGATCAATTCTCTACCACATCTTTATTACTCTTGTGGCCAGGTAAGTGCCAGGTAAGTGGGAGGTATCTACTATACAAATCACCAAAAATAGCGGGCCTAATTAAGTAACCACTTGCCTAGACACCACAAAAGAAATGCGGATAAGCGATAGATTACCCACGATCTTCCTCTGTCCTATTTGAGCGCGACGGTCCTTAGAGTCTTGGTCTAGATATTTTTTAATTAATGTAGGGTGATGCAGATGCCCGTTTTGTGATTTGTGGGGCCTAGGAAGGGTAATGAAATCCTCACCTAATCTGAATTTGGTCTTTGCTCCTTAAAGTCCGTATTAAAATATCTAAAAACAACCCGCAAAACAAAACTCGCAAAAAGATTTTTGAGCGGCGATATTTTGCAAAGAATCTTGCAGAAAAGATATTTTATTGGATTCCAGAGGAGAGAGAAGGAGTTGAGAAATATACCAGAGAAATTTGGAAGCCTAAATCCCTAAATCCGCCGCGGTTCCGCCGCTAATTGGACATATTTGCCGCGGTTCCGCGGCCAAAAAAAGGGATCTCGTGAAGGATTTTGCTACATCGCCTCCCTTGGTCCTCTGGATTTTGATGAATATCTCTGAATCTTTATCTCCTCGCTAAAGTGACTTCTGATTCCCTCGTAAAAATCACACAATAATCGTTAAATATACTATTTGCAGTTTTGTTTATTTTTATGATATATATCGAATAAGAATTCAACACAAATAGTAAGAATAAAAAAATTACGCACGTATCCCCGGCAACGACGCCATTTGATTGTGCTGTAAAGTGTGTGTAGTAACCGCAATCAATAACGGTGTCGCGTGTAGCTAGACCGAGATGAGTATGAGTCGTCCTCAGGAAAACGTTGAATCTTTTAATCTTACTTTAGGCGTGTTGATTAGGAAAAGTGGAAGAATAATGAATGGTGGAAATAGTTTTTAGATCTATGTTAAACACGGATGTAGAATATAGATCTAGATTAACCACGGATGTAGGTTTTATATTAGAAGGGGGCTTGTAGGGTTTGTTAAGATTTAGTAGGCATGGATGATTAATTAAATATTACTCCTCTTATTCTTTAATAGATTTAAAACTAGATCGACAATGATGCATATAGATTAGGGTTTCTGGAAGAAAAAGGGTTCCCACTCTTAACCCCTGCCTTGACATGGATCTCCGTTCATGTCTAATATTTACCAAAACAATTGTTAATCTAATCTCTAATCGTGGTCATGAATATCAATGAATTGATAGCGCGCCCGATTAGGATGTTAACTATTCTTTTGATAAAGTTTATAAACTTTATAGGACGTAAAAAGAGTTTAAGGATCTTCATCATCCATTAATCTACCA
This sequence comes from Agapanthus africanus, assembly GCA_030015575.1. Classification (NCBI taxonomy): domain Eukaryota; kingdom Viridiplantae; phylum Streptophyta; class Magnoliopsida; order Asparagales; family Amaryllidaceae; genus Agapanthus; species Agapanthus africanus. Next base: position 129,233,930 of record JASDDO010000028.1, read on the forward strand.
TAATCTTACGAATCCTAACAAGCGGAGAATTACTCGCGCATGTTGGGAAAAGAAAAGATAGAAATCATGAAGAAAATAAAATGCAATAGAATAAAAGTACCTTTATTAATCAACAAGATCAAGTACAATTTGTTCCTTTTAGAAAATGATTACAAAACCCTAGTTTGCTTCTCGATTTATTCTTAAGGAGGTAGATGAACTGTCGATGATCAATCAGGATTCTTGAGCCGTCGCGGACTTCGTGATCGTGTCGGTTTGATACTTTTTCCAAAAGGCTCTCGGTCCTTATTTATAGTCATAGAGCCAGAACCCTAGTTTCCTAATATGATAATTAGTTGTTAGGATCCTAACCTGAAAATCCCAACCCCTAGATCTTCAGACGTGCGGCGGAACCGCGGCCATTTGGTAGGTTTGGCCGCGAATCCGCGATGGATTAGGACAGTCTTGATTTTATATTTCTGTTGGCCTCTTCTGGTGACATATGTAGACTGTTTTGATATCTGGAATCTTGAAATCATCTCCTAGTCTCTGCCAGAATATCTTTCTTCGATTTACTTGAATATTTCGGTAGATTTGATCTCGCCAACTAGAATTTCCTTGATTTCAGTCCTAATATAATTTCTGCACAATAACTCAATAAATAATGTTAGTAGAATTTGTTTTTATTGAGATATTATCTTAACCATTTGACATAATATTATAGTTTTAGAAAATTGGTTAAAGATGTTTGATAAGGTAAGCATATTTAAATGGACTAAATATTATATAGATATTATATGCGTACATCTTTTTTCATAATATTAATTATAATATATAAACACATGAAAATAGTATTTTTACAGATAAACCCTCATATGTGTCATATTTATAATAAACACCTTTTATTATATAGTAATAGTAAGGAAAATGTCATATCAAATGCACAATATTTTCGACTGAACATGCCCACTCTTGTACTTATTATTTCTATTGTATCTAAATAAACTCCGTCAATTAGAAACTAGTTTTTTGTATATTGATAAACCTAGTCAGACTTGTGTTGTGAGACTTAGAGCGATGGGTGTTTATTCGCTTCTTTTAAGGTTTTTGATGTTTTGCTTTATTTATTTATTCTTTCTTTGTTGATCTTCGTCGTTAGGCGTCGTATATATATTGCTTGCTTGCGTGGTTGTGATTCCGCCGTTTGGCAAAGAGCTAGCTCCCGCTTAGGGATGCCTATATATATTGCTTGTATATGGTTTTTAGATCAAAATATACAAGGGAGGTGATGCCTAAATTTTTAAAGGACGAAAAATGTTTTCAACTCTAGTATATAATTCATTGTATTTTTATATAATATCATTTACGCATTTAAAGAAATACTTGATTTCATTATACCTTTTTTTTTGTGCACACTTCCACTATTTTCCGCAAAAAGGTTTAGATTTCTAGGCTTCGACTTACTTGAATTGCGTTATGCCTTTAGACATTGCGTGATTTAAGTGCCGGTCACGAGCTAAATTCCGGGTCGTGACAAAGGTAGTTTTGAATAGGGGAAGAGAGCTTGGAGGTGAGGGATTGTGAGGGAGGATTCGAGGGAGGCGATCACGTAGGGGTTAGGATCGAGGGTTGGGTCGTGGGTGAACGGGTCTCGCGGCGAGGACGAGAAAGGAGGGGAGCCATTGGGGAAAGAGAAAGAGAGAGATTAGAGAGATGGGGATTCAAAGGAGATGATCTCGGAGTTTGTTGGCGACGAGGCGAGAGTGTGGGTGAGCGCGGGTCACGAGGCGGCGGTTGCGCGGAAAGAGGAGACGTGAAGAAAGAAGGCGGGAAAAGAAGAGAAGGAGAAGAAGAAGAAGAAGAAGTGAGAGTGGAGGAGTCGAGTCGGGTCGGGTAGGGGTTAGATTAGGGTTTTAAAAAAATTTAATAAATAAAATAATAAAAAATATATAAAAATGTGCAAAAAAAATAATAGGAAAATTATGGGGAAAATATATACACGGAATTGGGGATTTACATCACACCACTGTCACGCCTCATCCCCAATACAGAGAGTATTGTCCGCTCTGGCCGAAACCATATGGTTTTGTCCTTCGGGATGAACTGGACCCGACCAAGGGTCACTTCCTAGGAGGTCACCCATCCCAGAACTTCCCTGGCTCGAGCACGCTTAACTATGGAGTTCTCAAGCTCATGTAGTGCCGGTTCACTTAAAAGACGCCTCTGTATTAAAGAGTGGTATCATTTCATTTATAGTACAGATCCGCCCTCTTTCGGAATGTATTCCAAAAAATCCTCATTGTTCTTCAGTGGGTCACACGGACTCAATAGGTGGCCCCCACGGATTCAAGAGGTGGCCCCCGCCCCCTTGGCATGACACTTGGCGTGGCACATTGTTCCATGTGGCGCATTATTCCGTGAGCAAGAACCGGGTCCCGACATTCTCCCCACTTTTGAACAATGGTTCGTCCTCGAACCACAGACCTACTAAAAGGCGCCTATGTATTGAAGAGTGGTATCGTTCCATTTATAGTATAGATCCGCCCTCTTTCGGAATGTATTCCAAAAAGTCCCCATTGTTTTTCAGTGGGTCCCACGGACTCAATAGGTGGCCCCCACGGATTCAAGAGATGGCCGCGCCCCCTTGGCATGACACTTGGCGTGACACTTTATTCCGTGAGCAAGAACCAGGTCCCGACATCCTCCCCACTTTTGAACAATGGTTCGTCCTCGAACCACATACCTACTATTGAGGGACCGGCTCTGATACCATTCTGTCACGCCCTACACCCAATACAGAGAGTATTGTCCGCTCTGGATGAAACCACATGATTTTGTCTTCTTTCGGAATAAAGTGCACGAGTATTAAAGAGTGCTATTATTCCATTTATAGCACATATTCGCCCTCTTTCGGAATGTATTCCAAAAAGTCCCCATTGTTCTTCAGTGGGTCCCACGGACTCAATAGGTGGTCACCATAGATTCATGAGATGGACTCCGTCCTCTTGGCATGACACTTGGCGTGACACTTTGTTCCGTGTGGCACTATATCCCGCCTGTACTATAAATGGAATGATACCACTCTTCAATACCCGTGCACTTTATTCCAAAACAAAGTGCCATGGATCCGTCCTTTTTCGGAATGTATTCCAAAAAATCCCATTGTTCTTCAGTGGGTCCTACGGACTCAGTAGGTGGCCCCCACGGATTCAAGAGATGATCCCCGTCCCCTTGGCATGACACTTGGCGTATCACTTTGTTCCGTATGGCACTCTATCCCGTGAGCAAGAACCAGGTCCCGACATCCTCCCCACTTTGAAATAATGGTTCGTCCTCGAACCACAGACCTACTATTGAGGGACCGGCTTTGATATCATTCTGTCACGCCCACACCCAATACAGACTCAATATGTGGTCACCATAGATTCATGAGATGGACTCCGTCCCCTTGGCATGACACTTGGCGTGACACTTTGTTCTGTGTGGCACTATATTCCGTCTGTACTATAAATGGAATGATACCATTCTTCAATACCCGTGCACTTTATTCCAAAACAAAGTGCCATGGATCCGCCCTCTTTCGGAATGTATTCCAAAAAATCCCATTGTTCTTCAGTGGGTCATACGGACTCAATAGGTGGCCCCCACGGATTCAAGAGATGACCCCCGCCCCCTTAGCATGACACTTGGCGTGTCACTTTGTTCCGTATGGCACTTTATCCTCCCCACTTTTGAATAATGGTTCGTCCTCGAACCACAAACCTACTATTGAGGGACCGGCTTTGATACCATTGTGTCACGCTCACACCCAATACAGAGAGTATTGTCTGCTCTGGAAGAAACCGCACGATTTTGTCCTGCGGGATGAACCATACCCGACCCTACGGATTGTTCTTCAGTGGGTCATACGGACTCAATAGGTGGCCCCCACGGATTCAAGAGATGACCCCCGCCCCCTTAGCATGACACTTGGCGTGTCACTTTGTTCCGTATGACACTTTATCCTCCCCACTTTTGAATAATGGTTCGTCCTCGAACTACAAACCTACTATTGAGGGACCGGCTTTGATACCATTGTGTCACGCTCACACCCAATACAGAGAGTATTGTCCGCTCTGGAAGAAACCGCACGATTTTGTCCTGCGGGATGAACCATACCCGACCAGGGGCCACTTCCCAGGAGGTCACCCATCCCAGAACTTCCCTAGCTCAAGCATACTTAACTATGGAGTTCTCAAGCTCCTGTAGTGCTGGTTCACTTAAAATGCGCCTTTGTATTGAAGAGTTGTATCATTCCATTTATAGTACAGATCTGCTCTCTTTCGGAATATATTCCGAAAAGTCCTCATTGTTCTCCAGTGGGTCCCACGGATTCAAGAGGTGGCTCCCACAGATTCAAGAGGTGGCCCTGCCCCCTTGGCATGACACTTGGTGCAGCACTTTGTTCCATGTAGCACTTTATTCCGTAAGCAAGAACCGTGTCCCGACAAATATCTTCCAAACACCATTATTTGGTTAATTGAGTAAATATACTTCAAACACTATTATTCAGACATTTACACAGACAACTTCCAAGCACCATCCTTTAGTTAATTGAGCAAATATATTTCAAAAGCTATCATTCAGGCATTTACATAAACACCTTGTATGCACATTATTCATCAGCATATATCCGTCAAAAAAACAACTTCATCACAAACAAATCTCTCACATTTTCAGTCTTCTTTCTAACGATGAGAATCAACATTAAACCCAAATCTAAATTTGTCAATGTGTTCTGTCCTGAGGGATAATCCACTTATTGCATGCGAGACAAACGGAGCAAAAGCCACGTACTTGCTTTTCATCGGTAAAAAAGAGAACTTAACCTGCTGTTCGAAATAGTAAAAGCTTATGCACCACTTCTTAGTTAGTGGCTTGAGCAGATGTTCTTGGTCAGGTTTGGGAAGAAAAAGAAAGCTCCGATTTAAGCGACTTCATGAGATGTAGTAGATCCTGTGATCATTGAAGTCAAGGAAAAAATAAGACCCAACTTTCAACCGGTTCTAATGAGTCTTTATAGCTCTCATCCTCTCTTTTCATAACCCGCGTTATCCATTTTATTTCACAAGCAAAAAAGATCATAAATGCAATAGGAGCTTCCTGTTTGGAGGGCGATCAGAGGGGATCGGGAACGAGAGCGAAGAGTCAGCGGGTTGACGTTGAGATAGGGAAGGTCGAAGGAGACGGAGAAGGAGCAGATGGGATTGGGGTGGAGGAGGAGCACGCGATCGACGATGGTAGCGGCGACGCTGACAGGGAAAGATAAAGAAGAGAATGAAATAATTATAAGCAATATTTATTGTATTTTGAGAAAGAGAAGAAGAATATTTTAGCCGTTTCATGCGAAATTTAATCGCAGGGGCGCTGGATAACGGTTATCAACTTTAGATTTTTTTTGGTCAGATGGCAAGACCACAGGGTTGTGGATAATGCCCCAAATTAAGAGTTGGTTTATGTTAAATAACCCATATAATAATGGAATAAGAACATCAATAAAAATATGCATTGGAGGAAAGGGGAAAAAAACATTATAAGGGGATGATGAAAACAAAATGAGAGAGAAGACCAAGAGAGAGGAGAGAGAAGCGACCCTTTCAAATCGCCGTATTTCTCGGATTGGGGCTCTGAGCCTTGTATTGTGGTGAGAGAGAGAGAGAGAGATCAGCGATCGTGAGCAATGGATGACGATGATGAGAACATGGCAGCGAGCCTCGTGGGTCTCTCCCTCCTCATGTTCCTCCTCCTCCTTCTCCTCTTCATCCTCGCTTGCCGCCCATGGCGCTTCTTCTCCTCCTCCTTCTCCTCCTCGTATCGCCGCTCTTCTTCCATCACAGCTGCTCAGGTACAAACCCCTAATGCCCTAATTTTTTGGGGCCTCGTTAGTTTGATTTACATGAGATTCTTGATAATGGGATATGAGTCCGGTTAATATTTGTGAGATTTTGAAGGAAGGGGATTAGGGCTAGAAGAAAGCAATGCAAACCCATTGAATTGAATTGAATTGTGTATCATGATAAGAGGGGTAAGAAGAGTTGGATGTGAAACCCATATAATTGAATTGCGAATAGTAAGCTTGTAACATACTCTTGAATCATGAAAAGGAGAGTATTTGCTAGTTATAAAACCTGTATGATTGAATTATGAACAATAAGCTTGTAACACAATCTTAATTTATGAAAAGGGTAGTATGTGCTAGATGTAAGAATGTCCATAGAAGAACTTGGATGTTTGGGCTTCATTTGATAATAGGATAATATGTTTTGAATCGAGGTTGGGGGATGCCAAACTACATGAAACCATGGCCCAGATACTACACACCTATAAACTCCACACCTATTGGTTTTTGCAAAGTTATAATAACTTAAGCTCAAAACCCATGTTGCCAAATGCCATTTCAAAGTTGGTCAACCCCAATTTCCAAATTATGGTTTACATGCATACAAAATCATGTTTCATATGAATTTAAATGATATCATAGTTCCGCATTGTTAATGATAAGTTAATAGAAAAGTATTAGGTGCTAGGCATATGTATAAATATACGTGTGACAAAATTGATGCAAGTGGTCTGCCAACAATGAAATCTTTCACTTAGTGATAAAGTCCTTGATTCCATGTATGCTATAGAAGGCATTAGAGATTGACAAAAAAGGAGTATTAACTTGAATAATTAGTGTAGTTGCTCACTTCCCTAGAACCAAAAATCTAAAATCTGTAGAAAACTGGTTGCATCAATATGAACAATAAATTGCACTACTGGTGATTTCTACGTGGTTATTACATACAATAGTGGCATGTCCAAGATTGTGATGAAGCTACATACCATTATCCTAAAACTTCGATGTCATCAATGCCAACTGCTAATAAAGCTCACACGCAACTAGAAAACAAAGTAACCATCGAGAAGGCATAAAAAATTTAGCATCTAATATTATTTATTGCATCAAAGGGTGATAGCTTGAAACTCCAAATGGTAGATAAAAAGTGCAAACCATTGAATAAATTGCCCCCTAACATTGTGATGTTTTGAGTAATAGACACATAGAAATAGGGGGATGAATGCTGATTGAAAAGTTAAGAAATGCTTATGTTAAAAATTGAATTTAGGAAAGCCTTATCAAGGTTTAGATGGACGTGGATTTCACATAGCGATGCATATAAAGGTGTTGATATCAAGGTGGAAAAACACTATATGGTTGGCTTACCACCTAGCGCCTAGCCGTCTAGACGGCTTTAACGATTTAGTTTAAAATGTTCAGGGATGGGGATAGATGATTATCCACTAAGGAAAATGATGGGGTTGGGTGGGTTGACATGTTATTTTCTGTCAGCAGGGGACAAAACAAACCAATTCCGACCATATACAAAAAAACAAATGATTAAGTGTGATGGACTAAGAGCCTTTTCTATTAGGTGGCTCAACCTGCTTAAGCGCCAAAATCACTAAGTCGGCTGCATAAGCAAAACGTAAAGCAATCTCGTGCCGCGTCTGTCTAGACGACATTTAGACCTTTTTTTACAATATTAGATCGAAGAATTTACGAGAGGCAACACAGGGTACATCATCACTTTTTAAACGTGATTGTCAAGAATTAATGAGAACCGAAAGTGTCATGTCTTGTCGAACGAGGAGAGTATTAATTTGAAATCAAGGTTTAAAATCTTAGTATCTGTTTCGATATCAGAAAATTACTTTTGAGATCGAAATAGGCGATACTGACAACCGTGAATTGAAAATATCAGATTTTGTATTGTTTGACAAAAAGGCTCTTTAACACTTAGTATAATTCTTAAATAAATAGTAAAAGTAATTATAAACAATTTGACTTCTACTGTAGTAATTAATGATGTCTAAATTAGTTGTCACAATACTTGGTAAAAGATACTAGTAACCTTTTGATATATTTTTCAGTCTATATGTCAAACAAACTGAAAATGTTTTAACCTATTAATAAAATTACTACCCCATTAATTACCTATTGATCCACTGACAAACATAATACTAAAACCACTCTAATCAATGGCGAATCCAATGTAACCAGTAGCAGACGATATGGGTATTGGAACTCGGACGGCCCTAACGGAATCGGCTAACTTGAATTGGGATCGGCTGTCATTGGAACCATTTTTAAAATTTATCGAATATAGTATATTTGGTTGACGCTTTTGGAAAGAGGTTGTCTTCTTGACTTGTGGCTACAACAATAGATTTATGAATATACTAAAGTTGTGTTGTACTTGTACTAATAGTGAAGTAAGTCAACTACAACATTTTGTAGTTAACAATTAACATAATAAATAAAATTATCTAAAAGCTTTTACGGTTTGTCAGGAACTATAATCTAAAGTGTTTTTTATGCCATCAAGCTACTACTAGCCTGCATTATAGTTATGTTTCCCTTATTTATTTATACATCACATTCTTCAGGAATACATATTCCGCAGAAAATTGTAAATATATTTTGTATTACAATGTATTTCCTTGTTTTACCCTTTGCAGAATGATGATATAGAGAGACCTCTTTATTCTGAATCTTTAGCTTGTACTGAGGAACCTAGCATTCAAACTGACAGAAATATTAGTTCGCCAACAACATTTCCGCTTTCCAGTAGTAATAAAATTCAGAGTGATTGTTATATCAATCAAGGTATTCTCTATTTTACATTATGATTTTTATTTTGTGTATCCTTGATGGCTATTATAGTATGCTGTCATATAATTCTGATCATAACCTTTTTTCTTTTAATCATTACAGGAGATAGCTTGATTTTAGATGTTATTTCTGACACAGTGGACAGTTCACAAGTTGTTCATACTCTTAAGCGTGGATCGATATTGAGCAGGCCAGTTGAGGATACTAAACATGCAAAAAAAGATTTTCCTGTCAGTGATCTTCCATCTTTTGCTGGAAAGGGCAGAGCTCAATTTTCTGCAGTCAAGGCTGCAGCCAAGGGTGTTAAACCTTCACGTATTCTCTTTCTTCGATCATATTTTGAGCATCACATGCAATTATCGCTTCCTTCGTATTAGTATTCATTCAATGAATTATGTTATCCAATTTTTTGAAGTGCAGGAAGCAACCTGAACCTTAAAGTCATAGCTGGTCCTTCTTATGGGGTTTGTTGTTCCCGGTTGTCAACAAACTCTTCTATGCTTCCAGTGACTATTGGAAGAGTTCCTCCAAGTGATATTGTACTTAAGGACTCCGAGGTTTCAGGAAAGCATGCTCAAATAAATTGGAACATGAATGTAAGCATTATTATTTGCAGCTTCCTTGTGCACTCATTTGTTCTTTTGTGCACACATAATCTCTTGCTGCCAGCATATATATACAGGAGATATTTATGAGACAAATGATGTGTAAGAAATTCAGTAACAAACATCTCTGTACACATATATGAGTTTGCTATGTATAGAGAGTTTCATCCATTGTCTTCTTAGATAATAAATGTGCAGAGAGAGAGAGAGAGAGAGAGGCTAGGATCAATCAATTGGATTTGAGTTTACTCTTAATATCTTATCAGTAAACGTAATTTGGGGCTCGGATCGGGGATTTTTTTGGGGCGGGGGGGGGGGGGGTAGGGGGCCAGAGGCCACGTTCTCGCTAAGTTGCATAGTATTTGGCTAAAATGTAGGAAACCTCCCTCACGTTTGCTCGAATAGAGGGATACCCCCTTAACATAAAAAAGCTGCACTTTACCCCAAAAAACTTAAGAGTGTTGGTATCTCCATCCCATTTCAAAGTGACCGTTCTTTGCCGTAAATGCCGTCAGCCAATTCTTATTGCCTAACCCAATAGCTTCTCCTTCTCTCCCCTCTTCTTCTTGTCAAACCCCTATTCTCTTGAATTTAAAATCACTCTTTTGAGGAGAAGAGAGGAGGCTGGTGACGGTGTAAAACTGAATTGGATGATTTTGGGAAGGAGGGAAAGAAATGCGGGGAAGGAAAAAAAAAGAAATTTGTGGAAGATTTATGTGTGCGTGTGTGAGAGAGAGAGTACTTTGGGTATTAACAAGTCATGTGCAAGGCACACAATTGTGGGAAAACGGAATTTTCTGATGTTAAATTCGTGGGGTGTAGTGCAGCTTTTCGATGTTGGAGTTCCTACAATTCGGGCAAAAGTGAGGGGTCATCTTGCAAGCGGGCCTATATTTATAGGCCGCGACAAGGAATTTGAGGAAAAAATAGAAATCTTTTTATTAGCTAATTCATGGAGGAATACATATAAATTTATACTAGAGTTTATGGGTACGAGTTTGGATCTAATATCAAAAGTACAACTACTCTATCACACATTATCTCCAACACTCCCCTCAAGCTAGTGCATACATATCATGTAGACCCATATAGACCTAGCTTGTTGCATAAAAATTCAATTCTTGCTTGTGAAAATATCTGCTGGTTGATCCTGGCTTGCAATGTATTGAGGGTTAAGAAATCATTCTCCTTTTTCCGAACAAAATAACAATCAACTTCAATATGCTTGGTTTTCTCAATGTGCTTGATCGTATGTTGATGCGATGGTGATGCATCAGTGATGCAACGGTGGGGCGAGATCTAGAGCGGTGGTGCGTGATGACGAGGATATGGAGACGAGGTCTGGTGCCGTGGTGCGGCTAGGGTTTGATGGCAAAGGTTCGGCGGCTAGGGTTTGGCAAAACATTTATCAGCTCTGATATCATGACAATGAATTTGAGGAAAAAATAGAATTCTTTTTATTAGATAATTCATGGAGGAATACATATAAATTTATAACAGAATATATGGATACGGGTTTGGATCTAATATCAAAAGCCCAACTACTTTATCACACATTATCTCTAAGAGGCTGTAAGCAATAAATTATGCCGTCTACGCACGTTAAGTGTATATTTATATTTCTGAAATTTATATTGAATATCCATGTTAATTTGTTAAACATGATAGATCTTTTAAATTTTAACAAAAACTCCAGAATGTTTTGCATCAAGTGGATCTCACAAGGATTGTTTGTACTTTCTAGTTGCTTATATTTATGGTCTAGAGAATTCTAAACCCATTAAAATTTGATGTATAAGAGTTTCACACTACTAGATCAAGATCAAGGTTTGGATTTTAATATGTAGTCTCTAAATCATAGCTTTACTCAATATTTTATTCGAAATTGTTCATTTCGTAAGGTGTTGATCGATTGATAAAGAAAATCTTCAAAAGATGTATTTTTTCGTCTTTTTATTGCATTAAACTGGATAGTCAAATTATTGTATCTAAATGGGTGACTTTTAAACTCTGATGCTTCAACATGTATTTTATCATTGATGGATTTGTGCTTAAATCTTATCAACAAAATCTTTGACCTTTATTTGTGGGTGTCTTTGTGTATGCAGGAGTGTGCATACACACACACACATATACACGTATATAGGGGGCAATGTTGCAAAAAAGTGCTAGGCAAGATAGGGGTGCCTCTTACCAAGGTTTAAAATCTCGGAATTGATATCGATCTCGATATCAGGTGGTTACTTGTTGGATCGGAATCGGCCATCTCACCCGTATTGGCAATCTTGGATCGGAAATATCATAATTTTTATATCATTTAACAAGACCAAATTATAAAATTCTTTAAATAAATAGTAAAAGCAACTACAAACAATTTGACAAATTCTTTACCAATTAATGCCGTCTAAAATGTTGTTATAATAGTTAATAATATAACTATTAAATTTTTGATATACTTTTTATTAATTAATACAACAACTAAGCCTTTTATCCCAAGCATATGGGGTAGGCTACATGAACCAATATGAGAATCACGCCGGGTCCAGCACATGAATCCTCTGTCTCCACTCACTTCTATCGAACAATATACTTTTATTGAGGCTTTTGGCAACCATATTTTTTCGTATCACCTCCATCTATGTTTTCTTCGGTCTCCCTTTCGCCCTTTTGATATTGTCTATATCGATAGTATCCATTCGTCGAACCGGTACTTCCATAGGTTTGCGTCGCACATGACCAAACCATCTTAGCCGGTTTCCCGCATTTTCTCCTTCACGGGTGCTACACCAACTTTTGCACGAATATTCTCATTTCGCACCTTATCTTTTCTACTGTTACCATACATCCAACGAAGTATGCGCATCTCCGCTACGTGCATCTTCTGTGTATGATGCTTCTTAGGAGCCCAGCATTTTGTACCATATAACAAGGCAGGCCGAATAGCGTTCCGATAAAACTTCCCTTTCAATCTTAACTGAAAGTTACGATCACACAAAATCCCTGTTGCAACCAGTTTGGATTCTTTGATTAACATCGTTATCGATCTTCCCATCCTTTTTGATGATGGAACCTAAATATCTAAACTGACCGCTCGATGATATTTCATTTCCTTCCAGTGTTATACCAATATGGTTTCAACTTCTCTGTTTGCTAAATTTGCAATGCATATATGTTGTCTTGAACCTGCTCAATCTGAACTTCCGAGATTCCAATGTTTGCCTCCATAATTCCAGTTTGACATTAACCCCTGCTTTCGTCTCATTGACTAGAACAATATCATCAGCGAATAGTATACACCAAGGTATCTCATCTTGGATAGTTTCAGTAAGCTCATCCATCACGATGGTAAATAGGAATGAACTTAATACAAATTCTTGATGTAACTCAACTGTAATCGGAAAATCACCCGTTAGGCCGCCGCAAGTTCTGACATTTGCCAACATTCTATCGTACATATCCTTGATTATGTCAATGTACTTGACGGGGATCCCCTTCTTCATCATTGTCTCCATAATACATCTCTAGGTATCTTGTCGTACGCTTTCTCTAAGTCAATAAATATCATATGCAAATCTCTTCTCCTCTCCCGAAAACGCTCGACAAGTTGACGAAACAAATGAACAGCTTCTGTCGTCGATCGTCCAGGTATGAACCCAAACTGGTTCTCGATTATCTTAACATCCTTTCTTAGCCTATGTTCAATTACTCTTTCCCAAACCTTCATAGTGTGACACAAGTTTTATTCCACGGTGGTTTGAGCAACTTTGAATGTCACATTTGTTCTTGTAGATAGATATAGGGGTACTTTTCCTCCACTGATTTGGCATCTTTTTGGTGTGCTAAATCTTATTAAACAGACCTGTCAGTCATTTAACGTCTATTTCTCCTAAATATCTCCAAATCTCGATAGGAACCCCATCTGGACCAACCGCATTTCTTGATCTCATTCTCTTCAAACCCTTTTTAACCTCTGGTATTCTTATTTTACGCATGAAATCTCGGTTTATATCTTGAGATTGAATGACAAGCCCATCCAAATTTTTAGTAAAACTCTCATTGAACAATTTGTCAAAATAATCTCCACATTTTCTTGATATCCTCACCTCGAACTAAAACCTTCTGATCTTCATCTTTGATACTCTTCACTGCATATAAGTGTCCGATCTTCCTTTTCTGCATCCGAGCAATTATTATATATCATTTAAAGTCTTTTTAGTGTCCAACTTCTCGTACAGCTCCTTGTAGATCTTAGGTTTAGCTTCCCGAACATCTTTCTTAACTTCCTTTTTAATCATTTTATACTTCTCAAATCTCTCCACATCTATGCTTTTCTTTAAATTTTTATAAGAATCTCTCTTAATTTTAAGAACAAATTTTATTTCTTCGTTCTACCATGATGTAAGGTAGTGCCAGGTGAGAGTGTAACCACTCAATATAGACTTTTAGTTTTAAATTTTCGATTTAGAAGAGGACTTAGGAAGATTAGACGTAAGGTAGAGTTTAGAATTAAATGGTGGCGATTGAAAGAAGATAACCATGAGGCTTTTATAGATCGTGTAGTCCAAGAAGCGGATTGACAGTCGGAAGATGATTCAGACAGAACATGGAACAAAATGGCTAGTTGTATCAAGAAGGTAGCTAGAGATCTACTTGGTGAGTCGAGAGGTGGTGCTCCACCATCTAAAGACACATCATGGTGGAATGAAGAAGTAAATGCTGCTATTAAAATTAAAAGGGATTCTTATAAAGATTTGAAGAAAAGTAGAGATGTGGAGAGATTTGAGAAGTATAAAATGGCTAAAAAGGAAGTTAAGAAAGCAGTTTGGGAAGCTAAATCTAAGGTTTACAAGGAGGTGTACAAGAAATTAGACACTAAAGAGGCTGAAAATGATATATACCGGATTGCTCGGATGCGGGAAAGGAAGACTAGAGACTTATGTGCGGTGAAGTGCGTCAAAAATGAAAATCAGAAGGATTTAGTTTGAGATGAGGATATCAAGGAAAGATGGAGAGATTATTTTGACAAATTGTTCAATGGGAGCTTTACTAAGAATTTGGATGGACTTGTCATTCAATCTCAAGATATAAACCATGATTTCATGCGTAAAATAAGACTACCTGAGGTTAAAGAAGCTTTGAACAGAATGAGTTTAAGAAAAGCGGTTGGTCTGACGGGATTTCTATCGAGATTTGGAGACGCTTAGGAGAAATAGGCGTTAAATGGTTGACAGATCTGTTTAATAAGATTTGGCAGACAAAAAAGATGCCAAATGAATGGAGGAAAAGTATCCTTGTACCTATTTACAAGAACAAGGGTGACATTCAAAGTTGCTCAAACTACCGTGGAATAAAACTTATGTGTCATACCATGAAACTTTGGGAGAGAGTGATTGAACACATGCTAAGAAAGGATATTAAGATAACAGAGAACCAGTTTGGGTTCATGGCTGGACGATCGACGACAGAGGCTATTCATTTGCTTCGTCAACTTGTCGAGCGTTTTCGAGAGAGGAGAAGAAATTTGCATATGATATTTATTGATTTAGAAAAAGCGCACGACAAGGTACCTAGAGAGGTATTATGGGGGAAAATGATGAAGAAGGGGGTCCCCGTCAAGTATATTGACATAATCAAGGATATGTATGATGGAGTAGTGGCAAATGTCAGAACTTGCGGCGGCTTAACGAGTGATTTTCCGATTACAATTGATTTATATCAAGGATCTGCATTAAGTTCATTCCTGTTTATCATCGTGATGGATGTGCTTACTAGAACTATCCAAGATGAGATACCTTGGTGTATGCTATTCGCTGATGATATTGTTTTAGTAAATGAGAAGAAAGCAGGGGTTAATGCCAAATTGGAATTATGGAGGCAAACATTGGAATCTCGGGGATTCAGATTGAGCAGGTCCAAGACAGCATATATGCATTGCAAATTTAGTAACCAGAGTA
Organism: Agapanthus africanus; assembly: GCA_030015575.1. Classification (NCBI taxonomy): domain Eukaryota; kingdom Viridiplantae; phylum Streptophyta; class Magnoliopsida; order Asparagales; family Amaryllidaceae; genus Agapanthus; species Agapanthus africanus. The sequence goes on from JASDDO010000028.1 coordinate 129,249,163, forward strand.
ACCAGAGAAGTCAAAACCATATTGGTATAACATTGGAAGTGCAAGAGATATCACCGAGCGACCAGTTTAGATATTTAGGTTCCATCATCCAAAAGAACGGGGAGATTGATAGTGATGTTAATCAAAGGATCCAAGCTGGTTGATTGAAATGGAGTGCAACAGGGATTTTGTGTGATCGTAACTTTCCGTTAAAATTGAAAGGGAAGTTTTATCGGAGCGCTATTCGGCCTGCCTTATTATATGGTACAGAATGCTGGGCTCCTAAGAAGCATCATACACAGAAGATGCACGTAGCGGAGATGCGCATGTTTCGTTGGATGTGCGGTAACACTAGAAAAGATAAGGTGCGAAATGAGGATATTCGTGCAAAAGTTGGTGTAGCATCTGTGGAGGAGAAGATGCGGGAAAACCGGTTAAGATGGTTTGGTCATGTGCGACGCAGACCTATGGAAACATCGGTTCGACGAATAGATACTCTCGATATGGGCAATGGCAAAAGGGCAAAAGGGAGACCAAAGGAAACACGGATGGAGGTGATACGAAACGATATGGTTGCCAAATGACTCAATGAAAGTATATTGTTCGATAGGAGTGAGTGGAGGCGGAGGATTCATATGCTGGACCCGGCGTGATTCTCATGTTGGTTCATGTAGCCTACCCCATATGCTTGGGATAAAAGGCTCAGTTGTTGTTCTACCATGATGTGTCCTTAGACGGTGGAGCACCACCTCTCGACTCACCAAGTAGATCTCTACCTATCCTCTTGATACAACTAGCCATCTTGTTTCATATTCTGTCTGAATATTCAGACTGCCAATCCGTCTCATGAACTACACGATCTATAAAACCTTTTGGTTATCTTCCTTCAGTCGCCACCACTTAATTCTTAGTTCTACTTTACGTCTAATCTTTCTAGGTTCTTTTCTAAATCAAAAATTTAGAACTAAAAATCTATGTTGAGTGGTTACTCTCGTAAGAAAAAAGTCTATTTGATTTGCCCTTGATCTGCTCCGAAAGGTGATAAAAGTGACGCTCTTTTCCTAAACCAAGTGTTTGCTAAGTTCAAGTCACAAGACAAGGCAAAATCTAAAATCGAGTTACCTGCTTCATTCCTTTGTCTAAAACCAAAACCTCCATGGATAGTATCAAACCCACTACGACTAGTATCTACATGTCCATTGACATCACTACCAATAAATAACTTCTCTTCACTAGGTATCCTTTACACCATCTCGTCTAAATCCTCTCAGAATAGCCGCTTATTAACGTCATCAAGACCTATTTGTGGTGCATAAGCACTAATAACATTAAGGATCTTCCCACCTAGAATAAGCTTAACCAGTAAAATTCTATCACATTTTTTTCTAATCTCAATTACATTCTCAAGCAACCGTCTATCTATGATTACGTCTACCCTATTATGATTTTATCTCTACGTGTATACCAAAACTTATAAACCCAAGGCTCTATGACTTTACCCTTTTCACCCATCCACTTAGTTTCTTGCAAACACAAAATACCAACTCTTCTCCTAACCATCACCTCTACTAATTCTGTTGGTCTACTCATTAGGGAACCTATGTTCTAAGAAGGTAGACGGATTTTATAAAATCCTTGCTTATTTGTCACTACACCCGGGATCCGATATAGCGCGTCACTTCCGGATGACGACCTAAAAGCCCTTACATACTTAACACTACATCCGGAATCCGATATAGCGCGTCGCTGAGTAGGGGACGTCCCAACGATATTCTTTTCACCTACCCACTTTTTATTAATTAATGATGTCAGTAAATCGTAATCCAACAATCTATTATATGACCCACTAGCCCATTTATAAACTTAATACTAGAACCTTACTAATCAAATGGTAAGCCCATTATTAATCAGTATCAACAATATCGAGGATCTCCGATGATCATTTTTTGGTTCAGAATTGGCCATCTTAGATCGGGAGCAGCAGAGATTTCAAACCATGCTGTTAACGCCTAGCCGCCCAGGTGATTTTGTCTTTTTAAATGAAATATATAGGTATATGCATAAAGATAGCAAAGAAACGAGGAAACAAGCTAAATTTTGAAAATACAATATGTTCTTAAACAGTATTGTGAATATATTTGTAACTATGTATCCAACGTATATGATATAATAGATACAAGTTGGATAACAATTAACAGTAATCAAATTAACAAATAAAAGGTAAGAATAACTTGGACGCCGCTTAATTCGTACACGAACCCCTCTGAATTCCTGCCTAGGTGTTCTGGCCTTCTTAAGAATAAGGCCCGAACACCAGAGCTTCAACCGCTTACTCTTAGCGCCCCCTTCGAAGCAAGATAATACTGCTTTACCATAGACCGTTTCTTAATACAATGTTATATGGAAAGGATATAATACATGTTAGTGTAGTAAGATTTAGAGGTGACATTTGGACTCGATATGAAACTATCAGGTAACACCTTGAGATGAGATATCGGCTAGCAGTTGGCATATCAGGTATTACCTAGAAAAGGCTCAATCTGACTGTGTGTGTGTGTATTTGGTTGTACATATCATCACCATTGCAGCTTGCTTATTCAGCCATTTGTTTATTTATTGTTGTGTGTATACGTTATCTTTTCTTTCCTAGCTTTTGTGGATTTCAAAATGTTGCATGGGATGACATGTATCCCGTTCAGCAAGCTTGTTTTGTTACCAGTAAGACTTTTTCCATGGATAAGAAACTGATATGTCCATATATAACTCATAGAAAGGAGTCAAAGGACTATTGGATGAAGATTATCTACGATATAGCACGTGTAATTGCTTGCTTCTTTCGTACTTATTCAACGAAGATCATTTGTTGAGAAAGCCCTAAAGATTATTTGTAGAGAAAGTACCGCCTGTTTGTTTCCTTGTTATTCCTAGCTTGTTTTAACTTTTATTCCTAGTTATTTAACACCATTAGTTTTTCTTGGTGTATATCTGCCTTCTCCAAAAAATTTCCCTCTTTCTTCTCTAAATTTTCCCCCCGCCAAACTTTTTCCCTCTTCCACAAAATGTCTAATTCAATACACCGCCTTCCTTCTCTCAATTCCTCCAAAGAATGAGTAGAGAATGGATTGAAAAAAGAAGAAGAAAAAGAAGATGAAGAGAAAAGAAAATATTATGCTAGTCAATTAAATTTATTATATGGGCATTTTTGGTATAATGGATTGAAAAAACTAACTTCGTTAGGTTTTTTTGGGTAAAGTGTATGTTTCTCAAGTTTAGGGTTTTTTTTCCTGATTTTCAGGAAAAAGTGAGGGGGGTTTCTTGCATTTTAGCCTTTTAAATATTAGCCTATTATTTTATTCTTGCTTCTGTATTGCTTATGCCTTTTGCGTTTATATATGAAAAATAATTATTGCATTGGTAGCAGAAGTCAAAGTGGGAGATGATGGACATGGGTAGCTTAAATGGAACATTCCTGAACTCCCAGGCAATTCACCGTCAGAGCTCCAGGCAGTGGAGTGAACCTGTTGATCTCAGAAATGGAGATATTATAACACTTGGCACTTTATCAAAACTATCGGTGAGTCAAAGTATATATTTCTTGAATTGTTTTTTTTTTATAAAAAAAGTTAACAGACAAGCTCTAAATAGAATTGTACAAAGAAAATGATACATTTAGACGGCCCCAAAAATTTTGGATTAAAAGAAGGCTTTGTGGTCGTGATTTAGTTACTCATATTTTGCATCATGATACTCCCAAGTTCTAAGCCTCTCTGTCGTCCTATGCACATCCTATTGTGATCAATTCATACAATATTCTTGGACTCGCCAAAAGCCTTGCAGATGCAGTTCGTAGCATACGATATGCATTTCAATCTAAAGTCCTTGCTGTTCGAGTTTGGTTTAGACTATAATGAATTTTATTTCAATATCTGTTGTTTTCGAATTTGCACTTTATAAGCAACATAATGTTTCAAAGTGCAAAAGTTATCATTTCATCTATTCAAAGTTCAAAAGTCGTAGTTCAGGTGCTGCAGTTAGTTTTACGAATATTTTGCATGTTTAATGCAAGTGAAGCAAAAATAAATAATAATAATATTCTTTTCATATATAGCAATTTTTGGGACACGTCATTTTACTACCCATACTATGCTTTTTGTAAAACTTTCATAAGAACATACTTGAACAATGAGAATTCTGATCAACATACTCTTTTAAATTTTGAGAAATAAGTTTTGAATATGGAGTGGAATTTAAAAAAGAAGCAACCGTCACATCTTCCATGTTCTATCTGAGTATCTGACCAATTTGTTGAATCCGTGGTTAATGCTTAATAGAGAACTAACTTGATCTTATTCAAAAACCTAAAAGAGATTCTTAATTTCATATCAATCACTCGTCCCGATTAAATAATATGGCACAGATATAGAAATATATGATATTCAGCTTTTTTTCCCCGAATCAATATAGAAGAGAATAAATGCCTTGCAGTTTTAGAAAGAGATGAAAATTATCTATTATTTTACCTGACCTTAAACCCTGCAAAGGTTTAATACTACCAAGGCTTGAAAATTCGGTACCGGTATCGGGTAGCAATTTTTGAATTGGAATCTGCCGTCTCGGATAAGAGATATCAGATTTTTTTAATATTGATCGGTTAAATGAATATTAAAATTGATAACTTTTTATCTAATAAATCATAAAAGAGATCAGAAGTATCTTTGACATTTCTCCGATTATTTTATTGTTTAATCATATGATTTTGAATTTCTTTTGAGTTTGTCCTGTATTTTGCAAGCATATATATTTTTCGCGCCCTTTTATTGTATTTTTCTCTTATTAATAAACATAAGATAGTTTTATCATTGATTAAAATGACATGTTTTCGTAATTGAAAGCTAGCATATAATTAAATTTTGTCTCTATTCTCTTTCCCCTCTCCTATATTGATTGAAATCAGTCTGACTCGGCATGACTCGGCCTGGATTGGATCGGAGCAACCCGAGTCAGGCCGCTTCCAGTAAACACGTGCCGAGTTTTGGCCTCTAAAGGCCGGTCCCGAGTTTTTAATGCGTTTCGGATCACCCCTTTAAGAATCCGATCCAATTTAGATCGGAATCGGCTGATTTTCCATACCTTGAGGACAACATACTGAAACAGAGAGTATTTCATTGATAGTTTTCTCATTAGAAGCCTAATTCTTGTGAACTGATGTGCTTGCTGACCGCTTTACATGCTATATCCATGTTTCCGTTGCTAATCAAATGATTTGTTGCTAATTCTTTGAGTATTGATAACTGTTTCTTATATGTGAAACCACAAGGGATGGAATCGATCCAACTATTAAATGCTTCCTTTTTTCGAAAATCACTGATTGAGGACATGGTGGGAATTATTTTTAGAGTAATACTTTACCTACCCACTTGAAATCCTATCTAAATCTACCCAAGAGATAAAATGGTGGGACACACAACACCTAGATATTAGTGCCAAATAGGTGGGCCTATGGTGTTTGTCTCTTGGGTAGATTTTGGTAGAAATTTTAAGTGGGTAGGTTAAGAATTTTCCTTTTTTTAAAATTAATCTAATGCCATAGCCAGCCATGTTGCATCCTATGGTTTCTAGAATTTGAAACCAGTTCTTATTTTGAAACCCCCTCTCTTCCTGTTAAATAGTAGATGTAAGATGACCGAAACATTTTAAGATTTCTATCCATGCCAAATTGGCTTTCCACATTCTTGTTGTGATAAAACACACAGGAAATTGAATATGGTTTCTATCAAGGTTCAGGAACTCGGTTTTGGTTTCGGTCTCTCATAATTTTATTAGTTTCATTAAGTTTTGGTTAGTTTTGCTAAATCTCGGTTCGGGTTTCGGTTTCGACGGTAATACAAAATACATAAGTGTAGATATATTAAATACTTAAATTTATGGTTTTATATTTCAAGACAATGATTCTAGTGTTTAAAAATCCAGCCATGATGCAAAATATATTGAAAAGTGTATTTAGATAAGTATTAATATATGGTTTAAGTTCATTTTTTTGCGGTTTTCTAACAACGAAGGCCTACAATGACCACAATGGCGGTAAAAATGGTATTAAAAAAAATAAGTTTTTAAAGATTTCTACCGAAACGATATTTTATGGTTGGTTTCGTATCGGTTTTGGGTTTCGTATCCGTTTCCACCGAAACCGATACGAACCCACCACGTATCGTTGGTTTCGGCCGAATCCTCGAACCTTGGTTTCTATAGTACTACTTTGATTTACATTCTTAGCTTTGTGTCTGATATGCTCCCAAGTTAATGATAATGGAAGCAAGAGAAGCTGTAGTCATGCTCGAAGTCGGATAACTTACCTCCTACCAGACGTTGAAATAAGATTCTACAAATAGAAACCGCCGAATGTTTAGTACAATTGATGAACCGTTCTACTATTCTTGTTGTCTTGTTTTATTGATTGAGTCCAATTACTTCTATTATAGTTTGTCTTTATTTACAAGTTTGGGATTATTCATATAATTATACTCTGATTATCTTTTTGTTTGAAGTTCATAGACTTCTCCACAAAAGTTGTATTGATATTTCCTAGATACAGGAGTTTCTATTATGGTTTTAACTTTCAAGGACCCCATGATGACCTGAGAGTCAATGAAGAAAATTAGTCTGATACTTCTGAAAAGTCCTTGTGAGGCCGTATGAATATGTACGTACAGGGATGCAAATTCTCATGAATTTGGTGCCCATTATCCTTTCTTCATTGGATTCTCTATTTCCTCTGTAATCACGTATTGCATACCAGCCTCCACCCACAAATTACCCCAAAAACACTTCTTTGATAAAGAAAAACAAAAAGGAGAAGAAAGAAAAGAAATGTTAGAAACCACTTTACCTAGAAGCTTAATCTTTTGGGTTGTGGCCTAACAATGTACGTCCAATAACACTTTTTTTCCTTCACATCATACTATTTTGATTGTGGATCCTGATTTAGCTTGAGGATGGTAGTACTGTACAATATTCTCATAATTCACCATTAGTTCTTTAATATATATGTAGCTTGTATAATTAATTTTCTCCCGCTGCAGGTTCATATCTCTCAACATGCTGAGCACAGGCTACCATCTGGAGTTGGTGTGGCATCTGATCCAATGGCCATGCGTCGTGGTGCAAAGTCGCTTCCCATGGAAGATGTGTGCTACTACCAATGCCCTCTTCCTGGACTGCAACAGGTTTTTTGAAACCAATTTCATTGCTCTTTATCTTTTTAAGATTTTATTATAATCAAATATTTGAATGCAGTTTGGAATCTTTGGCATTTTTGATGGGCATGGCGGAGATGCAGCTGCTAAAACCGCTAGCAAGTTAGTTACCTATCTTCCTTTCTTATTAACAATAAAACAATTGCTTCTTGGTATTTAATGCTTACAATAGGTGTGCCTATTTATGTCACCATAATTCAAAGGAAAAATAAAATACAATGATGAAAGCATGGGCTGAAATCAATAAGTCAACTTCCACAGTGATGCTGCTTAGATGATTTTTGTTTTAAGTTATAAGATCATGTCAGGAACGACACAGTTGCAATTAGCTTCTGGGTGAAGCATCTTTTTCTCTTCTTACTTTTGCTCCAGCCTGTGGCTTAGCATAATCCTTTCTTATAGGGCCTTACCGTTAATTCTTTGCTAGTGCTGCATCTTTGATTGAGCATTCAAGTTGTTCACGTTTTTGCATTTTTTTATAATCAAAATTCATTAACTGCACAATTTGAGTTGTTAAAGCCTTTTAAGTTCCTAGGTTTTCCTTTTAAATTAGTTCATTATTTATATCTTTTAATTACTCAATGCAGATAATGATTTTTCTGCTGGAATATACTTGCTATGTGTTTTCTTCATAAGTTAATATCTATTATGTGCTTTCTTCAACTGCATCATAGGAGAGTTCAGTGGAAGTTCAAATAGCAATTCACATGATTGTATTCTCTAGACGCTTCTGGCATGGCAGTGGCATTGAATACTTCATTTTCATTTCACAGGATGCTGCCTCAGAATATTGTTGACTTTTTGTCAATAACTGAAAAAAGGGATAGAGTTGTTTCTCAATGCGATGCTTCAGATGTCCTTAGAGAAGCTTTTTCCCTTACGGAGGCTGCTATGAATCATCAGTATGAGGTTCAATCCTTTTACTCTAAGTTTCACTAAGATGGTAAAATATGGTTTAAATTTCATACTGTCTAAATGGTTTGCAGTTATAGTATGATTTTATGTTAGGCAGGGGTTTTGAATTTTATAACTGATATTAACTATATGTAGCACAATTAGTTTGCATTGCTGAAGTTAAACATTTGTTTTTATCACTAATTATTTTGTTTATTATTTCTGTGCATAATAATCAAAGCACAAGCATGAAGTCATTAAGAATATCGAAAATGCATTATTACCATTTAGGTGTTCGTTACAATTACTGAGGGTTACAGGATATTTGAAGGAGGAGCCATTGGCAGTGATGGAAAGAAAGTAGTGGGTTGTGAGGGAATGGTAGACAAGAATGCAATCATAGAAATTAAATAGGTGAACCTGAGTTCACTTACATATATATGGTGAAACCAAAATATCTACTTCTTCTAAGACGAGAGAGATATGTTTAGAGACCTTGAGATGTGGGTCTAACAAATTTTAATAGTTATTCTCAGAAATTGCAAATATGACGCTATCCAGGTGGGAACTTGACACAATGGTCTAAAACATGCATTTAAAGATAGCATGTTCTTTTTTGGCGTAATACAAAAAATGTGTTGACAGTGAGCCAAGTCTATTGCAATAAGTGAACAGTTCCACTGCCGATAATTTACACTGCTAGAAGAGGGGCATCCCATAAATCATAAACAGAGGTAGGATTAAGTTGTAGGTTGTATCAATAAGTTCGATGCCATAGAAAACATGGATGGAGGCGATACAAAAAGATATGGATGCCAAATGCCTTAATGAAAGTATATTGTTTGATAGGAGTGAGTGGAGGTGGATCCATGTGCTCGACCCGGCGTGATTCTCATGTTGGTTCATGTAGCCTACCCCATATGCTTTGGGATAAAGGCTCAATAAGTTGGCTGTGAAAGTGTTTGGTGAATGTATTACATTCTTAAATGGCATTTGGTCCATGAGCATAATTCATTAATAATTGTTAGAACATTGGATTCTCTTTAGGTATTGACAAGGTAATTCCATAAATAATCATGGTTGCTATCAATTTCTAAAATTGTGGATTATAGTTAGTCGGAAAGGCCAAAAGCATTGAAATAGATTGTCCACGGAATCAAATTTCAGCATAAACAAGAATACAAAATTTTGCTTTTGCATTCTTTGTTGCTAATTAGTATAGATTCAGATACATATATGGGACAACATATAGGTCGGATTCACCTTTTCGCTATTTTCCAAAGGTTTGGCCTTGTACAATCAGGGGTGGAGCCAGAAATTTTTCTTGGAGAGGGACGGTAAAACATACTTTCTACTATAAAAACATACTTATAAAGTAGAAAATATTAACAAATGACTTTTAAGACCATTTTAGATCAGTGAACTAATCTGGAAAATGTTTACCGAAACGATTTCTAAAACCAATTTAGATTAATGCACTTATTTTTTCTATTTTACAATATTGATTCAATTAAGGCTCTATATGAAAAGAAGCTATATATTTTTTATCTATAATTTTCAAAGTAAATAACGCTTCAAAATAAGTGATTTAATGATATCTATATCATAAAATAACTTGAATTACTATATTTTTTCCGGCTGATAGTTATGTATATATTATTTTCTTTATCGTTTCTTGTTTCTACAATATAATATTCATAGTTGAAAAAATACATATATCAAATCCAAATAAATCCAATTAAACACACTTCATACTAATTACTAAAACTTCAAAAATCTTCAATGGATAATAGATTATTTTATTAAAGTATATAAAGTGGGCCCACAAAAAATATGTAATTAAAAATGCAATAATTAAGGTTCGAACCTAGGCTCTCTAAACCCACACCATAATGTCTCTACCAATTAACCATGATTCCCTTTAGTTTGAATTGTATTACTAGGTGTATATAATAGTATTTAGAAATATTGCTAAAAAATGCAATATACATAGGTTCGTCGGAGCCTTGGGGGCCCGGGCTCCAGCCCGTCCCCTTTGGCTCCGCCTCTTATACAATACGATCGATTGGGACCCACTGATCTTTACACACACACACACACACATGAGCAAGGTTCTAAACATCGGATATCGGGTGTGTATCGGATAGGTGTTTTCAATATCGGATAGCGGAAATCAGGCTATATCGCGACGATACGGGTTCATATCGGGTAGTCATATCGGATATCGATATCGGACATATCAGACGTAAATATCAAGCATATTGGACGACAATATTTGGCATATTAAATATTGTGTGTTAATGTTAGTAGTAAAATGTTGTATGAAATGTGTAAGTAGATATGATGTTGTTAGTAGGCTGCAACTTTTCCTGGAGAAATGAAAGATAGATCCATGTTGGATCTGTATTAAATAGAAGAAACTAAAAAATATAAGCTTACTGCTTACCTTCCGGAATTGCGTTATCGGAGCTAAGCCATGAATAACCTGAACAAGAATTGAAGAAGAAAATAGCAAGGCAGATATCAAGATTTGAGAGGAAAAGGGCAAGCGTCGTCAAGACTTAAGAGGAGATGGGCAGGTGATGGCGTCGACGTCAAGACTTGAAAGGAAAAGAGCAAGCGTAGTCAAGATTTGAGAGGAGATGGGCAGGCGATAGCGTCAACGTCAAGAGGAAGGCGGGAAGGCGTCAAGAGGATGGTGATGGCATCGGCGATGAAGAAGGGGAAGACATTGAGAGGAGGTCAGACGTTGAGACTCGAGAGAGGAGGCGGTGAAGGCAGTGGCTCGTTGAGGTCGAGACTCGATAGGAGGCACGTACTCAAGAGAAGGGTTCTAGACTCGAAGAGGATGTGAGGAATCGAGCAATAATTTTAGGTTCTTTTTACCGCATAAAAATTGGGGGCAGATATTTTAATAATTAAAACCGTTAATGGGTCAGGTCAGGTTTAAGCTTAAAACAAATCACTTTATATACCATCTCAGCCGATATAACGGCGACACGAGATACCCGATATCTCGCCTGATATTGGCCCAAAACGAGATTTAAGAAACGCCTTTCGTGCGGGTCGGAACTTACCCGACAAGGAATTTCGCTACCTTAGGACCGTTATAGTTACGGCCGCCGTTCACCGGGGCTTCGGTCGCCGGCTCTTCTGTCATCAGGTCACCAACTTCCTTGACCTCCCGGCACTGGAATAGTTGTATCGTATCGTGGCCGAGCCGATACCGAGATCTCATCCGATACGGTCGATATTTAGAACATTGTATATGAGAATAATGGAGGAAAGGTATCATAGGAGGGAATTTCCTCTTATGGCGTCGAAAAAATACACCCTTAATTTTTTTCGATGATCAGCATTTATTATCTTCATCTTTATCATCAAAAATGTGGATACACCAAATTTTATATGATTTTACCACTTTTTCACTGTTGAATTAGTGGGTGCAAAGTAAACCATTTACCGACAATAGAACTTTTATATTGCTAATTCAACGGTGAAAAATGATAGAATCATGTGAAATTTGGTGTATCCCCATCTTAGATGATGATCGATGCCGATCGTCAAATAAAATGGTGAAAGGTGTAGTTTTTGACGCCATATAACGAAAAAGCCCCATGAGGTCTCTTTCCTTCATTATTCTCTCTCTATATAAGTTGTGATTCTATAGGCACGGGCCTAAACTATTCAATGAAAAGAACACTCTATAATCGAAAAATCTTTCGATTTTTTGATGATCTGACCTAATGAACTTGATCTAATTGGTGTAACACAAGATCACACCAAAATTCATGTGATTTCAAAATCATTTGTTATTGATATGACAATTGCAAAGTTAACGGTTTCTCGATAATAGAACATTTGGCGTCATTGAATCAACGACTAAATGCTTTTGAAAGTGCATAAAATTTGGTAGGCCTATGTTTCTTATCGTATAGATCAAGATGAACCGTTCGAATCGTCAAATTTTTTGTGTTATACTTGGGTGTGGATTGCTTAGTTTAGATTCGGGCCTATATGATCACAACTCTCTCTATATAGCATAAAATATTGTTTTAGCTAGTTGAAACTACAATCACAAATAATTTGTTGGTTTTAATGCATGGACAATGGTGTCTTGGTCATTTGTACATGTTAAATATATTTAGAACGCATTATAAATTTTAGAATGTGCCAAAAAGAATTCCACAACTATGGTCGATGAATCTGAATAAACTCGTTATGTATAGGAATCTGATAACAATCCAATAGGGATACATCTCGGCAATAAATCCATGCACCATAACTATTAAGCATTATTCTCAAAGCATTCTTATGTTTGTACATGCTACAAAAAAAGTAAAATAATAAATGAAAAATCTCATAGGTCTTGGTAGTATACCTTTTGTCCTCTTCAACGATTATCTAGCAAATGAATATGCTTGCAGGTGAAAGTCATCACACCTTTTCCTTCTTTATTGATAAATGTTGATATCTTTCAGTATCCTCAAGAATTAAAACTATGAGGTGCACATGCTGCCTAAAAGATTTTAGCCTTTTCTTTTAATTAGAATCATGCCACATTGCAACATGTACAATTGTATTATTGTTAACTAATACTAGACATGAGAAAAAAACTGTGATGAAGAAATGACTGAGTTGCCAAGTTGAAAACCAGAAATAAGTACATTTTACATACATCTAAAAGCTTAAAATAACTAAAAAGCAGATCATATTTGCCCAAGTTATATCACCCGTTGTTGAATACCACTGTAGCATGGTTTTAAAAATTCTTCTCGTTGAGCAACAACTTTAGGGTTTGATCCCCACTTGCACAATGATTTGAAAGCGAGTTGAAAGGGGGTGCGGTCTGAGTGCTTGGGTCCTAAGCGCCACCTAGGCGGCATATACATCAATAAAGACATGTTTTGGGTTAATATTGCTTGTAAACATTGGTTTGAATTTTGTTCAAGACCCCTACCCCTTTTAAGTCTAAATCAAGGTCCCACGCGCTGTTCAAAGTTGAAGACTGAGACCTAAAATCGAAGTTGAAGTTCGTTGACCGCCACCGTGGTTGTCATCAAATGCGAAATCGAGACCCTCATAGTCCTCGTAGTCAATGTTAGAAAACGAAATCGAGATTTGCGATCCATGTGGTCCTCAAAGTTGATGGCGACGTTGGCGATGGCAGAGTTCGTAGACGTGCATAGCCGCTTGGCCCTCGTGGTGGAATAGAAACCTTAAGTTGAATAAATAAATAAAGCCAGGGATTTGAGGATAAAACTATTGGTGGCTAAAACAACCCTTATAATTATATATAATAATTTATACCCACAATTAACAAAGAAAAAGAGCAAGAATATAAGGATGAACATAGCACCTCGACTAAGCCGGCCAATATAGGGCAGTGAGGCTCTTTGGGCCGCATAGCGTCCGCCTTTGAAAACAGCGTACTTGCATTTTGTTACAACCTATTGATTTAGAAAAATATGTTTTGTATCCCTTATTTTTTAAGAGAACTAGAAGTAACTTTTATGTATAATAATGAGTGTGGAAAGGAAGCAAACTTATCAAACAATCTACAATGAAGTTCAATAAACTCTTAACGAATTCATCCATCAGGTATTATTGTCACACCATATTTCCTTTATTCTCTTTACAAATTTGTATATCTCGAAATTCCTTTCCCAATTTCTTATTCATTGAAATGTTCATCTTTCCAACCCTCGATATCTAAATCTTTTATTCCTCTCAATCTTATTTAATGTCTTTGTCAATCGTGTTTGTCACATTTAGAAGAGTTAATGTGCAAGATTGAAAGTTTTTTTGGACACTCACATAGTTGTTTGTTTCTATATATGCCAACAACCATCACTTTGTGGAAAATCCTGTCTTATAATTGTTCACTTTAGGGTCGACATATGTCGCATTGCATATTTTCATGCAAGGTATTTTGAGCTCCTTGAGATTCAAATCGGAAGACGAAAAAATAAATGTTGTTTCCAACAAGTCTTCACGGTCGTTGGAGTTGCCAAGTTTTCTACACCTAATTTTCCAACAAGCCTAAGCGAAAGCGATTTTAAGCTGCTTCGCTTTGACCTTGTATTAAGCGGTCCATGCGCTTTAAGCTTTTAAGTGGGCTCTCCCGTCTTGGTGGGTGTTTAAGTGGGTTGTAATACAAGCTTTGATGGATCACCTTTAAAGTTTTTCTAAAAATAAATGATCGAAAATCCTTTCTAAAATACAATACATGTTATCTATATTCAAATTAAACGAACAAACGAAGAAACCTAAAAGTATTCTCGCTCTCCGTTTGACCTCCTTCCGTTGATGTCGTTTTTTTCTATTAAAGGATAATCGTAGACGCTTTTCTCTCGTCACTCCTCTCAAGTTGCAACATAAGTTTAGTATATTTACTAGGCTTAATTCCAAAAAAAAAACCCAAACCTTTTAGCTAAACTACGAGAAATTCCCAAAAACTTTCAAAATTACGAGAAACTACCACGGTACAAAAATTTTCAGTTTTTTGGCAGTTTCATGCAATTTATTGCTAATGTGGTATCTTATTTCTGGTAGTTTTTTTTTGTAGTTTTTGCAATAGTTTCTTATGTATTTTGAAAGTTATGTGGTAGTTTCTCATGTATTTAAAAAAAGTTTTTGAGGGTTTTTCGTAGATTAGCTAAAATGTTTGTTTTTTTTAGAATTAAGCCCATTTACTAATTACATTGTTTTTAGAACTTTTTATGAATTTTGATATATGTATGAATGCATGTATGAAAATAATTTTAATTAAAATAAAAAAACCTGCCTAGGCATTAGGCAATACCCTAACTGCCAGTGTTGTTAATCCGCAAGACGCAATGTGAGGTGCAAAGGACGTAATGCGTCTGAGGCGCGCGCCCGAGTATACGAGGCACAAGTTTTTTTATGATGTTTTATACTTTAATTTAGCATTGCTTGTACGTATTAGACATCAAATATGCATGTCATATGAGAGAATATAAATCACAGGAGATAAATATTAAGACAAATACACCGAGTCACTTAGTATTAATAATTAATATATAAAAGGTATGTATCTAATGTGATAAGAGTAAATAGAACTGACTTGATCTTGGGCTTCATAAAAGGAAGTAGAGAAGGGGGAGAATAGAATAAAGGGTAGAAGAGGAAAAGCTATACCTTAGTATTATATTTTGGATTGCACTTGGGTTACTAGCCGACGAACTTAGGATCTGAGAATATGGAGAAACCGATGATGAACTCAGGAGCCGCCGCCGAGATATCGATGAACGCAAAAAGTTGTAGTCAAAGGTTTGAAGCAAACTAAAGAAACCCTAGCCAAGTGCTCAAGCACTCGAGGAGCAGTGAATGATTTCTATTCTCTCGGGTTGTCTTGGGATTTAAGTTTTGGGTTCATGTCATCATGTTTATAAAAAGAAACCCAATAGTAAAGCTTATTAGACCCAATACCTTGAAATAGGCGCATGTTTGGCGCACGCCTGGAGCACCTAAGCACGCGCCTCTACTCTGTGCAGCGGCTCGAAACTTCACGAGGTGTATTTCACAACCTGGTTGCGCCTAAGGCACTGCGTAAGAATATACTCCACCGGTTCGAAGTTCCTTTGATAGCAATGCCAATTGCTCAGCTCTGTTTAGCGTTTTTTACAACCTTGTTTACACTAAGTACAATATGGACTGCCTAATCAAAAGTAGAAGAGATGACAATGACAAATGAAATTAAATAAAATTGAAAACAATTAAAATTGAATAAACTAAATTAATATATCAATTAAGGCTATTATGTAACTCAACATTTCAATACCAACATTATGTCCAGATATATTCCTTATTATAGTTATCATAAAGTAAGGAGTCAACAAATAAAGTGTAGTTGCAAATATAATGGAAAGTTTGACTTTTTAATAGAAAGGTTTCTAATACATACCTTGAAATGCTTTTTTATGTAAACATTATGATCATATCAAAGATTTAATGAAGAAGATAATGTGATGCAATACTATTCAAGTGTCCTGCAAATTCACAAGCAATTCACTTCACATGTAAAATCTCTAATTAGGATTGGATATATACCCTAAGATTATGGAGTTTATAAGAATACCCCATGGTTATGAAGTTCATAAGAAGACTTTAAGCCTTCTATACGGATCTAGAATAGTAATCAATCGATGGTTAATCACTCTTAGAGATATACCCAATTCCTAGATTTCTTTTGGAACTTTTTCGAGTTAAATTAGACATCATTTCTTCATACAGCCATTCATATCAACTAAGACCATCCAAAACTCTTAAAGACATGAAGCTGAGTTATACCTTAGCCGACGAGGGCTTTTGATTTTTCCTTTTTCTTTCAATGTTACGGTATGCAGTTTCATGCGCTTGAGATCGCATACTGAATACAGGTTATTCATTGCATATGCAAAACACATGCAATTTGCATTTTTTTTAAAAAAGCCCAAAAATTTATATATAAATGAAAAAATGAGAAAAATATGAAAAGTACTCGACATCTGTATAAAATATTTAGTGTATTTAAAATGTCCATATAATGAAGCCAAAGACCTTTCTCTAGTTTTTTGCGTCAAAAGACATCTTACCGGAGTTTTTACTAGAAAGAGTTGTTAGGGGCAAACCTTATTTTGACACGAGAGAGGAAAGAAATGAGAAATGACTCAAATGAGTACTAAAAAAGGATTATTATGCTTTGGAGAGTATTTATATTTGGGTTTAACTTATTGGCTGCGGATACGGGTATATTAAAAATTCTATTTAAACCCACTTCATGAACCTAACTTAAGTCTTAATCGCTATTATGCATGATATGTGGCTGCATGTTGATTTCTACGGCGGCATGTTGCATATACGGCTGCATGATGATTTCTATGCACCAATGCTTGTTTGTGCACCGCATGTAAAAATACCCTCATTTCTATGCACCCAAGGGGCGCATATGCATCGGATATTTTGCTTATTTCAACGCCGTTCCGTCTAATCTTTAATTCTCTTGAATTTCTTCTTTTTTCCTATTACATCTTTCTTTTTCTCATCCTTTTGGTTCTTTTTGTCTCACAAGTCATGTGTCAGGTAGAGAGAGAGAGAAGGGTTTTCACTATTAAAACAAGGAGGATTGTAAAACATTCATAATTTGTTTGTAAGATTTCTTAAACTCACAAAAAAGAGCTTAGGCCTTTATCCTTAATTTTTCAAAGTTGTCTGCATAAATTTTGTTCTTCCATTCAAGTTCTTTAAGTGCCATCTCCTCAATTAGTTGGTTTTTTTTTATGAATTGAATACTAAGTTCATATACATTGGTGGTAACACCAATAAATTTAATTATTTTATCAAAATCATTTTAGTTAGCAAGTAGCATATCTAGCTAAACATACATACTACATTCCTATAAAAAGTTATTGTTTTTGGGTCAAGTTATTAGTTTTTAGTTGAATCTTATGTTAAATTGCAGAAATATATGATTCATATGGGCACTAAAACAATGTGTTCAATGAATGTTGCTCCATTATCCATCAATTTGAACTGTTACCCCTACATCCTTTTTAATTTAGTTGCCACTCACAATTTATATGGAAGCGTTCTTCAGTGATTTCTCAGCGTTAGCCAACTCTTTTTTAGGAGTTACAACCTCATCATTGCTATCATTCATTCTTTTCAGGGTTGTACTGCAACAGTTCTTCTTGTTTGGATTGATCATAACGAAGAAGTCTTTGCACAATGTGCAAATGTTGGTGATTCGGCTTGTGTGATGAGGTACATTTTTTTCTTCGCGGTCACTTTTCCACTATAACATGGTTAGTGAAGTGTATTTAATTAAGCTGTAGTTATATTAGTGAAATATGGCCTTGCTATTAGTATTTTACTTGCTGATGTTGAGCTGAATTGAAGTGATCGAGGTTAAACACTTTCAAGATGATAGGATCGACTAAGAAGCTGAACCGTGAATGTGTTCATATTTTGGTCTTTGTAAGATGCATGCATGCGTATATGGGTGTCCATTAGACAATTGGTAATTTTACGGGCTTCGGGTATGCTTACCACTATTTCAATTTTGTTTGCAAAAGTACTAGAGAGGCAATTTATGAAGCATAGACTCGGACATGGGTATAGAAACTAGGTATGGGACAGGACATCTGCACAAGCATGGGACGCAACAGATTTTGTAGACAGCAGGAAGTAGGAAACAACACTGCATATATATATATATATATATATATATATATATATATATATATATATATATATGAACATTGTTACATGTAAGATGTGGATACACCGAATGCTACACTTTCTCACCGTTGAGGCTTTTGAATAATGGAGGAAAGAGGCCTTAGGAGGCTTTTCCGTTAGGTGGCGTCAAAATACTACACCCTCCAACATTTTATTCGATGATCGGCACCCATCTATATCATGTAAGATGTGGATACACCGAATTTCATGTGATTCTACCACTTACTCACCGTTGAATTAGCAATGTAAAAGGTTATATTGTCGGCAAACCATTAATTTTGCGCCCACTAAATTAACGGAGAAGTGGTAGAATCACATGAAATTCGGGGTATCCACGTCTTACATGACATAGATGGAGGCGATGGATGCCGATCGTTGAAAAAATCTTGGAGAAAAGGTGCCATGGTAGGGAATTTCCTTCTATGGCGTCGAAAAAATACACTCTTCATGTTTTTTTCGACGATCGGCACCCATCATTTCCATCGTTATCATCTAAGATGTGGATACACCGAATTTCATGTGATTCTACAACTTTTTCACCGTTGATTTAGTGGGTGCAAAATTAACGGTTTACCGATAATGGAACTTTTTACATTGCTAATTCAACGGTGAAAAAGTGGTATAATTGTATGAAATTTGGTGTATCCACATCTTAAATGGTAAAGATGATGTTGGGTGCCGATCGTTGGAAAAAATGGTGGAGAATATTTAACTTCTATTTATTAAGCTGAATTAATTTTAACCGTTAATTAAAAACACAAGATCTAACGGCTCTCATCCAGATTCGCTTTTTTAAAAACGCGAACCCGTCCTATAGAAGATCTCTCTCTCTATATATATATAGGGTAGCGATATGGCGAGATAAAGTGAGATGGTCAAATCCGACCGTTGGATCAACGATCGGATTTTTGCATCGTGTTCTACACATCAAAATATGTAGTATAAAAAAATCAGACAATTTGGAGGCTTGTCAAACTATTTGGAGGCTTGTAAGTCATGCATCAAGAGTATGCAACTTTTATGAAGCTTTATGTCAATATTACATTTGACACTATTACATCTACTAGTAAAATTGCTACATCAATTAGTAATATTGCTACATTTATCTTACCAATAGATGTAGAAGTTTAGGTTAAATGTATTCGTAATATAAATGTTAGTACTTTATAAGATAAATGCAGTACTTCATTATATATAGTACTTTAAATGGTAAATGTAGAAGTTTATCTAAAAGGGCAGTATTGGAATAACATATCAGCTAATGTACTATAAGGACTAAAATAAAGGAATATTTTTGTCTAGGGAGTTTTTGACGAGTCGTTTTGGCCCAGGGACCAAACCCTATCGCTTTTGGGCCCTAGGGACCTAAACCCCCATATTTCCCATAATTTTTTGTTCTTGTTAATGGAAAAATTGGTTTTACTATTGTCATCATTCTATTCAAGTTTTTTGTTAAACTTTTAGCTGATTAAAGAGATATATGTTTGGAATGATAGTGTTAGCGGGCAACAAATCACAATGACAGAGGATCACAGGGTGATTGGAGTAAGTGAGCGGACGCGATTTATGAAAATGGGAATGCCTGTGAAAGATGGCGAATCTCGCCTTTGTGGTCCGTAATATTTGTTTTTCCTTCTTTCATTTATTTGAATGAGGCTTAAGGGATACGGAGTCTAGTAACCTCTACCTGAATACAATATGCATGTAGGTTTAAATCTTGGTCGCATGCTTGGAGACAAATTTCTTAAAGAGCAAGACTGTCGTTTTAGTGCAGAGCCTTATGTAAGCCAAGTTGTGAATGTATCAAAAGCAGGAGCAGCATTTGCATTGTTGGCCAGGTGATTCTTCAATCTCTGCTTCTAAGATTGTATGCTTATAGCTGTTTTTTATTGATTGATGTATTACATGAATGAATGAAACTGCAGTGATGGCCTTTGGGATGTCATCAGTATCAAGAAGGCAGTGCAGCTTATACTTCAGGTAAAACTGTTTAACTACAGATTGATGTACTTGAAATGTATTGCTTTTATAGATTGGGTAAATTCCATAAAAATACCCTTAACCTTTGTTCTCTCGATTAATATACCTTACAGTTCTTTTAATAAATAAACTCCCTTAGACTTGCGTTTCAAACTTCCAATAATTTTTTCCCACAAAAATACCCTTGAAATAGCTATTTAAGCTAGTTAGCTGTGTTTCAAGGTTATTGTTGTGAAATTACCCTTAGGCTTAATCCAAAAAACTACCAAAAACTTTACCCCTGCGGCAACAAACTACCAAAAACTCTTTTAATTACAAAAAGGCTTAATTCCAAAAAAACTTCCAAACATTTTAGCTAAACTACGAGAAACTACCAAAAACTTTTAAAATACACAAAAAAACCTACCACAAAACTTTCAAAAACTGCGAAAACACCACATCAGCAATAAATTGCATGAAACCGCCAAAAAACTGATAAAATTTTGTACCATGGTTGTTTCTTGTAATTTTAAAAGTTTTTGGTAGTTTATCGTAGTTTAGCAAAAATGTTTGGGTTTTTTTCGGAATTAAGCCTTGCAAAAGACTATCATGCTTTGAAAGTTTTGTGGTAGTTTCTTGCAATTATTAACATGACACCTTAGTTATGGTGGTTTTTTTGTAAACTTTGAAAGTTTTGTGGTAGTTTCTCGTAGTTTTTGAAAGTTTTGTTCTAGTTTCTTGTACATTTAAGAAGTAATTGGTAGTTTGTTGCCATAAGTGTAAAGTTTATGATACTTTTTTGGACCTAAGCCTTACCCTTGTAGATTTACTAGCAGTGACCCCCACATGTTATGCGCTGGTCCTACATTAAATTGAGAAAAATACTCGATTATAGGAAACTTTTCTGGTTTTGATAGAGGTTGAGATAGGGCTTTCATAGAAATAAAAAAGATGGAAATGAAAAAAAATTATGATATTTGAAAAAAGGTCAAAAACCTTTTTTGAAGAAAATTTAAGGATAAAATGGGAAACAAATCAACAATTAATTTTCTCCTCGGTTGAAAGAATGAAATAAAAAAAACACACGAGTCTCTTTTTATACCTCTTTGTTATTTAAATCAAGGATTGCTACACTCCTAAATGCACCTAGTGATTATGAGTACTATTGATGGTGAAAAGGATTAAGAATACTTTTATTGGCTTAAGAAAAATAATAGTCTATATAACTCTGTACATATAGAGAGTTTTATATCACCTCACCTAACAAATATATGATAATCAATCAAACTGATTAACTAAATATAACAAATGAATATATATCCATAACAATATTCATAACGCTCCCCCGCAAACTGAAGCATAGATGTCAATCATGCTAAGCTTGGACATAAGAAGAGCGAAAACTGGTCGAGAAAGAGTTTTTGTAAGAATATCTGCTAGTTGAGTTGCAGAAAATGTTGGATATAGTGCCCTCAGAGTCAATTATTGGATCGCAGGTACGTGATTGCAATGATTGCGGAGGACCTATACCGGTAGGACAGTCTTACTCGAGATAATAGTATGCTATCTGGTTTGCCTTTATCAGTCGTGTACAGGTTCAGGTGACTGATCACTGTTACATTTTGATAGAGCTCTTAGGATCTTGCTTTACTGCCAACAGTATGATGGCGATCATATACGTGAGAGTTGGGTGGTTTATATGCATATCCTTAATTGTGGTCCCTAGTCGTGGGAGTTTCGAGACAGGGTATCGATACTCCGGAGTAGACTAGTGTATACAGTCGAGACCCCGACGAGGGGCGGTGGCCGGTCTCACAAGTCACTGGTGTCAGTTGGATCACCTAAGATGTATACAGGTGCTCATTGGGTTATGAGTACACCGGACAGGACTCGTCGGGAACCTGCTAGTTGGTAATATACATATCGTCAGATAGCAGTTCCCTGATGACATGTGTACAGGTTAGTTCATCGACCTGAGGTCGTCATTTGTCTCGTGTGAGTTTCCACTGTGCTTTGATTTCTACCCTATCACGGCTCAAAGGAGTCGTGCAAACAGGTAGTTTTTGGGTACAGTCCCGAGCCACATGGAGGCGCGTGAGCGGATCGGCAGGGGATTTGTCTCTCCCGGTATTGGGGGTGAGATCGCGCTGTGTCTAGGAGAGCCATTACACAAAGCCCACAGCCGTGGCAGGAGATTTACTGGTAGGTACTCCAGTAGTATCTCAGGGTGTGTTTGGGCTACACTCCGACACGACTTATACTGCTATTGGGGGTCAGACGTTACTAGCCCCCTAGGCAGATATGCGATACTCATAGACGAACGGACCGGACTGTATATACATTGGCACTGTTAGGCTCAGTAGGCTTTCCGGATGAGTTCGCTCATCGGCATCCCTTGAGATCAGTCCATGGGCAGCCGTTACGCACAGCTAGTGCCGCTGACGACTTGTGGTTAAACCCACTGCCAGGTTACTGACGAGTCATTAGAGTCCCCCACAGACAGTTTTTCAAGTTCGGGCAAAACGTTGTAGAGGCCGTATGGTTTTATGGCAGGGTTCGGAAAATACACGTGCGTTTACCCACGTGTCATATTTCGGGCAGATAATACTGGTGGGCTTTGGTTTAAGCCGGATCCGAGTATTATATTGAGTAGATATAATATCTTTGTCTCAGTTGCATTTGTATTCGGTCGTAATACAAATGCGGGTATTTTTATACAGTTACGGGGTTATCCTGAAATTCGTTTCGGGATCGCTTTTGGAAGTTGTCAGTTTCCAGTTTTCTATCGTCCGTCTTTATCATTCGGTTAAAGACGGATTTATCTTTTTTTGAGATGAGTGTGGATGCTTCTAGAAGGTTCTAGAAGTGGTGAGGTGTTAAGTGACTCATGCTTTAGCATTAATAATTCATTTAATGCAAGGGTGAGTTGGTTTATGTTCATTGGTTTGCATTAATTATTCTTTGTGACTCATGCTTTTCATTCATGAGTTATGATAAGCTTCATATCCTTGTGGTCACCACTTCCCTCCTACACTCACCCCCTTTCTTGTTAAATGGTGGCCGGCCCTCACTTTTGAGATATAGATTTTGATTTTGGAAAAAGACTTGTTTTGGGTGTATGAAAATTTGATAACTCATTTCTCATTCCATTTCATTTCGAGTGGCAACTTCATTAACCGATCGTCCACGGCTTTGGACGAAGTGAGACAAAGTATTCTACTTATTCTCTATATCAATCTTGGTCGTCTCTTTTAGCAAACTTGACGATCGAGTTGTCTCGAGTCAGAGGCGGGAGCTCGTTTAAAGAATCGTTGACGTGGTGCCACCTGGACGAGCAGATCGGAGATCGACGAGATCGGAGCAGCCGCAACAAAGCGTAGGATGATGGTTAAAGAACGAAGGACTCGGATCGTTCGGTATAACCCTTCTACCCTCTTTACAGTTTGTTAGTTTAGCAATAATGGCAGATCCGGGTTATAGTATACGATAGTGCTAGTTAAAAAGTTTTTGTTCCGCATTTGGCGTCTGTTAGACGGCCGGGGCGTTACCGTAGACTTACAGTGGTATCAGAGCCTCACCATTTTGCTTTACTAACTTGTGCTAACGCGTTTAAAACATCGATCGGACTGAATATCAAAAACTACAAAATTTCCATTCACAGTTTCTGTCGATTTTAAATCAAGTCCTAAAAATATTTTACATATCACAGAAATCTGTGCAGGGTTTTCTAAGCACACCGTACAAATATGGGCACGTGACTCAACAATACAGCCGCGGAATCGCGATCAAACCTAAGGTTTGACCGCGCATCCGCGGCCATTCTGAGTGTTCATTGCTCCAAATTTGCACAGTGTTTTCTTCTCTGGAAATTGGGGGTTTTTGGTATATATCTTTTGGGCCCAGATTTTGTTACTGTACTGCAGGTGTTCGTGGGGCCCACTTCGTGATATTTAGTTGATCGAAATTTAAACATGTTAGTTTACAGTATTTATATTATATCTCCGACTGGGAATATCATTTGATCGGTAAACCGCGTCTGATTGCTATAGTTCTTTTAGACGGGTTTGCGAACGTGACATTCGTGTTGATGTTCTGTGTTGTGCTGTGATGTTGCGGATTTATCGTGGTGGATAGCAGCGTGCAATGGTAGTGCAGTTTGGATTTATTTGTACATTTGATATTGCGGGGCGAGCGTCCAACATGTGGACTGCCGTCATTGCCTGTTGTATAATATTCTTTTGGGGTACGACCAGGTTGCGGTCGATGTACCCGTTGTACATATTATTTATTTCTGTACTAGGTTTACCCCGCGACGAAGTGCACGGATAGCCGGGTTCTGGAGGGCAAAGGGTCAACATCTCATGGCTTTGAGAGGCAGAGGGGCCTCACTCTAGAATTGGCAGAGTATTCGCCGCACTCGTAGGGGGTACAGGTTGACCCAAGGAGGGTGCTCAATTTACCGGATTCCGTGAAGTGCCGGGTGTTCCATTCACTATGCTGTGGGGGACTGCCTCGCTTCAGGTTTTGGCGGGTAACTTGCCGCACCCGTAGGGGTCTAGGTTTCATTGCACAGGCTATCCACATGACCAGGGGAACGTCGGGTTTCAGCAGCGGCTCTGTGAAACCCGGGGATCCCAGTTATCTGTATTGTTCTGTGATGCTTATTACTTCAATGTAATGTTGCATATTATCACGCCTGGAGCGATTATTGTATATTGGTATATATACTATTAGATGTTGTATATGTTTTGCACCCGCGCTAGTCCAGCCCCGCTCTGTCGTTAGTTAAGTAACCTAACGGATGATGACGGGACCCAGTGACGAATGCGGATGTCATATACGTACATTTTATTTTCGTTCTTTTCTGGTGTGATTGATTGATGGGACTGCGTTGATTTTGATCAATGCAAAGGAAAACAAACCTATTTGGAGTTGTTGGAACAATTTTAAAAAGTGTTATTACAAAGACGTTTCCTTTTGTTTTGCATAGCGGTATTCGGTGTGAATATCCCGCACCTCATTCGACGAGGCAAGGGCCGACATCCCTTCACCTGGGATGACCCCTTGGGCAGAAGTTTGCGTCAGGATAATAACTTCACTATAGTCGATTACAAGTTGCTTTGCATTGCGGTATTCAGTGGAATATCCTGCACCTCATTCCACGAGGAAAGAGCCGAGATCCCTTCACCGGGAGTGACCTCTTTAGCAAAAGGTTTTCGCCACTATTTTTTTTATAAAAAGCTATCAGGTTCCTTCAACGAGATCAAGTTCATTACGTTAAAGGTTTTTCGCCAAAAACCAGCTGTAGCCCTCCGTCATTTCTTTTGGGTATTCAGTAGTATTCAAGCTATGCATTTTAGCCAAAGTTAAGGCATAGTGTTTGGTAGCTGCTGGGTATTCATTTGTTGCATAGATAGATGAGTTGGTTTGGGACAGTCGTTCTGCATTTGGCCAATGTCAGGGGCATGTACGGGTGGGTTCAAATTGACAAGATAGTGACGGGTAGAACTTGGCATATGACTTATGACATTTTGACCAACGCCAAGGTCATAAGAGCATGGGGCAAAAATTATATCGGGAGTTTCTAAAGAAACTGAAACCTGCCAAGTATGCGCATACCTTCTGGAGTGTGAGTAACGTGAGTGGATTCCATCACGTTATCATGCGATGAGAGTTGGATCCTGATTCCCATTGATGAGTTGGTTTACTCTTCGGGTGATCCCGATTGATTCTTCTTTCAGGTTTGGAGGAGAATTTGACAGGACAGTGGGAGGTTTCCGGATTAGATAAAGTGATAACCATTCTGATCTAGGTTAGAGTGCACGCAGAGTGTTTCTTTTCTCTCTCTCTTTGGCAGCGACCTTTGACCGACCCTAGACTATGACTCAGTGACCAGGTTGATCGAACCTTCTTAAAATACTGGCTTTTGGATTGTCTGTGTTGCATAAGTCATTGCCACTCCTTTTACCCTTTGAATTTCTCAGAACACCCCGTATTACTACGGACATCCACTTCCATTGGATAGATTCATCGTATGGTTATATACGAACTCGAAGGGACTTCTTCGAGGATGGATCAAGGTTCAGGAGAAATAGAATTGGTTTATTCAGTTGTTTTTTATTATCATCTTCTCTCAGGTTGCGAGGGCTCCTTGGTTTAGGAGAGTACACCTATTACGCTTATTAGATAGTCTTATTCCAAACCATAGGCAGATGCCGAAAGGTAGGGAATGAAGAAAACCAATTAGCCTAAGTATGGTGTGCAGAAGGCAATATGTAAAGACAAAATAAAGGGATTAGAAAGAGAGCAAAGTAAACTGCGACTGATATCATTCACGACTAAACCGCGTACTTCATCGCCACTCCTATTTCACCTTTAATGGAATAAGGTATTATTCAGTTGTCTTTTATCATCACCTTCTTTCAAGTTATGAGTACTCCTTGGTTTAGGAGGGTACACCTATTATGCTTACTGGATAGTCTTCTTCCAAACCACAGGCTGGTGCCGAACGGTAGGGAAGGAAGAAAACCATTTAGCCTAACGATAGTGTACAGAAGGTAACGACTAAAGACAAATAAAGGGACTTGGAGAGATGGCAAAAAAATATACGGTTATAGTCATGAATTAGATTATGAAAGAGGTATTATTAGGAATACCAGGATACCCATACGAAACATTTTCATGTTTCAGTGCATTGTTAAAGGAAAACTGTTTTCCCGATTAGATACTTACTCCAAGGGTATGTATTTACCAGGTTTCATTCTCATATCTGTATGGTTTTACAGATGATGAGTGGGAGTAAGTTATTGGGAATTTGGTGATCATCCTCATTATATCGGAATTCGTTGTAATTGGTGATATTTGAGGAAATCGTCATGGTACAGTTTTCAACCTACGACGCACAAGTTTTGAGTTATTGAACTCAGCGGACTTATACAGAGTATTGTATGTTGTCCAGTGTCCATCAGGACAAAGGGGTAGGTCTTCGTACTATGTTCTGTTTACTTATGACTTCTCTAGTTTTTAGACAAGTGTTTCGTAGAAATACAAGGTCTAAGTTTTGAGAAGTTGTGGGTATAAGAATAAAGTAGAGAACCAGGTATCACAAGTATCGGGATTCTTCAAAGAGATCGAAGATGTAGATTCGTGTGATTGGTATTCAGATGATAGTAATGGTTTTGAGAAACTTGTTTCTCTTTCAGATTACTCATAATTGGATGGATTCCTAAGTTGAGTAATGCTGATTAGCCTCTTTCCATTAAGTTGATATGCACTGGAGACAGCTGCATGATTGAATCTGGTTCCAATTAAATAAGTGCCAAAGTTTCTATATTGGATATAGAATGGTTCATATCTTAACGATGTTAAGGTACGGGGAGTTGTCCGGCTTATGCTTAAAACCAGACTCTGGATAACTCAGGGCACGTTTCTGTAATGGCAGTTTGTGGGTTGACCCTGCCTATGACGATGGTTGATTTTCTACCATCTGGAAGATCAATAGTGATATTGTTCTTGACTCGCCACAGTTTTAGTAAAATGGATTTTTTCAGAAAACAGTAGTGGGAGTATGGTAGAACTGGAAGTGATTCCAGAACCGCAAACGATTACGGAAAGTTTAATAGGACCTATATATTCAATCAGGTTTGACATTCCATTAGCCACTCCGCAGATATGGTGGGTAACCTCAGACACCCGAGAGGTACTCCGGTAGCCTCAAGGACGGTGACAGGGAGGTTCTTGCTTTCCCAAACTTGACACTACTGTTGTTCCAAACTATGAGACCCGGCATGAGGCTAAGTGTAGCGTCGTTCTAAACTAGCTTTAGAAGTGCACGTGTATATTATTCTGCCAGAGGGTGGTTGTGGTCAGTGGGAGCAGCGGAAGCATAGTGGGCAAGTAGCTTATGTCTATTTATAGACTAGAGCAGTTATAGCGGAGATAGATCATCTAATTTTTGATTTGACAGTCATGGGTTTGACTTCATCAGAATAGGGGATGGATCTGTTAAGAAGATAGTAGGATATGATGTCATGGTATTTGGATGACATACACAGAGTAGGAAGTAAAATTCCTATACTACGATCGGTTGTACTGTGGTCGTCACACAGTTGTTTCTCCAGACAGGATATGGATATAATATCAGACATTCTGGTTTCTGGATCTATGGTTTTAGATCTAGATTTGGGTAGTTTCCCAATGTGGGTACTTTGACAGTATTCTAATGGTTTTTAGAATAGATGACTCCTGGCATGGTAGTGTACCTGCAGGTGATAGAGTCACCATCTCTAAAGGTGTCTTACAGACTAAAGGGGAGAGGGATGTGCATGATTGGCAGATCACTTGCTTAGGCAATTGAGTCAATCATGAGATATCAAGTACCACACCAAATGTTGTTTTTGCATTAGATGCGATAAGTTTGTATTAATCCAATCCTGAAGAAACATAAGGAAGCAGTTTTAGAACATAAGTGCATGTTCTACGGATTTGATGACGGCAGCCTCTTTCGGGGGACGGTTATCATTCCAGGCTTTAAAGGTGACATGGATGACAGAGTGATTGTCAGAGTTATAGTTTTCCCTCTGACGAGGGACAGTATTATGGACAGTTGGTCCAAGAGGACACTATGGGAGGCTTGGTGCTGGATACTGATTAGGTTCAGTGATCGATACAGTCTAAGAAGTTTGGATTTGGAGTTCATTTATGAACTAGGTCTCATCAGATATCCAGACATATTCTAAGACAGGTGTTGCTCAATTCGGGAGATGGCTTTCTCCACGAACTTGAGATTAAGAGATATAAAAAGAAATTTCTGGGCGGATCCACTCACTGAGGCTATTTCTCGAACATAATAGTTTTACAAACGAGCTTTGTGAAATTGATTAGTAGAGGAGTTGGATGTTCGTTTTCACACGGGCTGTGAGTAGTCGACATCGCAATAATTAGCCTTAAGTGCAAGTGGGAGATTGTTGGATATAGTGCCCTCAGAGTCAATTATTGGATCGCAGGTACGTGATTGCAATGATTGCGGAGGACCTATACCGGTAGGACAGTCTTACTCGAGATGATAGTATGTTATCTGGTTTGCCTTTATCAGTCGTGTACAGGTTCAGGTGACTGATCACTGTTACACTTTGATAGAGCTCTTAGGATCTTGCTTTACTGCCAACAGTATGATGGCGATCATATACGTGAGAGTTGGGTGGTTTATATGCATATCCTTAATTGTGGTCCCTAGTCGTGGGAGTTTCGAGACAGGGCATCGATACTCCGGAGTAGACTAGTGTATACAGTCGAGACCCCGACGAGGGGCGGTGGCCGGTCTCACAAGCCACTGGTGTCAGTTGGATCACCTAAGATGTATACAGGTGCTCATTGGGTTATGAGTACACCGGACAGGACTCGCCGGGAACCTGCTACTTGGTATTATACATATCGTCAGATAGCAGTTCCCTGGTGACATGTGTACAGGTTAGTTCATCGACCTGAGGTCGTCATTTATCTCGTGTGAGTTCCCACTGTGCTTTGATTTCTACTCTACTACGGCTCAAAGGAGTCGTGCAAACAGGTAGTTTTTGGGTACAGTCCCGAGCCACATGGAGGCACGTGAGCGGATCGGCAGGGGATTCGTCTCTCCCGGTATTAGGGGTGAGATCGCGCTGTGTCTAGGAGAGCCATTACACAAAACCTACGGCCGTGGCAGGAGATTTACTGGTAGGTACTCCAGTAATATCTCAGGGTGTTTTTTGGCTACACTCCGACACGACTTATACTGCTATTGGGGGTCAGACCTTACTAGCCCCCTAGGCAGATCTGCGATACTCATAGACGAACGGACCGGACTGTATATACATTGTCACTGTTAGGCTCAGTAGGCTTTCCGGATGAGTTCGCTCATCGGCATCCCTTGAGGTCAGTCCATGGGCAGCCGTTACGCACAGCTAGTGCCGCTGACGACTTGTGGTTAAACCCACTGCCAGGGTACTGACGAGTCATTAGAGTCCCCCACAGATAGTTTCCCAAGTTCGGGCAAAACGTTGTAGAGGCCGTATGGTTTTATGGCAGGGTTCGGAAAATGCACATGCGTTTACGCACGTGTCATATTTCGGGCAGATAATACTGGTGGGCTTTGGTTTAAGCCGGATCCGAGTATTATATTGAGTAGATATAATATCTTTGTCTCAGTTGCATTTGTATTCGGTCGTAATACAAATGCGGGTATTTTTATACAGTTACGGGGTTATTCTGAAATTCGTTTCGGGATCGCTTTTGGAAGTTGCCAGTTTCCAGTTTTCTATCGCCCGTCTTTATCATTCGGTTAAAGACGGATTTATCTTTTCTTGAGATGAGTGTGGATACTTCTAGAAGGTTCTAGAAGTGGTTAGGTGTTAAGTGACTCATGCTTTAGCATTAATAATTCATTTAATGCAAGGGTGAGTTGGTTTATGTTCATTGGTTTGCATTAATTGTTCTTTGTGACTCATGCTTTTCATTCATGAGTTATGATAAGCTTCATATCCTTGTGGTCACCACTTCCCTCCTACACTCACCCCCTTTCTTGTTAAATGGTGTCCGGCCCTCTCTTTTGAGATATAGATTTTGATTTTGGAAGAAGACTCTCGTTTTGGGTGTATGGAAATTTGATAACTCATTTCTCATTCCATTTCATTTCGAGTGGCAACTTCATTAACCGATCGTCCATGGCTTTGGACGAAGTGAGACAAAGTATTCTACTCATTCTCTACATCAATCTTGGTCGTCTCTTTTAGCAAACTTGACGATCGAGTTGCCTCGAGTCAGAGGCAGGAGCCCGTTTAAAGAATCGTTGACGTGGTGCCACCTGGACGAGCAGATCGGAGATCGACGAGATCGGAGCAGCCGCAACAAAGCGTGGGATGATGGTTAAAGAACGAAGGACTCGGATCGTTCGGTATAACCCTTCTACCCTCTTTACAGTTTGTTAGTTTAGCAATAATGGCAGATCCGGGTTATAGTATACGATAGCGCCAGTTAAAAAGTTTTTGTTCCGCATTTGGCGTCTGTTAGACGGCCGGGGCGCTACCGTAGACTTACAGAAAAAACACGCTGGAGTGCAATCATCTTATCTGTAACTTTGTCACGAATGAAGTGACAATCTATCTCGATATATTTGGCCCGCTCATGAAAAATTGGATTCTCAGCAATGTGAATTGTAGTCTTGTTATCACAGAAGTGTAGTCGGAAGAGAATAAGGAACTCTAAGATCTGTTAAAAAGGAGGTAAGCCATACTAACTCAGCAACTGTATGCGTCATAGATCTATACTCATTTTCTACAGAAAAACGAGCAACCGCATTTTGCTTCTTACTTTTCCATGTAACCAGGTTCCTTTCTAAGAAGACACAATAGCCACTCGTGGAACGACGATTATCAACAGATCCAGCAAAGTCAGCATTCACAAACACTGTGAGCGACAACATAGATGGTTTGTATTGAAGACCATGTCCGGGAGAACTTTTGATGTATCAGAGAATATGTTCAACTAACTTAAGGTGAGAAGTCAAAGAATTCTGCATATATTGACTCAATGTGCTGACGACAAAGACAATGTCTGGCCGAGTGACAGTGAGGTAAATAAGCTTCCCAACTAGACGTCGATATCGTCCTGGATCAGGTAGTGGAGGATCTGAGGGAGTGCTTAATCGAGATAGTTTAACTGAGAAATCCATAGTAGTGTCTGCTGGTTTACCTCCCAGAAATCTTGTCTCAGATAAAAGATCAAGTGCATACTTGAGCCGAGAGCTGCAATCTACCAGAATTCCATGATACTTCAATTCCAAGGAAATATCTAAGTGGCCCAAGGTTCTTGGTATGAAAGTGTGAAGCCAAATGTTTCACATTTGAGATGCCTGCAGAATCATCTCCAGTAATGATAATATCATCAACATACACCAACAAAATTACCTTGGCCTTAAGGACGATAATAGGTAAAAAGAGATGTGCCGGCACGACTACGTTTGAAGCTAATCAGTTGTAAAAATCATGCTAAATTTTTCAAACAAGGCACGCGGCGACTGCTTCAGTCTATATAATGATTTGTGTAGAAGACAAACCATACTCCCTCGGTCACTCAAAGCCAGAAGACTGCTGCATATAAATAGTCTGTGATAGATCGCCATTAAGAAAATCATTCTTCACATCAAGCTAATGAAGATGCCATTTCTTAGAAACTGCCGAGGATTTAAGAACACGAACCGATGGTAATTTGGCAAATGGGAAGAAAGTCAACATAATCCAAACCATACCGCTGAGTAAATTCTTTGGTTACCAACCGAGCTTTGAGATGGTCAGTCGTCCCATCTGGATTTTGCTTGACAGTAAAGACCCATTGACAACCAACAACCTTATCTGAAGGCGTAGGTATTAATTTCCAAGTCTGATTAGAGTGTAGTGCGACAATCTCTTCTAACATAGCTGCATGCCAACCTGGGTGATCAAGTGGTTCTTGAACAGAGGAAGGAATAGTGATGACAGATAAGGTAGAAACAAACCGACGAACCAATAAGGTCAGTTTATGATAGGAAACAATTAGAAATCGGATGTCCAGTAGTACAAGAGTGCTTACCCTTGCGTAAGGCAATAGAAAAAGATTTTCGTCGGAAGGCAGCGGTGGTGGAAGGTCAGGAACAATAGACTGTATTATAGTACCCGCAGAAGAATTGTTAGAAGAATCATTAGAGGAGGTGGCTGGACAACTTTCTTACGACGATGGTACACCTGCGGATAAGGAACTACATGCTAATCACCAGGGAACACAGGTTGAGCAGATGAATCAAGTTTTGGGGAAGGTATATGGAACCAGAATAGAAGTGGGTTCCTTAACAGACGGTGGAAAATAGGCTTGATCTTCTAAGAAGGTCAAATCACATGAATTGCATACTTTGGATGTGGCAGGGTCAAAGCAAACATATCCTTTTTGGGATCGAGAGTAACCTACAAACACCATGCGTGTAGCTCTAGGATCAAGTTTATCAATATGAGGACCGAGAACATGAGAGTAGCAGGTAACCAAACACCTTCGGAGGAATAGGAAAATGCTTGCCTTGTGGAAACAAAATAGAGAAAGGAGATTTGTTGTCAGGACCGAAGAAAGCATGCGATTGATATAAAAGCATGCAGCTAAAACTGCAAAATTCCACAAACGTTTAGGAACATGCATATATAAGAGAAGGGAACGAGCTACATCAAGTTATATGTCGGTTCTTTCGTTCAGCAATCCCATTTTGCTGAGTATAAGAACACGAAGTTTGATGCAATATTCCCCGTGTCTTACAAAATCCAGTAAAGTCCATGCTGATATACTCCTTAGTAATATCTAAACGAAGAACCTTAACAGAAACACCAAATTGATTAGAAATTTCAGCAGCAAAGGTTTTAAAAGTAGATAAAAGCTTAGACCTATTATACAAAAGATACAACCAAATCATGCGTGAATGATTGTCAATAAATATAACAAAATATTTATAACCAAACACATAACGAAATTTAAATGGTCCCCATAAATCGGAGTGAACTGAAGCAAAATGTAAGTCATGTCTCGTATCAACTAGAGAAAAAAGGAGCGATGATACTTCCTAAGAATACAAGACCTACAATTAAATTCTGGTAAACTAATAGAAGGTAACATAGTACGTAAAGACAAAGGGGGAGGGTGACCAAGTCTCCGGTACCATTGGACAGTAGAAACAGCTGAGATATACTGGGAAGGTGATCAATATAGTACAATCCATTCTTCTCATGTCCCCCACCAATCCGTTGCTTCGTCAAAAGATCCGGTATTACAAAGTAAGATGGATAAAAAATTATAGAGCAGTTGGAATCATTTGTAAGCTGATGAATGAAAAACAAGTTTTGTTTTAAAGATGGCATAATTAAAGCATTTTTAAGATGTAAAGATAAAGTAAGTGATAAATCAGCGGAACCAGAAACGGGTATAGTATTACCATCAGCTATAGAAATGAGCTTGTGAGGACTAGAAGTAAGATCAGATGGTCTATCATGAGACATGTGATGTGAGGCGTCGGAATCAGTTACTCATGAATCAGAATGAGAAAGTAAAGATATACTTGATGGAGTGGAAAGGTGGGCAGAAAGAGAGGAGACGACGTAACTGGCCCCATCATCACTTGATAAAGGTACCTGTCCGGTAGAGAAGGATGGTTCAGTATCCGCCGGTGTGGATGTCTGGCAAGTGGTAGGTGTGACATCAAGATAGCTATACTTCTCCCAACACGCGTTCTGATGATTAGTGCCGCCGTAATAAGAACAAGAAAGGCCGGCGTGGCCACGACCACGTTCACGAAACTACGACCATGAGCAGTCAAAGGGGGACGACTTAGCGATGCCTTGCGGCTTCCAGAAGAGGGACCATGTTCAGACAGAGTGTAGGTCCCATGTCTACGGCTTCGAGTAACAAGTGCGGTCGAGACCTGCTCAGTAAACGGGGAAGAGACTGGGCTCACGATAGATGCTCGACAGGATTCTCGTCAATGAGGGAGAACTATTCTGAAAAAGAATGAGATAGTGGACGCCCTCAAAGATGGGCGGCAGTCGAGCCAAGTGCAACGAGCCAACAAGAGATTCGCGTTGTTTGCGAGTGACAGTAGGGTCAGTGGAGATAGGCTGATAGACGTTCCATTGATCAAGAAGTCCACTGAAAAGGGCACCAAAATCCTGAATATTTTCTCCTTGATTGGCCGTAGTAAAGGCGTGGAAGATGTCATAGAGTTTCTGCAAGTTTCCTCAGACGAGTATAGATAATAAAGACGTGTCCAAACTTTCTTTGCTGTTTTTAGAGACATAATAGATGTATAGCAGCGAGAATCCATAGACTTAGACAACTAAACAATTACCTTGTTATCATTCTGAAACCAATTATCATAGGTGAGATCTTTGGAGTCAAGTAGCGGTGAAGGCTTTTACTATTCAAGGTTCGTTCAACAACATCGGATCATTGTAAGTAGATCTTTGCGCCGGAGAGAGATCGTAGTCAAACGAAGATCCGTCTTGAAATCAACGGACGAGAGAGAGGCTGATTACTTTTGTCATCAACAGAATCCATTATGAACGGCGCAAAGGTAGATCCCCAGAGAAAATAAAATGTTGTCTAACTCACAATGTACAAGGAGCAATATGATCTAATAGATCATAGGGACGACCATATCTCTGAGAGGAAAAGAATAGAAATAAAGTAAGCTTCTTTTGAAATTAATACACATAGGCCATCAACAAAGTTCGATGTGCTGGAAGGGGGCAATCTGCTAGAAGGGCGTCGTGTTGGGCTCTGTGGGGTTCGATCTGCTGGAGGGGGTATGCGTGGGCACTGGGGGGAGTCTTGATCTCCTGGATGAGGCTTGTGAGGGCTCTGGGGGTTCTCGATCTGCTCGGGGGGCAAAGGGCGTCATGGAGGGTTGGAAGGGGGCTTGCGATGGTCGGTGAGGGCTCTGGGAGACGATCGAAGGCAGGCGAGGAGCGCCAGGGGAAATCGAAGGCGGGGGTGGCGTCATGGCGAAGCGTTGAGTGTGTTCCAGGTGAAGTCGAAGGCAGGGAAGGCGTCGTGAAGGCTGTTGGTGGAGACGAGTGCATTGAGGGGTGGTTGGCGAGGGTTTCTGGAGGCAGGCAAGGGTTGGCGAGTGTTTCTGGAGGTGGTG
This sequence comes from Agapanthus africanus, assembly GCA_030015575.1. Classification (NCBI taxonomy): domain Eukaryota; kingdom Viridiplantae; phylum Streptophyta; class Magnoliopsida; order Asparagales; family Amaryllidaceae; genus Agapanthus; species Agapanthus africanus. Next base: position 129,285,175 of record JASDDO010000028.1, read on the forward strand.
CGAGGGTCGGGGAGATCGAGGGTGCTGGATCGAAGGTGGTTGGGGGGAAAAGGAAGGTGTCTTCGATGGCTGCTGGTGAGGAAATTTTTTCCCCTTAATTCTTTTCAATAAATTTCTGATATCATGAAAAGGATTAAGAAGAAAATACTTTTATTGGCTTAAAAAAATAATAGTCCAAACAACTCTATATACAGAGAGTTTTATATCACCTCTCCTAACAAACATTTAATAACTAATCAAACTGATTAACTTAATATTACATCTGAATATATATCCATAACAATATTCATAACAGATGGGTCCCAAATTATGATAATTTATTAGCAAAAAAATGCATGTGATGATAATTGCCAGCCCAGTCAATTTGCCACAAAACCCCCAAAATACCCTCACATATATTTAAAGTATTAAGTTGACAATAATGGGATAAAGAAAAAAGCTTAGGATATTAATGGAATTAACACTAAAATCATGCCTTTTGTCCTTATTCACTATCAAAAGTATTAGTAGACAGATAGGTAGGTAGATTTTGAGTTTCCTAATCTTATGTTTTTGAACTTTGCAGATGAAAGATAGATATAGTAATAATTCTGCTGAAGAGATCTCCACGGACAAAGTAGCAAATTATGTATTAGATGAAGCTAGGAGTTTGCGCACGAAAGATAATACAAGCGTAGTATTTTTAGATTTTGATTCATTGCGAACTAATCTTTGTAACATCCATTCTTAAGTCACACTCACTTAGCAAGAGGTTTTTTTGTTTATTATGAACAAACGAAAGATTCAGCGATGTAGTTTTTCATGTGTAATAGCCAAAGTACTGTTCTAACCAGCAGGTCTAACCTTCATTCTTTATGCCCCTTGAGAGAATATGTTTTTCGGCAGACAATCATGAATCTGAAGCTCTTCATACCAAAGTATGTGAAGTTTCTTCAAGCCGAACTTTTTATATATTATATATATTTATAAAGCTAGGTGTCAAGCACATCAAGCAATTTTTTGTCCTACTGGGGAAAATTTAACTCTGCCTCCTGGAATTTAACTATATTTGTATTCGGTCCCTGATGAGGCGCTGAAAATTACTCTCCGCCCCTTCAATTTTATGGATATTTGCAGGAGGTCCCTGCGCTTGAGCAAGGTCTACTGCTAGTAATATATATAAATCTCCAGATTTTTTTGGGCCATATGTGCATATTTAGATTTGGCCGCTCCATTTTCCTCTAAATTTTCATGAGATCCCTATACAATTTGCAACCTCATGGTATATGGTTGTGAATAGTTTTAATTGGCCCTTGATGCCACTTATTTGCCGCATCCATGAGCAATTAGTTAATTCGGGAAAGTTGTCAAGTCCCCTTACTTTCTTGCAAAATTACATTCACCCCCCTAAACAATGAATAGCAATAACATCATATGATTCACATGCGATGCATTTAGGGTTGCATTCGGACTTGAATATCCAAATATTTTCGGATATATATAACTTGGATATCCAAATATTTTCGGATATATATATATATATATATATATATATATATATATATATATATATATATATATATATATATATATTCAATTCGGATTCGTTGGAATATGGATACAGATATATATTATCGGATCTAGTCGGATAAGGATAAAAATAATTATATATATCAAGATGAGTATGTTGTCTATTTTGTTATAACGGGTTAAAAATATCGATTAATTTCAGTCAATACCCTGTTACAAATTCTATGCCGTACATGTGGCTCTATCTCCTATCCTTTCTCTTTTAGGTTATTTGGGTGTTGCCCCTATAAAATTAGGTCGTTTCGGTTTTATATTACTTTTCCGATATGTTTCAGTAAGTTTTGTTTTCAATACTACACGTCACATGCTATATTTCTGATATGTCTTGATAGTTTTTGTTTCGAACATGTTACATTTCCGATATGTTTCGAAAGTTTCTATTTTCAGTATTCAAATATCTATTTCGTTTAAAGTATTCATGTTGCTCAGCAACCCCACGCATATATATATGGCTGGGGAGTGGGAGGGCAACTAGCTAGTCTTTGGAAATTATTGTATGATTGGTGTGGCATGTGTAGGTTACACCTGTGAATTCTGCCATAACAAGAATGGGAACCTATGTTATTATTCTGTGCTACTACCCTGCAATATTGGATGCAGGCTGCAAATCACATATTCAAATAATACACTCTATTGTTTCACCCACTCTAATAGTTTCTAATAACAAAGGGATGATAATAACAGGCATTCCGAATCCATAATAACTGGTTTCTAAGATAATAGTTACCGAGGCTTGTGCACTTCATATAATAGGACGCCCTTATTCGGATTACAATATGGATGCATGCTACTTTGTTTGCGAGAGAGGCTTTCTTATTCTAGTTGTGAATTAAGAAAAGGCACAATCCTGCACCCCCAAAAGAAAAAACTTCCTAATGAAGCATTGATACAGACATGGGTGAGGTTACTATAGAATCTCCATTTAAAGCAAAATGGAAGAAGCCGTCTATACCACCGTCCGTAGTGTGATACACGAACGGTTGAGATTTAATGAAAGAAAAATAATAGCCTTAAAAACAGAAGTTTTTTCTTTCAATTTCAACTGTCCTTATATCATATTACGTTTACGGACGGTAGATAAGCCGCTTCTTGCATTTTGCTTCAAACAGGGATTCTACGGGGACTTTGTCAAGTGTATCATTTCCATTATAAAAAAGAAAGAAAGAGAAGTAAAGTGATATCATGATGCTCTATGATTAACATCCACTCCTACAAAAATGAAGCACTCCCTTCTTGATATACAAACAATAATCAGAAGAAGCTAATTTAATTTGGCCCAAACGAAAAAGGCGAAACCCATGAAAGGATGTTCTTTTCTTTTTCCTCTTTCATGACACAACTGAAAACAGACGAAGTATCCTTAAAGATTCAACACTGAAACATGAAATGAGAGAGCACACCCCTTTCATAAGGCAAGAACAGAGGCATGCCCTTACAATATATAGAAAAGGACAACCAAAACCATCGGCAAACAACCGATGCAAATACTGTAAACATCTGGAATTGAAAACAAAGAATTTTTTAACTTCTATTTGGGAAGAAACTATCAAAATGGTTGCAAAAGCTAGATGCCATCAGTGACTCTGAAGACGTAATTGCCAGGTCCATCTTGGAGGCTGGACATGACCGATGCCATCTTGTACGCGCCCACTCTTTTCTCCAAAAAGTCGGCCTTCCCCCTCATCAAACAACAATACCGATTGAACTTAGCAATAAAGTGTTCAATATTAAAGCCTAAACTGCAGAAATCCCCACTTATTTTTATCCCTTATGGCAGAACACTGCCCTCTATTAAGAAAGCTACCACTTCGGCCCTTAATACAACCGGAGGTAGTTTTAAAAAAAAAATTATGTATCTTTTTATTCCCAGTTTGTCTTCTGGATCATACTACATTTTTATATATCACTTAAACTGCAATTTCCACGGTGGAGCAGCAAATGAAAAAGAAATCCAGACTAGTTCTAAGAAATACAACTCATAGAATAAAACGTCGAACAAAAAGTAGATGCAACTTTACTTGCTGCAAAGAAATAATATCCATCCAAAGGGTTTTTCCACTTTATAAATAAAACCAGGATGGTTGAAGCTAAGAAGAGCTTCAGGAGTATTATCATGTAAGCGTAGAATATCTATCTATGAAATTGAAAAGAAAATTTAATAATACCTCGATTAGACAAGCCTGATGAAAACATGCATGTCAGAAAATGATTGTAACTTGATTGAAGATGTTGGGATGAATGAGTGTTAACTCTAAGAGTTAGTCTTATTGTAGTCAATGTTCTAAATTTCGGATGTTGGTGTCGTGTCGGTCCGAAGTTTTGATGTCGGATATCGGATATCGTGAAACGTCGGGTGGGTTTATCAAATATCGGGTTCTGTATTTTTGTAATGTAAACGTCATTTATATAACTAATTTTTCTTCACTAATGGTAGATGTCGGCTAAAATTAATATAAATTATTCAAAAAAAAAAATCTTCACAAATCGGTAGATGTCGGCTAAAACGACAACATCGTGAAATGCTGGCCGACATTTACCAAATAACAGTAACCGAAATAATTTTGCAATTCTGTGTCGTCTCCTTCCGAAAACTGACATGTCGTCGACATTTCGGCGATATCGGCCAACATTTAGAACACTGATTGTAGCAGCGTGTGTGTATCTTTTTTGCTGTAAAGAAAGTGCTTTGGCAACCAAAAAAAATATGGCATTAAAATTATAAAGGCTGAAAGATTGCTTATTTGTCAATTATTCCGTTTATGATACCGCTTTACAATTTATAATGCATATGAAAAGGCTAAAAGCTCGGGATATGTAAATGTGATTTACTAAGCCTAAGGAAACCCAAAAGAGAACTTTATAAAACAGATATAATAACAGCATTGCTTTATGGATCACAATCGTATAAAATGCAACATTCAACAAAATGAGAGCGGCTTATAAAAGATTATTTATATTTTTGAGTGGTACCATGAAAAAAATTCTAAAAGAAAGGATAAAAATTACATGTATTAGTAACAAAGTAGCTCTGGTATTAGATATAATGAGAACCGTTAGAGAGGGTATGACATTTATAACAGCGGTCGATAACGGCATCAGCTGGAAAGAGCGGAAAATGTAGTTAATAATGCATCAAGGAGTATAGATACGCAAAAATGAGGAGGTAAAACTTTTTTATACATATATGTCAGTTATCAATTTAAGCAAGGAGACAGCCCTTAATAAAGCATAATGAAAATAGAGGATTTGCGTAGCCGGCCCTAAAAGTTTGGGACAAAGGCATGTCAGTTGTCATTTGTGGAAGCGCATGGATTTATATTATAACACAAATAATATAATCTAGTGTATACAGAAACTATTGAATGGTTAGGTAGGACTCCTCCACTTCAATGTTGCAGACTGCAGATATCCGATTGTATACCTGAGTATTGAAGTATCATTCTCGAGATCAAGAACTGACCTGTAGAGCAGGCATGCAAAATCACAGTGAAAACCTTCATCCATCAATATGAGCTCGTTCGAAAAGGTCAATCCATGCATGAGACCCCCCTCCTTTTCAACCAAATTATGGCACAGAAACTGAAGAAGGCAAAGAAATATCAGATATATACATAATAGAAGAGAAATGTGGTGGTCGATGGCATAGCAGAGAATTTCTCTCCGAGACTGGTCAAATGGTCAGCTCTCCATAACTCATTTTGATAATTGGTATCGTCCATCTTGATCTTCATTATCTTCCTATTGTACACCAATTTCTATTTAATTTTGGTACCTTCAACCTTTAATTTGATAATGGAAAATAATCTATCATTAGCAAACAGTTAAATTGCAACCCTCCGATGCAAGTGTGAGACGTATCGAAATCACTTAAATTTTTGTGTGTATGCCTCGGAATATGTTCGTCAAGATGAACGTGCCGATTATTAAAATATATTGATAGATTATTGACCTTTCGATGTATAGGATTCACCTCCAGGTTCCTAATAAAATAAGCATATGAAAGCATTTTTGGAACATACTCAGAGAGAAAAATATCTTATTTATGCGCATATATTTTATTTTGCTAATCTATTAATATCTTATTTATGCGCATATATTTTATTTCTAACATTAGTTTCGTAACTAAATAGATAATATTAATATGGTTGTTTAACAAATGATATTTCGCAATTTAAGGTTGTTGATAATTTATTAATATCTTATTTTAAATTTGCATCTAATATATTTTCAAATACTAGATTTGTAACCAAATATTATTTAGTATGATAATTTTAAGGAGAGATATGATCAAGTATTTATGGTTAGATTTGTTGTTAAAATTGTTATGCATATGTTTGATGTGAGAGTTTAATTAACAGTATGCCTCTATCCTATATGAGAATAATGGTGGAAAGATACCATAGGAGGGAATTTCCTGTTATAGCATCGAAAAAATACATACTCTTTCATTTTTTCCGCCGATCGGCACCCACCATGTTCATCGTTATCATCTAAGATATGAGTATACCAAATTTCATATGATTCTACAACATTTTCATCGTTGATTTAGCAATGTAAAAAGTTCTATTGTCGGTAAACGGTGAAAAAGTTGTAGAATCACATGAAATTTGGTATACTCATATCTTAGATGATAACGATGAAGATGGTGGGTGCCGATCGGAGGAAAAAATGAAAGAGTATGTATTTTTTCGATGTTATAACAGGAAATTCCCTTCTATGGTATCTTTCCACCATTATTCTCATATAGGATAGAGGCATACTGTTAATTAAACTCTCAATCAAATATATGCATAACAATTTTAACAACAAATCTAACCATAAATACTTGATTCGTATCTCTCCTTAAAATTATCATACTAAACAATATTTGGTTACAAATCTAGTATTTGAAAATATATTAGATGCAAATTTAAAATAAGATATTGATAAATTATCAACACCCTTAAATGCTAAATCTCTTTCCTTAAACAATTATCTCTTTCTCTTTCTTTTATTTTTTTAAACAACCGAGCTTTTTAAACCCAAAGCCCCTCCACCTCTCTCTCTCTACTCTTCTTTCTCTCTCATATCATTGTGGTTCACAGATGACTTCCTCGTCTTCTGTGTTTCTCTCCAAGAAAATATGCAAGTCTTTCTAGTTTCAATCTACAATCTTTGCTCTTTTTATGTAATCTCTTTCTTTGTTTACATTTACAAAAAGGCTTCATTGTAATATCCTGGTGAATATTCTATATATATGCATCCTCGACTCATTAAATATCAACTCTGATTCATGATTCTATAGTAATCATCTCAAAACCTTTTCATTTCTTTGTTTTCTAAATTTTTGATTCCTTAAATTTTAATCCTCAAACCACAATTTGCATGATACCCATTTGCTATCCAACGATTTCGATCCCTTTCCACAACTCCAAACTCCAAACTTGATTCACAAACATCCATTTTGTGTCAATATCAGCTCTCTCTGTTGCCTCCCAGTTCTTGAATGTGTCTACTGCATTGTGTGTGCTTGTTGCCCTCCTTCGGCCGCCGGCATCTCCTGCCTCCAGCCACCATCCGAGAACCCCATCACCTTCGAACCGCAACCCCCTCCTCTTGCCGCTGCACCTCCAACCACATCCCTCGCCACTTCCTCCTTTGAGCCATCCCCAGCCAACTCCTGCCACCACCACAAACCCAACCAACATCCCTCAACCTGCCACAGCCCCTTGCAACCGATTCCATTAACTCCCCTTTAACCGAGCAACTTCATCATCACCAAGAACCCCTACTGCAGTCATCGTTGCCATCGCCTCATCGGCATCGTCAACGTGATCGTTGTCTCTAAGTCAAGTACTCTTGCTTGCTATTTTCTTGTGGCTACAATATCGGTAAATGTCTTAGTATACGATTAAGCCCCATAACGTAAATGGAAATGTTAATATTTGATAATTTCACTAATCTATACTAGAGCACCCATTAATCAGAATACTCCTTTAAACCATGTTTCAGATTATATTCGAATTAATAGTAAATCTGGTTGCTTGTAAATTCATATAGATTATTGTCTACTTATGGACACTATTATTTACATATATCGACTGTATTTAATATGTTATTTGAGACTAGTATTATTGACATGCTTGAATAACCCTTACATGTTATTACTGTTCATGGACACTATTACATAATAACGACCATACTTGACATGCCATGATGATTCATTACTCCAGTCCACTTATATAAAAAAGGGATCTATAATTAGAATGCTGAATTACATGTCATGACACAATCTATACTGTTACAAGTTCCATTTCTGTACAATTAACATGATATTACAAGTGCCCGTCCAGTCAGCATTCCTAATTAGTAATTCAGTTTACTGCCATATTGGTTATAAATATGCGGGATGTTGGGATAGTTTGAGTGTGCATTTGTACAACAGGATCTCAGGAGTTCCATACTGGCAGCTCGTACCGGGCTATATTGGTCGCTTGTTACTACTGCTCGTGCCGGGCTATGTCAGTCACTTGTTACTACAGCTCGTACCGGGCTATATCGATCGCTTGTTTATTCCACAGTTTGGGCCCATATTTCCTTACCTCTGGGGCCCTATCCTTAGCTTGGAAATACTCCTGCAGAGGTTGGCGTACACACTCGAACTCACGATAGGATAGATTACCCTTTTAATGACCAATTAGAATATGACTTGACCGACTTGACATGTTTACATGCTTACTTCATATTAATGTCATATCTATATCTATATGTGCATGCGGGCTTCACTATACTTACATATTCATACTATCTCACACACACACACACACACATTATTACGATTGAATACTTATTGGGATGCTCTGACATCCTGAGACTTGCCATCTCAGGCTTAGAGATGGATTTTCAGGCCGAGCAGGATCGGAGTAAAGAGTTTGGCAAAAATCATTAGTATTTGTAGGAATTCTACGCAATAAGATGCAAGAAACTGACCTGGGAAACAAACAGCAAAGCAGAATTAGGAAGCAAGAGAAGGCCAGAAGAGAGAGTGCAATAAGCGACAAACGATAAAGTCATTCAGCCACTATTTGTTTTCCTTGTAGTACTCAAAGTAAGAAATCCAACGAATGGCAACAAATAGCCTCTGCCTCTATCTCTATGTTTTTGTTATGAGATAAGCGGAATATGACAGGAAAGCTAGGAAATTTTCTGTAACGGCGATCAGGATCATCTATATATCCATCATGCTCTTTTGATGATCACACTGTCATCATGATCTCCATGGTCTAAAAACATATAAATAAATTTCCATGTCAGTATCAATACTTCGAATGAATTTGCAACCATCAAATACAAGGTCAAATGGTATGCAAATCGCAATGTCCAGGTATGTCTATGTTTTAAGGCCATGTAGCTCAAGATTGATGGCGTCGTTCATCCAAAAGAGCAGTCAAATAGTTGGCTTTCTCCATGTCAATGCAAACAAATTTCATAGAAAGCCACACCACATTCTATCCCTATTCACACGCGTGCGCGCCTGTAACTCTGTCACATTGGATATGCACTTAATCACTATATTTCTTTCACTTATGCATCATTCTTAATTTTCATACACCCATTTACTTTAGAATTTTACTTTAGAATTTCTTAATTTATTGGAAAAGGAAGTAAACAAATTAATATTTCCATTTCATTAGATAAGACAACTTTGTATCGTAAAAGACATGTTATTGCGGAACAAGAAAAATCTTACGTACCTTTGTATCTAATTAAGCGCCCACTTTGCTTTCCTTGTAACACAAGGAATATTTTCAATGGCATTGAATAGCTTATACTTCTCATTCATATCTCTAATATAAGTCTCAAGGAGTAAGCTGTACATCTCTGCGGAACTATAAAGTTATCTACATCACAGAGAATAAGCCTCTCTAATTATACAAAAAAATAACAGGATGTTGATTTTATATATTTTTACCAAAATGAACGTTCTCCATGGCTATTTGAAAGCCATAAAAAGCTCGAGCCTGAAAAGGTTCGCAGCTAATAATATTAGTAAATGACTGAATAAAAGATCATGTGTCATACTTTCTATGTGTATCATGTGCATGCTTGTGAAAGGTGAAAAGAGTGCAAGTTTATTATTATTCATAAGCATGTCTATAACAACTTTCATTACATAAATACTACAATATGGCTGGTGTATATGCGCATCAAGTAAATATATATCCACTATCGTAAATCAGGCCAAAATTATACACAATGATACCATGACCATGGATTATATATGAGTAAAGTCGAGGAGAGAGAGTGAAATACATGAAAATGGTTTAATGCAACTATCAGGATAATGATAAAATGTCTTAGTACTTGCTGCAAGTGAACCAAGCAAAGAACATGCACAAGTGGTTTTTTTTCCAAGATAAAAATTTTGAAAGCTATATGTTGAGATCCACGTAGTAAAAAAGAATGAAGCGTCACCCTAAGCTCTAAGCAAAGCCTTGATGGACGCCTCGTCAGATGGTTGGGACGAAAAAACTTGCAATAACAAATCGTAACCAAGAGACAGAGGAAACTCTTAATTTAGACAATATTCACCCGAATTTTCACCGTGTCACTTGATTCAATGACCCTACCAACACTTCACAATACAAGAATCTTGTATGAAATTCTAAAGAAATTTTCTAGAATCCAATCATAAGGCTTCTTTTAGTGGATGTAAGAAGGCAATAAGCGGCCTCTTGTACTAACCTAATTTACTTGCCACATATGTATCTAGAAACTCACAGATACCAAATGTTTCAAAAAGTCATCTGAAACTTGGATGCCATCTCAGTGAGCTTAGTTTTTAGTTTTCTCCAACTCATGACAATACTGGCTTACTATGGTCCCAATTTGGAGAGCATAATGGAACCTGACATCTGGTTTAGTTTGTGCATATCCTATAGCAGGTGGCAAACCATCAATGCGAATGAAATTTTCAATCGTGGTATAAAATCGAAACTGAAAAGGAACTAAATTTTGATGCATTCCACATTAAATGTTTATAATTCGTCTCTTTTTCTTAAACATGCCCTTTTTGCTGCACACATGACCAATGCAAAGTTAAGTTACAACTATTTACATATGTAAACTTTGTTAATGTGCCTTTTGGAAGCGATGCATGGCTAATATTCAGTCTACTATATGAGAAAAGATTTATATGTACCTAAATAATTGTTTGCTATCTTGTCTACCATGTAAGCTGTAAATAAAACAGATTGATTGGTTCTCTTATACGGCTTATCTCTGAGTTAAACACTGATTCATCAACGTAGACATAAATGAGGGAATGACATTCTGACATCCCAGTACAGGTACTATGCTTTGTGTACATACCCCTTTCAATATCTCATAGTTTCTACAATTGCTTCTTAGGTTTAGCCCAATCTATTCTTTATCTTTTGTTGAGCTCCAACTCCAGGCTTTACTATTCAAACGACAAATAACGACGTTAATATATTATTATATAGCACCTAAATGTTATTCTAACTATTCATTGGTGTGTCATCTTAGTGCGCGTGTGGGCGGGCGCAGAGAGAGAGAGAGAGATTCGAATATATAGGCATGTGAATGCGATTCATGGGTATGGAAAATAACCTCAGGAATTTGAACATCTTTTAGAAATCTTGCCGCTAGGTTCTCCAAAACTGTCCCATCTGAAGATGCAAAGAATGCTAGCAGGTGGCTTATGAAGTGTTTCTCGGAATTGGTCAAAGTTTCCCAATGTTGGACATCATTAGAGAGATCAACTTCTTCAGCTATACTGCATAACGATACATCCAAAATATAAGATAGTCGAATCTCAAAAAGTATAGATTGAAAATATTATAAAATAAAATTCTCAAACAAATTAAGAATTGAAAGCAAGCATCAATGTTGGCTGATAATAAAGGATTGACACTTCATGTACCCATAGGAAAGAAGATGCGATGGATGTGATCACATGGTAACTCGGAAATTTCTATTCCTGTTTCTTACTATTGTGAGATTAGGAAATAGCCTTAGATCTTCAATTCACCAACGGTTGTCAATTTGCATGATATTAATAGAGATGGTATGGTGGAAGCTTGGTGATTAAAAAATTGGGCAAATTGCAAAAACGTATCCATGAACTATTACCTTTTGTGCGATTGATACCATGAACTAATTTTATAACATATTTCTACCATGAACTATCACCTTCGGTTGCAACTAATTACCATGGAAACTCAAATGTTATTTTTAACTGCCACGTAAGCAATTTTTATAGTGCAATATTTCCTTTTTTACCCCAATGCTATGTTTTTTAAAATACAATAAGATCTTTTCTGAAATACTTCTTTTAACATTCTCTCCCTCTTTTTATCTCCCCATTTTAACTTCACTTCTAAGGCTAGGACAAAATGAGAGATCATGGCATTTTTCTCCTATGCGAGTAATCATAAGGTGCGCTGCGATTGTGGCTTCCATGGTTAGATCCAACACCGATCTCAATTCAGATAAGAGATTTTGGGGGCGCTGCAGTTGGCCCGTTAAAAATTGCAATTTCTTCAAATGGGTTGATGGCGGTTCTATCGAGGGTGGCCCTGTTGTTGGGGTGCTATCGACAGAGGGGGGACGCAGCTTTGGGGTGCTGTCGCGAGCACTGCCGTTCGAGGGCAACATATAAGATATTTGAGAAGTTTGTTGGAAGAGATGCAATTGTAGATCATTAATCTCAAAGAACATTAGGAGCAAACAACTGTTGAAGTTAGGAAGATAGGGCGGCTGAAATTAGGGTTTTGTGATTTTGGGTGTAGTTTTAGGGTTTCTTCTTGGTAAGATGTAAGGTTACAATATTGGGTATAGCGTCGTTGATATAATTTTTTGAAGATGAATAAATGAAATCTTTCTTGATTTTGAATGAATTTTTACTTGTTCCATCATCGCTTGATCTGTTCTTCCAAAATGCATTTATAAACTAAAAATTCATGGTGAAATCAAAACCAAAGCGTTGCATGATGTTGAAAATAGGGTATAGTTTCCAAACCAAAATCTGGTTCAACACTGGAGCAACAATTGGAACAATAAAATGGTTATATGAACATATTAGAGCAATAATATTGGAACAACAATACTGGAGCAACAAAATACAATACATGAACAACAATAATTTGAACAACAACAATGTGAACAACCTAAAAAAGAAAAATGACACTAGCAGGAAGAGTTGAAACACTGAAATCATTGCAACACATGAACAACAATAATAGAAGTATAACAACAATTTGAACAACAATATGAACAACCTGAACAACAACACTAGATTCATTGATTATCCTTTTGAAAATGATCACAAATTCATTACAGCTTGTTTTAGAGGCATACTATTTTACAACCGTACAAAAGACATCCATAGAGCTATACACAATATAGCCAAACTACAAAATAAGTTCTGAGCCAAGTATCATCTGATCTATGTACAGAATCCCCACAAACAGCAAATACTTGTGAACTATTGGCTGTAGAGTTGGAAGCATCATTAAAATGAAACAAGTCTTCTTCATTACCTGCCATTAAGATATGATGAAAATGGAATGGGGTAAATATTAAAGACAAAAATTAAAATGCAATTTGGAAATGTTTTGAAATAAGATATTAACTGAACTTATGAAAACTGGATGCGTATATTAGCAGGAGTTGAGTTAGATGTTTCCCCTCTATTTCTTGATGGCACAAGCTTGTGTCTCTTAGGTCTTGACTGGATTTCTTAATGCAAGTAAAATAATTTAGACAGTAATTAGTATCCATAATAGATTTAAAATGCAATTATACAGATAAACTGCAATTTAAACACACCTGGGTATCATGATTTGTATCTCTACCAACTGTTACCCCTCCTCCTCCTCTGTCAATATTCAATATAAGCACTCTCCATAGCAGTGACTCCAGACCGAGTTCCTACATTAGCTTCAATATGAATGCTCCTAATTTCTGATGTAACAAGGTTATCTCCTCCTCTCCTTCTCTTCTTAGACGTCCACTGGTTGAACCGGATCTGCTTTGCAACTTCTAGTATTGTGCACAACAACATGACACTTAAAGCAAGTCATTGCATTTCAAATTCTAGACATAGAATACCTGTTTTGAGTTTCATTAGGATTCCTTTTTCTAAATTTCTTTGGTCATTCTGGTTGTCTCTTATAATTAGGTGGCAAGATAGGAAAACACTCCACATTATCTCACATTGTAAAGTCAGGAACATGATATATCATTCCCTCAAAAGTTTCCAACCATTTAGACACATGATAGTATTCATGAATATAAGTGTCAATCTCTCTCCTTAGCTGAGTGATACACAGTACTGCATGCCTACAAGGTATTCCGATTAAACCCCATTCCGTGCAATCACAATGTTTCTTCTCCAAGTTCAAAGTGTATTTTCTTTGATATTCAATCACTTCAAAGTTATCATTTCCAGCAAACTGAGCATGACAGTCTTTGCCATCTTTGGTTTTATCCTGTATAATCTCCTTGATTCTGGGAAATATGAGGGGTGGGCTACCTGGAAACCTAGAGATACATCTTTGGATACCTCTTTTTTCTTCTGAAATCTTCTCATTAAGTGAATTCTAATCCACTCAAGTATTGTGATAATAGGCTTATCCCTTGCATCTAAGATGTATTTATTCTAAGACTCACAAACATTGTTGCATACCATATAACATTTAAATAAATTACTAAAATGTGACCTAGTCAACAAATGTTTCTCACCCACTTAAGCTTTTACCAAGTAATCCCAAGCCGCTTCCTTTTCTTTTTTCAATTCTGTGAACGCTGGTTCATGGTCATACTTCTTGTATGCCTTTGCACTTTGCCATATCAATCTCTTCAGTGTCAAACCCCTGTGTTTTTCTTGAAAATTATTATATAAGTGCTTTACACAAAACCTAACTTCAGCATTAAGGACTCTTGACTTCAAACTCTCAATCAACCCCTAAGAACAGAAACAAGCATTGATCATGGATGTGTATGATGATCTAATAACTATCAAATTGGATATCTAAGCAACATAAAGCAATGTGGAGCAATCTAAAGTAATCTGAAGCAGTTACTATCAAATTGGATATTTAAGCAACAAAAAATAAGCTAAAGTAATCTAATGTATCGGTATTGAAACTAAGCTACAAGGTAAAATAATATGATGAATAGAATATGTATTAAAATGTTACCTTTTGCCCATCACTTATAAATGTCTATCCCCTGACATTGTTCACACCAATGGTCTCTAAGAGATTATCCAAGAACTAGGACCATGTCACCTTATTCTCCACTTCAACTATAGCATATGCAACTCTGAACATCTGATTGTTAGGATCTCTTGATATTGCACTTAGCAAGATACCACCTGTAGCACTCTTTAGAAAACAGCCATCTAATCCAATTATTGATCTACATCCCTTCAACAATTGTCACGCCCCTCTTCCCAGAGTGCGCTAAGATAGGCACATGACAGAGCCAATCATGCTACCTGTGGATAGGAAACATCCCTCCACAGTCACATTACGGCTGTCTAGAGATATCAAGAACGGGAAAATAAAATAAACTATGTAGTACATGTCCATGAGCCAGAATAAACGAGTCAAGAAATAATATGCGGAAGCAATAAATCCAAAGAGCAAAAACATCTGGAAAGTAAAACATAACTAAACTGGATACTAACTGGATCATCATTGCTCGGCCTAACGACGGAAGTACTCCTGGTCAGCCTGCGACACGGATAGAGGATCTGGGCCATGCAAAACCCAGACATCAGTGCATCATAATATCAACAATAACATAATCAGAGGGTAGCAAAACATGCAGGCATGAGTATGAACAGTAATAAAAGTATAACAGTAACACGAATAAGAAACAGTGAAGGGTATAAGCACATATGACGTGCGGTGAGTAATCTGAACTAAACTACTGGGTTAACTACTCTCAAGTCTTTGAAATCAATTTAATGAATCGTCGATGTAACTCAATAGTATCTCGTGCATGCCCGGGACCACGGTCAAGACTCTCGGGCAGAATCCGAGACGTGCCGCTAGGCAGTAAACAGGTAACATGTACAGACGAATGATGTCAGCAGCATCATCCCGGGGCTGGCCTAGCCCGTAAAACTGATCAGTATAAGCATCGAACTGTCGAGTTACAAGTCAGGTTTCATCATTGATTTCCCCATACCCCCAAGTTATGTGTTCAAGTCAGGTATTGATAAATCTGAAACTAATGCCAATACAGGATCAAGCAGGAACATGTTTGTCTATACAGACAACAGGAAATGTCCATCAGGACAACATGTCAGGATTGTCGGCATTAGAAACAGGATCAGGTAACATGTCAAGTAGTGATATATCATGTCATGTCAGGTAATGTACATGTATCAAGTCATGTCAAGTAGTGGTGTATCAGGTCATATCAAGTAGTGCACAGGTGTCAAACGGGTGCTCATAATCAAACTGTAGCAAGTATTGAATCAAGGTGAAAGTACGGATGTACAATAAAAGCATGGATGCACAAATATCGATCAGGGGTCACATCATGACTAAGTAGGATGCACAATTATCAAGCATGGTTCACTAATACAACAGTAACATGAAATAATATGGTCTCGGCGTGCAACTAGATATGTAATAAACCGTACGGATACAGACGGATACAATAAAACTGTAAATCGGTAAAATTTGCTGAATATTAAAACACAAGCACTATTATTTATTAAATAGATATTGATATAATACTATTAACATGGATAACATATTCAAACCGATTAATAACTATAAAAGTGTTATTGATTAACCATGCACAAGAAAGTTCCGTTCAGAAATTCAGCGTCACCCTGATTTGTAAAATAGCTTAAAAATAACAAACGTTCTCCAAAAGGGACGTGTCTTATATCAAAACAAAGATAATTTAATAAGGTTTTCATTTTTATAAGTTGAAGTATCTCAGATTGTTCCTACAAAAAGCTATGAACATTCAAAATTGAAAGTTTGCTGCTGGAATTTTCCTGGACAGCAGTTTAGAGATATTTTCATTTGCATTTTACGTTATTTAAACAATCTATTTTGCAAGTAAATATTTCATAGAGTAATACTATTATGAGTTAGCTTCGTAACGAACTAAAGAACGCATACTAATGATTTTTCTATGATTTATAATGAATTTATAAGGTAAGGTGTACAGTAAATTTCAGATTTGTCGTATCCGCTTTGCAACGACGTTTCATGTGTAAACTATAATATTTTCAAACTATATTTTGTATAAGATTATAAAATGCAGATTATAAACTAATTAAAGATAATAATAAGAAATAATACGACGATATATATTTTAAATGATATGGATGCAAACGGATATCCGAAAACGGTAAAACTTTAATATGGATGTACAGTGCAATCAATATGTGATATTTTTATTCATATGGATGCAAAATAAGATACATAGCATGTAGCAAGATGAATTAGCATGCGACTAGATTTGTAAATATTGATATGGATGCATACGGATGTCCGAAGACAGTAAAACTGTAAAATGGTAATGTCGGATGCATAACTAAACATTATGTGATGTTATTATTCAAATGGGTGCAATATATTGTAGTCTAGCATGTAACAAGATAAATTTGCATGCACTAGATACGAAATAAATTATACGGATGCAAACGGATGTCGTAAAACAGTAAAATGATAACAGGAGATGTACAATACACCAAACATGAAATATTATTATTAATATGGATGTAGTATATATCATAGTATGTAGCAAGATAAACTTGCCTCGATCGAATCACGCGACGGATACGCACGGCACGTCCGACGTCGGTAAATCGTCGCAACGCACACGCGGCACGCGGGACGGGTTCAGGTAAGGCAAGTGGGTGATCACACAGACAAGGTACGTTCACTGGATCACTCGGATCGTCAGCGACGAGCACGACTCCGGCGGTGATCACCGGAATCAAGAAACAAGATCAAGAAAAAGAAAGAAGAAAGAAGAAGAAGTAAGAAGAGGCTGTGTATTAAATAAGGAAGAAAATAAATAAATAAATAAAATATATATAAATATATATATGCAGAGGAGAGAGAGAGAAAGGGGTTGTTAGTTTGTTAGGAAATTAGTTTAGATTTAAATTTAAAAAAATCTTTTATTAGTTAACTAAATTTTAATTTGTATCAGTTTATAAAATTAATATTATATAAATAAAATTTGATATTCTGGTAAATACAAACATAGTCCAAAACATGCCCGGGTCGGGTCTAAAATTCAGTTTTAAAATACGAAAAATATACATGTCGACCAAAATTAAAGTTGGATATCCGGGTAACGAAAAAATGCATACCCCCAAGAACGGATGCACGCACGTGCACGTAGTCATCCAAACAAGCCCGTTTCACTGAACGGGATGAGAACAAGATGCACGGATGCTACCACAGGGTTAGGGGTATCATGCAGGCCATGTAATATATTTTAAAAATATTTTATGTGACTTAAAATGTTATAGTAAAATGCAGAAGCTAGATAAAATGCGAGTATGCAATGTACAAATAAATGAAAGTGCACGAGTCCATGTAACAGGTCAAGATAAATCATAAACATGAATCAAGACTGGTTTCAAGCATGCAGGTCGGGTCATTGTTTGCCGTGATTCCGGGCGTTACGGAATAAATCATTGTTTATTGTACCGTGGTCCTGTGAGGAATGAACATGATATATTGTACCGTGGTCTCATGGGGCATAAACGAAATATATATATTGTTGAGTTACGGTGAGGATTACATTAATTAATTTCAAAGACTTGTAGAATAGATAACCTAGAAGCACAGATTTTAGGATACACATCATATACATACAGCTCACTATTTTATACCTGGGTTATTTATTTACATGCATGGTTATTACTATTATTGTTGTATTATGACGCACTAACGTCTGGGTTTTGCATGATCCAGTTCCTCTACTTTTATCGCAAGCAGATCAGGAGTATTTTAGCAAGCAAGCCGAGCGATGAGGAGCTAGCTATTTAGTTTAAAGATGCTTAGTTTCTTTTATTTCCATAATTTTATTTTATCGATGTGAGCCCATATTGGGACGTGATTCAGATACTTTTGTTTATTGGATCTTAATTCGTTTCCGCTTTATGCATTTTCTTGATTCTATTTACTGTGGCAGATGAACATGTGTTAGCTAGACTATATATTTTACTGTTCTTGATATCCGATAGACAGCCGTAATAATATGACTGTGAAGAGATGATTACTAGCCACAGGTAGTATGGTTGGTTCTATCGCATGCCATAGTTACGTATCTTGGGAAATGGGGTGTGACATTAACTGGGATAGAATTTCTGTATGCATTCTTCTTTGGACTGGTTGCCTTGGTTGGTCTCTTCTTCTTCACTGGACTTGGTCTCTTCTTCTTCACTGGAGGGACATCACATGTCTTATACTCCATCTTTTGAGAGCAACTTGTCTTTGTGAAGTGGTATGTTTCTTAAAGCTTGGAGAATTGGCGGTAGACACTCTCTTTGTAGCAATTGTTTACTTAATTGGAACATTGAATTTTGGAGGGCTTTCTTTCTTTATAGGATCTTTTATTGTCTGCCTTATATATCTTGAAGACTTATTGGGCCCATTTTTCTCATATAGGACCACTTTCTCTTTTTCTATTGCATTGTACCATCTTTGTAGTTACTGGAGAAACCTTCAATTTCTTCTTATGGATGGCTTCTCTGTAAGAGTCTGTAACCAAGTCCTTATAACCACTGTCTGGCTGAAGATGCTCAATGTATAAGACTGGCATTATTTTCTCTGAACAAAGCTTGACATCACTACCACGGATGCGTCACAATTTACCACTGCCAAATCAGTCTCTGGATCCATATTAGGCATCCTTTAGTAAACTATATAGTCTTTGAAAATATCTACCTTCGTCAGCTCACGTCTCAAATGTAACCATAAATAAGCATCAAGATCATAATCCTTCCAGAGATGAATCCTTCCACCAAAATAGATCTTGGTATATCCAACATAACATAATTTACCACCATAATTGATCAATACTGCCATTCTGAAAAGGAAATAACCCCACACTAAGTACTTGATATGAAGAAATTCATATATGAATGTCAAACATCGTTATGGACACATAAAGAAGCAATGGATATGATATATAAATGCCATAAGTTCATAACAAAACAAAATTATAAAAATATACTATCTGATTTATATAAGAAACTAACATATACATCAGGAGTTATACATCAACACATTATTAAATATGAAAAATACAATAGTTCTTGATAAATTTGGCAACAGGCTTATTTATCAGCAAAGCCTTGAAGGAAGCTCTCCCGGCGTTTCCGCTTAGATGGTCTGTTGGCTTTTAAATAGGACATTTGAGTTTTAAATGTCCTAAAGAACAACATCCGAATCGTTTAGGTATCCGACAATTAAAACTTCATAGTAGACATTGACAAACTCAATGTGGTAGGGACCATGTTAGTAACCCCTATATTTGTCGTTTGTCAATGCCACTCCATTGGCCTAGACTTTTCCTCTGTCGGTCCATGTTTAGTAACACCCTATATTCGTCTAAAACATCAAACTTCATATATATCTGCCCATGGAGTATACATATGAGCTTTTTATGACTTTGAAACCATCATGGTTCACTTATCTTGTAAAGAAGAAAACAATTTTTGAGAGAGGATAGATAGAAAAGATTGCTGTGAAACTCTTTGGGATGGAACTTAGTACTTATCGAGATTGAATTAGTTATGATTCTTATAGTAGTTCACATGCTGTGGCCTGGGAAATGTACGATGATCTAGATTTTTTTGGAAATGTTCACATGCTGACATTGGTATGTGTAATATGATCTAGACTTTTTAATAAAGTTCACATGCTGACATTGGTAAGGCCTTTAACAACTTTTGATATCTTTGGTGCATGTCAATCTACCAACACTAGTGCATGTGAATGTACCTACATCATGATGCATGTGAAAGAAGTATATATATTTAGATTTAGCTTAATTAGCAAGGCCCCAGCACAGACATTGTCAAGTGGAATTTGAAAGTAACACTTATAATTCTAAGCTTAGCTGAGCTTAACTTACAAGGCCTTCAACAACATTTTGATAATCTTTGGTGCATGTGAATGCACCTACACTAGGATGCCGGTGATGTTTACATAACCTCTGATGGACCACATATCTCTTGGGAGCCTGCTTTTCTTTTCCTTCAAGTAGTTGATAAAATTTATTTCAAAGATATCAAAAATTGTGATGTTTTAACCTATGTGAATTTACTCAATTTTCAAACTATTCCAGACTTAGAATTATAAGATGATCATACCAAAAACAATGTACAACCCTCAAATCACATGGAGAACAGTCAACAAAACCAAACCAAACAACTTTTGAACCATATCAAAAGGGAAGGTGGGAAACCCCCCAATTTTAAATCCTACTCAAACCACAGACAAAGTAATATGCGAAAATTAGGATTCATGAAGAGCACATCTTCAAATCAGGTTAAACGCCTCTTAGAAATGCCTCGATTTCGATCGTCGTCGTCGTCGATTTCGCTAATCGTCTTCTTAACGGCTTCGATCCATGAAGATGTTTGCTCAGTTTGATCGTCGTCGTCGTCGATTTCATGGATCGTCGTCGATTTCGTGGATCGAGACCGATTTCGATGTCGAAATTAGGGATGAGTCGGTTCTTCCCCTTTTTACTGCTTTGTAAATGTAAGAGAAATAGGATAAATGAGTTAGAAATCTAGGGAAAATATTAATATAAATCGAAGGATATAACAGTCCATTCATGCAAATTTTTAACGCCATGTGGTAGTTATGTCAAAAAAAAGTTCGTGGTAGCAGTCTCTAATTATTAAAGTCTATGGTAGCAAGCGCACAAAAGGTGATAGTTTATGGGTACATTTTTGCAATTTACCCTAAAAAAATTTAAGAAAGAAAATACCGATTATTTAAAATTTTACATCGATACTAATTTTAAGCAGGCCAAATCTTGCCAGACTCAGACTGGACCTTACTCAAGCCTCATCAAGTCTTGCCTGAACATATCCATTTCGAGTTCAATCAATTTATCTTTAACTTTTCTTTTAATATTATAAGGTTTCAAACAATCGACCCAACAACATGGTTTGCTTCTCAATGGTCGAGGAGACGGACCTAAACGAAGCAAAATGGAAGAAACGAATCTATACATCCAACCCTAAAAAATCGGGATAAACGCTTTTTGTAATTGTTGTTGCACCTGGTATGCTTCTCATTTCTTCTCCAATTCTGTTTCTAATTCATCTTTTTATGGGGTCATGTTCTAAAGTATGTATGATATAAAATTCAATTTCTCTTAATTAGATCCCTATTTGACACCCATTATCTTAACCCAGAATAAAACTGGCAATTAAATAACCAATTCTCGACATATTAGTGGACTATTCAATTTATCAACTCTCATATCTGATCTTAGTTCCCAAAATACACCCATTTCAATTAAAAACTAATAAATCAATAGAGAACCCAATTCTCAACCCTTTTTTTTTAATAAAAAATCTCTGATCTAATTTCCCAATAAACACCCATATCTAAATTCAGAATAAAAACCGATTGTTTTTTATATAAAAAAAATCTCAACATATCTCAATTTCTCAGCCATTCATCTCTTAATCTAAACTTTTTCCCAACACAAAAATTCAGAGACCCTAGTCCAAAATCAAATTTTGAAGAGAGAGAATGGCATTTAGTAAATTACCAATCCAGAAACTGGCGTGGGCTTTCTTGTCCATCTCCCACAGCTGCTTGTGTTTGATTGGGAACATGCAGAACCTCTGCGATTGCTCCATTAGAATTGGCTCTCCCTCTTCTTCTTCTTCTTCTGGCCTCGACCCCATAAATTTTTCTCCCTCTTTTTTTCGCTTCCCTTTTGTTTTCAGTCTCTTAGAAAAAATGGTTTGTGATTTTTGGGGGTGCATAAAACCCCAGCAAAACCCACATACGTGGTTGAAGATAGCGATGTACGGATATGGGTCGAAATGTACAAAGTAAAAAGGGTTTTTCTATACAGGTGCAACTAGTTTTTGGCACTGGCAATGCACGTGGGGTCATCACAATGCTTAATTATAATATAATGTCTCATATTTTCCCAAAAATGATCCTACACTGTTTTTCACCACCACCTAAGCAGCACTATGTTTATTTCTGTTGGCGGTTTGATACCATCTCTTAGTCGATCGTTAGAATATTTCAAATTTGATTCCCACGTTTTTTCAACGTTTTTTTTGACATTTCTACCCTTACTCTATCATATAACCCATCTACTCTAAAATAATTCATCATCCTGCTTTTCAAATTCGAGTTCTAAATTTCTCCAACCATCAAATTCAAGCCCAAATTTCCCTCTTCTTCCTCCATTTCTTTACGTCTAAAATACTTCGCCGTCTTTTATCAAATTCAGACGAGAAATGTATTTAGGAGAATATTTCTCAATCTCTGAAAGGAGCTCAAGACGAACCCGTCAAAAAGCTTGATGGAACTAAAGGTTAAGAAGGACCAGTTGAAGGATGAATGAAGAAAATTGATCTCGATGGAGGGGAAATTGATTGCTAGGGATGATATGTAAAATGGATAGAATAGTCGTGGTGTGGTATCATATTATTCTCTCTTTTATTTTGCTTCTATCTAATATAATAGCTTGGACAGTGGATGAAATCCATGTTTTGAAATGAAAAGAAGATGGTTGTGTGATTTTATTTGTACAGCTAAGGAGGTTTGTTCTCTCCATTTGCGTTTTCTTCAATTTAGTAGGTTAAAAATTTCCTTAAACGAGCTGCAAAACTAATGCAGTTATTCAGGGATTATAGTAGTCGTTTGCAAAGTTGTACTCATTCTCTCCGTTGATATTCCGGTTGTTCTTCGATGGATATAGTGTTTTTTCATGATGAAATTCAGGAAAGAAGAATGATTAAATTAAAATAAATATGGTTTTTTTACCCTAATTTGAAGGTAATTTCACTTTTGAGACGTTAACACCGTCTGGAAATCATAATTCAATTTCGAAGATTGTGATATTTAAATGCTAGAAAATAAACATCGTGATAAACTGTTTTTCCGACAACTGAAATCCTGTGGCTTGGTGAGACCCATGCATGACCGCGAGTCAGGGCACAACAACAGTTGGTGCGGATCTCAAATAAAAAAGCCGCCCACTTTCCCACCCCTTCCTTTTGCCAGCTCCTCCTCCATTAGCCAACCCCCCCAACCCCCTTATTTTATTCGTATCCATTTGCGATGGCCGCCGCCGCCGCCGCCGATGGCTTCGGAGAATTCACGTTCTTCTCTTCAACATCTCCAAACCCTAACCATCGAAATCAAGACAACGAGGACGATTGGGGCGATTTTGTCCAATCTCCGCAAACCAATTCGATCCAATCGCCATCATCGTTCAACAGCAACAGCAACAGCAAGAAATGGGAGAAGCTCAAGGGCGCGATACCTCTCTCCATTTTTGGAGAAGACCTAGAAGAAGAAGAAGAAGCAGAAGCAAAATCAACCGAATTCGTTTTCAATAGTAAGAAGACTGGTACAAATGGATTCTCTTCTTCTTCTTTTGCTTCTCGAGATGTCAAGGATCTGATCTCTCATCTCTACGCTCAGCCGCCTCTTGTTGTTTCTAGCGATCCGCCAAAAGAAAAGGATTCTTTTGATGGTGATGACGATGACGACAACGATTGGGAATTTAGGGGATCTTTGGCGCGCAAAGAAGATGGCGATGGAATTCAGGTGATTACTAGATTGATTTTATGTTTGGTTCTCAGTTAAGCTTGCCAATTTTAAATCTTGATCCCCTTGTTTAGATTTCCAAGCTAAATTTATGAGTTTGATAGTAATTGCATGTTGTCTGATGGCATTTTTATTTTTATGTGCAGAAAACTAATGATCAACTTGTATTCAGCAATGGTGGAAGAGAACTAAGCAATGGAAATGCGTTGCATCCCATTTTGGAAAATGGGGATCGGAGTAGTGATGATGAGATATGGGATTTCAAATATGCATCCTCCGAAATTTCTGTTGTATCTGGATCTTTAGGAAATGAGGTACTTTTGTTTGCATTGCATTCAGGTTACACTCTTGAAGGTAAAAGCTTTGTAGTAATTCTGATAGATTTTTTTTTATGGGTGTTATAAAGAACAGAAGACTACTGATGCTGAAGCCCAAGTATTCGTGCCTGGCAACAAAGATCAGGTCAGTAATTGTTGCCTTTTACTTCTGTTGGGTAATTCGTTTCTTGCGTTACTCAATGCAACTGGACCCATCTGAATGTTTCGACAAGTATGTGGTCATTTTTGCACAAAACATCAGCATTTTAGCTGGTATATACTTTCATGCAATACATTCTATTACCATTGCCTTTATTTTATCCTTCTTTATCTTAGAGGAGTCCTGCTCCTTGGTTCACACTTCACATGAGCTAAAATTATATAAACCCCCAAGGGAGGAGGGGGGGGGGGGAGGAGGAGGAGGGAGGGGGGACAACTCAAGGATGGGACTACTCATTAAGGCGGGAAAGTATGTCCTGGGAACAAGTGGAAGCATTTCTAAGATGGCATATTCAATTGGATATCCACGAAGACAAAATTTTAGTGTTAGCTACATCAAACAGTTATTCTTTCATTACATATTGTTCGAGGTGGTAATGTGAGCATTTACCATCATTCTCGTTCTTCTAGTCCTGCTTAACAACGAAGAGAATTTGGAGGATGCCGACAGTCAAATTAGGATTATAGCAATTCTGTCCCCATTATATGACATGTTCCTCTTTCCAATAGAGTGGGAAATGGGCCGGACAAGGGCCGAACTCATATAAGTCCAAGACCAGGTTTAAGTCCAAGCATAACCAATCTAGAAACAGGCTTTGATATTAAGGCCCACTCCGAATCCGTAACTCAAAATCTGTGCCAGGTCCAAATTATTTAATAGACAATAAATTTTCTATTCAACCACTATATGTTCATAAGCAGCTATATGAATAAACAAGCATATGGTAACAAAAAGTTGAGTTATTAAATATTTCATCATATTCAATTACTTATTCCATATTAAATTGATGGGAACTTCATACATTTAAATTTTATTATTTGAAATTTCGTTAAATTATTAATTTTTTCGGCATGTTGCCGTGCATTCCTTAAGCTCGGATTCTGCCCATGTTTTTTGTTCAGGCTCAACCTGCTCAGCTATTGCGTCCATCCCCGCCCATAAAGTATGAATTTAAAGCCAATGTCCAGTTATAAACGGGCATGCCTTCGGATTCGGGTTGGGTTCGGTCTAATTTCCATTTGCCACCCATACTCCACAATATGCAAATGAAAATGGTGCTGGCTTTAAGAAACTGAAATGAAAACAGTTATAAAGCTTGAGGAGTCAATTCTAGAAATATAGTCTTTTAAAATTAATTGTGTATTGGAAGCTAGGTGGCAAGTCGTATCATGTGTTGAAATTGGAAAGGGTTAGAAGAGTGTAAAGTAGAGAGCGGGGGTGGGGGTGGGGGGTGGGGGGTAACAGGAGCTTAGAAATTGAAACTCGGCTTCTTGAAATTATTGATTACATGTTTTTTTGTATATATAGCCTTGAATGGATGACTTTAGAATTATAGATATTTCATCATACATCCAATGTCTTTAGAGAATTCTACGGATTCCTATATCTAAAGATTTCCAATCGCAGCTAATATGTTTTATCTGGACTTTTCTAAATTCTTCTATTTTACTAAGAACTTTTAGATAATTATATATTACAAAATATTTTTTGGCATTATAAGTCACTTCTAGATATTTTTAGAATTATAAAATACAAATACAATATATTTCTATCCATTTTTAGATAGTTTACTTACAGAAGTCCCTTTCCAAGTTAGTACATAGTCTCCTTGCCCATGAGTAGGCATCAAGGTAGTATTGATGTCACATCGACAACTGGTCGACATATGTATTTTGAACAATGTCTTGCAATATCGATAATTATCTTATGATCTGGATTTATTTAGAAGTATATAGCGATTTAGTAGATTTTAGAAAAAGGCTACAAACAAAGGATGAGATGTCACTCGGAGGCTCTAGATGTAGAAATGTGTAAATTCCGTAGAGACATGGATGTATCATGAAATATACATGATTCTAGGGACAATTATCTAAGTTTATAAATAGTAGTCGAGATGTAGACTTCTAATTATGAAATTAAGTGGTTGAGTTTTAAGTTAGTCTCTTTCTCCTTTCTCTATTTTTCTCTTTCCCAAACCCTTTCAACACCAATATTACTCGCTCACCTAGCTTACGACCCCAACAAAACTGATCATATTTTGATAAGCAATGATTTTGATGATGATTTTTGAAGAGATGCAAAATCATTTTGTCACTGTGCCTTTTTATCACAAGAAGAAATGAGAAGTGCTACGTGGGAGATTGTGATATTTCATGGGACATTTCATTAACGGGCATTGAAATTATTATATAAGGATTCTTCAGCGGGATAATTAATGGTGTAAAACAGAAATCCAGCACCTACTATATGGAGATCTATGTATATACGTAAGCTTTAAAGTTAGTTAAAGAGCCCGAAGCTATCTTCCTATTGAAGGAGACAAACATGCATGAACTGTGAGAGAGAAAGTCCCTGAGATTTGATTCCAGTATTTATCTCTTACATTATAAACCTATTCTACTTGGCCTGTTTGATGAATTATCAGTGCGATACATGCTAACTCTACAATAAATAAAATTTCTTCACATGCCCTTTTACTTCTGCACATTATAACGAAGGAACTCTACGCTTTTTACATGCCCATCATGCAAAAGCTGACGTATATTCTTTCTGGGAAATTTAATGGATTAACTGAATGTCTTAAGATAAATAAGCTTCACCTTCATATGTAGTAGCAAGTTGATTTCAAGGATGGTGATACCTTTCACCAGGGTATCTGACATCAGTGAATTTCTTTTATTCATTGTATTGTAGTTGCTCTTGAACTCTTGAGGAATTTTACAAATATGTGGAATTTGTTGTTGAAGTAATCGCCATGTGGATGCATACTTTATAATGGGGACGTCATGTTAGAATGTATCACTTACAATTTTAAGTAAATCAAAACTACTGAAATGATTAAATATTGAGTTGCGATTTATTGTCCATATTTTTGCTAACATTTAATGAAAAAAACTTACAAGAAGCATGCTTGTGTGAGATTAGATGATACCGATTTTGTTATTATTTAATGCATTTCTCTCTATTGCACTCATTCCACTACAGTAATCAATATTCATTAATTTGGCATTTTTGGAAATACAATTACCGTCAATGGCTTTTGTATGGATAAGTTACCCAAGAGTGTCTGATAGGTTGAATTCTGCAGGGCTCTGGGAATTTGTTGGATAGCTACTTGGGTGACCAGTGGTCTGGGAATTTGTTGGATAGTAACTTGGGCGACTTCACTGACTTGGATGCATCTACTTGTGCTAAAGAAAAAGAAGAATTTAGTGAATTCTCTAGGACGGTCAGTGGGTCTCTAATAGCGCCCAACTCCTCAGGAACAGTGGGTTCAAACTTGCAATCAGTTACTGCTTTTAATGACATCATATCAAATCTGTACAATGAGACTGGTCAGTCTCATGATGTTTACCCTATGCAATATCCTAATGCTCATGGACCAGAATTCGCGGAGCTCAGTGCACATGATGCTTTTACTAATAATGGTAATTATCCTGATAATGAGATCAAATGGGAATTTCAGGAGGCTATAGATCCAACACTTGCCAATCTGAGTTCTGCTTGCAAAGTAGATAAGAGTTTACCCTGCTCAACTCAGCATACTTGTTTGGATTTATACAACAAGATGAAAAAAGGATCTCTCTTCCTGATTGTTCATCATCTTGGTGATCTCAAGGTTAGTGAAAAACGTGCATTAAATCATGAGGTTCTTAAATGTTATCTACATTCAATTGGTTTATTGAAATTTTTCTGTTAGAAATCCCACAAGGTTGCTACTCCTGGTGAAGAAGCTACAACATTAAAGATGAACAAGGACATTCAGGTTAGTTTTTTTAGTTATTATTGTGCTATGGAAGTTCTATTTAATTATTATTATTATTATTTTTTTGAAAGATTGGCTGGAGTATACATTATGTATCTAGGTTCTGTTGTCCTAAACAAAACAAAATGTATCTAGAATTTTCTTTCTTTCTTTCTGAAGGAATGTATCTAGATTCTTAGGTGACATAAGAATAAGTTTTTTCAGACCCGGAAAGAAATACAAAGTGATCTATCATTTCCCCTTCCTATAACTTTTTAGTATAGGAGAATTTGGGGTGCTACTTAGACTATGGCCTTAATTATTTTTGGTTTGGCTTGTCCATGGTTTCCTTGCCACGAAATGTACACTCATTTAGAGAAGACTTTGGTTGACAGCCAATTAAATTTTGTTATCATATGCTGTTCAGGACCGTTTGTTCTCTATAGTTGATCCATTAGGATAGAGATAGACTTGGTGATATGAGACTACTTCTGACTCGTGACAAACTTTACAACATTGAGCATGATGCTACACTTCATGTCTCTTTATTTTCCTCAAGCTGACCATTTTATTATTTGTTGCATCCAGTTTCCGATTGAATAATTGTTAGGAACTCTTTCTTTCATCTATTTTACTACTTGCATTCCATCTGTTTTTGAACTTCTTAATTTGTTGTTTTCTGATAAGGGTAAATGCTATTCTCGAATCAAACAGTTCATAACTGTTTTTGTGGCTCTATCAGGCAGTTTATAAGGTGCTGCAAGAAGCTAATATTTCAGAGAATGATTACATGGAGAAATACCCATCAAAAGGTGCATGTGTTAACGAACTTGTTGAATTTATTAAGGAGCCATTTTTTCGACCCCTGGAGGAAGAGTATCGATTATCAGAAAGGATCTTATCAGTATGTGTATTTTCTCTTCAGTCATATCTTCAGTTTTATATTGCACTGTACGACTAGGGAGAACAAACTGTAGCCTAAGCAACATGGATTCAGATATGGATTCAGGACATGATACGAGTTAGATTCGCGGATTCACAATTTTCCGAAAAATAAGGATACAATTCATTCAGATAGGCTAAACTTTTGTTGTATATAATATTAAAAAATAATAGCAAAATTTTATCATAATAGCAAATCTAAAGTAGGAGTGCAAATGTTTGTTAGTGTTGATGCATACATAGTTGATCTATTGGTGTTTTAGTCATTCATACATGCTCGATGGATTTAGAACATGATATAAGTTTTAGGATGTTCCAAAAAGTAATCCATAAGTGTCCTTGATGAACTCGAAAGAATCCGGTATGGATACATATAGATATGAATCCAATATGTGTTCATTGCTTCAACGATGATTCCACGTAACATAGATAGCTTTCAGTTTAATACCAAATTGATGGGGCATAGATCGGGAAGCATGAGGCTGCTAGAAACAACTTCGCATTGAATTTAATGGAATAGAACTTGATGGATGAATTATAGACAATTATGAAATCAAAATAATTTTTCATGATCTACAGAAAACATGAACTAAAATACCATGGCAAATAATAACAAAATACAATTATATCCCTTTCCATTATAGATATAATTATTCACTTCCTGATCAATGACGTAGAAGGTTTTTCCCGACGTGCATTTGCAGGAACTTGGAGACAACATTGTTTCAGTCAAGTCAATTATAACAAACTAAAAATAGATTTTAAAAAATATTTGAATCTAGAAATGTTTAGATAGTCTATAAATTATGAAGCAGAAACTCAGATAATGTTTAAACTAGATTACCCCTTTTCTCAGTATTGTTTGGTTGTCTTGTATGATGCTGTGAAATTCTATTGCACGTCTTTTGACAATGAATATTGATATACCAAATGCATATTTTTTTAATAATGTCTATTACGTGGATTTCAAGATATTTTTCTTGGACTTCGCTTTATTGAGAACAGAGCAGAGAAAATTCTTGGTTTCACTTCTATTAGGAAATATTGCTAGTATGGGTTTAATTTGTTTGACTCTAGTTTAAGCCCTCCTTCCAAATTCACTGTTAGACAACTAGATACATTATGCCATAATTTTTCTTCGAACTTCTTACGTTTTAATACTCTTGAATTGTATATCAGACTAACTTCTTCAATACTATAGGCAGAGAATGATTTGAGAGCATCAATCGAGCTTTTTAGACATGCTTCCTCAAGGCTACATATCTTAGGACCAGCAACACTGAAGGAACAACAGGCTTATATTGCTGCATGGTCTAAAATGGCTCTTGCATGCTCTAAAGAGTTGAATCATGGGGCCGTTATCTGGAAAGAATCCCTTAGTGCAAATGTTTCTGAAGAAATACTATCTCGAGGTACACCATCCATGCTATTCCAGCTAATGTTCTCTACTTATTTATTTGGGTAAATTATACTCAATTACCATGAACTTTCATGGTAATTGAGATAAATGCCATGAACTTTATAGGTTATTATAGAAAACCATAAAGTACCCTTCTTGTTGCACTTAATTACGATCCATCAGTCGTCTTTTCAAAATCATTACTTCAAGTTATAGACATGTGAACAAATTGAGAAACATTAGCAGAACAAAGAGAGGGGAATGAGCCCTGAAATAAACTAAAATGGATAGATTAATGATAAATTGATATACAAATTAGAGATGTATGTGACTTAGAACAAAGATACCGGGAGGATGATATTTTAGTGCAGCAATCAGAGGTAGTTCATGGTATATTAATGTAATTTATAAACTAAATGATATTATCTACAAAACGTGGTGTGGGGGGGGGGGAATTTCCAAATATATTTTGATAAAATTTCCCCCTTTTTTTGGATTAATTTTCATAACAATCTATATCTCTGCAGGTAGAAGATATTTTGCTGCTCTAGTAGAAATTTATGGAGTAACGGAAATCTTAAGAACCTCTTTGAAACTCTATATGTCTTGGATACTAACAACTTCAGAGGAGAATTATTGTTCAAATGAATTAGTAAGTTGCTTGGAAAAGTGTGCTGAGGCATGGACACAATCTGGTATGGGAAAAACTCTAGAAATCATCTTTGATGCTCCCACAGACAAGGCCTTCAAACTTTTCTCTGATCTCGTCGACTTCTCTTTTCATAACCCTGCCTTTGATAATGCAATCTGTAAACTATCGTTGTTGCCGGTGGATAAGCTACAAGGTATGCTTGAAAATTTTGATGCCGGGATCTTCTGTTGTTGTTTGTTATTTGTTTTCTTTTTGACATATATACCATGAACTTTATAAATTACATCAAAATACCATGGAGTGCCCAGCATGTTGCAGTAAAATGCCAACTGTTAGTGTAGAAGTCACATGAGATTACCAATATCTCATTATATTAGCCCAGTAGCTTCTTTGAAAACACATTCCCCTACCCATCGTCTTATATTTTGTTCATGTCTATATACCTTGAAGCGATCAATTTGCAGTTAGAAGAAAGAGAAGAACTAGAAGAAGAGAAACAAGGAAACGAGCTTTTCTAAACCTATACGGCTAAGTGAATATTTATCCGTCACCTAGTAAATATGTGATTACAGAATTTTGAAAAGATAACTGATGGATAGTTTCTTAGTGCAAGTAGTAGTTTATGGTATTTTGATGTAATATCATGCATTTAACTCAAAGACAATGAAATTTCTTGGTAAACTAATATACTTTACCTTTACCCTTCTTTTCTGATTGGTGAATTTATCTTTTCTTGAAAATGAAACAGATGTGAAGGTAGTTACATGGAATGGGCATCGTTACTGCCTTAAGCTGGCAAATCTGTGGGCCAATCGGGTATCTTGCAATCCTCCACTGCTGCCACAAATAGGCGCTGCTTAGTTCCAGAATCAGGTAGTGAAGTGCTGTGAAGATCAAGTGCTTAAATGGATTTGTTTATGTGTATCTGCAAGAGAGGTTAAGGCCATAAAACTATAGGTCGCCAAAGAGATCACGAGGGCAAATCCATAGAGTGATTTGAAGCCGTTTACCATTTCCCCCCCAAATTCTTTCGTCGACTCCATAATACGAAGATACGTTGTTTCAACTTTGTACGTCTGCGATTATTAACCTTTTTAGGAGAACGTTGTTATTTACTGTCTTTATCTATGAGCAAATGTTCGAAATCTGAACAATTTTTGTATTATTTATTGATTTGATGTAAAGGTGATTCAAGAATACAATTTATGAAAATTTAAAAGATAAATAAATTGATGCAACTGTTGGACAATTTTGGATAAGTACTATCATGCCAATGCTTCCTCCATTGTATTTGTATGGATTACAGTTAAAAGAGAGTTGACTCGTTTGTTCCAAGTTGGGTAGCGATTCATGAAAAAAGAGCCGCTCCCACCTGAAAAACAATAGCATGTGGTGCTCTGGAGAAATCCTCACCACAATTCCTATGTGCGCGTAGGATACACCATATACACAAGGCTCCTGTTTTACACAAATCTTGACCTTTGATTTCGATTTTTAATGAATCTGGAATGTTGGATCTAATAGTATGGGTGTTATTTTGCCTCCAATAGTAAGGACTTTCAATCCATGATTCATGCAGGTCAGTTGAAGGCATGTGCCAAGTGTTTCTTAAAGCGGAGGGAAGCATACGCTGGCTGCCTTGGCAATGAAAACTCCATCAAAAAGTCAAAAAAAATCTATTGAGGGAGAATTGGAACTAAAAGTTATAATTTTGATTTTGTTTGTCATAGAAAAAAATGTTGCGAAGATAGGTTTTGAAGATGCCGTCTCTTGCGTACTACCGAGTTGTTATGTTCTTTACTGTATGGAGGGTATTAAATTGTTGGATGAGTCACACATGTATAAAAATCAGACTTGTAGCTCTCTGAAAGGGAAAAAAAAAAAAACAATCTATATGTTAGTTATCGAGCTTGTGATTGGCAGAAGAGGTATGAGAAATCGGACCAAATATCCAAATTTTTTGCTCATGCCTATTTGCCTTATATATCACCTTAAAGCTTATTTATTTCCATATAGCATCCCAAAATTGATAGTTTCATATAGCATCCCAAATATCCACTTGTTATTCAAATCATCACACATTGTGGCTTGGCTCGCACGATATTAATCTAATTACTTTATAAAAAAAATTATAGATTGTTGTAGGTGGTGGATGGAGTTTGAATCTCAGAGTTCTTGCCCAACTGCATGACGGATTACTCACATGTCATTACTAAATGAATCACATTTACTTCCATTGCTTAAATCGGCAATGCTTCCAAAACCAAGGTCCAAAAGTGTCGATGCTGCTATAACATAATATTCTCATATATTCTTAGTACGAGGGGTGATGTATGAAAATAGCTAATTTTAGGGGTGATGTATATGGAAAAAATTCGAGCGGAAGGAGACGATCATTTATAGACCTGAAGAGAGAGAGAGAGAGAGAGAGAGAGAGAGAGTGAGAGTGGAAGCAAGCAGCAGCAAGAAGCGATGCACCTCAATCGCAGCAGCAGGAGGATGAGCAAAACGAGGAGGAGCTGCTCCAATTCAATCTTTCGGCACCGGTCTCCTCTGCGCTATCTTCTCTCTCCTCGACCACATCCAACTCATCCGCTGCTCCGCTATCTGCAAATTATGGTTTTTTTCTCCTTTTAATTTTTCAATCCTCTGCTTTCTTCATCAATTGATTCTAAAATCAGTTTAATTCTCTTTCCAGGTGTAACAGCCCTATTTGGATGCAGCAGTTCAAGATTTATCAAGATTCTTTTTCCATAAATTTTTGAACTTTTAGTTGGCCGCAAATATATTTTATTTTGGATTTTTACTGTAAACAATTTTGATATGGAAAAATTGTCAGTTTTTATATTATATATAATATTTTCTTAGTGGCAGCAAAATAATATTTTGCGTATCTGTTTACCGTTAATATGAGAACAAGAAAATCTGTACCGAATCTCTAAATACGATTAATTGAATATATATATATATATATATATATATATATATATATATATATATATATTTGTAAAATTTCTTTATATATATACAAACAAAATATCTCTCTATCTCTCATACTCACATCTCCCCCCCCCCCCCCGGTCTGCTCCTCAATTCCCCATCACCGTCACAAACCCTGACCCCTCCTCTCGCCACCATCACCGTCGCCTCCATCCCTCTCGCCGCTACAAATCCCGAACCCCCTCATCTCATCCCATCGCCCTCGCCTTTGTTCCCTTCGCACCACCATCTCCGACCCCACCACAACCCCCGGCATCCTGCACCGGACCCTCACCGTCGCCGCAGCCCTCGTCTTCGCCTCACAGCTGCTCAAACCTCTAGATCCGATCTTCACCTCGAATCGCCCATGACCCATCTCGTCTTCGTCATCTGCTCTCATCCCCGAGTGCCCTCGGCTCGACCCAGGACTCATCCAAACACTAGCAACTACCACGATCATCCTCTGTAAGTTTTCTCTGATCCCTGTTTTTTCAGGAAAAAAACTAGAAATATGAATAAAATGAAATGATAAGAAATCAGTGAACAATTGAAAGGGGAAAATTAGTATCAAAACCCTAAATTGATATAATTGTGTTTGGTTGTGTGACAATATTTATGAAGATATTTATGGTTAACCGATGATAAATTTATCTAGGCGGATCGTATAACTCAGATCCCAAGTCGAAGTTTAGCTGAGATCGTGCCCCGCATTTTCGTACATCGTTTTCCATTATCGTTATCCTTAGGTAAGTACTCTTGCTTTACTTTTGGTCGATATACATCAGCATTCCTTTGTGGTTATATGTACATATATATTTTCTGCACTGTTAGAACAAAAGGGAAATGTGTTAGTATCTATTTTTCGTTATATCGTACAAAAATATATATAGGCAAACTTTTGTGTAGTGAGTGAGAATAATTAGCGAGTGTGGTTTTAAAATGAGATTTATTTTAACTACAAATAAAGTTCGAAAGTTGTTAACCTATCTCACATTTATATATTTCTAGTCAGTTTGTGATTAATATACTCATATTAAGGTTAACGGTAAAGATAACAATTGTGACTCAAACCAGCTTGTACAACTTTCATGCAGTTACCAGTACCAGATAACAATTACTTTCGACATGTTTTGACTATTCATTACTCTAGTCCTAATGGATGAGATCTCTAATTAGAATGCTGAACTGCATACCATGACACACTACTATTCACCAGTTTTATTTCCATACAATTACCATACCACAAGTTCTTGTCTTTTCACCATTCTTAATTAGTGATTTAGTCTTTACCATAGTAGCTATAAATACGTGTGTGTTGGGGTAGTTTGAGTGTGCGTTCGTACAACAGGATCTCAGGAGTCCCATGCCGGCAGCTCGTACCGGGCTATATCGGTCTCATGTTTACAGCTCGTACCGGGCTATATCGGTCTCATGTCCATTCCACAGTTGGGCCCGTGTTTCCTATCCCCTGGGGCACCACTCTTGGGTTAGGAATGCTCCTGCAGAGGATGACGCACACACTCGAGCTTACGATAGGATAGTTTACCTTTTAGTGACCAGTTAGGTTATGACTTGGCCTCTTACATACATGTTTCATAGTGTTAATGCATCAAATTATTTATATATATATTTTTCTTGCGCACCGGGCTTCACTACTTTCATATTCATGTTATTATACCATACACACACCTTATACGTTGAGTACTTTGCTGGGATGTTCTGACATCCCTGAGATTTGCCATCTCAGCTTTAGAGACAGATTTTCAGGCTGAGCAGGACCGCAGCGACTACCAGGACTTTTCTGAAGATCAGTGAACTGTAGGTTTATTTTCTTTTTCTGCTAGTATTTAGTATGTGCGCCCTTTTGGACATTAGGACTTATGTATCTCTTTTGGATCTTATTTTATTTCCGAATCTATTGTATTGGATCTTTAATTGCATCAATTATCTAGTGGACCCATTTTTAGGATTTCTTGTGGTTTCATTGCAGCATGATTATCAGTATTATTCCTTTTGGTATTGGATTTTATTTTTGACAGGTTAATCTAGACAGCCTTATGTGACTATGGAAGGATTTTTCCTTACCGTAGGTAGCATGGCTGGCCTTCGTCGCTTTCCGTATTCCGTATTTTGGGAAGCGGGGCGTGTCACGCCCCGCTTCCCAGAGTACGCTAAGATGAGCACGTGACATAGCCAACCATGCTACCTGTGGATAGGAAAAATCCTTCCACAGTCACATTACGGCTGTAGAGATATCAAGAACAGGAAAGTAAACTAAACTATCTAGTACTTGTCCATGAGCCAGAATAAATGAGTCGAGAAATGATAATATGCGGAAGCAAAAGATACAATAAATGAAACACCTGGAAAGTAAAACTGCATACCAACAGGATCTTCACCGCTCGGTCTAACAGCGGCAATACTCCTGATCAATCTGCAACAAAGGTAGAGGATCTGGGCCATGCAAAACCCAGACATCAGCGCGTCATAACATCAAGCAATAATATAAACAGGGGTAGCAATATATGCAAGTATGAGTATAAATGATAAAACAAGCATAACAATGATATAAGTAAGGACAGTGGGGTAATGTGTAGTGAGTAATCTAAACTGGTCTATTGGGTTAACTACTCTCAAGTCTTTGAAATCAATTTGATGAATCTTCGATGTAACTCAATAGTATCCCGTGCGTGCCCGGGATCACGGTCTATGACTCTCCGGCTGAATCCGAGACGTGCCGCAAGGCAGTAAAGGGTGGTAGGTAATGACGAGTGATGTCAGCATCATCACTTCGAGGTTGGCCTAGCCCGTAAGACTGATCAGAAAAGGTATAGTATCCCGTGCGTTCCCGGGATCACGGTCTATGACTCTCGGGCTGAATCCGAGACGTGCCGCAAGGCAGTAAAAGGGTAGTAGGTAATGACGAGTGATGTCAGCATCATCACTCCGGGGCTGGCCTAGCTCGTAAGACTGATCAGAAAAGGTATCGAACTGTCGAGTTACAAGTCAGGTTTCATCATTGATTTCCCCATACCCCCAAGTCAAAGTGTTCAATTCAGGTATTAAGTGATCTAGAGCTAATGCCAACACAGGATCAGGCAGGTACAGATTTGTCTGGATAGACAACAGGAAACGCCCGCAAGGACAACAGGTCAGGTTTGTTGGCATTAGTCACACGATCAGGTAACAGGTAAGCCATGGTACATCAGGTCAAACCAGGTAGTATATAGGTATCATGTCATGTCGAGAGGTATACGGTACCATGTCGTGTCAAGTAGGAAGTGTAGCAAGTCGTGTCAGGATGCACAAAAATGTCATGTGGGTGCTCATAGTCAAACTAACATAAGCATGGGTATATATAAACAAGCATGGGTACTAATGAAACAATAAAATGAAACATGGTGATGATATATGCAAGGGTATAGATTAAAGCATGGGGATGCACAATTATAGATTAGGGTTAGGGTTGTGGTTCCAACATTAAGTATCATACACTTAAACAAATATGGATTCTTAAAATCTTGTTATTATGGGTTAAATGATCTAGGGATGCAATGATATATAAAATATGTTCAATGGATGCAACCGGGTATTCGGGGTAGAAACTATTTAAAAGTGCTATGGGTTATGCAGATAATTATTAAGTAATTTAAACACGGATGTGGGTACACTATATTGTACTCTAACCTGCAACAAGTTATAATTCAAGATCCGAATCTAACATGATATGGAACATCGAAACGGAAAATGGAACATGTGACGCTATATGTAATCTACAGTTTTACCATGCAGTTTAATAGGTATAAAGAGTATTATAGATAGCATGTAGCAAGTTTCACTTTCCTCGAGTACGACGATAACGGAAACGACACGGAGACGTGAACACGATACACGTGAGGTCACGGCCTGAACCAGGCTCGGATCCGGGTCTTCTCGGCTCTGGGCTTGCTTGGCTAAGGTTGAAGTTCTCGGCAAGGGATGCAGGCGAAGATCACGACGACGATACGAAGACATGACACATTGCAAGGTATAGACTTTGATCTCGACTTGGTTAGCAGGGGCCTCGGCCACCAGAAGGGTGCTCGGTCTAGGTTAGGGCTCGGGTTTGGACTAAGGGCAGGTGATAGAGAAGACGACGGTTCAACCGACAAGGCGATGACTGGAGTTGGGTCTCGGCTCGGGATCTGGGTAGCTGTCTTGGTTTGGATGTTGCTAGATGGAGATGGTGGAGTCGAGGGTTGCAGGGAGTCGGTGATGGTGTCGGGGTTAAGTCGTTGGAGATGGATGTTGCGGTTTGATCAGAGAGAGGAAGATGGCGATGGGGTTGGTTTTGAAGGAGGAGGCGCCGACTGTTTTGGAGAAGAAGGAGGAGGTTGCGATGCTTGGTGCGACGGCTAGGGTGATGGGTTGCTCGGGTCGGTTAGGTTGAAGGGAAGAGGAAGGAGTCGATGAAGACGAGGGTGAATGCATGGTTTGGAGGCTCCGGTGAAGAAAGGTGATGATGGCTCTCGGGTTCTGGTGTGCAGGCAAGAGGAAAATGACAGCTATGGGGTGTTGGTGGAGCGGCGTTGAAAACGAGGCCGGTGGCATTTGAAGGAGGATGGGGCTGCGGTGAAGGTGAGGCACCAGTGGTGGAGTCGAGATCGTGAAGGTGGCTGCGGAGGTAGGAGGAGGTGTGGTTTCTGGGTTATGGGGTTGCGGTTGAGGAGGATGTAGGGGAGACGACGAGGGTGAGGAGGCGACGACGAGGTGGCGGAGGCGGCGACGGCGAGCGCAGGCGAGGGGCGTGGACATGGGTTAGGGTTTTCGTGAGGAGGCGGAAGAAAAGAACAGAGGAGGAAGAGAGGTTACGTGGGAACAGTGGGTTTAAAAAAATAGTAAGTTATAAAATATTTAAAAGAATCATATACAAATCTATATAATTAGAGAGAGAGAGAGAGAGAGAGAGAGAGATTGTGTCAGGGGAGAGAGAGAAATTTGTTATAGGAATATATATTTTGTTAGTTTTTTAAAGATCATTAATAGTGTGAAAAAATATTAGAATATAATATTAGTCCGTTTGAGATTTTGGCAAATACAAATTTACTTCAAAACACGCCCGGGTCGGGTCTAAAAATCCAGATTTAAAATATGAAAAATATATGCGGCCTCCAAATTTCAAAATGAATGCTCAGTTAAAGAAAATGCATACCCCCAGGAACGGATGTACGTACGCGTGCGTAGCCATCCAAACACGTCCGTTTCACTGAACGGTACGAGAACAAGATGCGCGGATGCTACCACGGGGTTAGGGATATCATGCAGGCTATGAAATGTATTTTTAAAATATTTTACATGACATAAAATGTTATACGGTAAAAGATGCTATGCCAAATAAATGCCAGTATGTACTAATCATGAGGTGCATGTGTCCATGCAACAAGTCAAGGTAATCTATAGATAAGAATCAAACAGGTTCAAGCAAGCGGGGCGGGTCGAATGCAATCTATCAATATTATTCCTTTTGGTATTGGATTTTATTTTTGACAGGTTAATCTAGACAGCCTTATGTGACTATGGAAGTATTTTTCCTTACCGTAGGTAGCACGGCTGGCTTTCGTCGCTTTCCGTATTCCGTATTTTGGGAAGCTGGGCGTGATAAGGTTTTGTTGGTATCAGAGCCAGGCCAACGTCAAAGGTTAGTCTGGGTTCTTCCGACCTTTTAGGTTAGAATCACATGTCTAGGTTTTCCCCAGTATGTCATGCTGCAGATTCCGTTGACTCTGACCGTAGGATTCAGGCGACTTACATAGAGTTACGATATTGTGTTCATGTACCGCGGCATGGATACAATACGATATTCTGTATGAGTAACTTAGAGTCCTACACTTAATCCGTATTCTTTGAATTGATTATTACATTATCTCTTTGCTTCACT
Organism: Agapanthus africanus; assembly: GCA_030015575.1. Taxonomy (NCBI): domain Eukaryota; kingdom Viridiplantae; phylum Streptophyta; class Magnoliopsida; order Asparagales; family Amaryllidaceae; genus Agapanthus; species Agapanthus africanus. Next base: position 129,325,738 of record JASDDO010000028.1, read on the forward strand.
CAGTTTTAGTATTTTGAATTTAAACCTCGTTTTCGTTGCTAAATCTCGTCGTTCGTTTTGACTTCAGAATCATGGCCGAAGAAAATTTGCGAGTATATGGGAGACGTGACAACAATACTGCACTATTTGGAGTTATACGTGGCATGCTTGAGAGTCAACAACAGCAGACCTTGCTACAAGGGGGCCTACTTGCTTCTCAGCAGACCGCTACTGCGGCCCCGAACAAGGTGGCTGAGGTTTGTGAAGGTAGACGTCCGGGCAGCGTCGCCGATTTCAGGAGACTACAGCCGATAGTTTTCACTGGCGCTGGCGGACCACTGGATGCTGAGCAGTGGATTGTCGACATAGAGAATTTGCTGTTAGCCGCCCGGGTTCCTGAAGAGGACAGAGTGGATATAGTCAAGATTCAGCTGCAAGATGTGGCTAGAATTTGGTGGCTCGAGGAAGAGAACAGGTTGAAGAAACCAATTGCATGGACTGATTTCTCTACGGCTTTTCTTGAGAAATTCTTTCCCAAATCGGCCAAGATCGAGATGGAACAACAATTTATCAGTCTTCGTCAGAGAGACGCACAGTAGACGAGGTAGCGGCTGAGTTTATCCGACTCAGTCGTTTCGCTCCTTCAATGGTAGCCCAGGAAGAGGATAGAGCTAGAAGTTCTTACAGTGTCTCACTCTGGAAATACAGGAATAAGCTAGCTTCACATGATCTGGGGACTTATTCAGAGGTATTAAATGCGGCCTGCCGAATTGAGACAGTTATGGATAAGAGGAAGAAACTTCAGAGTGGAGGATTCAAACGGCCGGTGAATCAAATTTCAGGGAGGATTCCAGTTAGACAGCATGGAGGAGTTCAGATGAAGCATACCGCAACCCCACCACAATGGGAACCTCCGGTTTGTGGATACTGTCAGATACAGGGACACGTCGAGAGAAATTGCCGCCGCGCTAAGGGTCTATGTCTGATTTGCGGTGCTAGTGACCATCAGATTAGGAGTTGTCCTAGGAGAGCAGAGCGCAACCAACCTCAGAAAGGACTTGTCCCTCAGAAGCAATTTTTTGATCAGAGGCGAGGAAACACAGGTCGTGGACAGGGACGGGCCTTTACCCTGACAGCTGAGCAGGCGGAAGCGTCGGAGGATGTCGTTTCAGGTACTATTCCAATTTGTTCTGTTCCTACTAGAGCACTTTTCGATTCCGGGGCTTGACACTGTTTTATGTCTTTGGATTTTGCCACAACACATTCAATTACACACAAAACACTGACTAAAGGTTGGGACATTCACACTGGAAATGGAATAGTTACCACAAACCTAGAGTGCAAGCTTTGTCCGATAGTGATTTGCGGCAGGGAGTTTTTCGCAGATTTCCTGTTGATTGGGACCGGTAGTTATGATGTCGTCTTAGGAATGGATTGATTGGGCACCTATCACGCCCCGCTTCCCAGAGTACGCTAAGATAGGCACGTGACAGAGCTAACCATGCTATCTGTGGATAGGAAAAATCCCTCCACAGTCACATTATGGCTGTAGAGATATCAAGAACAGGAAAGTAAACTAAACTATCTAATACATGTCCATGAGCCAGAATAAATGAGTTAGGAAATAATATAATATGCGGAAGCAAAAGATCCAATAAACAAAACACCTGGAAAGTAAATCTGGATACCAACTTGATTCTCACTGCTCGGCCTAACGGCGGAAATACTCATGATCAGCCTGCTACAAAGGTAGAGAATCTGAGCCATGCAAAACCCAGACGTCAGTGCGTCATAACATCAATAATAGTATAATCAGGGGGTAACGAGACATGCAGGCACGAGTATGAACAATAATAAAGGTATAACAGTAACATAAATAAGGACAGTGAAGGGTAAGGCACAGGTGATGTACAGTGAGTAATCTAAACTGGTCTACTGGGTTAACTACTCTCAAGTCTTTGAAATCAATTTGATGAATTATCGATGTAACTCAATAGTATCCCGTGCGTCCCCGGGACCACGGTCAAGATTCTCGGGCTGGATCCGAGACGTGCCGCTAGGCAGTAAAAGGGTAGTATGTAACGATGAGTGATGTCAGCAGCATCACCCCGGGGCTGGCCTAGCCCGTAAGACTGATCAGTAAAGGTATCGAACTGTCGAGTTACAAGTCAGGTTTCATCATTGATTTCCCCATACCCCAAGTTATGTGTTCAAGTCAGGTATTGATAAATCTGGGGCTAATGCCAACACAGGATCAAGCAGGTACAGGTTTGTCTGGATAGACAATAGGAAATGTCCGTAGGGACAACAGGTCAAGATTGTTGGTATTAGTAACAAGATCAGGTAACAGGTCAAGCTATAGTACATCAGATCATGTCAGACAGTGTATATAGATCCAATCATGTTAAGAAGTGCACGGTATCAAGTCGTGTCAAGTAGTAGTGTATCAAGTCATGTCAGGGAGTGCACAAGTGTCACGTAGGTGCTCATAATCAAACTATAATAAGCATGGGTACACAAAACAAGTATGGGATATCAATATAGCAATAAAATGGAATAATGTGATGTGGTATGCAAATAGGTATAGATTCAAACATATGGATGCACGGTTATCGATTATGGTTAAAGTTATAGTTCCAACACAAATTTAGGATGCACTTTATTAAACATGGAATGTTAATACCACAGTATTATGTCTTAATATGATCTATGGATGCAATTATCTATACTCTAAATGAGATGGATGCAAATGGGTATCCGAAACATTATAAAAAACTATCAAATGGTAATGTGGGATATACAACTAAGCAATATGTGATATAAATTTTGATATGGATGCAGTTTAATGTAATCTAATATGCAACAAGATATGTTTTCCATGACTCGGGTCTAAAATGGTATAAACGGATGCAAACGGAACACCGAAATGTTATAAAATGAAACATGAGGTACTAGATTTAAACTACAGGTATAATATATATTTAAATAAATATATAATAATTTAAATAGCATGTAGCAAGATTAACTTGCCTGATAGAACACGATACGGATACGCACTGCAACGTCCAATGTCGGTAAAAGCCGTGATGCACACACGCGTGCCCGAAACGGAACCAGCCAATGCAAGAAGTGACCACGCTGCACGAGAACGTCTTTTGGGTAGCCCGGATCGTCGGCGACGGTACGGCTCCGGCGATCACCGGAAACGAGAATTCAGGAATTCAAGAAAGAAAATAAAAGAGAAGAAGAAGAAGAAGAAATGAAGAAGAAGAGAAGGCTGTGGTTTGATATGGCTCTGGGGTCAGAGAAGGGTGCGAGAAGGTGATGACGAGGTTGCTTGGGTTTTCTGGCGATGGGGTTTGACGGCAAGGCAGGGCTAGGATTTCAAGAAGTCGGGTGAGGGTTTCACTTTATTTTGTGTGCAGAGGAAAGCTAGGGTTCATGCAGGGGAGAAGGTGGTGAGGAAGTGATGATGTGGTCGATGGCGTGGAGACAACGATGATGTGGTCGGAGCTCCGGCAAGGCAGTGGGTTTGGTTAGGGTCAAGGGGGTGCAGGTTTCATGGGTTCTTGAGGTCGGGTTGTTTGGAGATAGGGGAGATGGAAGAGAGGTGGTGGAGAGGTGAGTTTGAGGAGGAAGACGATGAAGGTGGAGGTGACGAGGGCGGTCGGCGACGGCAGAGGTTGATGGTTCAGAGAAGGTGGGTGTGCAGGCTCGGGAGAATAGAGGAAGCTCGGGTTCTTGGGGAGAAGGAGAGAGGAAGATGAGGTCGTGGTTGTGGAGAGGAGAGGCTGACGAGAATGGTCGGTGGTGAGGCCGACGAGATGGAGGCAAGGATCACCGGCGAGGAGAGTGACGGGTTTTAGGTCGTGGGGTGTGCAGGGAATCACCAGGGAGACGAGAAGGAGGAGAGAGAGTCGACGAGGTCGAGGAGACGAGAGAGGTAAGGATGGTGGCGACGAGGCGATGGGCGCGATGGCGACGGGCTGCGACGATGAGGCTGGGACAGGCATGGGTTTCCTCGCGGTCATGGGTCGTCGCGAAGGTGACGGAAGTGAGGAGGAGGTGGTCGAGGAGGAGTTAGGAGTGCAGGCGACGAGGGGGAACCGACGAGAGTGGTCGGCGGCGTGGGCGAGCACGAAGGCATGGGCAGGGAAAAAATGGGTTCTCGCGAGGAAGAAGAGAGAATAGGCATGGGGATTAGGGCTTTATTTAATATAAAAAGGTAAGAAATATATATATATATATATATATATATATATATATATATATATATATATATATATATATATATAAGAGGGATAGCGAGAGGAGAGAGAGAGAGGAGAGAGACAGAGAGAGGATGAGATCGAGAGGAGAGGGAGAGTTGCGAGAGAAGAAAGAAACTTGGCCTTTTGTGGGGAGAGAGAAAGAGAGAGAGAAAGAAAAAGAAAAGAAAGAAAGAGAGAGAGAAAGAAGTGGGGCCGGCCAGCGAGAGGAGAGAGGCTGGGAAAATTTTAAAAGATTTTTAGTTTTTAAAAATATTTAGTTAGCTGTAAAAATCTTATGAATTGTTAAATAGATTTTTAAACGAATTTTAAAATTTAAATAATTAGAATTTTGGCGGGATACAAAAGTATTCCAAAACGCGTCTGGGTCGGGTCTAAAAATTCAGATTTTAAATATGAAAAATATATGCGACTTTCAAAATTCGAAACGAATGCTCAGATAACGAAAATGCATACCCCCAAGAGCGGATGCACGTACGTGCGCGTAGCCATCCAAACACGTCCGTTTCACTGAACGGGACGAGAACAAGATGCACGGATGCTACCACGGGATTAGGGGTATCATGCAAGCCATGTTATGCAATTTTAAAATATTTTCTGTGACTTAAAAAGTTATATGGTTAAATATGCAATGTCAGATAAAATGCAAGTGTGCAGTATACATGAAATGCACAGTCTACGTAACAAGTCAGGGTAATTCATAAATATGAATCAAACAGGTTCAAGTAAGCGGGTAGGGTCGAATGCAATGTAACCCAAAAACCCGTTAAATCAAGAAAATACCACAGATAAGTAAATACGGGAACTGGAATTGGTATAAGTGAACTAGGTTGTTATATTATACCCAACTACAAAAAGAATTTTGTCCTCGAAATTTTAAGAACAAGAAAGGATAAATAATCAAGAATTACAAGAATAGATGTGGAAACTTCTGTCAGATTTCATCTTCTCGTTCCCAAGTTGATTCTCCATGCGAGCGATTTCCCCAAGAAACAAGTACAAGAGAGATAACCTTGTTCTTGAAAACCTTTTCTCTTCGATCCACAATCGATATCGGTTTCTCCTCAAAAGTAAAATCTTCACGTACAGTCAGCTCCGAATGATCCAGCACGTATGTTTCATCTCGAACATACTTACGGAGTTGACATACATGAAACACGTTATGGACATTCGCCAAGGATTGCGGTAAAGCCAATCGATACACCACTTCTCCAACACGCTCCAAAAACTCAAAAGGTCCAACGAATCGAGGGCTAAGCTTGCCTCGACTTCCAAAACGAATCACCCCTCTAGTCGGTGATATCTTCAAGAATACCAAATCACTAACGGCGAATTCTAGAGGTATTATCGATGTATCGGCCCAACTTTTCTGTCGGTCTTGTGCTGCTTTCATATAATTCCGGATAGTAATAACTTTCTCCACGGTTTGCACGATCAAATCCAGTCCCAACGATCTTCGTTCTCCAATATCGTCCCAACAAACATGTGAGCGACACTTGCGACCATACAATACTTCGAATGGAGCCATCTGAATAGTCGCCTGAAAACTGTTGTTGTACGAAAACTCCACCAAGTGTAGATGATCCTCCCACGAACCCTTGAAGTCTAACATGCAAGCTCTCAACATGTCTTCAAGAGTTTGGATCGTTCTCTCCGACTGGCCATCTGTTTGAGGATGATAAGCTGTGCTAAACTTCAATCGAGTCCCCAAACTTTCCTGTAAGCTCCTCCAAAAGTGCGATAAGAAACGAGTGTTACGGTCGGACATGGTGCTCACCGGTACTCTGTGCAATCTTACAATCTCCTGCATGTACCGTTCCGCCAAAGCTTCTGTTGATTGACCAACTCGAAATGGTATGAAATGAGCTGCCTTGGTCAATCGATCAACAATCACCAAACTGCATTGTTGCCTTTTGGACTCCGCGGTAAAGCCGTCACGAAATCCATGGTTATATGTTCCCACATCCATTAAGGAATCGGAAGTGGTTGCAATAAACCAGCAACCCTTTGATGTTCAGCCTTAACTTGCTGACACACCAAGCACTTTGCTACAAGCGGACAATCTCCCATTTCATGCCTTCCCACCAGAAATGTTGTCGTATATCTCGGTACATTTTCGTGCCTCCTGGATGTACGGAATATGCTGAACTGTGCGTCTCATTCATAACTTCTTCGCAGATATCTCCCTTTGGCACACACAAACGACTACCATATCACAACGAACTATCTTCATGAATTAACAAGTCCGTTCGAAGTACAGCTTCAACCTGTTCTCGAAACTTTTGCAATCTAGGGTCCTATAACTGCGCTGGTTTAATATTCTCGATCAACGACGACTGTACTTGCAGCTGCATCAACTGTCCCGAAGAATGCGGTAGCACGATCTCCAACTCGAATCTCCGAAAATCTTCGATAAGCTCCTTCTGTGCAGTCAACATCCGAATTGCTGGCAACCGACTAAGCGCATCCGGCACTACATTAACTTTCCCCGGATGGTACTTGAGATCAAGATCATAGTCGGTCATCAGCTCCAACCATCTACGCTGCCTCATGTTAAGCTCTTTCTGTGTGAACACATACTTTAGGCTTTTGTGATCGGTAAATACTTCGACACTTTTGCCCAGTAAGTAATGTCTCCTAATCTTTAAAGCGAAAATCACAGCTGCTAGCTCCAAATCATGAGTTGGGTAATTCTTCTCATGGGTCTTCAACTGTCTCGATGCGTAGGCTATAACCTTCCCATGCTGCATCAAAACACATCCCAATCCTTTCCTAGATGCGTCGCTGTGAATCACCAATCCTCCAGAACTGTTTGGTACGGTCAAAATAAGAGCGGTTATCAATCTCTGCTTCAACGCCTCAAAAGCTGACGAACACTTATCCGTCCACACAAATGGTACTTCCTTGCGCGTAAGTTTGGTCAAAGGCTCAGCCAAACGAGCAAAATTCTCTACGAACCTTCTGTAATAGCCGGCAAGTCCAAGAAAACTTCTGATCTCTGCTACGTTCTTCGGAATCAGCCAATTTTGAACTGCTGCAATCTTCTCGGGATCAACGGCAATTCCATCTCCGGATACGACATGCCCCAAAAACTTCACTTCCCCAAGCCAAACTCGCACTTGCTCATCTTTGCATACAATCTTTCTTGCCTCAATGTCTGCAGTGCGATCTTCAAGTGTTCTGCATGTTCTTCAATGCTTCTTGAGTAGACCAGAATATCATCGATGAACACCACTATAAACTGGTCCAAGAATGGTGAAAAGATTCGGTTCATCAAGTCCATATATATCGTCCGTGCATTCGTGACTTCGAATGGCATCACTAAATACTCGTAATGTCCATACCGAGTTCGGAATGCAGTCTTGCAAATATCCTCCGATTTAACTCGGACCTGATGATATTCGGATCGCAAATCCAGCTTCGTGAATACCCCCGCGCCACTAAGCTACTCGAACAATTCGCCAATGCGAGGGATCGGTTATTTGTTCTTAATAGTCACCCGGTTTAATTCCCGATAATCGATGCACATCCTCCTTGTGCCATTCCTTTTTTCTTTACTAAAAGAACTGGAGCTCCCCAAGGTGAATTAGTGCTGCGAATCCAACCCTTCTCAAGCAATTCGGTAACCTGCTTCTTGACTTCTTCCAACTCCACTGGTGCCATTGGATAGTACGCCTTTGAGATTGGCGCTGCACCAGGAACAAGATCGATCGCGAACTCCACATCTCGTTTTGGCGGTAAACTCGAGATGTTCTCGAACACGCCCATGAACTCTCGAACTACAGCTAGCGCTTCCTCCTTATCAACTTCCATCGACGAAAGAATACTGTTTGTCGGCCTAGCCCTAAACTCGACTGGCCCAACAGAACTGCTACCTCCAGCAAAAACAACTCCGGATGTCCGGGAATCTGGAAAATCACTTTCTTTGCCCTACAATCAATGTGAGCGTGGGAAGTACCGAGAAAATCCATTCCCAAGACATCAACAAACAAAGGGATGCACCAGAATTGAATAATTCTAATACGGGGAAGACATGATCAAGTAGGATACCCTAAACGATTTCACCTGAAGCCAAACACTGAAGAAGATAAGTACGGTAAACAAAATTCAAGCTTGCGATAAAACATGAACTGGAAAGCAAGAGAAGCAAGGCAATATAACGACCATGAAACAAGGAAGTGAATCAAGACTAGGACTCCAAGTAACTTAAATAGAGTACCGCATTGTAACCATACTGCAGTTCATAGTTACAATCACATAACTCCATTCAAGTCGCCCAAATCCTAGTGTCAGAATCAAGGAACAGGGAGAAACAATAGAGAACCAAAAGGTTTCAAGTCGAGATGCAAAGTGGTTTGCATATCGTTAAAGCAAAGGATAAGAGAAAGATATGATTCAAGAATCATGATAGCAATGTGGCAGGACATGTTCATAATCACGGATTTTACGAATCGTGTATTGGGTCCAATACCCAACTACAAAAGAATCAAACCCGATTAACCTATATCCTATGGCTCTGATACCAAACAAACCCTGTCACGCCCCGCTTCCTAGAGTACGCTAAGATAGGCACGTGACAGAGCCAACCATGCTACCTGTGGATAGGAAAAATCCCTCCACAGTCACATTACGGCTGTAGAGATATCAAGAACAGGAAAGTAAACTAAATTATCTAATACATGTCCATGAGCCAGAATAAATGAGTCAAGAAATAATATAATATGCGGAAGCAAAAAATCCAATAAACAAAACACCTGGAAAGTAAATCTGGATACCAACTGGATCCTCACTGCTCGGCCTAACGATGAAAATACTCCTGATCAGCCTGCTACAAAGGTAGAGAATCTGGGCCATGCAAAACCCAGACGTCAGTGCGTCATAACATCAATAATAGTATAATCAGGGGGTAACGAGACATGCAAGCTCGAGTATGAACAATAATAAAAGTATAACAGTAACATAAATAAGGACAGTGAAGGGTAAGGCACAGGTGATGTGCAGTGAGTAATCTAAACTGGTCTACTGGGTTAACTACTCTCAAGTCTTTGAAATCAATTTGATGAATCATCGATGTAACTCAATAGTATCCCGTGCGTGCCCGGGACCACGGTCAAGATTCTCGGGCTGAATCCGAGACGTGCCGCTAGGCAGTAAAAAGGTAGTATGTAACGATGAGTGATGTCAGCAGCATCAGCCCGGGGCTGGCCTAGCCCGTAAGACTGATCAGTAAAGGTATCGAACTGTCGAGTTACAAGTCAGGTTTCATCATTGATTTCCCCATACCCCCAAGTTATGTGTTCAAGTCAGGTATTGATAAATCCGGAGCTAATGCCGACACAGGATCAAGCAGGTACAGGTTTGTCTGGATAGACAACAGGAAATGTCCGTAGGGACAACAGGTTAAGATTGTTGGCATTAGTAACAGGATCAGGTAACAGGTCAAGCTATGGTACATCAGACAGTGTATATAGATCCAATCATGTTAAGAAGTGCACGGTATCAAGTCGTGTCAAGTAGTAGTGTATCAAGTCATGTCAGGGAGTGCACAAGTGTTACGTGGGTGCTCATAATCAAACTATAATAAGCATGGGTACACAAAACAAGTATGGGATATCAATATAGCAATAAAATGGAATAATGTGATGTGGTATGCAAATAGGTATAGATTCAAACATATGGATGCACGGTTATCGATTAGGGTTAAAGTTATAGTTCCAACACAAATTTAGGATGCACTTTATTAAACATGGAATGTTAATATCACAGTATTATGTTTTAATAGATCTATGGATGCAATTATCTATACTCTAAATGAGATGGATGCAAATGGGTATCCGAAACATTATAAAAAACTATCAAATGGTAATGTGGGATATACAACTAAGCAATATGTGATATAAATATTGATATGGATGCAGTTTAATATAATCTAATATGCAACAAGATATGTTTTCCATGACTCAGGTCTAAAATGGTATAAACGGATGCAAACGGAACACCGAAATGTTATAAAATGAAACATGAGGTACTAGATTTAAACTACAGGTATAATATATATTTAAATAAATATATAATAATTTAAATAGCATGTAGCAAGATTAACTTGCCTGATGGAACACTATATGGATACGCACTGCAACGTCCAATGTCGGTAAAAGCTGCGATGCACACACGCGTGCCCGAAACGGAACCAGCCAATGCAAGAAGTGACCACGCTGCACGAGAACGTCTTCTGGGTCGCCCGGATCATCGGCGACGCTACGGCTCCGGCGATCACCGGAAACGAGAATTCAGGAATTCAAGAAAGAAAATAAAAGAGAAGAAGAAGAAGAAGAGAAGGCTGTGGTTTGATATGGCTCTGCGGTCAGAGAAGGGTGCGAGAAGGTGATGACGAGGTTGCTTGGGTTTTCCGGCGATGGGGTTTGCCGGCAAGGCAGGGCTAGGATTTCAAGAAGTCGGGTGAGGGTTTCACTTTATTTTGTGTGTAGAGGAAAGCTAGGGTTCATGCAGGGGAGAAGGTGGTGAGGAAGTGATGATGTGGTCCATGGCGTGGAGACAACGATGAGGTGGTTGGAGCTCCGGCAAGGCAGTGGGTTTGGTTAGGGTCGAGGGGGTGCAGGTTTCGTGGGTTCTTGAGGTCGGGTTGTTTGGAGATAGAGGAGATGGAGGAGAGGTGGTGGAGATGTGAGTTTGAGGAGGAAGACGACGAAGGTGGAGGTGACGAGGGCGGTCGGTGACGGCGGAGGTTGATGGTTCAGAGAAGGTGGGTGTGCAGGCTCGGGAGAATAGAGGAAGCTCGGGTTCTTAAGGAGAAGGAGAGAGGAAAATGAGGTCGTGGTTGTGGAGAGGAGAGGCTGACGAGAATGGTCGGTGGTGAGGCCAACGAGATGGAGGCAAGGATCACCGGCGAGGAGAGTGACGGGTTCTAGGTCGTGGGGTGTGCAGGGAATCACCAGGGAGACGAGAAGGAGGAGAGAGAGTCGACGAGGTCGAGGAGACGAGAGAGGCGAGGATGGTGGCGACGAGGCGACGGGCGCGACGGCGATGGGCCGCGACGATGAGGCTGGGACAGGCATGGGTTTCCTCGCGGTCGTGGGTCGTCGCGAAGGTGACAGAAGTGAGGAGGAGGTGGTCGAGGAGGAGTTAGGAGTGTAGGCGACGAGGGGGAACCGACGAGAGTGGTCGGCGGCATGGGCGAGCGCGAAGGCATGGGAAGGGAAAAAATGGGTTCTCGCGAGGAAGAAGAGAGGAGAGGCATGGGGATTAGGGCTTTATTTAATATAAAAAGGTAAGAAATATATATATATATATATATATATATATATATATATATATATATAAGAGAGAGAGATGAGAGAGAGAGGGATAGCGAGAGGAGAGAGAGAGAGGAGAGAGACAGAGAGAGGATGAGATCGAGAGGAGAGAGAGAGTTGCGAGAGGAGAAAGAAACTTGGCCTTTTGCGGGGAGAGAGAAAGAGAGAGAAAGAAAAAGAAAGGAAAGAAAGAGAGAGAGAAAGAAGTGGGGCCGGCCAGCGAGAGGAGAGAGACTGGGAAAATTTTAAAAGATTTTTAGTTTTTAAAACTATTTAGTTAGCTGTAAAAATCTTATGAATTGTTAAATAGATTTTTAAACGAATTTTAAAATTTAAATAATTAGAATTTTGGCGGGATACAAAAGTATTCCAAAACGCGTTCGGGTCGGGTCTAAAAATTCAGATTTTAAATATGAAAAATATATGCGCATTTCAAAATTCGAAACGAATGCTCAGGTAACGAAAATGCATAGCCCCAAGAGCGGATGCACGTACGTGCGCGTAGCCATCCAAACACGTCCGTTTCACTGAACGGGACGAGAACAAGATGCGCGGATGCTACCACGGGGTTAGGGGTATTATGCAAGCCATGTTATGCAATTTTAAAATATTTTCTATGACTTAAAAAGTTATATGGTAAAATATGCAATGTCAGATAAAATGCAAGTGTGCAGTATACATGAAATGCACAGTCTACGTAACAAGTCAGGGTAATTCATAAATATGAATCAAACAGGTTCACGCAAGCGGGTCGGGTCGAATGCAATGTAAAATGTAAAAATATCATTCGCACCCAAAAACCCGTTAAATCAAGAAAATACCACAGATAAGTAAATACGAGAACTGGAATTGGTATATGTGAACTAGGTTGTTACAGCACCTTTCACGCACATATTGATTGTCGGGCCAAAACTGTAAACTTTCGCATTCCTAACCACCCAGAGTTCGTGTTCACTGGGGGGAGCAAATCTCTAAGACCCATAAAGTATAGAGCAAAGCCGACGTGCGGCATACTAGCGTCAATGGAGGTTGATATGAGTTTGGCACCGGTCGTAGTTCGGAAATTTTTGGATGTCTTTCCTGAGGACTTACCCGGCTTACCCCCGGCTCGTGCTTTGGGGTTTTCGATAGAATTATTACCAGGAACGGCACCGATTTCTAAGTCACCCTCCAGGATGGCACCAGTTGAATTGGCGGAATTGAAAAAGCAGATAGAAGACCTCCTCAGCAAAGGATTCATTCGCCCGAGTACTTCTCCATGGGGTGCTCCAGTTTTACTAGTAAAGAAGAAGGACGGCTCATTACGCATGTGCATTGACTACCGAGAGTTGAACCGGGTTACGATTAAGAACAAGTACCCTATACCTCGGATCGATGATTTGTTCGATCAATTATGTGGTGCTCGAGGGTTCTCTAAGTTGGATCTTCGGTCGGGGTACCATCAAGTTCGTGTTAAAGCGGAGGATGTATGCAAGACAGCCTTCAGAACTCGATACGATCACTATGAATTCTTGGTAATGTCATTCGGTGTTACTAATGCCCCAGCCGTATTCATGGATTTAATGAACCGAGTTTTCTCTCAGTACCTTGATCAGTTTGTCGTAGTTTTCATCGACGACATTCTTGTGTACTCCAAAAGCAAGGAGGAGCATGCCGAGTATTTGAGGATCGTGTTGCAGATATTGAGACAAGAAAAGTTATACGCCAAGCTTACTAAATGCGAATTTTGGCTTGAACAAGTTCAATTTTTGGGCCACATCGTTTCTGGAGACGGTATATCAGTAGACCCGGCGAAGATTGAAGCAGTGAAAGATTGGCCAGCACCAAAGTCAGTAGCAGAGATTAGAAGTTTCTTGGGACTCGTAGGCTACTACCGCAGATTTGTTAAAGATTTTGCACGAGCGGATGAGCCATTGACAAGACTTACTCGAAAGGGAGTACCATTCGTATGGTCAGAAGAGTGCAACCGAGCGTTCGAATTATTGAAGGAGAAACTCACAACTGCACCCATATTGACCGTACCAGATGGGACAGGAGGACTGGTGATTCATAGTGACGCTTCCGGCAAGGGGCTAGGATGTGTCTTGATGCAGCATGGGAGTGTCGTCGCTTATGCCTCGCGTCAACTGAGAACGCACAAGAAAAATTACCCAACTCACGATTTAGAGTTGGTCGCAGTGATGTTTGCTTTGAAGATTTGGAGGCATTATCTTTTGGGAGAACGAGTGGAAATTTTTACGGACTACAAGAATCTGAAATATGTATTCATGCAGAAGGAGCTAAATATGAGACATCGCAGGTGGTTGGAGTTCACGGCCGATTATAATATTGATTTGCAATATCATCCCGGGAAGGTAAATGTGGTACTGGATGCTCTCAGTCGAAGACCAACAGCGATGTGGTTGACTGGCCAGAAGGAACTCATTGATGAATTTCGAAGACTCAATTTAGAAGTGGTAGAGCAGGGGACACACGGAGAGTATTGGCAACTGCAAGTGCAATCTTCGTTAGTAGATAGTATTAAGGCTGCACAGGCTGGGGACCCGCAATTGCAGAAGTTCCGCGGGTTAGTAGAGGCCGGATTGAGGACAGATCTATTGATACACGAAGATGGCTCATTAAGATTCGGCAGTCGATTATGCGTGCCAAAGGGCGAGGTTCGAGAGGAAGTGTTGAAGGAAGCACACAGTTTAGCTTATTCGGTGCACCCAGGTGGCACCAAGATGTATAGAGATGTTAAACAACACTTTTGGTAGAATGACATGAAGAGAGAGATTGCCCGCTATGTGTCAAAATTCTTAGTGTGCCAGCAGGTGAAGGCCGAACATCAGCGAGTGGCCGGCCTGTTGCAACCACTTCCCATTCCCAGTGGAAGTGGGAACACATCACTATAGACTTCGTGACATCTTTACCGCGGAGTCCTAAGGGCAATAATGCTATTTGGGTCATCGTCGACCGTCTCACAAAGGCGACCCATTTTCTACCTTTTTGAGTGGGACAATCGACGAAGATATTGGTAGAGAAATATATGCAAGAGATCGTACATGTACATGGGGTACCTATCACTATAGTATCGGACCGGGACACGAGATTCCTCTCACATTTCTGGAGAAGCTTACAAGAGAGTTTAGGCACTCGTCTCTGTTACAGTACAGCTTACCACCCCCAGACTGACGGACAGTCTGAACATACGATACGGATATTAGAAGATATGTTGAGAGCCTGTATGCTATATTTCAAGGGATCATGGGAGGATCATCTTCACTTGGTGGAATTCTCGTATAATAACAGCTATCGGGCGAGTATTCAGATGGCACCGTTTGAGGCACTTTACGGGCGTAAATGTCGTTCCCCACTTTCCTGGGATGATGTGGGTAAGCGAAGATTACTAGGACCGGAGCTTGTAACCCAAATAGTTGAGAAGGTCCAGTTGATCAGGAACCGTATCAAGGCAGCACAAGATCGTCAGAAGAGCTGGGCGGTTACTAGTCGAAGACCTCTTGAGTTTGGAGTAGGAGATCATGCCTTCCTTAAGATTTCGCCGACTCAATGAGTGATTAGATTCGGTAGTCATGGGAAACTCAGTACCCGATTTATCGGTCCATTCGAGATTGTGGAACGCGTTGGAGTAGTAGCATACAGATTGTCCTTACCATCCTCTTTGGCTGGTGTGCACGATGTATTCCATGTATCACAGTTGCGTCGGTACGTTCGCGATGACAGTCATGTTCTTGATCATTCTGAATTAATCTTGAGCACCGATCTCTCGTATGAAGAGCAACCTACAGCCATTGTCGACCATAGAGAGAAGGTTTTGAGAAACAAGGTCATCCTTTTAGTTCTTGTATTTTGGGGCGGACGTTCTCGCGGGGAATCCATTTGGGAGCGTGAGGACGAGATTTGTCAAAAGTACCCACACCTGTTTTCTTGATCTTGTAGTCGTCCTTCCAATTTCGAGGACGGAATTTTCTGTAAGGTGGGTAGGATGTAACAGCCCTATTTGGATGCAGTAGTTCAAGATCTATCAAGATTCTTTTTCCATAAATTTTTGAACTTTTAGTTGGCCGCTAATATATTTTGTTTTGGATTTTTACTGTAAACAATTTTGCTATGGAAAAATCTTCAGTTTTTATATTATATATAATATTTTCTTAGTGGCAGCAAAATAATATTTTGCGTATCTGTTTACTGTTAATATGAGAACAAGAAAATCGGTACCGAATCTCTAAATACGATTAATTGAAGATGTGTATCTATATATATATATTTGTAAAATTTCTTTATATATATACAAACAAAATATCTCTCTATCTCTCATACTCACATCTCCCCCCCCCCCCCGTCTGCTCCTCAATTCCCCATCACTGCCACAAACCCTGACCCCCTCCTCTCGCCACCATCACCGCCGCCTCCATCCCTTTCGCCGCTACAAATCCCGAACCCCCCTCATCCCATCCCATCGCCCTCTCCTTTGTTCCCTTCGCACCACCATCTCCGACCCCACCACAACCCCAGGCGACCTGCACTGGACCCTCACCGTCGCCGCAGCCCTCGTCTTCGCCTCACAGCTACTCACATCTCCAGATCCGATCTTCACCTCGAATCGCCCACGACCCATCTCGTCTTCGTCATCTGCTCTCATCCCTGAGTCCCCTCGGCTCGACCCAGGACTCATCCAAACACTAGCAACTGCCACACTCTGTAAGTTTTCCCAGATCCCTGTTTTTTCAGAAAAAAATAGAAATATGAATAAAATGAAATGATAAGAAATCAGTGAACAATTGAAATGGGAAAATTAGTATCAAAACCCTAAATTGATATAATTGTGTTTGGTTGTGTGACAATATTTATGAAGATATTTATGGTTAACCGATGATAAATTTATCTAGGCGGATCGTATAACTCAGATCCCAAGTCGAATTTTAGCTGAGATCGTGCCCCGCATTTTCGTACATCGTTTTCCGTGATCGTTATCCTCAGGCAAGTACTCTTGCTTTACTTTTGGTCGATGTACATCGGCATTCCTTTGTGGTTATATGTACATATATATTTTCTGCACTGTTAGAACAAAAGGGAAATGTGTTAGTATCTATTTTTCGTTATATCATATGAAAATATATACAGGCAAACTTTTATGTAGCGAGTGAGAATAATTAGCGAGTGTGGTTTTAAAATGAGATTTATTTTAACTACAAATAAAGTTCGAAAGTTGTTAACCTATCTCACATTTATATATTTCTAGTCAGTTTGTGATTAATATACCCATATTAAGGTTAACGGTAAAGATAACAATTGTGACTCAAACCAGCTTGTACAACTTTCATGCAGTTACCAGTACCAGATAACAATTATTTTCGACATGTTTTGACTATTCATTACTCTAGTCCTAATGGACGAGATCTTTAATTAGAATGCTGAACTGCATACCATGACACACTACTATTCACCAGTTTTATTTCCATAGAATTACCATACCACAAATTCCTGTCTTTTCAGCATTCTTAATTAGTGATTTAGTCTTTACCATAGTAACTATAAATACGTGTGTGTTGGGGTAGTTTGAGTGTGCGTTCGTACAACAGGATCTCAAGAGTCCCATGCCGGCAGCTCGTACCGGGCTATATCGGTCTCATGTTTACAGCTCGTACCGGGGTATATCGGTCTCATGTTTACAGCTCGTACCGGGCTATATCGGTCTCATGTTCATTCCACAGTTGGGCCCGTGTTTCCTAGCCCCTGGGGCACCACTCTTGGGTTAGGAATACTCCTACAGAGGTTGACGCACACACTAGAGCTTACGATAGGATAGTTTACCTTTTAGTGACCAGTTAGGTTATGACTTGACCTCTTAAATACAGGTTTCATAGTGTTAATGCATCTAATTATTTATATATCTGTTTTTCTTGCGCACCGGGCTTCACTACTTTCATATTCTTGTTATTATACCATACACACACCTTATACGTTGAGTACTTTGCTGGGATGTTTTGACATCCCTGAGATTTACCATCTCAGATTTAGAGACAGATTTTCAGGCTGAGCAGGACCGCAGCGACTACCAGGACTTTGCTGAAGATCAGTGAACCGTAGGTTTATTTTCCTTTTCTGCTAGTATTTAGTATGTGCGCTCTTTTGGGATATTAAGACTTATGTTTCTCTTCTGGATCTTATTTTATTTCCGAATCTATTGTATTGGATCTTTAATTGCATCAATTATCTAGTGGACACATTTTTAGGATTTCTTGTGGTTTCATTGTAGCATGATTATCAGTATTTGTCACGCCCCGATTCCCAGAGTATGCTAAAATAGGCACGTGACATAGCCAACCATGCTACTTGTGGATAGGAAAAATCCTTCCACAGTCACATTACGGCTGTAGAGATATCAAGAACAGGAAAGTAAACTAAACTATCTAGTACATGTCCATAAGCCAGAATAAATGAGTCAAGAAGTAATATAATATACGGAAGCAAAAGATCCAATAAACTAAACACCTGGAAAGTAAATCTGGATACCAACAGGATCCTCACCGCTCGGTCTAACAGCGACAGTACTCCTGATTAGTCTGCAACAAAGGTAGAGGATCTGGGCCATGCAAAACCCAGACATCAGTGCGTCATAATATCAAGCAATAAAATAACCAGGGGTAGCAAGACATACAGGTATGTGTATAAACAGTAAAACAGGTATAACGGTAATATAAAAGTGACAGTGAAGGGTAAGGCTCAGGTGATGTGCAGTGAGTATTCTAAACTGGTCTACTGGGTTATCTACTCTCAAGTCTTTGAAATCAATTTGATGAATCATCGATGTAACTCAATAGTATACCGTGCGTGCCCGGGATCACGGTGAAGATTCTCGGGCTGAAACCGAAATATGCCGCTAGGCACTAAAAGGAAAAGGGGTAACAATGAATGATGTCAACAGAATCATCCCAAGGCTGGCCTAGCCTCTAAAAGGTAGTGGGTAACGATGGATGATGTCAGCGGCATCATCCCAAGGATGGCCTAGCCTCTAAAACTGATCAGTAAAGGTATCGAACTGTCGAGTTACAAGTCAGGTTTCATCATTGATTTCCCCATACCCCCAAGTTATATATGTTCAAGTCAGGTATTTAAATCTGGAGCTAATGCCAACACGGGATCAGCAGGTAAAGGTTTGTCTAGATAGACAACAGGAAATGTCCGTAGGGACAACACGTCAGGTTTGTTGGCATTAGTAATAGGATCAGGTAACAGAGAAAGCCATGGTATCTCAAGTCAAGTCAGGTAGTATATAGGTATCATGTCATGTTAAGAAGTGTACAGTACCATGTCGTGTCAAGTAGTGGGTGTAACAAGTCATGTCAGGGGTGCACAAAATGTCATGTGGGTGCTCAAAATCAAACTAAAAAAATAAGCAGGGGTATACAAAACAAGTATAGGGTACTAATGGAAACAATAAAATGGAACATTATAATGTGGTATGCAAATAGGTACAGATTAAAATATATGGGTGCACGGTTATCGATTAGAGTTCGGGTTATGGTTCCAACATTAAGTAAAATACACTTAAACAAATATGGAATGTTAAAATCTCGTTATTATGGGTTAAATGATTTAGGGATGCAAATATATATATAATAGGTTAAATGGATACAAACGGGTGTCCGATAGGGTAGAAACTATTAAAAGGGTACTATGGGCTATGCAAATAATTATTATGTGATTTAAATACGGATGTGGGTACCATGTATAGTAAATCAAAATGCAACATGGTATGTTTCAAGTTATAAATCTAAAATGATAAAATGGATATCGAAGTGTTAAAATAAAACAAATGGCCTTAGATTTAATTTACAGGTTTAACATGCAATTAAATATGTATAAAAAATAATATAAGTAGCATGTAGCAAGTTTTACTTGCCTCGATCGGATCAAGGATGCGCGGCATACGGCACGAACGTGAGAAACGACATAAAATCTCCATTGGGGTATTTCATCGAACACCTCGCGTGTAAAATCGAACATTGTCAGAATGGAGATCCGGAGGCACGAAAACGATCGTCTCGTTCATGCGAACTTGGGCCAAACCTTGGAGTCTCGATTCATGGCCCGGAACGGCGTCGAACTGCTGTCGCAGTCAAGGACTTGGTGTCGTCGAGGTGGCTGTTGCGGCTGTTGCTGTCGCGCGGAGAACAAGGCGACAGTGGCGACGACAGAGGTTGAAGAAGAAGGCGGCGATAAAGATAGCGTGGGTCTCGATGATGGGTCTCGGCAGGTAAGAATCGAATTCAAAAATAAGGAGGCGATGGGAGATGAAGCAGGCGGCCATGGCGATCGAAGACGATGAGGGCGGCAATGGTTTAGAGTCGGGGTTGTTAGGTTTTCGTCGAGGGTGTCTTGGTAGTTGCAGTATCGGTTGTTAGAGAAGAAGAAGACGGCGAGAAGATGGGGCCGGTGCTGAGAAAGGAAGATGTTGGCGGTGTTTGGTTTCGGAGATGGAGGCAAGGACGTGCATGGACGAGGGAGGAGGAGGCGATGATGGCTGCGACCACGACGATGAGTGCTGGGTTCATGGGAGATGGGTTCGTCGGGGAGTGCGGGGTGTCGTGGTCGGGGCTTGTAGGGATCGTGGTCGAAGAACATGAGAGGGGATGAGAAGGAGGAGGTTCTGATGAGAAGACGAAGGCGAGGTTGGGGGCCAGGTGATGGAGCGGCTAGGGCTGCGGCGGCGGGTTACCTCGCGAGGAGGAGAAAGAAGAGGAAGGAAAGAGAGAGGGATGTTGGTTTATTAGGTTTGATATATATTAGTATATAAATATATAAGAGAGGAGAGAGAAAGTGCGTATAGAGAGAGAGAGACAGAGAAAGAGTGCTGAGAGAGAGACAGAGAGAATGCGAGAGGAGAGAGATAGAGAGAATGAGAGAGATCGAGAGGAGAGAGGAAGAGGGAATAAACAGTATGGAGATAGAAAGTTGGATTTTAGTGAGGAGAGAGAAGGAGAGAAAGAAAGAGAAGAGAAAAGAAAAGAAAAAGAAGGAGAGAGGGAGAGTGGGGCCACGGTGAGCTGTAAGTAGTTAGGAGGTAGGATTTAGTTAGGAAAAATATTTTTAGGTTTTAAAAATATAAAATCGTATATATATATAACAGTTAAATCATAAAGAATATAATAAGAATATTATATTAGTTAAATTTGAGATTTTGGCAAATACAAACTTACTCCAAAACACGCCCGGGTCGGGTCTAAAATTTCAGATTTAAAATATGAAAAATATATGCGACTTTCAAAATTCAAAATGAATGCTCAGGTAACGAAAAAGCATACCCCTAAGAACGGATGCATGTACGTGCGCGTAGCCATCCAAACATGTCCGTTTCACTCAACGGGACGAGAACACGATGCACGGACGCTACCACAGGGTTAGGGGTATCATGCAGGCTATGAAATGCAATTTTCAAATATTTTACGTGACTTAAAATGTTATATGGTAAAAGATGCCATGCCAGGTAAAATGTCATTATGCGATAAAGTTGAAAATGCACAAGTCTACATAACAAGTCACGGTAATCTATAAATATAAATCAACCAGTTCAAGCAAGCGGGTCGGGTCGAATGCAATGTAAACAGTAAGCTACCATTCGCACTCAAACAAGATAAATCAATAAAATATCACAGACAACAAATACGGAAACAGAAATTGGTATAACTGAACTCGGTTGTTACATTATACCCAACTACAAAAAGAATTTCGTCCTCGAAATTCCAAGAACAAGAAAGGATAAACAAACAACAACTACAAGAATAGATGGGGAAACTTCTGTCGTATTTCATCTTCTCGTTCCCAAGTTGATTCTCCATGTGAGCGATTACCCCAAGAAACAAGTACAAGGGGATAACCTTGTTCTTAATAACCTTTTCTCTTCGATTCACAATCGACATCGATCGCTCCTCAGAAGTCAAATTTTCACGTACAGTCAGCTCCGAATGATCTAGCCCGTGTGTTTCATCTCGAACATACTTACGGAGTTGAGATACGTGAAACACGTCATGAACATTCGCCAAAGATTGCGGTAAAGCCAAACGATACGCCACTTCTCCAACATGCTCCAAAATTTCAAAAGGTCCAACGAATCGAGGACTAAGCTTGCCCCGACTTCCGAAACGAATCACCCCTCTAGTCGGTGATAACTTTAGGAATACCAAATCACCAACGGCGAAATCTAGAGGTCTTCTCGATGTATCTGCCCAACTCTTTTGTCGGTCTTGTGCTGCTTTCATATGATTCCGGATAGTGTTAATCTTCTCAACTGTTTGCACGATCAAATCCGGTCCCAACAATCTTCGTTCTCCAACATCGTCCCAACAAACAGGTGAACGACACTTGCGACCATACAATACTTCGAATGGAGCCATCTGAATAGTCGCCCGAAAGCTGTTATTGTAAGAAAACTCCACCAAGTGTAAATGATCCCCCATGAACCCTTAAAGTCTAACATGCAGGCTCTCAACATGTCTTCAAGAGTTTGGATCGTTCCCTCCAACTGGCCATCTGTCTGAGGATGATAAGCTGTGCTAAACTTCAATCGAGTCCCCAAACTTTCCAGTAAGCTCCTCCAGAAGTGTGATAAGAAACGGGTATCACGGTCGGACACGATGCTCACCGGTACACCATGTAATCTTATAATTTCCTGCATGTACCGTTCTGCCAAAGTTTCTGTTGATTGACCAACTCGAAAAGGGGTGAAATGAGCTGCCTCGGTCAATCGATCAACAATCCCCCAAACTGCATTGTTGCCTTTTGGACTCCGTGGTAGAACCGTCACGAAATCCATGGTTATATGTTCCCACTTCCACTGAGGAATCGGAAATGGTTGCAATAAACCAGCAACCCTTTGATGTTCAGCTTTAACTTGCTGACACACCAAGCACTTTCCTATAAAACGGGCAATCTCCCGTTTCATGTCTTCCCACCAGAAATGATGTCGTATATCTCGGTACATCTTCGTGCCTCCTGGATGTACGGAATACGTAGAACTGTGTGCCTCCTTCATAACTTCTTCGCGATTATCTCCTTTTGGCACACACAAACTGCTACCATATCGCAACGAACCATTTTCATGAATTAACAAGTCCGTTCGAAGTCCAGCTTCAACCTGTTCTCGAAACCTTTGCAATCTTGGGTCCTTCGATTGCGCTGCTTTAATACTCTCGATCAATGACGACTGTACTTGCAGCTGCATCAACTGTCCCGAAGAATGCGGTAGCAAAATCTCCAACTCGAATCTCCGAAAAAAAATCTTCAATAAATTCCTTCTGTGCAGTCAACATCCAAATTGCTGGCAACCGACTAAGCACATCCGGTACTACATTAACTTTCCCCGGATGGTACTTAAGATCAAGATCGTAGTCAACCATCAGCTCCAACCATCTACGCTGCCTCATATTAAGCTCTTTCTGTGTGAACACATACTTTAAGCTTTTGTGATCGGTGAATACTTCGACTCTTTCGCCCAGTAAGTAGTGTCTCCAAATCTTCAAAGCGAAAATCACTGTTGCAAGCTCCAAGTCATGAGTTGGATAATTCTTCTCATGGGTCTTCAACTACCTCGATACGTAAGCTATAACTTTCCCATGCTGCAACAAAAAACATCCCAATCCTTTATCAGATGCGTTGCTGTGAATCACCAATCTTCCGGAACTGTCTGGTACGGTCAAAATAGGAGCGGTTATCAATCTCTGTTTCAACGCCTCAAAAGCTGACGCACACTTATCCGTCCACACAAATGGTACTTCTTTGCGCGTAAGCTTGGTCAAAGGCTCAGCCAAACGAGCAAAATTCTCCACGAACCTTCTATAATACCTGGCAAGTCCAAGAAAGCTTCTGATCTTTGCAACGTTCTTCGGAATCGGCCAATCTTGAACTGCTGCAATCTTCCCTGGATAAACGGCGATTCCATTCCCAACTGCGACATGCCCCAAAAACTTCACTTCATCAAGCCAAAACTCGCACTTGCTCATCTTTGCATACAATCTTTCTTGCCTCAATGTCTGCAATGCGATCTTCAAGTGTTCTGCATGCTCTTCAATACTCCTCGAGTAAACCAGAATATCATTAATAAACACCACTATAAACTGGTCCAAGAATGGTGAAAAGATTCGGTTCATCAAGTCCATAAATATCGCCAGTGCATCCGTGACTCCGAATGGCATCACTAAATACTCTAATATCCATATCGAGTTCTGAACGCGTTCTTGCAAATATCCTCTGATTTAACTCGGACCTGATGATATTCGGACCGCAAATCCAATTTCGAGAATACCCTCGCGCTACTAAGCTGCTCGAATAATTCGCCAATGCAACGGATCGGGTACTTGTTCTTAATAGTCACCCGGTTTAATTCTCGATAATTGATGCACATCCTCCTTGTGCCATCTTTCTTCTTTACTAGAAGAACTGGAGCTCTCCCAAGGTGAATTACTACTGCGAATCCAACCCTTCTCTAGAAATTCGGTAACTTGCTTCTTTACTTCTTCCAACTCCACTGGTGCCATCGGATAGTACGCCTTTGAGATTGGCGCTGCACCAGGAACAAGATCGATCGCGAACTCCACATCTCGTTTTGGCGGTAAAACCGATATGTCCTCGAACACGTCCATGAACTCTCGAATTACAGCTGGCGCTTCCTCCTTAACAACTTCCATCAACGAAAGAGCATTAGTTGTCGGCCTAGCCCTAAACTCGACGGGCCCGACAGAACTGCTTCCTCCAGCAAGACAAACTCCGGATGTCCGGGAATCTGGAAATTCGCTTTCTTTGCTCTACAATCAATGTGAGCATGGAAAGTACCGAGAAAATCCATTCCAAAGACAACAACAAACAAGGAATGCACCAGAATTGAATAATTCTAATGCGGGAAAGACATGAACAAGTAGGATCTCTGAAACGATTTCACCTGAAGCCAAACACTGAAGAAGATAAGCACGGTAAACAGGATTCAAGCTTGCGGTAAAACGTGAACTGGAAGCAAGATAAACGAGGCAATATAGCGACCATGGAACAAGGAAGTGAACCAAGACCAGGACTCCAAGTTACTTAAATAGAGTACCGCATTGTAACCATGCTGCAGTTCTTGGGTACAATTACATAACTCCACTCAAGTCGCCCAAATCCTAGTATCAGAATCAAGGAACAGGGAGAAACAATAGTGAACCAAAAAGGTTTCAAGCCGAGATACAAAGTCGTTTGCATATCGTCAAGACAAGGATCAAGAGAAATATATGATTCAAGAATCACGATTGCAAGGTGGCAGGACAAGTTCCTAATCACGAGTATTCTGATTCGTGTATTGGGTCCAATACCCAACTACAAAAGAATCAACCTCGATTAACCTATATCCTATGTCTTTGATACCAAAGAAACCATGTCACGCCCCGCTTCTCAGAGTATGCTAAAATAGGCACGTGACATAGCCAACCATGCTACCTGTGGATAGGAAAAATCCTTCCACAGTCACATTACGGCTGTAGAGATATCAAGAACAGGAAAGTAAACTAAACTATCTAGTACATGTCCATAAGCCAGAATAAATGAGTCAAGAAGTAATATAATATGCGGAAGCAAATGATCCAATAAACTAAACACCTGGAAAGTAAATCTGGATACCAACAGGATCCTCACCGCTCGGTTTAACAGCGGCAGTACTCCTGATCAGTCTGCAACAAAGGTAGAGGATCTGGGCCATGCAAAACCCAGACGTCAGTGCGTCATAATATCAAGCAATAAAATAACCAGGGGTAGCAAGACATACAGGTATGTGTATGAACAGTAAAACAGGTATAACAGTAATATAAAAGTGACAGTGAAGGGTAAGACTCAAGTGATGTGCAGTAAGTATTCTAAATTGGTCTACTGGGTTATCTACTCTCAAGTCTTTGAAATCAATTTGATGAATCATCGATGTAACTCAATAGTATCCCGTGCGTGCCCGGGATCACGGTGAAGATTCTCGGGCTGAAACCGAGACATGCCGCTAGGCACTAAAAGGAAAAGGGGTAACGATGAATGATGTCAACAGCATCATCCCAAGGCTGGCCTAACCTCTAAAAAGTAGTGGGTGACGATGGATGATGTCAGCGGCATCATCCCAAGGCTGGCCTAGCCTCTAAAACTGATCAGTAAAGGTATCGAACTGTCGAGTTACAAGTCAGGTTTCATCATTGATTTCCCCATACCCCCAAGTTATATATGTTCAAGTCAGGTATTTAAATCTGGAGCTAATGCCAACACAGGATCAACAGGTAAATATTTGTCTAGATAGACAACAGGAAATGTCCGTAGGGACAACACGTCAGGTTTGTTGGCATTAGTAACAGGATCAGGTAACAGAGAAAGCCATGGTACCTCAAGTCAAGTCAGGTAGTATATAGGTATCATGTCATGTTAAGAAGTGTACGGTACCATGTCGTGTCAAGTAGTAGGTGTAACAAGTCATGTCAGGGGTGCACAAAATGTCATGTGGGTGCTCAAAATCAAACTAAAAAAATAAGCAGGGGTATACACAACAAGTATAGGGTACTAATGGAAACAATAAAATGGAACATTGTAATGTGGTATGCAAATAGGTACAGATTAAAATATATGGGTGCACGGTTATCGATTAGAGTTCGGGTTATGGTTCCAACATTAAGTAAAATACACTTAAACAAATATGGAATGTTAAAATCTCGTTATTATGGGTTAAATGATTTAGGGATGCAAATATATATAAAATAGGTTAAATGGATGCAAACGGGTGTCCGATAGGGTAGAAACTATTAAAAGGGTACTATGAGCTATGCAAATAATTATTATGTGATTTAAATACGGATGTGAGTACTATGTATAGTAAATCAAAATGCAACATGGTATGTTTCAAGTTATAAATCTAAAATGATAAAATGGACATCGAAGTGTTAAAATGAAACAAATGACCTTAGATTTAATTTACAGGTTTAACATGCAATTAAATATGTATAAAAAATAATATAAGTAGCATGTAGCAAGTTTTACTTGCCTCGATCGGATCAAGTATGAGCGGCATACGGCACGAACGTGAGAAACGACAGAAAATCTCCATTGGGGCATTTCATCGAACACCTCGCGTGTAAAATCGAACATTGTCAGAATGGAGATCCGGAGGCACAAAAACGATCGTCTCGTTCACGCGAACTTGGGCCAAACCTTGGAGTCTCGATTCATGGCCCGGAACGACGTCGAACTGCTGTCGCAGTCAAGGACTTGGTGTCGTCGAGGTGGCTGTTGCGGCTGTTGCTGTCGTGCGGAGAACAAGGCGACAGTGGCGACGACAGAGGTTGAAGAAGACGGCGACGATAAAGATAGCGTGGGTCTAGGTGATGGGTCTCGGCAGGTAAGAATCGAATTAAAAAATCAGGAGGCGACGGGAGATGAAGCAGGCGGCCATGGTGATCGAAGACGACGAGGGCGGCAATGGTTTAGAGTCGGGGTTGTTGTTAGGTTTTCGTTGAGGGTGTCTCGGTGGTTGCAGTATCGGTTGTTAGAGGAGAAGAAGACGGCGAGAAGATGGGGCCGTTACTGAGAAAGGAAGATGTTGGCGGTGTTTGGTTTTGGAGATGGAGGCAAGGACGTGCATGGACGAGGGAGGAGGAGGCGATGATGGCTGCGACCACGACGATGAGTGCTGGGTTCATGGGAGATGGGTTCGTCGGGGAGAGTGGGGTGTCGTGGTCGGGGCTTGTAGGGATCGTGGTCGGAGAACATGAGAGGGGAGGAGAAGGAGGAGGTTCTGATAAGAAGACGAGGGCGAGGTTGGGGGCCAGGTGATGGAGCGGCTAGGGTTGCGGCCGTGGGTTACCTCGCGAAGAAGAGAAATAAGAGGAAGGAAAGAGAGAGGGATGTTGGTTTATTAGGTTTGATATATATTAGTATATAAATATATAAGAGATGTGAGAGAAAGTGGGTATAGAGAGAGAGAGAGAGAGAGAGAGAGAGAGAAAGAGTGCTGAGAGAGAGAGAGAATGCGAGAGAAGAGAGATAGAGAGAATGAGAGAGATCGAGAGGAGAGAGGAAGAGGGAATAAACAGTATGGAGATAGAAAGTTGGATTTTAGTGAGGAGAGAGAAGGAGAGATAGAAAGAGAAGAGAAAAGAAAAGAAAAAGAAGGAGAGTAGGAGAGTGGGGCCACGGTGAGCTGTGAGTAGTTAGGAGGTAGGATTTAGTTAGGAAAAATATTTTTAGGTTTTAAAAAAATAAAATCGTATATATATATAACAGTTAAATCATAAAGAATATAATAAGAATATTATATTAGTTAAATTTGAGATTTTGGCAAATACAAACTTACTCCAAAACACGTCCGGGTCGGGTCAAAAATTTCAGATTTAAAATATGAAAAATATATGCGACTTTCAAAATTCAAAATGAATGCTCAGGTTACGAAAAAGCATACCCCCAAGAATGGATGCACGTACGTGCGTGTAGCCATCCAAACACGTCCGTTTCACTCAACGGGACGAGAACACGATGCTCGGACGCTACCACGGGGTTAGGGCTATCATGCAGGCTATGAAATGCAATTTTCAAATATTTTACGTGACTTAAAATGTTATATAATAAAAGATGCCATGCCAGATAAAATGTCATTATGCGATAAAGTTGAAAATGCACAAGTCTACATTACAAGTCAGGGTAATTTATAAATATGAATCAACCAGTTCAAGCAAACGGGTCGGGTCGAATACAATGTAAACAGTAAGCTACCATTCGTACTCAAATAAGATAAATCAATAAAATATCACAGACAACAAATACGGAAACAGAAATTGGTATAACTGAACTCGGTTGTTACAGTATTATTCTTTTTGGTATTGGATTTTATTTTTGACAGGTTAATCTAGACATCCTTATGTGACTATGGAAGGATTTTTCCTTGCCGTAGGTAGCACGGCTGGCCTTCGTTGCTTTCCGTATTCCGTATTTTAGGAAGCGGGGCGTGACACTAGGAACAACACAATCTTCGCTTCGACTTTGATGGGGGATCTATACTACGCAAGGTATCCCATGTCAGCGGAAACCCTAACTAATAGGTAGCTTCCTTCGGAAACATCGATGAAGTGGATTTTGGAGAATTTAGCGATGGAGTAGCACAGGCTGGGGTTTTTAACTGGTTCCGCTCGGATTCATCAATGGAATGCTCATTCTGTGAGGTATGATACTTACTCTTTCTTTGTTTTTGGTTTTTAGAAATTTATTACGCCAATTTGTTGTTTAAACTGTGTCAAAAAGTTGATCTTTTGTTGCTTGTTCGATCGAGATGCAAACTTATTTTTGTTCGTATTGATTAATTATGATGTACATATGATATATGCATCAAATCATGGGTCAACATTATCAGCCAAATATCTGTAGAATACTATCTTACTGTTGTTTCCCCCGATCAGAGCAAGGCTTCTTTTGGGGGAAACAAAAATTCAAATTTTGAAGCAACGCTTCAGATTCCGTGCGCTGCGCGCAACGCGCCACGTGTCAAAAGCTGATATATCAGCGCAGCGTCCAAGGCAGCGCGCCCAATCAGAATAAAGCTCTATTTAAAACAAAATTAAAGGAAGCAACACTTCAGTTGCGCAAGCGCTGCGCTGCGCGACACGTGTCAGCGCACACGTGTCAGCGCAGATGCGCTAGCGCAGTTGCGCTGCGCTGTGCGCTGCGCGACACGTGTCAGCGCAGATGCGCAAGCGCAGTTGCGCTGCGCTCAGCGCTGCTTGACACGTGTCACGCGCTGGAGTGTTTGCGCCAAAGAGAATTAAATTCTTGCGAGATTTTTCCGTTCTTGTTAAAACAAGAAGATTGTCTTCTGTAAAACAGAAACTCTTGGATCGAAGATCCAACGGTGGGGAAAATTCCCCAAATCACTCAGAGAAAGATCTCTCTAACAAGTTTTAACAAATTTATGGGCCCTATAGAAAGGCCCCTAAACCCCAATCAAAAGACATCAACATCATCATTGAGAACTCTGAAGAATTGGAGAGAATTCCTCAAGAACAAAAAAGGTAAAAACCTTTAGAAAAAAGAGAAAATTCTCTTATAAACAGATCATTGATCTGAGAACAAGATCAATGATCTTCAATAAAAAGAAAAAATAAATAGTAAAACAGTGCTTTGCGCTTTCTTATGAACCACTGGTTCTGGAATCTTAAAAGATTCTTTTCTTGAATCCAAAATTGGATCAAGATATTAAAACAGTGCCTTGCACTTGTAAATCTGCACTGTTGCGCTCTTGGGTTGGCGCAAGCCACCAGAGAGCGCCACGTGTCAGCTCCAGAACAACTTGCGCTATGCGCTCTTAAAATAGAGCACAGCTCTCTTAATTTGGCGCAACTCACCAGAGCGCGCCACGTGTCAGCAGCGCAACAGCGCAGTGCACAGCGCTTGCGCTCACCAGAGCGTGACACATGTCACCTCCACGTGCGCTTGCGCCCATTAATTGGCGCAGAGCACCTGACAGGCCACGTGGCACTCTGTCAGAGAAATTAATGCAGTGCATTATTTAAAGAGGGACAGAGCCCATTTAAAAGGGCCTAACTGGCCTAATAAAATACTCCGCATCAAAAAAATAAAGGGACAGAGCCCAAATCAAAAAGGCCTAAAAGGCCAGAATAAAATGCTATGCATCACTAAACAGGGGCAGAGCCCTAGTAAAGGCCTAACAGGCCAAATGCAAATAAAATGTTGAACATTTTCAACTGGACTTAGCCCAATTCTGGCCGTAAGTTCTCAAATTAAATTGACTGAGCACGACTGCTCCCTTAAATCAATTTACATTCGGTTCAAGGGTACATCTCTGAACTCCTCTGACACCTGTCGTTGTAATCCTTCAACGACGTCAGAGAGGTGACGGGTCCCGACAACCACACATTGTTACGGACTCAAGCGTCCTTAAACCAACCTACGGACTCAAGCGTCCTTAAACCAACCTATGGACTCAAGCGTCCTTAAACCAACTCCTGGACTCAAGCGTCCTTAAACTCCCGGACTCAAGCGTCCTTAAACTACCGGACTTAAGCATCCTTAAACTACTAATGGACCACCATGTCCCTAAACTGGAATATGGACCGCAATGTCCTTAAACTACCTATGGACCACTACGTCCCTAAACTGGAATAATAGAGCTTCCAAATGCTCTTTTGTCGGATTTAAACGATCCTGTTTAAGTTGATCTTAGCCTCAAATATGGCTAACATTTCCTTAAACATTCGAACAGACTTTAGTTCCAAATTGGACTATAAGACCCCCAATCAACTTTGGTTCAAGGGTACATCTCCGAACTCCTCTGACACCTATCGTTGTAATCCTTCAACGACGTCAGAGAGGTGACGGGTCCCGATGGCCATGCACACAATGGACCACTATGTCCCTAAACTGGAACAATAGAGCCCCTAAATGCTCTTTCCGTTAAGTTGATCTTAGTCTCAAATCAGACTAACGTATCCTTAACAAACGTTTAAGTTGATCTTAGCCTAAAAAATGGCTAACGTATCCTTAAATCAAAATCCCAAACCCAAATCTAAGAAAATACGGATTTGGACTAATCCACGTCCTACGGGCGATGAAATAAATAGTCTCCGTATACAATCCACGGGCAACCACAAACAAAACAAACACCCACGACACGAAGTGAAATTCTGGAGAAGAAGAAAGTTGTTACCGCGATGCGGTAGCTTAATTAACTGCAGGGGCTTGCGCCTGCAGGGAAGAGCGTCCCCACGATCAAAAACCCCTTAAGCGAGGGGGAATCTGACGAAGTCTGCTACATCGGCCGCATCCGTCTAAACCTCCGATACACGGTGCCATAAATCAACTTGGCATTTTCGGAGAGGTGGACGGATAAAACCAAATAGCATCTGCCCCGAATCTCAGGCAAGACGTCCTAATGTCTTGGCCGCCATTCGGAGGGGAACTGATTCTGGCACGCCCGGTGGGACCTTTTCCTCTTTCCACTCCACACTTCGTGTGTCGTGTTCGCGAACGAATCGCGGTTTGCTGTGGTTGTCTGTGGATTCGAGATACTAAGATTTGGTGTCTTGCTCCGTGCAGAAAACAGAAGATCAATGGCTTCAAACTGCACTGCTTGCAACTGCAACTCTCGCTCGGTCCCTGCTGGAGGAGTGACTTACGGGCCCCAAGCAGCCTCTCTTTTCAAGATGCCAGTAGAGTGGGTAACTCAAGCCACCACTGGACTATTCTTCGGGACCATGCTCCCACCGATGAGCTTCAATGCCCCAATGACGTTGCAAGAAGCCCCAAAGAAGTCGGTCTTTGATCGACTTACCACTGTCGCGGCCCCTCTCAACGGGTCGTCCAACTCTAATACCTCAGTCCTCAACAAACTGGGCCAGAAAGTCTACAAGCCCGCGATACCCGAAGCGGTCATCCCAAAGCGGATAGCCATCCCGACTCAAACAGACGAAATCATTGGAAAGGCTCCTCCTTCCGAGAAGTCAGTTTTTACAAGGCTGTCCATTCCGGTTGCTGCTCCAGGCGAGGTCCTCAAAGCTGCTTCCCCTACCCAGAGCAGGGGGCATGGAGAAGCTTATCCAACAATGGAGGTGACTCCATCCGCAAGACATGCGCGACGTCGCCACTGGCGCCGAGTGAGGACGGCTGGGGGCAACTCCTCTTCTGGGATAACCCCGCCAGCTCCAACGGTGGGGATCGATGCTGCTGTTCCAACCGGGAACAGCTTTGAATTGCTGAACACGGTACGCAGAAACTCTCCTACTGCGGTGCTGAAGAGAACTCCTTCACCTGTGGAGGATATTCCAGAGAAGAAGCTGGAGCAGCCCCCTCAACGGTTGTCCTCTAAAATCTACAAGGTCTGGCGTCAAGTCCAAGAGTCAGTGATCAATCAAGACTACCGCCGCCGACAGGAAAAGATGAAGGTTTGGCAAGAGAAGGATTACTCCGTCAAGCCACAAAAAGCAATAGCTACTCGGGTGCCCACTATAACAGCCCCCTCAGCTCCAATCACTCGGAAGAAAAGGAGGCCGTAAGAAGCCCCTGTGAACATGACAAACCGTGAAAGTGCTGAACACAAACGCCCCAGGGCTGGGGGAATGGTGGTGCATACTGTTTATATAGCTTCCGGAAAGGAGGAAAGCCGCGCTTCGACGGGTCACCGACCGCTCACCCGATCCGTGACAAAAGCCCAGGAGCAGCAACAGAAGCTTCAGGAAATGATGACTGTGATGGCTGCACTTACCAAACCGAAAGAAAGTTAGGAAGTATCATCAGAGCAGCGTCACGAGCAAGAAACTGATGCTGACTTCTTACATATAATCCTCGAAAAAAAGGACAGAGAAGCCGCAGAACAAGCGGCTAACATAAGACAGATGGCGCTCCTTTTCCAAGATATGGTAGGGATGATGTTACACCCGGACCCTCCAGCTGAAGACCCTCCGATCATTGTTGGAGACGACAGAAGGGAGACACCTAATCCTCCTCCGGCTCTTCCAGCGGCCAAAGAAGAAACCATTTCCAAGGCCGCACTGGATGACTATATAGCTTAGCAGATACGAGCTCATCAGGCGAGTGAATCGGCTGGAAAAACTGTTAGAACTGGACGACCCTATCCGGGCTGGTATGACCAAATCAGTTACCCGCCGGGATATACGATCCCTAAGTTCCACGTATATAAAGGGACAGGGAATCCACATCAGCACGTCGCTCAATTCAGGACCTTATGCGGCAACACTGGAGGCGATGACAAACTGTTGCTTCGCCAATTCGTCGGCAGCTTAGCAGAAACAGCCTTTGAATGGTATTCGGAGCTACCTAACGACTCTGTTAAAACATTTGAGGAGATGGAGCTACTATTTACACAAAGATTCTCGAGTGCTAGTGAACGCACCCCGATAACAGCGATGATAAATGCCAGGATAAGGCCCGGCGAAACATGGGTCCAATACGCAACACGATGGAGGAACCTATGGTCAAAATGCGAACAACGCATAGAAGAGGCACCTGCGGTAGGCATGTTCGTGGGCACTCTCGATCCGCAAGCGACCATCTCGCAATTCATGATGTTCTTCAGGCCGACCACCTTCCAAGCATTGATCGACAAATTAGCCCAAATGGACCAGATGGGCCACAGACCGTCTCCTCCAAAGCCAGACTCTCGAAATGAGAAAGGAAAAAGGAAAGCGACTGTTGTTGCCAATGCTCAACAACAGCCGAGTAACTCAAAGCCGGTCGTTCGCCAAGATATCGCGCATCCACGCTCGTCCCTCGAGGAGAGACTAAGACGTCCTTACTCGTTTCTTCAGAATAAAACGAGAAGACTATTTGAACTGGCAGTACGCAACAGACTCATCAATCTGCCGAATCCAAAACGTCCGCTGCAGCCAGGCAATCTCAATAATCCCGATTACTGCCCTTACCACCAAACGGTAAGTCATCCGATCGAGGATTGTTTCGTCTTTAAGGGGTGGATCGAGGATCAGTACCTACAAGGCAAGTTCGCACTGTCTGAAAACTGGAAGGTAAACCCACCACAGCCGCACACTCCAAAGAAGACGAACACGATGGGGGCAGCTTGTTCTTTTGTTGAGGACGAAAACGATGGAGAAGGCTCATCAGATGAATCCGAAAACTACGTAGCGAGTTGTCATGTGATCTCTCACTCATTGGCGGATGATGAAGAGGCTACTTGCGCCGAGGAACCGAGGGCGGACCCTGAACCAGAAATTCCGCGGCCGTCAGATGAGTTGATCGATACCTTCCTGAATGAGATTTGTCACGCCCCGCTTCCCAAAATACGGAAAACGAGGGATGACTAGGCCAGCCATGCTCCTACGGTCAGGGAAACATCCCGCCGTAGTAACACTTCGGCTTCTAGCATTACATGGTAATCAGTAGATAAAACACAGTAGTAAAGGAATCACATCACTAATTTATTACATTAATAATCCATTGTTCACAAATTACAGATAACAAGAACAATTACTAACCAAGTTCAATCTCACGATCACTTTTATGGAAAGCAGTAAATGAAGAAAGTACACCAGACTATATCTCCGTGAACTCGAAGGGTAGATCCGTCTCCTGTGCTGGTCCTTCCA
The DNA here is from genome assembly GCA_030015575.1 of Agapanthus africanus. NCBI lineage: Eukaryota > Viridiplantae > Streptophyta > Magnoliopsida > Asparagales > Amaryllidaceae > Agapanthus > Agapanthus africanus. The sequence continues at coordinate 129,360,415 of JASDDO010000028.1, forward strand.
CGAAATCTGAGCATGCATACTCAGGTCGTCAGAGCGACACAATAACAATATTATTATAATAAGATGAAACAGGTAAATGAGGTAGTACTAGTGTAAGAACAATGCAAGTAATCACTATGTCACTATATGATGCAGAATATGTTCTGTGTCCCTATCGGTCTCTAGGTCATGTTTGAAATCGTTTAGTGGAAGGAGGATCATGTTTAACAGGAGTCTCGTACATACCCGAGACAACGGCCCACATGCCCGGGACATAACCCTGTCAGCCGGATCGCTAGATCCTATCTAATATATATATCACTGCTCGAATGATCATCCTCTAAAACACGGTTCTGCTAAATACGATTCTCTTTCCACTTTGATTTCCCCTTTATCCCCAGGTTTACACTATTTGTGATCTTGATTTAGTCGTGTACAAGTATACCGATGGCACGGTTTTTATCACTGTTCACTGTATCAATCACTGTCACGAATATTCACTTTCCATTGGTGTACTCATCACTTCTAAACCAGCATCAATCACGCACGATAATGCAATGTCCACTGACTCTAACACTCGCTAACACTAAGTATATGGCAAATGGGGTATGATATATGTATGTATGCTATCAATAAGCTAAGTATGTTATGAATCAACATGCATGTCATTAACTTACATAAATTGCATAAATTAATGTGTTAAGAATTCAGCAAATTGATACAAGTAAGATAAATAGAATGCTCAGTCAGCAATTCATCAAATTTAGTTTCAGTTCAATCAGGATTCCGGTTTTCAAGATACAGCTGTTTCATTTTAAGTGCTCGCGGCTGGAAATTCAGTTTCAGAACTGAACGTCCGTTTCGCGACACGAATTGCACCCAGTTGGGTTCAGATTTTAGCGATGCTACCGTTGAATGAAATCTAGGTTTTTCAATAGAGTATTCAATGCAACAGACGGATCCTCAATCGCGTCTGTACGTTGAAAGTTATGCACAGTTTAACATCAGTATATCACCTCTGAATCTGTTCTGGACAGTTATACGTTCTGCCCTTTTATTAACAGTTTAAAATAGCAAACGGCAATGAAATGGGATGGAACCACTTGTTTTGTTTAGCTAACAGAATTATCTTTAATCTACTGCAGAGTTCCGCAACATAAGACTTCAGGAAACACAGTGACACACATTTTGGGACAGTACACAATAATCAGAGTCGCTCTGGACTGCAGTCCAGAGTCGCACTCCGATCTAAATATCATCGCAGTTACAGAACAGAAATCATTAGATGTTTACATAGAGTTAAAGTTCGTCGAGTCGTCTTCGATTTAAGCCCTCGAACACATCATTCCAGTATGTATATAATTTACGGTGATTTTAATCGTTTTCAGATACGGAAAAATTCTAGTTTTATCGGCATATTTGGGGGTATCAATTTTAGTCACTAACAATCCTATTTTCCAGTAAGATTTATACACGATATTTATCATTATGAGGGCCAACAGAAAACATCTATTTCCGTCAAATTAAACAATTATTTTCATTGGGGTCTAGCATCGAACACGTAGGTTGCATAATATATCGGGAATCGGTAAATTTATAAACTACATGATTTAGGGTTGTACCACAATTATATTAGCATGTAGCAAGTAAACACTTGCCTGAAAACGTCTCGGGGTCGTACGGCAGCAGCGGCGTCACGAACGCGTGATGTACGCCGTGAAACGGATTACGCGAGCTTGGCTCGAGATACGGAATTTGCGTCGGAGTTGTCCGGAGACTTCTTGTACTAGCTGGAAGGGTGAAGTAGGCTCTGTGGATCTCCTGAGTAGTGCTGGGATTGCCGGCGGTCGACAACGGTGTTCCGGCGAAGGGCAATAGTAGGCGTGGGTGCGTTATAGGTTTTGAGAGAAAGATAGAGAGAGAGATAGTGGCTCGGTTGTGTAGGTTTAGGGGGTGTGTGGGGATGTTGATGCTGATGGCGAGGAGGTCATAGGGTGGTCGGCGATGTGGTGGGGAGTTCACCGGCATCGAGGGTGCAAGGTGGCCGAGCTCGGGTGTAATGGGTCTTGTGTGCAGGGGAGTTGGTGTGCAGGGTCGGGTAGAGTCGTATAGGAGTTATGTTGGTGGAGGAGGAGTGAGCGAGGGTTGCCGAGGGGTTGTCGAAGAGATGGGTGATCGCCGGCGGTGGGGTGAGGGACAATAGGGCTCGGTGAGTTTTCGTGAGTGGAAAGAGATGAGGAAAAATTTGAAATGGCAGAGAAGAGAGAGGTGAGGGTGTGAGGAAGAGAACGGGGGTTGAAGTCATGGGTGTAACGTCACAATAACGGGCGTGGGCGTGGGCGCGAGCTGCGGCGGAGGAGACGGTCGCGAGCGGGAAATAGGGAAAAGTTACCGTTGGAGGGAAAGGAGAAGAACAGCAGCGGGTCGGGTGAATTGAGGAGGCAGGCCGAAGGAGTGGGCTTGGGGTTTTTGTTTTTTGTTTTTTGTTTTATTTTCTTATTAAAATTTTGTGGGCTGAAGGGAGAACGGGCTGGGGAATTAATTAAAGGATTTATAAAAAAAAGTGTGTGGGCTTAGGAGAAGAACGGGCCGGGGAAAATAATTTTGATGTTAATTTTAAATTTGGATTTTGGTTGTTGGGCTGTGGGTTTAGGGAAATTAAAGGTTAATTTAAATTGATTTTTATTTGTTTTAGTTTTGGTTTTCCGAGTTGGTGTTAATTCTGGGTTTTGACTTTTAGGGTTAGGGAAATTATAAATATTGGGATTCAAGCAACCACCTTCTCAAAAATATACGAGGAAAAAGTAAATTTCTGGGATTTAGAAAATAGGAAAAAAACTTTTATTAAGATGGTAACGGGGATTTACATCATACCCCCCCTAACAAAAATTTCGTCCTCGAAATTTAACAAGGATACAAGAATACAATGTACTAAACAAAGAGATGTGGAAAACGATCACGGATATCTTCCTCCCGCTCCCAGGTGGATTCTCCTGGGGAACGACCGCCCCAAGACACTCGGACTAAAGGAATGACTTTGTTCTTCAGCACTTTCTCTCTGCGGTCGAGGATGGTAGTGGGCCGCTCCTTGTACGATAAATCGGTACCCAAAACTAGCTCCGAATGGTCCAGGACATGGCTCTCATCCCGAACATATCGTCGCAACTGTGACATGTGGAAGGTATTGTGCACACCAGATAGCGATGGAGGCAAGGCAAGTCGATAGGCCACCTCTCCTACTCGCTCTAGCACCTCAAAAGGTCCGATAAAATGGGGACTGAGTTTTCCCCGACCTCCGAACCTGATAACTCCACGGGTAGGGGAAATCTTCAAGAACACGTGATCTCCGACTTCGAATTCTAGTGCCCTCCTGCTGATATCTGCCCAACTCTTCTGTCGATCCTGAGCCGTTTTGATACGCTGTCTGATCATTTGAACCTTGTCGACTATTTGAACAATAAGTTCGAGGCCCAGTAATCTTCGTTCTCCCACATCATCCCAACATACTGGGGATCGACACTTCCGCCCGTATAGTGCTTCAAAAGGAGCCATCTGAATACTAGCCTGATAACTATTGTTGTAAGAGAACTCGACTAGATGCAGATGGTCCTCCCAGGAACCCTGAAAGTCCAACATACAGGCTCTCAACATATCCTCGAGCGTCTGAATCGTACGCTCGGATTGTCCATCCGTCTGCGGGTGATACGCCGTGCTGAATTTAAGGCGGGTTCCCAAACTCTCCTGTAGGCTCTTCCAAAAGTGTGACAAAAATCTAGTGTCCCGGTCTGACACAATGCTGACTGGAACACCTTGAAGTCGTACAATCTCTTGCATATATCTTTCTGCTAGTGATTCTGTCGTCTGTCCCACTCGGAAAGGTAGGAAGTGTGCAGCTTTTGTGAGGCGATCGACGATAACCCAAATGGCGTTATTGCCCCTAGGGCTCCGTGGTAAGGTCGTCACAAAATCCATAGTAATGTGCTCCCACTTCCATTCAGGTATCGGCAGTGGTTGTAACAATCCTGCTATCCTCTGATGTTCCGCCTTCACCTGCTGACATACCAAGCACCTGGATACGAACCTCGCAATTTTCCGCTTCATTCCGTTCCACCAAAAGTGCTGCTTTAGGTCCTGATACATTTTTGTACCTTCCGGATGCACAGAATAAGCTGAACTGTGTGCTTCAGCCAATACTTCTTCTCGAACATCTCCCTTAGGTACGCAGAGTCTGCTACCGAACCTCAGAGAGCCATCATCATGTATAATCAAATCCGTTCTCAGTCCCGCTTCCACTTGCTCTCTGAACTTTTGCAATCGGGGATCATCCGCTTGTGCAATCTTGATGCGATCCACCAGAGAAGATTGCACCTGTAGCTGCCAAAGTTGACTGAGTGCGTTCGGCGTAACGGCTTCAAGTTCAAGTCTCTGAAAGTCCTCAATAATGCTCCTCTGATCGGTCAACATCATGACCGCTGGCTTGCGACTGAGCGCATCTGGTACAACATTCACCTTCCCCGGGTAATACTGAAGGTCTAAATCATAATCTGCCATCAATTCTAGCCATCGGCGCTGCCTCATGTTTAGTTCTTTCTGGGTGAAAACGTACTTCAAACTTTTGTGATCTGTGTACACCTCCACTTTCTCACCCAATAGATAGTGCCTCCAAATCTTCAACGCAAAAACTACCGCAGCTAACTCCAAGTCATGCGTATGGTAGTTCTTCTCGTGGTTTCTCAGTTGTCGAGAGGCGTAAGCAACCACTCAGCCGTGCTGCATTAGAACACAGCCTAATCCCTTCCCTGAGGTATCACTGTATATCACCAAACCACCGGAATCATCTGGTACTGTAAGAATAGGCGTCGTGGTTAACTTCTGCTTCAGTGTGTCAAATGCCTGAGTGCACTCCTCTATCCACGTAAACGGTACGTCCTTCCGTGTCAGCCTCGTCAATGGTTCAGCAATTCTTGAGAAATCTTGGACGAATCTCCAATAATAACCTGCCAATCCCAGAAAACTCCTGATCTCGGCCACTGACTTTGGCGTTGGCCAATCTCTGACAGATTCTATCTTTGCCGGGTCTACCGAGATGCCTTCGCCCGAAACGATATGTCCCAAAAACTGAACCTTGTCGAGCCAGAATTCACACTTACTTAGCTTCGCATATAGCTTCTCTTCCCGAAGAATTTGTAGTACCGTGCGCAAATGTTCTACGTGCTCTTCCCGGGTCTTCGAGTAGATAAGTATGTCGTCGATGAACACAACGACAAACGTGTCCAAGTATTTTGCGAACACCCTGTTCATCATGTCCATGAATATTGCTGGGGCATTGGTAACACCGAATGGAATCACAAGGAACTCGTAATGTCCGTATCGGGTCCTGAAAGCCGTCTTGCATACATCTTCGGCTGCTACTCTGATTTGATGATATCCAGAACGGAGGTCCAACTTCGAGAATACCTTGGCTCCACTTAGCTGATCGAATAGGTCGTCAATGCGCAGGATTGGGTACTTGTTCTTTATTGTGACCTTGTTCAGTTCCCGATAATCTATACACATTCGCAGCGATCCATCCTTCTTCTTTACTAACAGAACTGGTGCACCCCACGGTGAAGCGCTTGGCCGAATAAATCCCTTCTCCAATAGTTCTTCAACCTGCTTCTTCAATTCCGCCAACTCCACTGGTGCCATTCTGTATGGGGCTCTGGATACTGGGGCTGTACCTGGAGTCAAATCGATTGAGAACTCCAAAATTCGAGGAGGTGGTAGACCTGGTAGATCTTCAGGAAATACGTCCAGAAAGTCCCGAACAATTTCTGGGACTGGGCTCTTATCAATCTCCATAGCTATCAGCTCTTTATGCTTTGCTCTGTACTTGGCTGGTTCCAAAGATTCGCTTCCTCCCTCAAAAATAAACTCCGGGTGATTGGGAATGCGGAAGATCACATTCCTTGCACGACAATCGATAACCGCATGAAAAGTGCTCATCCAATCCATCCCAAGAATTGCGTTGTAACTGCCTGTCCCAATCAGGAGGAAATTCGCATAGAATTCCCTGCCACACACTACAACAGGGCATAACCTACATTCTCGACTAGATATTATAATGCCATTACCTGTATGAATTTCCCATCCCTTGGTTAGTGGTTCATGTGGTATTGAGTGTGTATCAGTGAAATGCTCAGACAAGAAACAATGCAATGCTCCAGAATCAAATAGTACTCTAGCTGGCAAGGAATGTACGAGCAGAGTACCTGTAACAACGTCTCCTGACGCCTCTGCCTGCTCGGCGGTCAAAGTGAAAGCCCGTCCCTGACCGCGACCTGTAAAGGGTTGCCTCTGCTCCTGCGGCCTCTGCTGTGGCCGTCCAGAACCTCCCTGTATCTCTGCTCGCTCAGGGCAACTGCTAATCCTGTGCTGACTGGATCCGCAAATCAAGCACTGTCCCTTGGCACGGCGACAGTCCTTCTGGGTATGCCCACCTCTACCGCAATAGCCGCAAACTACGCCCTGTCTCTAGGGACGATGCTGTGGTACGAACGGGTGCTTCATTTGTGTCGTTCCTGGCCTGTGAACCGGTATGGCTCCTCGAGAAGGCGCGTGGTACGTGCTGGAACGACTGGGGGTCTCCTGAACTTGTTAATCAATTACTCCTGAACTCTCGCCGCGTTGAGTACCTGTGTGAAAGTCTGCAAATCCAACGATGCAATCAACTGCTGCAACTCGAAATCTAACCCCTGAAGGAAGCGTCTGGCCCTGGTGGCCTCTGATTTGACCATGTATGGAGCAAAGCGGCTCAGACGGTTGAACTCTGCCGCATAAACGTCCACTGGGCGTCCATTCTGCTTCAAAAGAATAAACCTTTTCTCCATTTCTGCCTTGGTTGTGGAAGGAAAATAATGATCTAGGAAGCACTCCTTAAACTTGCTCCATTCAATCGGCCCGTCAAGTCTGCTTTCTTCTACCGACCACCACGTACGGGCTTCGTCCTCCAATTGTATCTTTATCACGTCCACCCTATCTTCCTCTGGAACCCTGGCGGTTGTCAATAAATTCTCCATGTTCACCAGCCATTGCTCAGCCTCAAGGGGTTCAGCTAGCCCTGTGAATGCAGCTGGGTGTAACCGTCGGAAGTCTGATACGGTACCGGCCCTAGCATGATAAGCTGGTGGAGTAGCGCCCTCGGGGGCGGTAATGAGTGCGGAGGGTCCTCCTGCGGCGGTAATCGCCCTGAGTTCCTCAGTGAGTAAATCTGTCTTCCTATACTGAGCTTCCGCGAGAGTGGTCAGTGCACTAAGTATTCTTTCCGTGCGGTCCTGAGAGCTGGAGTCCGAGGAGGGGTCGTTCGGGGACGTCATATCACTGGAAGATTCAAAAGGATAAGATCAGATTCAAGGATGAAAATCAAGAGTAGTGAAAAAAGAATAACGTAATACAGTATAGTTAATGTTATCCCTTGATACTAAACACGGCTCTGATACCAACTAAACCATGTCACGCCCCGCTTCCCAAAATACGGAAAACGAGGGATGATTAGGCCAGCCATGCTCCTACGGTCAGGGAAACATCCCTCCGTAGTCACACTTCGGCTTCTAGCATTACATGGTAATCAGTAGATAAAACACAGTAGTAAAGGAATCACATCACTAATTTATTATATTAATAATCCATTGTTCACAAATTACAGATAGCAAGAACAATTACTAACCAAGTTCAATCTCACGATCACTTTTATGGAAAGCAGTAAATGAAGAAAGTACACCAGACTATATCTCCGTGAACTCGAAGGGTAGATCCGTCTCCTATGCTGGTCCTTCCATGGAATCTGAGCATGCATACTCAGGTCGTCAGAGCGACACAATAACAATATTATTATAATAAGATGAAACAGGTAAATGAGGTAGTACTAGTGTAAGAACAATGCAAGTAATCACTATGTCACTATATGATGCAGAATATGTTCTGTGTCCCTATCGGTCTCTAGGTCATGTTTGAAATCGTTTAGTGGAAGGAGGATCATGTTTAATAGGAGTCTCGTACATACCCGAGACAACGGCCCACATGCCCGGGACATAACCCTGTCAGCCGGATCGCTAGATCCTACCTAATATATATATCACTGCTCGAATGATCATCCTCTAAAACACGGTCCTGCTAAATACGATTCTCTTTTCACTTCGATTTCCCCTTTATCCCCAGGTTTACACTATTTGTGATCTTGATTTAGTCGTGTACAAGTATACCAATGGCACGGTTTTTATCACTGTTCACTGTATCAATCACTGTCACGAATATTCACTTTCCATTGGTGTACTCGTCACTCCTAAACCAGTATCAATCACGTATGATAATGCAATGTTCACTGACTCTAACACTCGCTAACACTAAGTATATGGCAAATGGGGTATGATATATGTATGTATGCTATCAATAAGCTAAGTATGTTATGAATCAACATGCATGTCATTAACTTACATAAATTGTAAAAATTAATGTGTTAAGAATTCAGCAAAATGATACAAGTAAGATAAATAGAACGCTCAGTCAGCAATTCATCAAATTTAGTTTCAGTTTAATCGGGATTCCGGTTTTCAAGATACAGCTGTTTCATTTTAAGTGCTCGCGGCTGGAAATTCAGTTTCAGAACTGAACGTTCGTTTCGCGACACGAATTGCACCCAGTTGGGTTCAGATTTTAGCAATACTACCGTTGAATGAAATCTAGGGTTTTCAATAGAGTATTCAACGCAACAGACGGATCCTCAATCGCGTCTGTACGTTGAAAGTTATGCACAGTTTAACATCAGTATATCACCTCTGAATCTGTTCTGGACAGTTATACGTTCTGCCCTTTTATTAACAGTTTAAAATAGCAAACGGCAATGAAACGGGATGGAACCACTTGTTTTATTTAGCTAACAGAATTATCTTTAATATACTGCAGAGTTCCGCAACATACGACTTCAGGAAACACAGTGACACACATTTTGGGACAGTACACAATAATCAGAGTCGCTCTGGACTGCAGTCCAGAGTCGCACTCCGATCTAAATATCATCGCAGTTACAGAACAGAAATCATTAGATGTTTACATAGAGTTAAAGTTCGTCGAGTCGTCTTCGATTTAAGCCCTCGAACATATCATTCCAGTATGTATATAATTTACGGTGATTTTAATCGTTTTAAGATACGGAAAAATTCTAGTTTTATCGGCATATTTGGGGGTATCAATTTTAGTCACTAACAATCCTATTTTCCAGTAAGATTTATACACGATATTTATCATTATGAGGGCCAACAGAAAACATCTATTTCCGTCAAATTAAACAATTATTTTCATTGGGGTCTAGCATCGAACACGTAGGTTGCATAATATATCGGGAATCGGTAAATTTATAAACTACATGATTTAGGGTTGTACCACAATTATATTAGCATGTAGCAAGTAAACACTTGCCTGGAAACGTCTCGGGGTCGCACGGCAGCAGCGGCGTCACGAACGCGTGATGTACGCCGTGAAACGGATTACGCGAGCTTGGCTCGAGATACGGAATTTGCGTCGGAGTTGTACGGAGACTTCTTGTACTCGCTGGAAGGATGAAGTAGGCTCTGTGGATCTCCTGAGTAGTGTTGGGATTGCCGGCGGTCGACAACGGTGTTCCGGCGAAGAGCAACAGTGGGCGTGGGTGCGTTATAGGTTTTGAGAGAAAGATAGAGAGAGAGATAGTGGCTCGGTTGTGTAGGTTTAGGGGGTGTGTGGGGGTGTTGATGCTGATGGCGAGGAGGTCGTAGGGTGGTCGGCGATGTGGTGGGGAGTTCACCGGCGTCGAGGGTGCAAAGTGGCCGAGCTCGGGTGTAATGGGTCTTGTGTGCAAGGGAGTTGGTGTGCAGGGTCGGGTAGAGTCGTATAGGAGTTATGTTGGTGGAGGAGGTGTGAGTGAGGGTTGTCGAGGGGTTGTCGAAGAGATGGGTGATCGCCGGCGGTGGGGTGAGGGACAATAGGGCTCGGTGAGTTTTCATGAGTGGAGAGAGATGAGGAAAAATTTGAAATGGCAGAGAAGAGAGAGGTGAGGGTGTGAGGAAGAGAACGGGGGTTGAAGTCATGGGTGTAACGTCGCAATAACGGGCGTGGGCGTGGGCGCGAGCTGCGGCGGAGGAGACGGTCGCGAGCGGGAAATGGGGAAAAGTTACCGTTGGAGGGAAAGGAGAAGAACAGCAGCGGGTCGGGTGAATTGAGGAGGCGGGCCGAAGGAGTGGGCTTGGGTTTTTTTTTTTCTTATTAAAATTTTGTGGGCTGAAGGGAGAACGGGCCGGGGAATTAATTAAAGGATTTATAAAAAAAGTGTGTGGGCTTAGGAGAAGAACGGGCCGGGGAAAAGAATTTTGATGTTAATTTTAAATTTGGATTTTGGTTGTTGGGCTGTGGGTTTAGGGAAATTAAAGGTTAATTTAAATTGATTTTTATTTGTTTTAGTTTTGGTTTTCCGAGTTGGTTTTAATTCTGGGTTTTGACTTTTAGGGTTAGGGAAATTATAAATATTGGGATTCAAGCAACCACCTTCTCAAAAATATACGAGGAAAAAGTAAATTTCTGGGATTTAGAAAATAGGAAAAAAACTTTTATTAAGATGGTAACGGGGATTTACAAGATTCGTTTGAAAGTTAAAGCCAATCAAGTGTTAGTTATATGTATGCCCTAGAGGCCATTACTATACATAGGATGTATATTGTAGTGGATGCTGGGACATATATAGGGAGGACTTTCTTGCTCGACATGATAGTATGCTATCTGGTTGATCTTTACCTTAACGTGTACACTGATTGTCTCTCTGTTACATGTTGGTAAAGCCCTTAGGATGTGTACTTGACTACCTGGACTATGATGCGGATCATACTAGTGGGGACATGGTAGTCTATAAGTACATCCTTCAAGGTCCCTAGTCGTGGGTATATCGAGACGTGGCATCGATATACCAGAGTAGACTAGCGCATACCTTCTCGACCCATACAGATGGGCGATGGATGATCCCATATCCATTGGTGTTTGACATCAGAGATGATATACGGGTGCTCAGTAGAGACTGGGTACACTGGACGGACTCGCCGAGAACTCCCAGATGGTATTATACCTTACGTCAGATGGCAGTTCTCTGGTGACACTGGTACAGAGTAGTCTGTTGACCCGAGATCGTCATAGAGTCTTGTGTGGTTCCCACTGTGCTTTGATTTCCATCTTACCACGTCCAAAAGGGCGTGCAAAACGGTGGTTTTTGGGTACAGTCCCGAATCACATGGAGGCAATGAGCGATAGGAGGGGATTCGTCTCTCCCGGTATAGGGAGTTGATGTTGCGCTGTGTTCGATTGGCTATAACCAGAAATCCCTGGCCAGGGTTGCTGAGATTTACTGGTAAGTGTTACCAGTAGTTTCTCAAATTGTTATAGACCTCATATCGACACGACTTATCGAGCTATTGGGGTCTGACGTTTACCACCCCTAGGCAAGATATGCGACATATCAGACGACGAGACCGGACTGTACGGTAGTGTTACTGGTTGGATTCACTGGAGTGTGAGCGGGCTTGCTCGTCGATCTTCTGATCGCTCAATAACCGGATGGCCGTTACGTTTAGCAGACCGCTTGCGGCTTGTGGGTGCTTGATATGATCATCATCTGCTGCCGGCGTATTGACGAGTCTTTAGAGTCCTACACAGAGATTTCCTGGCTCAAGCAAAACGAAATAGGAGCGCATATGAGATATGTGCGAGACCGAGAATGATACCATTATGTGATACTGTATTCGATTCTCGCGATTTGTGACATTGATCGGTTATATGCGATATAGCCAGGTTATCGGATCAAGTGTTGATTCGATAAGTTGTTACTGTTAATATTAGTCGGTTATATGCGATATGACCGGATCATTAAATCAAGTGTTGATTTAATGATTTAATGCATAATTATATATTTGATATATTACTTTGCATTAACTAGTATTGGTTCACTTTAAATGGATTTTCTCACTTGGATTGTGCACATTGTATATGTGATATACTTTTGTACACAAGTTTGTATCATGTTTGATGATACATGCTAACTTGAGCATGTGTAAAGATTAAACCATGGTTGTGTAATGGTTAGGGTTTTCCTTTCATTTTCTTATTCATTTATTTATTGATTTATTCTTTATGGAAAATGAAAAGCATAAAGAGAAAAATGGTTGCTAACTTTGTTTGTATTATGAAGCTTCATGAAGCTTTGACTTAGTGACCATTTTGTCTCATGCTTAACCCTAACCATTCCACTTAACCCTAGTCTATTCTCTACACCTAACTAAGGTTAGCATATGATAAGTATTGATTTTATTATTCATTTTAGATATACTTATCATAACATTTTTCATCTTCTTCTTCTTCTTCTTCAAGAAGAAGCTTGACTTCATCAATGGTGATTGATGAAAAAGAGTGAGAAATCCAAATCTAAAGTGAACCCACCGCCTATTTCTTCATCCTCTACCTCTTGCCAAGTAGTATAGGGTGTTTCCTTCACAAGTTTTCATGACTTGGTGAAGTTGGAGCTTGATCTTGTGATGCCTCGACGTAGATCATCTTCGGCACGAAGCCGACGACCTTGCCCGCCCATTTCTCCAATGAAGCCGACGCTAGAGCCCGGGATTGCATTTGGACAGCGGAGAGGACTTCATCACGGAGCCGTGGAGGTGGAGGACCGGATCTACAAAGGTTGTATTTCCGTATTCTAGTAGTTAAGTGTTAATTAGTTTGCTTTGTCGCCTAAAAATCTAGCCAACGATCTTGTTAGGGTTTCTCGGCACCGTTAAAATATGAAATTGGCATGGTTGATGCCTTGTGAGACCTCATTTGTGTGCCTAGGAACCTTTCAGTGGTATCAGAGCCTAGCTAGAGCCTTAGGCGATGCGTAGACGAAGTTTGAAACCCGAACGAACCCGAAACCCTAAACCAAACATGCTCTCTGGACTTTTTCTAAAATATGGGATTTTTCCACATTAAAAATGCTTAAAAAATTCAGCAGGGAAATCTAAGAATTACGGTGCAAAAGTTTTTCCATGAACTGTTCATAGTGCGGCGGAACCGCGGCAGAAGCCTGGCTTCTGCGGTGGTTCCGCGGCCAAATGATGGAAGTTGCCTTTCTATTTTGCACAGTAACTCATGGTTTCAGGTGCTGAGTTTTATGGGAATTTTTAATCTGTACTCAAGAGTTGAGTATTTTGGGGTTGCTTTGGGGATTCGGTGTTTCGATCGGAGTATCAGATTTTGTCTATGTGGCTTTCCGGATAATTTTTGAATATGTTAAAAAGTTCGACCGGATATAAATACCCACCTTTTCCCCTGTCGGGAAATTTCCAAGTGTTGGATTTTTCCGTAGTTTAACGACGTTCTAAGTAGTGCAAGTAACGCGATGGTCTCTCTAGAAGACAACAAACCTTAACTCGATTATGTGACCGTCTTGAACTGCCCTTTGAACCTTCGGGTTTGGGGCAGTACGGCGTGCCACATGTGAGGCGTTGGCTTGACCCTTCTACGGCTGGACCGTTGGTACTGAGGCACGAACTGAATGTTTTTAGACTTATTTCATGTGTTGATCTGTATCGGGAAAACTTAGGTGTTTGACTGTTCGATCGAAAAGTTTATCATTTTCTATTTATCTGGAATGGGATACAATAATTGGAATTCACAAAAGTTATGAGATAACTGAATGAATGTTGTAAATCTAGCAATTTAGTCTCACTTGATCGGTTGCCACGGAATTTTGATGTGATCAAAAGTCCGTCGCAATCACGTAGCGTACGCGGATATTCGCCGGGTAAACTTAATAGACAGCCTCACTCCATAGCCCCGACAAGGTGACTGTAGGAGAACCCCGTCGCCGAAAGCATCCGTCCGGGTGCTCGCGGTAGCGGTGTTCCGCCTTGGTGCACTTCGTCGACGGTATCGGGGGTGCGGCCGACTACTGAAGTTTGCGACGAGCATTCGATCAGGATGTCGGGAATCTTGTTGAATTACCCGACTTAATATTGAAAAGTGTTTTCGATAATGAGACTAAAATGCGGGGTTTATAATTGTTAGGCATGTGATGTCTAAGGAATTCATTTGATTAGGCATGCGATGTCTATGTAGGTTGCGGATTCCAATTGTTGTAGTTTTACACTTTCTTTTCTGTGACCGTAAGTGTAATATGTGATATCGCCGGTTTTCGTTGCTATATGTCAACGACAATTGGGATGCGCATATTTACTTACGTTGATGACATGTGATGTTATGTGTTGCTGGATATGTTATATTGGATCGTCGTTTTTGAATAGCCGGGGTTTTTTATGTGAGATGAGTGTTTTTCATTTTCATTCATGTAAAATCTTGTATGTAATATTCTTTTATTGGGGCGCTTCCAAGTTGCGGAAGATGTCACCTTTTGTATATTATTTACTTTTCCGCACTAGGATAGACCCAAGGAGGAGGGCACAAGTAACCGGGTTCTAGGGTCCAGTGGGAGACCAACTCGAGGAGGCGAGTCCGGGTCTCCTAACTCTAGAATTGGTAGGGTTGCTTGCCGCTCTCGTAGGGGTCTAGGGGTGTGGGTTTGGCTATTCATCGCGACCGTGGAATCCGTGTTTTATACTGGCTCGTATTGAAAACACGGACGTCCTAGTATATCCAATATTTCATATGATTCTTCTGTTGCGATATCTGTGATGTGATCATGTGATATGTTCTGTGATGGATACTTTATATAGTATATGTGATATATTATATAGGCGTTACTTATGTTTTACACCCGCGCTAGCCCTGCCCCGCTCTGCCGTTAGTTACCTAACCTAACGGTGCACGAGGGGACATCGAGGCGAATGCGGATGGCATAAGTGTACGTCGTATTTATCTGTGATGTTTAGGTACTTAAATGATGTGACTTCATTAATGTGATTAATGAAAGCAAAAGAAACCTAAGATGTTGTAGAATCGAATTTCAACAATAAAACAGGTAGCCACAGTTCTTGCTTTGCACAGTGATATATATGATATATCCCGCACCTCATTCGACGAGGAAAGGGCCGACGATCCCTTCACCGGGTGTGACCCCTTTAGCAAAACTAGAAAAGCCTAAAAAACACTCCATTTTAAAATCATTTGATTCTACAACGATATCAAGTTCATTACGCAATAGTTTTTCAGAAAAACCTGTCGTAACCCTCCGTCATTTCAGATAAGTACTAGTTAGTATTCGTGCTGCGGTTGTTTGGCCTCCGTCAAGACGTAGTGTACGGTAGCTAACTAGTGCTTATCTGCTAGCATATGATGAGATTGGATTAGGGTATTCGTACGGCGTTGTTTGGCCTCCGTCAAGGGTCGTGCGGGTGGGTTTAATTCAATCAGGAAATGATGGGTTGAACTTGACTAGCGGACTATGGGTAGTTTGGCCTCCGTCAAGGTCATAGCACGCTAGGGGCAAAATATTATCGGGAATTTCAAGTGTTGAAATTTGCAATAAGATTGCATACCTTCTATGAGATAGTTGGATCCCGATACCCACTGCGAGTAATTGTTACTCCTAGGAGAGTTTTACACATTACAATTAGCCGATCAAGTAGGTATTTAGAAAGGTGTCAACGAGGTTACGCCTCTGGAAAAACGAGGTTTACATTAATTAGGTTCGTGCGAAAGCACGGGGGACCTCCCTCAAAGTACCGACACTGGCCTGGCTGAAAGATTGGCGAACTTGTAGCGTGTAATTAATCCCGGCTAGTCTTTCCTTTTAGGGTTTGAAGGAAGATTTGATAAAAAGCAGTGGGAGCCATCCTGATTAGATAAAATAATAACCAATCTATTCTTGCAAGAGCGCACGCTGAGTGTTTTCTTCTCTCTCTCTCCAGGTAGCGACCATATCACGCCTTAATCAAGATAATAATACGGATTATTGACCGAACCCGCTTGTTATACTGAGCTGGGGAACGTTGGTCCCGCTCCAACTTATAATTGTTATAAGACAGAGCAGGAAATTGGGAATTACCAGAATTCCCGTGCCGCCCAAACGAAGAGAGTGCATGATGATGCATCATCTTCGGGTGTGTTCGTTACAAAGAACTGTTTCTCTGTATCCTCTACGTCCTGGGTATGTGATACCAGATCAGGATCCCAGATATGTAATCTGTTACATAGGGCTACAGCTAGGTAGAGAACTGAGAACGGGTGATAAGTTTCATGAGGCAGAAAACGGGGCAAGTGTTGCAGCCAAGTCTGTTGGTCACTGTCACCCTGTATTACCAATACATTGATTCTGAACGAATGTTATTAGATACCGAACCTGATATGCAAAATCATATCTGTCTCTTTATTAATAAAGAAACGATAAAATTTTGTATTGTTGGATAATGTTTTGAACATTTCCTATATCAAAAGTTGATCGGTTCAGGCACGTTATCTAAAAGCATTAATGTTCTAAATCAAACTACAGTTCTCAGTATATGGAACACACACAAGAGGAAGAGTTCAGAAATGAACAAATCCTTCTTGAGGTATTGTAGACTAGGTCATATCGATGCGACCCGACTAGCTTAAGTTACATATAGATGCATATTTAAATTAGTTTGAATTTACATCTTGTGAAACTTTCCAGTCATGTCACAGAGATAAGATGACCATAGCTCCGTTTACTGTAAACAGAGAAAGAGTTAATGAACTCTTGGTATGATACATGTTGATGTATGTAGGTCCCCTGTCTACAAATGCCAAGACCGGTTCTTTATACTTCATTACGTTCTCTGATAATCTCTCAAGATTCAGACATATGTTCCTATTGAAACACAAGTCCGAACCTTTTGAGATATTCACAGAATATAAGCAAGAAGTAGAGAACCAATATAGGTATAAGTATTATGTCCTTTGATGAGATCAAGGAGGAGAATACTTGAGCACGGAAATCCTGGACTATTCTAAAGGAGAATAAGATTCTCTCTCAGTATTACTCCTCCGTATACACCATAGCACGATGGTATATCTGGGCGGAGCAATAGCACCCTATATGATAAGGTGTGCTCTATGATGAGTACTACTGAGTTACCTATTTCTTTTTGGGAGTTATGCACTTGAGTAGCTGCATACCTATTGAATTGGGTTCCAATCAAATCAGTTGCCTACCGCTTCATATGTGATATGGAAAGGGAAGAGCCCATATCTTAAGTTGGTTAAGATTTGGGGTTGACCGGCCTATGTCTAAAAGCAAAATCCGGACAAGCTCAAGGCAAGATCTGTAATGCAGAACTGGAAATGTTCCAGCTATACAAAATACAGCAGATGATTTGATAAAACCAAAGGATTCAATAGTTACCAATGAACCTCAGCCTCTCCGCCGATCTAGTAAGGTTCCTCACCCGCCTGAGAGATACTTCGGTTACTCTATGACAGTGGGAGCGAGGATTGCATCATGAGATGATGACCCAACTAGTTTCGAGCTGGCCATCAGGAGTGGGACTCTGTAAGAATGGCTGGATGCTTAGCGATCTGAGATGGAATCCATGTACACCAACAAAGTATGGACTTTGGTTGCTATATCTGAAGGGTTAAATCCCCATCAGGAGCAAGTATATCTTGAGAAGATTACTTGGTGTAGATGGAAAAGTTGAGACTTTCAAAGCTAGACTTGTTAAAGCTTTTCGTCATCGACCAGGCATGGATAATGATGAAACCTTTTCAAGTGGCTATGCTTAAGTCCATCCAGATCCTACTTGCCACGGCTACATACCATGACTACGATATCTGGCGGTTGGGTGTCATGACTGCTTTTCTAAATGATGTTTTAGAAGAGAACGTCTATAAGTACACATCCAGAGGGCTTCGTAGACAGTGGGAGCAGCGGAAACGTGTGCAAGATACTTTATAGGATAAAGCAGGTATCGCGGAGTTGGAACATCTGTTTTGATGTAGTAGTCAAACAGTTTGACACCATCAAAATGGTAGATGAACCTTGTATATAACAAAAAGGTAGTAGGGAGTATGGTGGTGATCCTCGTAGAGTACGTGGATGACATACTCCTGATAGGGAAGGAGTTTCCTATGCTACGCTCGGTCAATCTCCGCTTATCACAATCATTCTCCACATAGGATCAAAGTGATACCTCCTAAATCCTGGGTTTTTGGATCTATGAGATAGATCTAAATGGATGTTAGGATTCTCACTAGTTGCAGTGAGACGGTATCAACCGATCCTGGTGAGAATCACTGGAAGAGTTCCAGAGTGATAAGGACGACTGAAAATCAGTCACAGGCATTGTCTTTACCCTCAGTAAAGGGACGGTATGTTGGAAGAGTTCCAAGCTAGATACCGTGGCATACTAGACGATAAAGGCTGGATACATCGCTACTTAAGATGCTACCAAAGTGGCTGTCTGGGTGTATATTTGTTCATGAGATGAACTTAGTTCCTCCCATTGTGTGACAATGGAGTTGTGGCTTATGCCAAGGAACGCCGGTCCCATCAGTGATCCAGACATATTCTAAGGCAGTGTCACCTGATCATGGAGATGCTTGATCTCCAAGGGATCGAGGTTAGGAGAGTAGACTCAGAGGACAACACAGCGGATCCACTCACAAAGGCCTGTTCCCAGAGAGAGATTTTTATGGGATGGTTGAGTATGAGATACTACAACCACTGCTATCAGATGGCCCTAGTGCAAGTGGGAGATTGTTAGTTATATGTATGCCCTAGAGGCCATTACTATACATAGGATGTATATTGTAGTGGATGCTGGGACATATATAGGGAGGACTTTCTTGCTCGACATGATAGTATGCTATCTGGTTGATCTTTACCTTAACGTGTACACTGATTATCTCTCTGTTACATGTTGGTAAAGCCCTTAGGATGTGTACTTGACTACCTGGACTATGATGCGGATCATACTAGTGGGGACATGGTAGTCTATAAGTACATCCTTCAAGGTCCCTAGTCGTGGGTATATCGAGACTGGGCATCGATATACCAGAGTAGACTAGCGCATACCTTCTCGACCCATACAGATGGGCGATGGATGATCCCATATCCATTGGTGTTTGACATCAGAGATGATATACGGGTGCTCAGTAGAGACTGGGTATACTGGACGGACTCGCCGAGAACTCCCAGATGGTATTATACCTTACGTCAGATGGCAGTTCTCTGGTGACACTGGTACAGAGTAGTCTGTTGACCCGAGATCGTCATAGAGTCTTGTGTGGTTCCCACTATGCTTTGATTTCCATCTTACCACGTCCAAGAGGGCGTGCAAAACGGTGGTTTTTGGGTACAGTCCCGAATCACATGGAGGCAATGAGCGATAGGAGGGGATTCGTCTCTCCCGGTATAGGGAGTTGATGTTGCGCTGTGTTCGATTGGCTATAACCAGAAATCCCTGGCCAGGGTTGCTGAGATTTACTGGTAAGTGTTACCAGTAGTTTCTCAAATTGTTATAGACCTCATATCGACACGACTTATCGAGCTATTAGGGTCTGACGTTTACCACCCCTAGGCAAGATATGCGACATATCAGACGACGAGACCGGACTGTACGGTAGTGTTACTGGTTGGATTCACTGGAGTGTGAGCGGGCTTGCTCGTCGATCTTCTGATCGCTCAATACCCGGGTGGCCGTTACGTTTAGCAGACCGCTTGCGGCTTGTGGGTGCTTGATATGATCATCATCTGCTGCCGGCGTATTGACGAGTCTTTAGAGTCCTACACAGAGGTTTCCTGGCTCAAGCAAAACGAAATAGGAGCGCATATGAGATATGTGCGGGACCGAGAATGATACCATTATGTGATACTGTATTCGATTCTCGCGATTTGTGACATTGATCGGTTATATGCGATATAGCCGGGTTATCGGATCAAGTGTTGATTCGATAAGTTGTTACTGTTAATATTAGTCGGTTATATGCGATATGACCGGATCATTAAATCAAGTATTAATTTAATGATTTAATGCATAATTATATATTTAATATATTACTTTGCATTAACTAGTATTGGTTCACTTTAAATGGATTTTCTCACTTGGATTGTGCACATTGTATATGTGATATACTTTTGTACACAAGTTTGTATCATATTTGATGATACATGCTCACTTGAGCATGTGTAAAGATTAAACCATGGTTGTGTAATGGTTAGGGTTTTCCTTTCATTTTCTTATTCATTTATTTATTGATTTATTCTTTATGGAAAATGAAAAGCATAAAGAGAAAAATGGTTGCTAACTTTGTTTGTATTATGAAGCTTCATGAAGCTTTGACTTAGTGACCATTTTGTCTCATGCTTAACCCTAACCATTCCACTTAACCCTAGTCTATTCTCTACACCTAACTAAGGTTAGCATATGATAAGTATTGATTTTATTATTCATTTTAGATATACTTATCATAACATTTTTCATCTTCTTCTTCTTCTTCAAGAAGAAGCTTGACTTCATCAATGGTGATTGATGAAAAAGAGTGAGAAATCCAAATCTAAAGTGAACCCACCTCCTATTTCTTCATCCTCTACCTCTTGCCAAGTAGTATAGGGTGTTTCCTTCACAAGTTTTCATGGCTTGGTGAAGTTGGAGCTTGATCTTATGATGCCTCGACGTAGATCATCTTCGGCACGAAGCCGACGACCTTGCCCGCCTATTTCTCCGATGAAGCCGACGCTAGAGCCCGGGATTGCATTTGGACAGCGGAGAGGACTTCATCACGGAGCCGTGGAGGTGGAGGACCGGATCTACAAAGATTGTATTTCCGTATTCTAGTAGTTAAGTGTTAACTAGTTTGCTTTGTCGCCTAAAAATCTAGCCAACGATCTTGTTAGGGTTTCTCGGCACCGTTAAAATATGAAATTGGCATGGTTGATGCCTTGTGAGACCTCATTTGTGTGCCTAGGAACCTTTCATCAAGAGCATGAGATGGCCATACTGGAAGGAGCCAAACACCGACGACTGGACCAAAGAGTCGAGGCACTCCCGTCAAATCAAAAGCCATCCGCTGCGGATAAAAACAATTTCAAGACGAGGAAAAGGTTTGCTAAAGCCCTGTCAGCAGGAATGAAGCTACCACCCTCTGAAGAAAATACTCTCGGTGGAGTGGAGATACATCCTAACTTCTGCTTGTATCATCAGAAGGTCATACATCCTACCGAAGACTGCGACTCCTTTAAGTGTTGGTGGCAATGGTATGTCGCTCAAAAGCAACGCTTCAGCAGGACAAAACGTGGAGCTCGTAGACATCAGAAAAATGCGATAGATGAGCGCAAAAGAGCCGCCGCCGACTGTCATATAGCCGACTCCAAGGGATCGCTAATTATCACCTTTGGAAGCGACTCTGACGAAGAAGCTGCCCTCAACCCTCTCCTCAAGGAATCCATTTCAAAAATGAAAGAATTAAGGAGTTGTGAGAACGTTCAGCCGTGCAATCGCACGCTATTAAGAAAAATCTCGGCCCCGTAAACAAATGATCGAGCAAAAAGGATAAAGGGAAGGGAAAAGCAGCCTTCGTAGCCAATACTCAATAGCAATCGAGTGACCCCAGGCCGGTTGTTTGCCGAAACAACAAGCGGCAACCCCTCCATGAAAAGTTGAAACGTCCTTACTCGTTTCCTCAAGATAAAACAAGGAGACTGTTCGAGCTGGCAGTGCGCGACAGACTCACCAATCTACCGAGTCCAAAACGTCCGTTGCGGCCAGGCGATATTAACGATCTCAATTATTGCCCTTCCACCAAACGGTAGGTCGCCTGATTGAGGATTGCTACGTCTTCAAAAACTGGTTTGAAGACCAATACCAACAGGGCAAGTTCGTCATCTCCGAAAACTGGAAGGTGAGCCCGCCACAACCGCACGCTCCGAGAAAGATGGATACGCCGGGGGCATCATGCTCGGTCATAGAGAAAGCCCCATAGACCGAAAAGTCAATAAACTAGATGTTCGCCTCAAATACGGCGACGGCGGACCGAAACGTCCTTAAACTAATGAAGGACCGAAACGTCCTTAAACTAATCACGGACCGAAACGTCCTTAAACTACTACCGCAGCATCTTTAGGCTGACGAGATGAATAAAAAAACATATAAAAATAAAATAAATAAATAAATATATATATATATATATAAACGGTATGTCCATAAGCAAAATGGGCACGGATGAAAACCCGAAAAGGGCTCCGTGAGTAAAAACGGCAGGGCTACCGGCGAGTGTTCGTGAAAACCCGAAAGGGCACGACCTCGTAAAAAGAATAAAAAAAAATGTATGTCCATAAGCAAAAAGGGCACGGATGAAAACCCAAAAGGGCTCCGTGAGTAAAAACAGCAGGACTACCGGCGAGTGTTTGTGAAAACCTGAAAGGGCGCAACCTCGTTAAAGGACACTTACAGGGTCCTCTCGACCTTGTAGGGAGAAACCACCCGCGTGAGATCCTTACAACTCATAAAGAAGAAACACACTTAGGATTCCTCACGATTTCTAAGGAGAAAATACACTTGCGAGATCCTCACGACTCGTAAGGAGAACTCTTTTATGGGACCCTCACGGCTCATAAGATTTGAAAGTCTTAAGTTACAGAGACCTAAACCTGTGCTTAAGCAACCTCTACAACCTTCGATATTGCCCTACAAGTGGTTCAATTCTGACCCTTGTATACAATCCACGGGCGCGAATATACATTTCCCTAACCAAGTCCCATCCGTGACTAGGGATATGTTCGCATGGTGAACAACCCTTGTGGTCCTCTCGACTTACAAGGAGAAAACCCTCTTGTAGGATCCCTACGACTTACAGAGGAACATACACTTAAGAATCCTCACGATTCCTAAGGAGAAAATACACCTGTAAGATCTTCATGACTTGTAGGGAGAAATACCTTTGTGAGACCCTTACGGCTCATGAAGTTAAAAGCCTTAGTCGACAGGACCTTAACCCTGTTCGCTAAGCCACCTTTGTTCAACATCGACGGAGGCAAATGATGATTCGCTCCTGGCAATATCCCAGTTGTAGTGGTGCTGATGCCGAAATCGGTGTCTAATTTCAGGTTTGCGGTGAAAAGCCGGTAGGCCGCACATGCATACGAAATAGCCGAAATGATAGGGCAACTTGCAATAAAAAGCAGCAAGTAAAAACGTATGCATACAAAATAGCCGAAATGATTGGGCAACTCACGATAAAAAGCAGCGAGTGAAAATAAAATAAATAGCCAAAATGAATAGGCACCACGAAAAATAGCCGAAATGATTGGGCAATCGTGACCTTCGCGATATAAAAGCTGAAATGATAGAGCATCGCGGAAAGAAAACAATAATATATAAAAAAATGAATAATGAAAGAATGAAACTTTCTGCCCTACAGGTGAGATCACATCGATCCCTGTATACAATTCATGGGCACAAACAAAGAGGGAACCATACCTTCCCGACAGGCTCCATCAGAAAACAAAGCCAAAATCTCGACGGTTCACAGACAACCTAGAGACTATCTCAGCATTCGTCTCGTTACACTAGAAGCAATGTCAACAACAGCACTCTTCCTCCAACAGGATTCAGACGCGCCAAAGCAAACGAAGCGAAGGCCAAATTCCTAGCTTCAAGGTCTTAACGGTAAGTTATATAAAGCCTGAAAGACAACTGGAGATCATCTCACACCAGTGCGGAATGGTCACCACTTCGACATTCGTCTCGACACAGCAGATGCAACATCATCAAACAAATGGAACCACGACAAAATCCCTAGTTCCAAACCTCGACGGTTCACCAGCGACCTAGAGACAACCGCGATGTCCGTCTCGATACAGCAGACGAGATGTCACCCCAGCGTTCTTCCTCCAACAGGGTTCAGACGCGACAATCAAACAAACGGAGCCACGGCAAAATCCTTAGTTCCCACCGCGACATCCATCTCGATACAGCAGACGCGATGCCAGCAAACGAAGCAAAGACCAAATTCCTAGCTTCAGGGTCTTGACGGCAACTCACATAAAACCTGAAAGACTATCGGAGATCATCCCACACCAGCGCGGAGTGGTTATGACTCATCGGGGCTCGCCAAAATGAGCCTAACCTCAAGTAAAAAGCGGCATGGCAAATTCCTAACGCTTGCTCTTCCAACGGTCAAACTGCCTAGGAAGATTGCTTGAAGACGTCTTGTCCAGCTCCCGAAGGGATCAGAGACATGGCAGTCGCAGGGCTACTCGAACAGAACGATTGCCTATCGAGGAATATAGCAGCTTATGCGACGGTACGACGGCCAAAACCCTAAGTACCACAGACCCTAACGGACTTCTGTCGTAAAGAGCAGAGGTTAACTGTGACGTTAAGATGTTCTTACGAGAAATGCTCGATTCGTCCCGACTTATGAAGAAATTGATGTCTTTGCGAGAAATTCTCGATGCGGCTCGACTCGTGAGATAAAGCCTTAGGCAGTAGACATAAAAAAAAGCCTGTTTCCTAAGCACTGGGACCCTGTAAGTTGGCCCAAAACGGTCTCTTGCATACTATCCACGGGTCTCACTCTCCAACTCGAATCTCGACGAGGAGGAAAACAACCGCTTACGGGTCCTCTCGACTCGTAAGAGGGAAAAATTCTCTTATGAGATCCTTACGACTTATAAGAGAGAACGCACTTAGGAATCCTCACGATTCCTAAGAAGAAAATCCACCTATGAGATCCTCTCGATCCGTAGGGAGAAAAGTCTCTATGAGACCCTCACGGCTCATAGAGTTGAAAAGTCTTAGGCAGCAGATCTGAACCTGCGGCCTAAGCCATCGCTATTTCTTGAGGAAATCAATATGCTTGCTCTATTATCTGTCAACTATGTTTACTAAGGTAGCATGCTGATAATAAAAGAAAGAAAAAGGCGGAGAAATGACACAAGACATTACAAAGAATGTGTATCTTTTATTCATAAACTTGATTGAGTACAAGATACATTGTGTTAAAGAATAAAAAATATATACATTTTTATTTACAAGTACAAATGATACAAAAAAGAATAGCTACCGAGGAGGAAGTGTCTTTAACAAATCCGCAAGCTGCTCTCGCACTTCCTTCAGCACCTCCTCCTGAGTGGCTGCCGCGGCCACTTCCGCTTCCACCTGGGCCCGCTGCTGCAAATAGGATGAAAGTTGCTCCTCAGCCGCTTGCTGGGCTGCTTCCTGATTAGGTGCATCCCGCTCAACAACGTCAAGCTGTTGCCTCAGTGATAACCCTTCGGAGAGGCATTGCAGAAGGCCCTCAAAGATAACCTTCAGCCGTGCAACGTTGGCCTCCACCCAAGCATGCAGTTGGACAGATTTGCTCGAAGTCTCACCGTGCTCCTTACGCCTTAAAGTAACTTCTTGTTTGAGATAGAGGAAGTAAGAAGCGCTCTGCTCAATCCACGCTGCTCTTTGATTACTGGCGGCTAAGGTCTCGGGAGCGGGACGCATCGACTCCAGCTGATGCAGGCGAGCCTCGATCTCCCTGCAATGGTTAACCCAAGACGTGATGATGCCCTCGTCATGAAAGTTCACGAGTATCACCAGCATTGGGTTAACCGCCATAGCGAAGTTTGCAGCAGATGTAGGAGTCTCGACATCGAGTTCCTCGACGTAGTCGCTCAACATGCGCAGACTATTCACGGCGCCTTTCGAGGACGGATGTCTCAGGAAAGGGCCCGCCGGCATTATGATCCGAGGCTCGAAGGGTTCCGAGACCGGAACGACAGCTGGAAAAACAAGATATGATCAGACAACAGTTCAAGAAATAAAAAAGAAGGGAGTTATCAATGTGATAGTTGCTGTACTAGCTGAGGCAGGTGGCAAGGCCGGAAGGGCCGGTGGCACGGCTAGTCTTTCATCCCCTCTTTCAATTTGTAGCACTGCAGTCGGGACGAGGAAAAGTTAGAAATAATTCCATCACTGCAAAAGAAAGATCAATTGGAAACCATACTCACCGGCGCCACTAGAGGGAGAAGCGAATTCAGATGGGAAGGAGAAGTGTGGGAGCAACACTTGATGGAGATGATCAAAAAGCACTCTTGAAAAGACACAGCAGTACGACTTTAGTACACAAATTATACGTCTGAAAGATAAGATTAATAAGTTGCAAACCCATACCTTCCAACATCTTCGATGGTATGAGAGAGGGTTGAGAGGTGACCACTGCCAAGGCAGTAGTTGAAGGCGCTCCCTCGAGCAATGGGGCATCGGCGCTGGCTGCACCTGCGTTACGAACAAATGTGAACTTGTCAGAAAAGATTGTAAGATAAAGAGGACAGTAACTTGGGATTTACCTGATGAGCTGCCGGCCGAAATGGAAGCCACTCCCTCCTCCATTGACATGAGGCCATCGCCCGTGGCCTCATCATCCGACTCAATGGGGGCCGTCGTCGTACTCGCATGGCCAGGAGACGGCGGAAGACCGTAGACGGGGAGGGCAATGATCGGAGCATTGCCGGACTCTTGAGAAAGAGCGGCTGGCTCTTCCCTAAGAGTCGTCCCCATCTCGCCCGCTACTTCTTCGGGCACGGCGGTCGCCGTCGTCTCATCCGCCGCCACCATGAGGTCGCCGGTCTTAAGCGTCTCGTCCGCCGTCACCCCAGGCTCAGTAATAGTGATCATCTCATCTGCCGTCACCTCAGGCTCGGCATCAACGATCTCTTCGGGTGCGGCTCCCCCAGACCCCAACTCAAGCTCCGTAACCCTGGCGACGTTGCCCACCATCGCCTCAGGTTCGGACGGTGCCTCCTCCTCTGTGTCCTTGGGTTCGACGGTCTCCGCCTCCCCCTCGGTCGGACTTGGCCCTGCAGGATAGAATATATAAGAACCGACGGCTTTATAATTCTTACAACAAGATTCTGGAAGAAATATTACCTGAAGTGGACTTATCATTAGCTTCCCGAACCGCACGCGCTACCTGTCTGCGTGCAGTAGATAGACCGGCCGGGAGCTCTTCAGAAAGAGAAGCAGAGAGAATAATGGTACTTGGGCCCGCTCCCGTGGCCAAAGCAGCCCTGCGCGCCTTCGCTTCGCGCCTCAGCCGCTTCCTCTCCTCCCGAGCCGTTGAGACGGACCTCACCAGAGCCTCTTTCATTGAGGCGTCTTCGTCCGTGAACAGGGATGCCTCCAAATTTTTCAAGGCATCCCTCGTCGTTTTGTCAAGTTGAGGCTCCCGCGGCAGCCTCGAGGAAGCTGGGACTTCGGTAAAGGATCCGGGGATAGTCCCCACATCAGCTGGCGCAGCCCCTGCAGAAAAACAAAGGAAGAAGGTTAGATTGGCCATCAGAAAAGAAGACAAAAATTTCTGATAAGGCGATACGTACCAACGCCCCTTAAAGCGCGCTTATTCTCTTCCTCCTGGAAGGTTTTCAAAGAGGCAGCGATGGCTTCTTCGGTAGTGACCCCTGTTAAAAAAAATGGAGGAGAAAGCATTAGTCAAAAATGATTTAAAAAATGCGATAAAATGATGAAGAAAGCAACTAATGGTTACCTGACTCAGCGAGTTTACTCAACATCGCTTCGAGCCTCGCCAATCGCTCAGAAGCTGAATAGCAGCCGCCAAATCGGTGTCTGCGGGGTCTACCGAAAAGCTCTTATTGCTGCCATATTAACTTATTCCTTCGGTAAGAGGGGCCTCAGGCTCTAAACCGAGGATCGCGTCAAGGGAGAGGAGCGACTTCTTCTTCTTTTGCCTACCAGCTCTGGATGCACCCGGGGCTGATTTGCGCTTGGCAGACACCTTGGGGCGGCGGGTCCCGATATCCGAGCCTGTGCCGGAATCCGGCGATACCATATTTACCACCTCCGCTGGAGCACGAGGGGCTGGTGGCGCATCCACAATATCGCGAAGCGGCAGTTCGCGCGGAGGGCTCAACACGCGCGGAGGTCCAACTCCAGCACCCTTCAATGGAGGAATGACCGGGGTCCTCGGCTTTAGGAGAGCCTTGCGATCGCCACCGGGAGGTGCACCCTTGCGGTCGACCAGCATGCGCTTTTCCATTTGGATAATTGGACTCATAGCATGCGCATACCAGGCCACGTACGCGTTGAGGACTTTGGGGATGCAGCTCGGCTCGCTGATGAAGAAATAAGAACCCGTGTTAAGCCGCATGAAGTGGTGCATTGCGTTCTTTATCCCCTCTCGGCTAACCACGGGCTTTTCCAAGAAAGCTTCCATCGGGATCCCTTGGTTGTAGCTCGATTGCTGAGCAAACCAGTGCGGGTTATACCTCATAAAGAGTGCTGTCTCATTCTGCCTGAACACCAAGTAGCCCGGCCGAATGGAGTAGAGATGGAGGATTTCCCGAGCCTTCAATATGGAAGCCCTGTCTTTAAAATCATCGCGTAGTGACACTACCGACTTGGTGGTCTCTGAGCCTATTGTTATGACCTTATCCAAGAAAGAAATCTTCGCTCCAACCAGACTGGTCGAAGGAGCAGTCCCCTAGCCTCCCGCGGAGGTGCAACTACGATCGAAGCCCCGACCAACCGTATGACCCTCGGGAGTCTACATCTCTCAAAGAAGGGAGGAATCTTATGGGTGCCGAACACCCCCTGCATGTGCATTTCCATCCAAGAGGTAAAATAGTGCATCGGGAAATTGGTGGGTTGCACCCCAGGCTCACTAGCGTCCGCCGCTACGCTAAGTCCATTATAAAGGTAAGCCAGCCCGGCGATTCCTACTGACAACTGCAAACCAGCCACCATCCGATGCGCTAGATAGAAAACAGATGGCCGCATGTGGCGCGGGTGCATAGGGAGCGCAAAGCTGCACAGCCACAAGCTCAGGAACCCTACAAAAAAGGTCTCCTCATCCATGCCTGGGACGGTAATTTCTGAAAAAGGGACGACGGCGGCACTAGGGAGATAAAAGTCTTTGTGGTCATCCTCCGATGCGGGTCGGCGATCCAAACCGAACCCAAAAGGGTCGTCGAGTTGGGCGAACTTCTCGCTCCGCTCCGATAGGAACGAAGCGGGCAATAAAATCTGCAAAACTGATGCCCCGGACACCCGATTCCAAATAGAGTCCTTCATAGATCTCCAGCACCTTAACCAAGCCCGGGTACTGGTGCTGAATAGCGTTCTCTGGCGTCAGGTCAAACACCAGCGGCTTGGTGGCAAAGACGTATTCATCGGGAGGAAGCAGCTCCTCGTAAAGCTCTCCCCTCATCGGCAGACCCGAGATTTCAGCAAACTCCTCCAAGGAGATATAGACTTCCCGGTCCGTCAACAGGAAGGTGTGGGTGGGGATGTTCCATTGCTCGATAAAAGCCTTAACCCACCACGTTGGAGGAGAAGGATACTCAAAGAGTGAGACGTAAATGGCCGAGTACAAACCAATCCTCATCAGATGAGTCCTCTTCGCAGATAGGATGTACCGAGCCCATTGCAAATATCCGACAGGCGGTCACGGGAGCAATCCAATATTATAAGCCTGTCCCCAAGGGCGTGCTTCACCCTGACAAATTCGTCTTCCTAAAATATCTATTACTGGCGGCGGCTGCACGGGGATAGCACCAATCGCAGGCTGGAGGAGGTCATCCGAATTCCAATTTTTAACCTCCACGGCATACTTCACCGGGGGTTCATCTGCGTAGGGGAGTGAAGACGTTGGCTCAGACGGCGTGGAGAAACCGAAACTTCGGCGACCCTGGATGATCTCATTGTACCATTTACCCCATAAGTGAAGGCTCTTGTGCTCGGGGTTATGATCCTTGATGAGAGCGAGCACCACGCGGTCCACCGGTGCCTGGGGAAACCCTCCCTCCGAGCGAACAAACGGAAAAGACGAGTTGGCGGACATGTTTCCTGCGAAGAGACAAAATTAGCCGTCAGTGTTATAATATTCCAACGCTCAACATTTTAAAATTTTCACACCACACTGCAATGCAGTGGGTAGGGGGACCAAATGGGGACCCACAAAATCTGGATGACAGTGCATCATTTAACAAGACTGCCCCATCATTGGGTGAGACTGTCAATTAATGAAAAGATCCCCAAGAGAATATTCTCATTGATGGGAAATCCCTAGAGACAAGGAGAAAATCTTCTCTTTTAGAGCAAAGCTCTGTCACAGAGTGACATTTGTCAAACTCTGATCTCAAGGGAATAAAATTTCCTTAAAAAGAGCTTAGCTCTATAATAAAGATGGAAAAATTCATAAAAAAGAAATTTTAACTCCTGAAGATAAAAATTTTTGGGATCTTAAAGATCCATGAAAACTTTTAGGAGTTCTTCATTTTCAGATCAAAAAAAGATCTACATTTGATCTATGAGCAAAGCTCTGTTCATGGGTTAAAACCCATGAACAAGATCTCTGTAGATCTATGAACTTTTGAGAGCAAGGCTCTATTAATCAACTTTAATTTAATTTAATTTAATTTTACTATACCTAAGATGGTTTTAAGTTCTGAACTATGGAGTTCTTGGGAAAAAGCAAGATCAAGGCTCTAAAATTCTTAAGCAAGAGCAAGGCTCTGAAAATCAAGATTCTTGAAAATGGTAAAAAATTACTAAGGGCCAAAGGTCCTATTTATAGGCGCCTGCGCCCCTTCAGATCGCCCATTGATCCAACGGTTGGGATCTTGCCACCGTCGCACTCACGTGCGCGCCACGTGAGCGCAACGGTGGGGGGGCATTTGTTTCCCCCAATCAGAGCAAGGCTCTGTTTGGGGGAAACAAAAATTCAAATTTTGAAGTAACGCTTCAGATTCCGTGCGCTGCGCGCAACGCGCCACGTGTCAAAAGCTGATACATCAGCGCAGCGCCCAAGGCAGCGCGCCCAATCAGAGCAAAGCTCTATTTAAAATAAAATTAAAGGAAGCAACGCTTCAGTTGCGCAAGCGCTGCGCTGCGCGACACGTGTCAGCGCAGATGCGCAAGCGCAGTAGCGCTGCGCCGTGCGCTGCGCGACACGTGTCAGCGCAGTTGCGTAAGCGCAGTTGCGCTGCGCGACACGTTTCATGCGCTGGGGCGTTTGCGCCAAACAGAATTAAATTCTAGCGAGATTTTTCCGTTCTTCTTAAAACAAGAAGATTATCTTCTGTAAAACAGAAGCCCTTGGATCGAAGATCCAACGGTGGGGAAAATTCTCCAAATCACTCAGAGAAAGATCTCTCTGACAAGTTTTAACAAATTTATGGGCACTATATAAAGGCCCCTAAACCCCAAATCAAAAGACATCAATATCATCATTGAGAACTCTGAAGAATTGGAGAGAATTCCTCAAGAACAAAAAAGGTAAAAACCTTTAGAAAAAAGAGAAAATTCTCTTATAAACAGATCATTGATCTGAGAACAAGATCAATGATCTTCAATAAAAAGAAAAAATAAATAATAAAACAGTGCTTTGCACTTTCTTATGAACCACTGGTTCTGGAATCTTAAAAGATTCTTTTCTTGAATCCAAAATTGGATCAAGATATTAAAACAGTGCCTTGCACTTGTAACTATGCACTGTTGCGCTCTTGGGTTGGCGCAAGCCACTAGAGAGCGCCACGTGTCAGCTTCAGAACAACTTGCGCTATGCGCTATTAAAATAGAGCACTGCTCTCTTAATTTGGCGCAACTCACCAGAGCGCGCCACGTGTCAGCAGTGCAACAGTACAGTGCACAGCGCTTGTGCTCACCAGAGCGTGACACATGTCACCTCCACGTGCGCTTGCGCCCATTAATTGGCGCAGAGCACCTGACAGGCCACGTGGCACTCTGTCAGAGAAATTAATGCAGTGCATTATTTAAAGAGGGACAGAGCCCATTTAAAAGGGCCTAACTGGCCTAATAAAATACTCCGCATCAAAAAAATAAAGGGACAGAGCCCAAATCAAAAAGGCCTAAAAGGCCAGAATAAAATGCTATGCATCACTAAACAGGGGCAGAGCCCTAGTAAAGGCCTAAAGGCCAAATGCAAATAAAATGTTGAACATTTTCAACTGGACTTAGCCCAATTCTGGCCGTAAGTTCTCAAATTAAATTGACTGAGCACGACTGCTCCCTTAAATCAATTTACATTCGGTTCAAGGGTACATCTCTGAACTCCTTTGACATCTGTCGTTGTAATCCTTCAACGACGTCAGAGAGGTGACGGGTCCCGACAACCACACATTGCTACGGACTCAAGCGTCCTTAAACCAACCTACAGACTCAAGCGTTCTTAAACCAACCTTTGGACTCAAGCGTCCTTAAACCAACTCCTGGACTCAAGCGTCCTTAAACTCCCGGACTCAAGCGTCCTTAAACTACTAATGGACCACCATGTCCCTAAACTGGAATATGGACCGCAATATCCTTAAACTACCTATGGACCACTACGTCCCTAAACTGGAACAATAGAGCTTCCAAATGCTCTTTTGTCGGATCTAAACGATCCCGTTTAAGTTGATCTTAGCCTCAAATATGGCTAACATTTCCTTAAACATTCGAACAGACTTTAGTCCTAAATTGGACTATAAGACCCCCAATCAACTTTGGTTCAAGGGTACATCTCCGAACTCCTCTGACACCTATCGTTGTAATCCTTCAACGACGTCAGAGAGGTGACGGGTCCCGATGGCCATGCACACAATGGACCACTACGTCTCTAAACTGGAACAATAGAGCCCCTAAATGCTCTTTCCGTTAAGTTGATGTTAGTCTCAAATCAGACTAACGTATCCTTAACAAACGTTTAGTTGATCTTAGCCTCAAAAATGGCTAACGTATCCTTAAATCAAAATCCCAAACCCAAATCTAAGAAAATACGAATTTGGACTAATCCACGTCCTACGGGCGACGAAATAAATAGTCTCCGTATACAATCCACAGGAAACCACAAACAAAACAAACACCCACGACACGAAGTGAAATTCTGGAGAAGGAGAAAGTTGTTACCGCGATGCGGTAGCGTAATTAACTGCAGGGGCTTGCGCCTGCAGGGAAGAGCGTCCCCACGATCAAAACCCCCTCAAACGAGGGGAAATCTGACGAAATCTGCTACATCGGCCGCATCCGTCTAAACCTCCGATACACGGTGCCATAAATCAACTTGGCATTTTCGGAGAGGTGGACGGATAAAACCAAATAGCATCTTCCCCGAATCTCAGGCAAGACGTTCTAATGTCTTGGCCGCCATTCGGAGGGGAACAACTGTTATCAATTAAGGTGTGTTTATTTATGAATTGTGACATATAAGATGTTGCTATGTATCCCGATCTTTGGAGGTTGAATGCATGTGCTATGTACTTATATAGTAATTGAAATTTTGCTATATATGTTAAGGGTTTGTTTTTACTTGCATAATTTAAGGATGGATGTATGCTATAATTATAGGTGAGTTGGCAAGTGATTGTTGGCTTAGATGCTTCATGAGCGTACTGTCGGGTGGCTGTTTAGACTATATGTGATAACTCAATCAAAGTCTGAACTAAAGATAGCTCATATGCGTTGAGCGTGATTGGATACAGGTCACAATCATGTTAGCCTATCCCACCAGTTTATCTGACAGCTTTGATTAGGGTCGATATTCTTGACCCGGGTGTCAATAATGTAACATGATATATATCATATGGTTGAGTGGCTAGCCTGTTCATTTGTTACCATGTTGGCAAGAGTTTTATTCCTTGCTCAACCACTAGCCTGTTCATTCTTGAGTTATGTTTTCCCGTAGTTCCAACAGGTTTCGTGTCCATGCCTGATATGTACCAGACATCGACACTTACATGACACGTCCAACACGTCATATGTGTGTCAATGTCTTTTGTGCTTCCTATATGTCTTATACATGTCTTTAGTATGTTATCGATGTATCGTTGTTATAATGTGTCTTCTGGATATTTTATTTTTAAAGAAAGACCTTTTAAATACTTATTTGATTATTTTATATTTTGGATATTATTAGTGTTATATTTAAATAATGATATACGATTGTATGCAAGGACATGGGAACATCAACACAACATGATGTAATACGGAGACAAGAAAAAATCCTAAAATATAGGATACGGGGACACGGACGCGCACGCACAAATTATTTAAGTTTATAAAAGATGTGAAATATCAAACTACTACAGCAACATAAAACAAAAACAATAACAAGTCTAACATTTAAAAAAAACACATCATAATAATAACATACAACCATATGTCATTCTTTAAATTTAACACCAATACTATCCAAAATATAAAATGATAAGATAAGTGGTTAACAAGTTTTTCTTAAAATGTAAAACATCCAAAAGACATTATAACGATACGTCGATAACATACTAAAGGCATGTATAGGACGCATAGGACGCACATAAAACATAAATACAATATGTATTATGGCGTGTCCGATACGTACCATGCAAGTGACGACGTCCGATATGTATCGCACATAGACAAACCAACACATTGGAAGTGTTTTTGACTGATGAAGAGAGGGGCAGGCATGAATGACACATAATTTGCTTAGGCAATTGAGTCAATCATGCAAAGTCCTGTACAACACCAGATATTGCTTTTGCACCAGTTGCAACAAGCATATATTAATCCAATTCTCGAAAAACAAAGGGAAGCGGTAAAATATATAAGAGAATGTTCTTGGTATAAGATAACGGCAGCCTCCTCTAGGAGGCGGTTATTGGTTATGGCTTCCAAGGTGATCTGGATGACAGAGATGCTGTCAGAGTCATGAGTTTAGTCTCTTCTGAGGATCAGTGTATTGGATAGTGTTCCGATAAGGATACTGCGGTAATCATGGAGAAGGATGCCGGTTATAACTCAACAGAGTATACAGCCTAAGAAGTTTGTTAGATAGGAGTTGTTCATTGATGAACTTGGTCCTATCAGGTATCCAGACAAATTCTTAAGACGGGGTATCGCTCAGATTGGGAGATTGTTCATCTCCGCAAAGTTGAGATATAGATAGATGAAGTTGGAACATTGTAGCGGATCCACTCACTGAGGCTATTTCTCGAACACGTTATGTTTCACAAACATAGTTTGCAAAACTGATTAGTAAAGAAGTTGGGTATTCGATAACACATGAGATGTGGGTACGTGATACCGCAATAATTAGCTTTAAGTGCAAGTGGGAGATTATTGGATATAGTGCTCTCAAGGCAATTATTGTAATTGCAGGCACGCGAGTATGATAATTGAGGGAGGACCTATACAGGTAGAATAATCTTACTCGAAATGATAGTATGCTATCTGGCTTGTCTTTATCATTGATGTGCACACGTTTTACTTGTTATTACGTGTCGCTAATATATAATGATGAAGCCCGTAAGATTCTTGCTTGACTATCAGCATTATGGTGGCGATCATATACGTGAGAGCTGGGTGGTCTATAAACACATCCTTAAATATCTCTAGTCGTGGGAGTATCGAGACTGGGCATCGATATTCCGGAGTAGACTGGTGTATACATTTCGAGACCCCGACGAGGGGCGGTAGCCGGTCTCACAAGCCATTGGTGTTATGTCACCTAAGATAATATACAGGTGCTCATTGGAGGTGAGTACACTGGACAGACTCGACGAGAAGTTCTAGATGGTATTATACCTATCGTCGGATGAAAGTTCTCAGGTGGTATGAGTACAAGTTAGTCCTTTTACCTGAAGTCGTCATTTGTCTCGTGTGAGTTCCCACTATACTTTGATTATTACCCTACCACGGCTCAAAGGAGTCATGCAAACAGGTTTTAATTGGGTACGGTCCCGAGCCACATAGAGGCAATGGTCGACTGTTGGGGATTCGTCTCTCCTGGTATTATGAGTCGATGTCGCGCTGTGTTCAGTTGGCTATCAACAGAAATCCGTAGCCACGGTGGGAGTGATTTACTGATAGTTGATCAGTAATGTCTTAGTTGGTGATGAGCTAGACTCAGAAATGACTTATCAGGTTGGTAGGGGTCTGGCGTTATCCATCCCTTAGATCCGATATGCGATACTCTTTGACGAAGAGACCGGACTGTATGGAGATTGTCACATTCAGGCTCAGTAGGGTAAGGACGCACTTGATTGTCGACCCCCTTTCGACAAGTACCTGGGTAGCCGTTACGTACAGCTAGTGTCGCTGACATGCTTGTGGCTAAACCCACTGCCAGCGTATTGTCGAGTCTTTAGAGTCCCGCACAGAGGGTTTTCCCGGTTCAGGCGACAGATGTAGGAGTCGTACGATGGTACGTGCAAAGGTCAGATTAAATATGTGTATGCGATACACGGACTTATCAGACAGTTGATAATACCAGCCGGCTTAGGATTAAGTCGGATTATCAGGTTTTGATTTAATAATTTATATATGTATTTTGATACATATATT
Organism: Agapanthus africanus; assembly: GCA_030015575.1. NCBI lineage: Eukaryota > Viridiplantae > Streptophyta > Magnoliopsida > Asparagales > Amaryllidaceae > Agapanthus > Agapanthus africanus. The sequence goes on from JASDDO010000028.1 coordinate 129,396,669, forward strand.
TTAGTATTATTGTTCACTATTTATTTTCTCTCTTTGGTGCTATCCGTATTTTTATACGATACGCATATATGTAGCGATACATATATCAGGTGAAGTATTCCGTATTATACGGGAATACTTCTAGAAGAAGAACACTTCATATTTATTTTTCTATTTAGAAAAATAAAAGGGAAATGAGGTGGACATGAGGTGTAAAGTGAAGCATGGTTCATTGCATGTAGAGAGGGATGACTTTGGATTTTAAATTAATAAAATCCATTTGTGTTCATTATTTGGTGCATGGTTGATATTTATGTAGCCATTTCTTTTTACTTGAGAACTTGATAATTTTCTTCATCTCCTCCTAGCATGCTTCATGCTCTCCTCTAGCTCTTCCCATTCTTCTTCTTGCTCTCATTTTGAGTGTGGTACAAGAGAGAGAAATTTAGTGGAGTATTCCTGCATCACCAATCATCCAAACCTAGCGAGCTTGGATCGTCTGTTAGAGCCTCCTCCGCATTTACTCGAGTGGATCGTATTCGGTAAGGGTTGTCGATTCTCAAGCGCGATCCCGACGGCTACGAGCTTGGAGGGGTCTTCCATAATTGGGTGGACACACGACAAAGTTTGTATTTCTCAAACCTTGCATGTTTTAGATTTCTAGTTTAAGGTGTTTGAATCGAATCCTTGGGTTTGCACGTCCGATGACCGCAAAATGTTTTTGTTTTCGTTTTCGTTTCCGTCTCGCCCGCGGCCTCCGCGGCGCGGGTGCCGGATCCCAACAGGAAGCGAAAAAACGTGTGGAAAGCTGCCTTATGGTCTTCTATTCATCACTATATGATGAAGAAGCTCCGCCAACGTCGGAAAGAGACATGAATGAATTGGGGGCAAAATCGGCATCAATAACCCCGAAACTGCTGGAAGAAGACCCGATTGAAAGGCTGCTGAAAGAAGCTTTCCAAAAGAGCAAAGACAATCAGGAGCTCGAGATGGACATATATAAAAAGGCCAAACGGCAGCGTTTAAACAAAGAAGCTATGACGAGAATGAATCATAAAGTTATCCGACCAAACCAAGGCATGCCTGCAAAAAATAAGAGCATGACTAAAGCTAAGAAGCGGTTTGCCAAGGCTCTATCAATGGGGATAAGGCTACTACCTTTCATGATACACACTCCTGGGGTCTTATATTTTGATGGTAGAGAGGGACACCCAAAATACTGCTCGTACCACCGAAAGATTGCTCATCCCATCACAGAATGCAATGCCTTCAAGAAGTGGTAGTAAGGATATGAGAGCAGTGAAAAGAATGTTGCCCATAGAAAACACTTCAAGAAGATGTGTGAGGCCCGCGCTCGTCGATATGAGAGCAGTGAGACGACAATGCATAAAGAAGCAACTGGCATATGGTTGATACCAGTTTGAAAAGGGAAAAATCTCGGATTTTCACATTCGGGAGTGATTCTGAGGATGAAATGCCCCTCAATCCTCTCTTTGAAAACTCCGCCTTAGAAAAAAAGAGAGGATGAAAAGGAATGTGAGAATATCCAGTTGCGCAACCGCACTCTGCCTGAAAAGAATTTCGGACCTGTAAACAAAATGTTTGAATAAAAAGGATAAAAGGAAGGGAAAATGCCCGAGGAGATTGCCTTTGATGAAGAGGTGGCCAAAGAGTTCGCCGCAAAGAACCTGCCTAAGAAAACCAAAGTGGCCTATAATATCCTTGCGCATTTGAGGATGATACTCTCACAATTAAGCATATTGGATGCTCTACTTTTATCCAAAGAGGTACGAGATTCCTTGATCAAGACCTTGCAAAAACCTGATCAGTTTCAAGCCTTTCTTGCGGAAGAGAAGATAAAGAATGAACTGGCAGAGGTCCACAGGGCTGATATTACATTCAACGAGGAAGATTTACTTCTTGGTACATGCGAGTATAATCGACCATTGTATGTTACCGGATACAGCTACGACATCAAGATAGGAAAAATCCTTCTCGATAACGGATTCTCCGTCAACCTCCTTAATGTGAGAGTGCTGAAGGAGACATGTATGAATGTTCAGCATCTTTTCCGAGACAAAATTACTATCTCGGGGTTCGACTCACAGTCATCATGGACGCTTGGATCCGTAATATTGATGCTCCGCTTCGGTCAGCTCATCATCAACATCAAATTCCATGTCATTGATATCAAGACCTGTTATAATGCTCTACTCGGCAAGCCTTACCTACATGAGTACAACGTCGTCCCTTCTGCATAATATCAGTGTATGAAATATTTCAAAGATGGCTTGTAGTACACCGTCACGGGAGAACTCAATCCTTTCTCGATGAATGAGGTACGAAAGTATGAAAATGCAAAATAGTTTCAGCCGGATTTCGAAGATACCGAAAGGTGCCAAAAGTCGGAAAATAAACAAAAATCCGTTGCCACCATCCAGGTTTTCGGAAGTGATACTGAAAAACAAATAATCTACTCAGGGCAACCTCAGAGGGAGAGCGATAAAACCGGGCCTTCGACCCCGATCATTGTCTTTGGCAGCGGCTCCGAAAACGAGACCAATGCAGTATTCTCCATTCGCCCATCGACGCAGACTCTTGTCGAGACGGATCAGAGTCTACATATTATGATGGCTCCATCTCGACATTATAAAAAACTTGACAAGCTCAATATGTAGAGCGTGCGGGATCCGAAAACTTTGTACGTGTCTCCAAGCAAAGTCAAGCTGTACTGCCTGCAGGCATTGCTGAGCATATATGGATTTAAAGAGCTAGGAGGATATACAATGTGGTGCAATTACACGATTGCCCTTATCATTTACCCCTCAAGACGATACATTCATTCCCCAGACTTGTAAATATGTACAAATATTGTGAGGAAATGTGGGGAAGCCACGTGGCAACACACCTGGCCAATGAATGAGGAGTAACTATTTGTCAACTCGATGGGACAGTACTCAGAGGCATTCACATGGGCCATGAAAGCGACAGCATGCATGCGAAGTACCCATTTTACCCCCCACATGACCAAACCACCTAGTGAAAGCAACTGGCAGAAGCAGATTGTTCTAACCGGACAGGACTGAACCTTTCTTTTAACAACTTCGATAATATATATAATTCCAAACCCATAGAGCGCTGGTCGGATCGAGCCTGTTTGGATACCCCCACGCTTAGGTTCGGCTTGTTAAATGCTTCTTTCTCATCTAGGGATGGGATTAGGCCGGGTTGGAAGGGTCTTTTCAGAATTTTTTTACTACAAAAATTAAAACATAAACCCAAATCCCGTCCGAATCCGACGGGTTTATAATATGCTAAATCCGAACCCGCAACTTCGGATTTCGGACGGGTTTGAAGGGATTTCAGGTTTATACGGTGGATCAGTTTTTGAAGGTTTTTCGGGTTTTACCCATATAATTTATGAAAAAAAATTAAAAGTATAATACTTAAATATGTTTTATCAAATATATATGCACAAAATTTACAGTTTGATAAAAATGTATAAATTATATGTGATAGATTTATAAATTACACTTAATAATTGCATTAACCACATATCTGCAATAAATCACAATGGGTATTTTATAATTTTTAGAATTAAATGTCTATATAATATATCAAGTTGGATTGGATATAAAAAGTGTGTTTGGTTCGGGCCTAGGGTTCGAACGAGCGGATTTAACCCTAAACCCATACCCAGCCTGGATTTTTTTTTTTTACCTAATCTTCAACCTGCCCGATCGGGTTCGGACGGGTATAGGATATCTAAAAAACTCGAAAAAACCGGATGGGGTCTGATTGGGTTCGGATCAAACCCAACCCGACTTTAAGCCCTACTTTCAACCAAGTTCTTGCATCCTCTAACAAGTAGAATTGGCTGCCTCCCAATTTATTGTTTGCTGTAAGTCAACGTCTAGATTCGTGCATCCGATCTATCTTTTGGGTATAGGTATATAATATTTTCTTAGAAAAACTTCATAAATTTTCGAATAATATTTCCGTAGATTTCATTAGTTCGCTCGAAATGGAAGTGGGGATGAGTATAGCTGAGTAATCATATTTCCTACATCATGATTCCATAACATAAGGGATCCCAACACATTGGTTCAGGCCAAATCCATATAAGCTCGAGGCCTAGTCCATACCCCAAAGCATCTTGTAGCGTTACTTGTTAGAAATAATTGTCCTAGATGTAAATCAATAATTAACATCGATCTCATACTTTGAGTGCGGAAGCATTTTTGAACCTTAAATTAATCACGGCCTTCACGATCGGTCGTACAATCACATTGGAAAGTACACGCATTTTCATGGATTAAATATCTCTTTGCTTTTGCAATTATCAAAGGATTAGAAGAACCTTTTTGTTGGAGAGACTTTTTATGAGAGAGAGATAGAAAAATCACATACTCTCTTGAGTGAACCCCTGTTCCCTTTTTATAGCCTTTTTGGTGTGGTAGTTCTTTGGTTCGTTTATAAAACTCCAAAATAACTACTTATGGGATTCATCTAAAACTCCAAAATAATCACTTAATAATTAATTAATTAATTTGATGGGTTGGTCAACTCATGGACGTCCAATAACCCAAAACCAACATCTCACATTGGCACATGGTGGACTTTATATTGCCCAAGCTTAATCATATTAATTCTTTTAATCATTTTCCTCTGAGACTACTCATACGGATAAATAAACCGTGCGACCTGCGAGTATCTAGTTTAAAAGCTCTGCATTATACACCTGTTAGGGATGATATAATAGCTACATCCCATTATTGATATTTGTCTCGCTATACCCCGGACTCATTTTGTTACATCAGTCATAATATAGCTAATCTCTCTAAGGCTATATTTGACTCATTTTTATTTCCATACATCCACCATTATGTCCTAATCTTACTAAAAAGCGACATAATTGGTCAACCGGTAAATATATGTAAATGATGTATAGCAAAATAATCATCCTTTCATACACGTATCTTTTCATTTTGGTTCAACTGCTTTTCTAGATATATTTCATAAAACCAAATCTTTCATAGCTATTGAAAATATGCTAAAGTAGATATCATTGAACTAAAACTTTAAGATACAGTCAAAAGCCACATAGGGCAATTTTTTTTCTTTTCGAGGTCATTTTTCTCTTTAAGGACTCGCACGGTAATGAAGCAGGGATTTATTCACTTACTTCCTTTATTGGTCGCTAAGCACACGTGGTATGATTCACGTGCTACGGTGAAATTCTTTAAAGCGTGTGTCTCAAAGTACTTGTCACCGTACAAATCTGAGTTCAGTCGTCTTAAAGCGTCTAACTCGAACTGTCACGCCCCGCTTTCCAGAGTACGCTAAGATAGGCACATGACATAACCAACCATGCTACCTATGGATAGGAAAAATTCTTCCACAGTCATATTACGGCTGTAGAGATATCAAGAACAGAAAAGTAAACTAAACTATCTAGTACATGTCCATAAGTCAGAATAAATGAGTCAAGAAATAATATAATATGCGGAAGCAAAAGATCCAATAAATAAAACACCTGGAAAGTAAAACTGGATACCAACAGGATCCTCACCGCTCGGTCTAACAGCGGCAGTACTCCTGATCAGTCTGCATCAAAGGTAGAAGATCTGGGCCATGCAAAACCCAGACGTCAGTGCGTCATAATATCAACCAATAAAAAAAATAGGGGTAATAAGACATACAGGTATGTGCATGAACAGTGAAACGGGTATAACGGTAATATAAATGAGGACAACGAGGGTAATGTGTAGTGAGTAAGCTAAACTGGTCTACTGGGTTATCTACTCTCAAGTCTTTTGAAATCAATTTGATGAATCATCGATGTAACTCAATAGTATCCCGTGCGTGCCCGGGATCACGGTCTAAGACTCTCGGGCTGAATCCGAGACGTGCCGTAAGGCAGTAAAGGGTGGATAGTATCCCGTGCGTGCCCGGGATCACGGTCTAAGACTCTCGGCTGAATCTAAGACATGCCGCAAGCCAGTAAAGGGTAGTAGGTAATGACGAATGATGTCAGCAGCATCACCCCGGGGCTGGCCTAGCCCGTAAGACTGATCAGTAAAGGTATCAAACTGTCGAGTTACAAGTCAGGTTTCATCATTGATTTCCCCATACCCCCAAGTTATGTGTGTTCAAGTCAGGTATTGAATAAACTGGAGCTAATACCAACACAGGATCGGCAGGTACAAGTTTGTCTGGATAGACAACAGGAAATGTCCGTAGGGACAACAGGTCAGGTTTGTTGGCATTAGTAACAAGATCAGGTAACAGGTAAAGCCATGGTATATCAGGTCAAGTCAGGTAGTATATAGGCATCATGTCATGTCAAGAAGTGCACGGTATCATGTCGTGTCAAATAATAGGTGTATCAAGTCATGTCAGGGGTGCACATCATGTCATGTGGGTGCTCAAAATCAAACTATACTAAGCATGGGTACACAAAACAAGTATGTAGTACTAATGAAATGAACTAGCATGAATGGTATGCACATAGATAGAAAGTCAAAAACATGGATGCACACTGTCGATTAGGATTACACTTGATAGTTCCAAAACTAATTAGATTACACTTTACTAAACAATATTGGGTTATTAAGGAGATCTGTGAATGCGGCTATATGTATTCTATTCGATATGGATGCGGATGGATATCATATAACCTTTAAATGATAACTAGTTAATACACGATATTCAATTAAACAATGGGAACGGTTATATGCAATTTGATGCGATATACTATACTATGATATGTGACAAGATAAGTTGCATATGCTAGATATGAAATGATAAGAACGGATGCATATGGTCCTTATAAAATTGTGAAACAAGTACTATGGATGCACGGTTTGAAATTCAATAATTATACTTATTAAAAATAGATGCATAAAATGTAATGTAGTATGTAGCAATGTAACCTTGCCTCGATCGGATCACGATACGGGACGCGCACGCAGCATCCAATGTCGGCAAATGTTGCAACATCCACACGCGCACATGGGACAGGTCCAGGCACATCAAGAAGTTAACCACGCAAGTAGGGGACGTCCACAGAGTCGCCCGGATCAGCGGCGGCGAGCACGGCTCCGGCGGTTGACCGGAAAACGGAATCAAGAAAGAGAAAGAGAAAGAAGAAGAAAGAAGAAGAAGAAATGAGAGATGAAGCTTGCACTGGGGTTGGTATGGCTCGGGTCATGGACAGAGGAGGCGATGGAGTGATGATGAGTCGCGGGTCACCGGCGATGGGGTTTGCCGGCGAAGTGCAGTGGGTGTGCAAGGGGTTGCAGGAGGTGCTCGGGTTCATGGGAAAGTGGCTGCAGGGGATGGAGAGGGAAGGGGAGAGGAGAAGAGGAAGGTCGACGGTGATGGTGACAAGGGCGGTCGGCGACGGCGAGGGCAAAGGCTGATGGTTCGGAGAAGGTGGGTGTGCAGGCTCGGGAGAACAGAGGAAGCTCGGGTTCTTGGGGAGAAGGAGGGAGGAAGGTGAGGTCGTGGTTGTGGAGAGGAGAGACTGACGAGTATGGCCGGTGGTGAGGCCGACGAGATGGAGGAAAGGATCACCAGCGAGGAGGGTGATAGTTCTAGGTCGTGGGGTGTGCAGGGAAACCATGGGGAGGCGAGAAGGAGGAGAGAGAGTTGACGAGGTCGAGGAGACGAGAGAGGCGAGGATGGTGTCGACGAGGCGACTGGCGCGACGACGACGGACGGCAAGGGCTCGGGTGTGGGTTTTCTCGCGAGGAGGTGAAAAGAAGGAAGAAGGAAGAGGAGAGAGATGTATAATATAAAAGGTTTTAATAATATAATATATAAATAATTATATGTACATAAAGAAAGAGAGAGAAAAGAGAGAGAGAGAGAGAAGGTTGAGAGAGAGAGAGTATGCGAGAGGAGAGAGATAAAGAAGTAGATAGAGATCGAGATGAGAGAGAGAGAGAGGTGAACAGTAAAGAGATATAAACTTATATTTTTGTGAGGGGAGAGAGAAAGAGATAGCGTGGGTGTGAGAGAGAAGAGTGGGACCCAGGGAAAGGAAAAAGAGAGAGGGAGTTGGTAAATGGTTTTGATTTTAATTTTATAAAAGATTTATTTGTTAAAAAAACATATTATCAGTTAACGAGATTTTAAATGTATAAATTTAAAATAAATATTAAATAGATTTGAATTTAGGCGGGATACAAAATATTCCAAAACGCGCCCGGGTCGGGTCTAAAAATTCAGATTTAAAATATGAAAAATATATGCGACAAATTCAAAGTGAATGCTCAGGTAATGAAAAAGCATATCCCCAAGAACGGATGCACGTACGTGCGCGCAGCCATCCAAATACGTCCGTTTCACTGAACGGCATGAGAACACGATGCGCGGACGCTACCACGGGGTTAGGGGTATCATGCGGACCATGAAATGCAATTTTAATTTATTTTCCGTGACTTAAAATGTTATATGGTAAAAGATGCCATGCCAGGTAAAATGCCAGTATGCGATAAAGTTAAAAGTGTACAAGTCTACATAACAAGTCAGGGTGATTCATAAATATGAATTAAACAAGTTTCAAGCGAGCGGGTCGGGTCGAATACAATGTAAAATGTATAATACCATTCGCACCAAAAATACGATAAATCAAGAAAATACCACAGGTAAGAAAATACGGGAACTGAAATTGGTATAAATGAACTAGGTTGTTACATTATGCCCAACTACAAAAAGAATTTCGTCCTCGAAATTCCAAGAATAAGAAGGGATAAACAAACAACAAACTACAAGAATAGATGTGGAAACTTCTGCCGGATTTCATCTTCTCGTTCCCAAGTTGATTCTCCATGCGAGCGATTATCACAAGAAATAAGCACGAAAGGGATAACCTTGTTCTTAAGAACCTTTTCTCTTCGATCCATAATCGACATCGGTCGCTCCTCAAAAGTCAAATCTTCACGTACAGTTAACTCAGAATGATCCAGCACGTGTGTGTTACCTCGAACACAATTACGGAGTTGAGATACGTGAAACACGTCATGAACATTCTCCAAAGATTGCGGTAACGCCAAACGATACGCCACTTCTCCAACACGCTCCAAAATCTCGAAAGGCCCAACGAATCGAGGACTAAGTTTTTCTCGACTCCCAAAGCGAATCACTCCTCTAATCGGCGATATCTTCAAGAATACCGGATTACCAACAGTGAACTCTAGAGGTCTTCTCGATATATCTGCCCAACTCTTCTGTCAGTCTTGTGCTACTTTCATATGATTCCGGATAGTGTTAACTTTCTCCACTGTCTGCACGATCAAATCCGGTCCCAACAATCTTCGTTCTCCAACATCGTCCCAACAAACAGGTGAACGACACTTGCGACCATATAATGCTTCGAATGGAGCCATCTGAATAGTCGCCTGAAAACTGTTGTTGTACGAAAACTCCACCAAGTGTAGATGATCCTTCCATGAACTTTTGAAGTCTAACATGCAAGCTCTCAACATGTCTTCAAGAGTTTGGATCGTTCTCTCCGATTGTCCATCTGTCTGAGGTTGATAAGCTGTGCTAAATTTCAATCGCATCCCCAAACTTTCCTGTAAACTCCTCCAGAAGTGTGATAAGAATCGGGTGTCACGGTCGGACACGATGCTCACAGGTACTCCATGCAATCTCACAATCTCCTGCATGTACCGTTCTGCCAACGCTTCCGTTGATTGACCAACTCGAAATGGTATGAAATGAGCTGCCTTGGTCAATCTATCAACAATCACCCAATCTGTATTGTTGCCCTTTGGACTCCGCGGTAAAGCCGTCACGAAATCCATTGTTATATGTTCTCACTTCTATTGAGGAATCGGAAGTGGTTGCAATAAACCAGCAACTCTTTGATATTCAGCCTTGACTTGCTGACACACCAAGCACTTGCCACAAAGCGGGCAATCTCCTGTTTCATGCTTTCCCACCAGAAATGCTGTCGTATATCTCGGTACATCTTCGTGCCTCCTGAATGTACGGAATACGCGGAACTGTGTGCCTCCTTCATAATTTCTTCGTGAATATCTCCTTTTGGCACACACAAACGGCTACCATATCGCAACGAATCATCTCCATGAATTAACAAGTCCATTCGAAGTCCAGTTTCAACATGTTCTCGAAACCTTTGCAATCTTGGGTCCTTCGATTGCGCTGCTTTAATACTCTCGATCAATGACGACTGTACTTGCAGCTACATCAACTATCCCGAAGAATGCGGTAGCATAATCTCCAACTCGAATCTCCGAAAAATCTTCAATAAATTCCTTCTGTGCAGTCAACATCCGAATTGCTGGTAACCGACTAAGCGCATCTGGCACTACATTAACTTTCCCCGGATGGTACTTAAGATCAAGATCGTAGTCAGCCATCAGCTCCAACCATCTACGCTGCCGCATATTAAACTCTTTCTGTGTGAACACATACTTTAGGCTTTTGTGATCGGTGAATACTTCGACCCTTTCGCCCAATAAGTAGTGTCTCCAAATCTTCAAAGTGAAAATCACTGCTGCAAGCTCCAACTCATGAGTTGGGTAATTGTTCTCATGGATCTTCAACTGTCTTGATGCGTAAGCTATAACCTTCCCATGCTGCATCAAAACACATCCCAAACCTTTCCCAGATGTGTCGCTATGAATCACCAATCCTTCGGAACCGTCTGGTACGGTCAAAATGGGAGCAGTTATCAATCTCTGCTTCAACGCCTCAAAAGCCGACGCACACTTATCCGTCCATACGAACGGCACTTCCTTGCACGTAAGCTTGGACAAAGGCTCAGCCAAACGAGCAAAATTCTCCACGAACCGTCTGTAATATCCGGCAAGTCCAAGGAAACTTCTGATCTCTGCTACATTCTTCGGAATCGGCCAATCTTGAACTGCTGCAATCTTCTCAGGATCAACGGCGATTCCATTTCCAGATACGACATGCCCCAAAAACTTCACTTCTTCAAGCCAAAACCCGCATTTGCTCATCTTTGCATATAGTCTTTCTTGCCTCAATGTCTGCAGTGCGATCTTCAAGTGTTCAGCATGCTCATCAAGGCTTCTCGAGTAGACCAGAATATCATCGATGAACACCACTATAAACTGGTCCAAGAACGGTGAAAAGATTCGGTTCATCAAGTCCATAAATATCGCAGATGCATTCGTGACTCCGAATGGCATCACTAAATACTCGTAATGTCCATACCGAGTTCGGAACACAGTCTTGCAAATATCTTTTGATTTAACTCGGACCTGATAATATCCGGATCGCAATTCCTGTTAGTTGTATGTATGCCCTAGAGGCCAGTATTGTACAGATGATGTATATTATATTGGATGCTTGGACATATATAGAGATGACTTTCTTGCTCGATATGATAGTATGCTATCTGGTTGCTCTTTATCTTAACATGTACACTTGTCTCTTTAAACTGTCTTATAGTTACATGTTGGTAAAGCCCTTAGGATGTGTACTTGACTACCTGGACTATGATGCAGATCATACTAGTGGGGACATGGTAGTCCATAGGTACATCCTTCAGGTCCCTAGTCGTGGGTGTATCGAGATGGGGCATCGATATACCAGTATAGACTAGCGTATACGCTTCTCGACCCATGAGATGGACGATGGATGATCCCATATCCATTGGTGTTTGACATCAGAGATGGTATACGGGTGCTCAGTGGAGACTGGGTACACTGGACGGACTCGCCGAGAACTCCCAGATGGTATTATACCTCACGTCAGATGGCAGTTCTCAGGTGACACTTGTGCAGGTTAGTCTGTAAACCCGAGATCGTCATAGAGTCTTGTGTGATTCCTACTGTATTTTGATCTCCACCTTACCACGTCCATGAGGGCGTGCAAAACGGTGGTTTTTGGGTACAGTCCCGAGTCACATGGAGGCAATGAGCGATAGGAGGGGTTTCGTCTCTCCCGGTATTAGGGGTTGATGTTGCACTGTGCTCGATTGGCCGTAACAGGGAAGTCCCTGGCCAGGGCTGATCAGAGATTTGCTGGTAAGTGTTACCAGTAGTTTCTCGACCCGTTATGAGCCTCACATCGGCACGACTTATCGGTTACTGGGGTCTGACGTTTATCACCCCTAGACTTGATATGCGACATATCAGACGAACAGACCGAACTGCACGGTAAGTGTTACTGGTTGGATTCACAGGAGTGTCAGCGGGCTTGCTCGTCGATCTTCTGATCGCTCAATACCTGGGTGGCCGTTACGTTTAGCAGACCGCTTGCGGCTTGTGGGTGCTTGATATGATCATCATCTGCTGCCGGCGTATTGACGAGTCTTTAGAGTCCTACACAGAGGTTTCCTGGCTCAAGCGAAACGAAATAGGAGCGCATATGAGATATGTGCGGGACCAAGAATAATGCGTGTATGTGATACCGTATTTCATTCTCGCGATGAATGTTTCGATTGGCTGTATGCAATATAACCTAGTTATCGAATCATTGATTCGATAAATCGATACATTGAATACTAGTCGGTTATGTGCGATATGACCGGATCATTGAATCAAGTGTTGATTTAATGATTTAATGTATAATTATATATTTGATATATTACTTTGCATTAACTAGTATTGGTTCATTTTAAAAGGATTTTCTCACTTGTTGTGCACATTGTATATGTGATATATTTTTGTGTGCACTTGATTGTATCATGTTTGATGATACATGCTAACTTGAGTTTGTGTAAAGATTAAACCATGGTTATATGAATGGTTAGGGTTTTGTTTACTTATTCATTTATTTATATTGATTATTTATTTTGGAAAAGAAAAGGGAAATGGTTGCTTTCCTTGGTTCTTTCATGAAGCTTCACGAAGAGTTGAAAAGGTTGACCATTTTGTTTTCTTCTCTTAACCTAACCATTCACCTAACCCTAGTTTGCTCTCTACACTTGACCATAGTTAAGATATGATAAGTATTCATATTGTTATTCTTTTTAAAAGATAACTCATGATATTCTATCTTCTTCTTCTTCCTCTTGATCAAGAAGAAAGCTTGATTCCATTAATGACATCTTGAGAAAAATAGTGAGAAATCCAATTCTAAAGTGAACCCACCTCCTATTTCTTCACCCTCTACCTCTTGCCAAGTAGTATAGGGTGTTTTCTTCACAAGTTTCACGACTTGGTGAAGTTAGAGCTTGATCTTGTGTTGCCTCGACGTAGATCTTCTTCGGCATCGAAGCCGACGATCTAGCCCGCCCATTTCTCCGATGAAGCCGATGCTAGAGTCCGGGATCCGACATGGACAGCGAGAGGACGTCTACGTGGAGCTAAGGAAGTGGAGAACCGGATCTACAAAGGTTGTAGCCTCTTTCTTTTAGTTAAAATGTTAACTAGATTCACTTTTCGCCTAATCTCTAGTCAACGAATCCGTATTAGGGTTTCTCGGCACTTGTAAAATTTAAAATTGGCATGGTTGATGCCTTGTGAGACCTCATTAGTGTGCCTAGGAACCCTACAGTGGTATCAGAGCCAAGCTAGAGCCTTAGGCGAAGTCTAGACGACGTTTGAAATCCGAACGAACATCGAAACCCTAATTTTTCATGCTCTCTAGACTTTTTTCAAAAACTGGGTTTTTTTCAGATTAAAAATGCTTAAAAAATTCAGCAGGGAATTCTAAGAATTACGGTGCAAAAATTATCTCATGATATGTTTAAAGCGCGGCGGAACCGCGGCTGAAGCCTGGCTTCTGCGGCGGTTCTGTGGCCAAATGATGGGATCTGCTTCCAAAGTTTGCACAGTAATTCATGTTTTCAGGTGCTGAGTTTTCTAGGAATTTTTAATATGCACTCAACAGTTGAGTATTCTAGGGTTGTATTGGGAATCGTAGTTTCGATCAGATTATCAAGCTTTGTCTATGTGTTTTTCCGGATAATTTTAGAATATGTTAAAAAGTTCGACCGGATGTAAATTCCCAATCTTTTCCCTGCCGGGAAATTTCCAATTGTTGGACTTTTCCGTAGTTTAATGACGTTCTAAGTAGTGCAAGTAACGCGATGGTCTCTCTAGAAGACAACAAACCTTAACTCGATTATGTGACCGTCTTGAACTGCCCTTTGAACCTTAGGGTTTGGGGCAGTACGGCGTGCCACATGTGAGGCGTTGGCTTGACCCTTCTACGGCTGGACCGTTGGTACTGAGGCATGAAGTGAATGTCTTTGAACCTATTTCATGTGTTGAACGGTTTCGGGAAAACTTGGGTGTTCGAATGTTCGATCGGAAAGTTTAATATTTTCTATTTATCCGGAATGGGATACAATAATTGGAATTCACAAACAGTTATGAGATAACTGAATGAATGTTATAAATCTAGCGGTTTAGTTTCACTTGATATTGAAAAGAGTTTTCGATAATTAGACTAAAATGCGGGGTTTATAATTGTTAGGCATGTGATGTCTAAGTATTTCATTTGATTAGGCATGCGATGTCTAAAGAGGTTGTGGATTCCAACTGTTGTAGTTTTACACTTTCTTTTCTGTGACCGTAAGTGTAATATGTGATATCGCCGGTTTCGTTGCTATATGTCAACGAAAATTGGGATGCGCATATTTACTTACGTTGATGACATATGATGTTATGTGTTGCTGGATATGTTATATTGGATCGTCGTGTTTGAGTAGCCGGGGTTTTTTTTTTATGTGAGATGAGTGTTTTTCATTTTCATTCATGTAAAAACTTGTATGTAATATTCTTTTATTTGGGGCACTTCCAGGTTGCGGAAGATGTCACCTTTTGTATATTATTTACTTTTCCGCATTAGGATAGACCCAAGGAGGGGAGCACAAGTAACCGGGTTCTAGGGTCCAGTGGGAGACCATCTCGAGGAGTCGAGTCCGGGTCTCCTAACCCTGGAATTAGTAGGGTTGGTTGCCGCTCTCGTAGGGGTCTAGGGGTGTGGGATTGGCTATTCATCACGACCGTGGAATCCGTATTTTATACTGGCTCGTATTAAAAACACGGACATCCTAGTATATCCAATATTTCATATGATATTTTCTGCTGCGATATCTGTGATGTGATCATTTGATATGTTCTATGATAGATACAGTATATAGTATATATGATATATTATATAGACGTTACTTATGTTTTACATCCGCGCTAGCCCTGCCCCGCTCTGCCGTTAGTTACCTAACCTAACGGTGCACGAGGGGACATCGAAGCGAATGCGGATGACATAAGTGTACGTCGTATTTATCTGTGATGTTTAGGTATATAAATGATGGGACTTCATTAATGTGATTAATGAAAGAAAAGAAACCTAAAAGATGTTGTAGAATCAAATTTTAAACAAAAAGGGTAGCTACAGTTTTGCTCTGCATAGCGGTATATATGATATACCCTGCACCTTATTCGATGAGGAAAGGGCCGACGATCCCTTCACCGGGAGTGACCCCTTTAGCAATAACTGGCAGATGCTACACACTCGGTTTGCTTTTGATTGCTTTTGGAGTTTTGCTTTGCACAGCGATATATATGATATATCCTGCACCTCATTCGACAAGGAAAGGGCCGACGATCCCTTTACCGGGAGTGACCCCTTTAGCAAAACTAGCAAAGCCTCAAAATCACTCCATTTCAAAACTTCACTTGATTCTACAATGATATCAAGTTCATTACGCAATAGGTTTTCAGAAAAACCTGTCGTAGCCCTCCGTCATTTCAGATAAGAACTGTTTAGTATTCGTGCTGCGTTTGTTGGCCTTTATCAAGGCGTAGTGTGCGGTAGCTGAATAGTGCTTATCTGCTTGTGCATGTGATGCAGATTGTTTCAGGGTAGTCGTACGACCTTGTTGGCTTTTGTCAAGGGCCGTGCGGGTGGGTTTGATTCAATCAAGAAATGACGGGTTGAACTTGACTAGCAGCCTATGATTTGTTGGCCTTTGTCAAGGTCATAGGACGCAAGGGGCAAAAATATTATCGGGAATTTCAAGTGTTGAAATTTGCAATGAGATTGCATACCTTCTATGAGATAGTTGGATCCCGATACCCACTGCGAGTAAGAGTTACTCCTGGGAGAGTTTTACACATTACAATTAGCCGATCAAGTAGGTGTCTAGAAAGGTGTCAACGGGGTTACGCCTCTGGGAAAACGAGGTTTACTTTAATTAGGTCCGTGCGAAAGCACGGGGAACCTCCCTCAAAGTACCGACACTGGCCTGGCTGAAAGATTGGCGAAGTTGTAGGGTGTAATTAATCCCGGCTAGTCTTTCCTTTTAGGGTTTGAAGGAAGATTTGATAAAAACCAGTGGGAGCCATCCTGATTAGATAAGATAATAACCAATCTGATCTTGCAAGAGCATACGCTAAAGTGTTTTCTTCTCTCTCTCTCCAGGTAGCGACCATTTCATGTCCTAATCAAGATAATAATATGGATGTATTGACTGAACCCGCATGTTATACTGTGCTGGGGAACGTTGGTTCCGTTCTTTCTTATAAGAGTTATAGGAATGAACAGGACATAGGGGAATACCAGGATTCCCATGCCACCCGAATGAAGAAAGTACACGTTGATGCATTTTCTTCGGGTGTGTTCGTTACAGAGAACTGTTTTTCCGTTTGCCCTACGTCCTGGGTATTAGATACCGGGTCAGGATCCCATATATGTAATCAGTTACATGGGCTAAGGAAAGGTAGAGAACTTGGAGAAGGTGATAAAGACATAAGAGTTGGAAATGGTGCAATTGTTGCAGCTAAGACTGTCGGGGAATATCACCTTGCATTACCAACTGGTAATACATTGGTTCTGAACAAATGCTATTACATGCCGAACCTGATATGCAACATTATATCAGTTTCTTTATTGAGTAAAGAGGGATATAATTTTGTATTACAGGATAATGTTATGAACATTTTCCGTAACCAAAAGTTGGTTGGATCAGGCACGTTATGCAATGTCAGTTATGTTCTAAATCAATCCAGAGTTCTAAGTATAACAAACACACACAAGAGGAAGAGTTCTGAACTGAACGAATCCTTCTTGTGGCATTGTAGACTGGGTCACATCAATGCGACACGACTGGCTAAGTTGTATAAGGATAGATATTTAAATCCGTTTGAATTTTCATCTTATGACACTTGCCAGTCATGTCTCAAAGGCAAGATGACCAAAACTCCGTTTACGGGACACGGAGAAAGAGTTACGGAACTTTTGGGACTAATACATAGTGATGTATGCGGTCCCATGTCTACACATGCAAGGGATGGTTCTTCGTACTTCATTACATTCACTGACGATCTCTCTAGATTCGGATATGTGTTCCTGATGAAACACAAATCAGAAGCTTTTGAGAAATTTAGGGAATATAAACAAGAAGTTGAAAACCAAACCGGAAAAAGTATTAAAATCCTTCGATCTGATCGAGGAGGTGAATACTTGAGCAATGAATTCCTGGACTTCCTAAAAGAGAATGGGATTCTCTCTCAGCTGACTCCTCCATATACACCACAGCACAACGGTGTATCAGAATGGAGGAACCGCACCCTATTAGATATGGTGCGCTCTATGATGAGCACAGCTGAGTTACCTATTTCCTTCTGGGGATATGCGCTGGAAACAGCAGCATACCTATTGAATCAAGTTCCAACTAAATCTGTACCTACCACACCATATGAGATATGGAGTGGGAAGAGACCATGTCTTAAACGAGTTAAGATATGGGGTTGCCCGGCCTATGTCAAAAAGCAAAATCCGGACAAACTCGAGGCACGGTTAGTTCTATGCAAGTTTGTGGGATATCCCAAACATTTACATGGATATCTTTTCTACCATGCAGAGGAACAAAAAGTGTTTGTTTCTCGACATGCCACCTTTTTGGAAAAGGAATTTTTTGCAAAAGAAATTAGTGGGGATAAGGTAGAACTGGAAGAAATTCCGGCTACACAAACTCAAACTGAAGATTTAGTGGAACCAGAGGATTCAGTAGCTCCCGACGAACCCCAGCCTCTCCGCCGATCTAGTAGGGTTCCTCGCCAACCTGAGAGATACTACGGTTTTCTCATGGATGGTGGGAGCGAGGATTGCATCATGGAGGATGATGACCCAACTAGCTTCGAGCAGGCCATCACGAGTAGGGACTCAAGGAAATGGCTGGATGCTATGCGGTCCGAGATGGAATCCATGTACACCAACAAAGTATGGACTTTGGAAATTGCTCCTGAAGGGGTAAAACCCATTGGGAGCAAGTGGATCTTCAAGAAAAAACTTGGTGTAGATGGGAAAGTGGAGACTTTCAAAGCTAGACTTGTTGCAAAGGGTTTTCGTCAAAGACCAGGTGTGGACTATGACGAAACCTTTTCTCCAGTGGCTATGCTTAAATCCATCCGGATCATGCTTGCCATCGCTGCATATCATGATTACGAAATCTGGCAAATGGATGTTAAGACCGCCTTTCTAAATGGTGATTTAGAAGAGTGCGTGTACATAACTCAGCCAGAGGGCTTCGTAGACAGTGGGAGCAGCGGGAAGGTGTGCAAGCTGCTTAAATCCATTTATGGATTAAAGCAAGCATCGCGGAGTTGGAACATCTGCTTTGACGTCGTTATCAAAGAGTTTGATTTCGTCAAAATCCCAGATGAACCTTGTATTTACAAGAAGGTGGCAGAGAGTAAGGTAGTCTTCCTCGTATTGTACGTGGACGACATACTCTTGATAGGAAATGATATTCCTATGCTGCAATCGGTCAAGCTCTTCTTATCACAAAGATTCTCAATGAAAGATCTTGGTGATGCCTCCTGCATATTGGGAATTAGGATCTATAGAGATAGATCCAAAAGGATATTGGGATTGTCCCAATCCAGGTACATTGACACCATACTAAAGAGGTTTAGTATGGAAGAATCCAAGCGTGGGAACTTACCCACGATCTCTGAAGTCACTCTCTCCAAAGAGATGTCTCCCAAGACTGATTTGGAGAGAGCTCGCATGCAAGGGATAACCTATGCTTCGGCTGTAGGCTCTATCATGTACGCGATGCTATGTACCAGACCCGATGTAGCATACTCACTAAGTGTAGTGAGAAGGTATCAAGCTGATCCTGGAGAGAGTCACTGGACAGCTGTGAAGAGCATTCTCAAGTACTTGCGAAGGACTAAAGAGATGCTCTTGGTGTATGGTAACGGAGAACTCCAAGTGGAGTCCTTTACCGATTCGAGCTTCCAGAGTGATAAGGACGACTCTAAGTCGCAGTCGGGATTTGTCTTTACCCTTTACGGAGGGGCGGTTAGCTGGAAGAGTTCCAAGCAGGAAACCGTGGCAGACTCGACGATGGAGGCTGAATACATCGCTGCCAACGATGCTGCTAAAGAGGCTGTCTGGATCAAGAAGTTCATTACTGAACTTGGAGTGGTTCCATCCATTGAGCATCCAATACCTTTGTATTGTGATAACAATGGAGCGGTGGCTTTGGCCAAGGAACCCAGGTCCTATCAGCGATCCAGGCATATTCTGAGGCGGTATCACCTGATACGGGAGATAGTTGATCGCCGGGAGATCGAGGTCAGGAGGGTTGACATGAAGAACAACACGGCGGATCCACTCACGAAGGCCATTCCCCAGATACAGTTTGAGAGACTCTTCGGGATGCTCGGTATGCGATACTACAGCAGCTGACCCTAGTGCAAGTGGGAGATTGTTAGTTGTATGTATGCCCTAGAGGCCAGTATTGTACAGATAATGTATATTATATTGGATGCTTGGACATATATAGAGATGACTTTCTTGCTCGATATGATAGTATGCTATCTGGTTGCTCTTTATCTTAACATGTACACTTGTCTCTTTAAACTGTCTTATAGTTACATGTTGGTAAAGCCCTTAGGATGTGTACTTGACTACCTGGACTATGATGCAGATCATACTAGTGGGGACATGGTAGTCCATAGGTACATCCTTCAAGGTCCCTAGTCGTGGGTGTATCGAGACGGGGCATCGATATACCAGTATAGACTAGCGTATACGCTTCTCGACCCATGAGATGGGCGATGGATGATCCCATATCCATTGGTGTTTGACATCAGAGATGGTATACGGGTGCTCAGTGGAGACTGGGTACACTGGACGGACTCGCCGAGAACTCCCAGATGGTATTATACCTCACGTCAGATGGCAGTTCTCAGGTGACACTTGTGCAGGTTAGTCTGTAGACCCGAGATCGTCATAGAGTCTTGTGTGATTCCCACTGTGCTTTGATCTCCACCTTACCACGTCCATGAGGGCGTGCAAAACGGTGGTTTTTGGGTACAGTCCCGAGTCACATGGAGGCAATGAGCGATAGGAGGGGTTTCGTCTCTCCCAGTATTGGGGGTTGATGTTGCACTGTGCTCGATTGGCCATAACAGGGAAGTCCCTGGCCAGGGCTGATCAGAGATTTGCTGGTAAGTGTTACCAGTAGTTTCTCGACCCGTTATGAGCCTCACATCGGCACGACTTATCGGTTACTGGGGTCTGACGTTTACCACCCCTAGACTTGATATGCGACATATCAGACGAACAGACCGGACTGTACGGTAAGTGTTACTGGTTGGATTCACAGGAGTGTGAGCGGGCTTGCTCGTCGATCTTCTGATTGCTCAATGCCCGGGTGGCCGTTACGTTTAGCAGACCGCTTGCGGCTTGTGGGTGCTTGATATGATCATCATCTGCTGCCGGCGTATTGACGAGTCTTTAGAGTCCTACACAGAGGTTTCCTGGCTCAAGCGAAACGAAATAGGAGCGTATATGAGATATGTGCGGGACCGAGAATAATGCATGTATGTGATACCGTATTTCATTCTCGCGATGAATGTTTTGATTGGTTGTATGCAATATAACCTAGTTATCGAATCATTGATTCGATAAATCGATACATTGAATACTAGTCGGTTATGTGCGACATGACCGGATCATTGAATCAAGTGTTGATTTAATGATTTAATGTATAATTATATATTTGATATATTACTTTTCATTAACTAGTATTGGTTCATTTTAAAAGGATTTTCTCACTTGTTGTGCACATTGTATATGTGATATATTTTTGTGTGCACTTGATTGTATCATGTTTGATGATACATGCTAACTTGAGTTTGTGTAAAGATTAAACCATGGTTATATGAATGGTTAGGGTTTTGTTTACTTATTCATTTATTTATATTTATTATTTATTTTGGAAAAGAAAAGGGAAATGGTTGCTTTCCTTGGTTCTTTCATGAAGCTTCATAAAGAGATGAAAAGGTTGACCATTTTGTTTTCTTCTCTTAACCTAACCATTCACCTAACCCTAGTTTGCTCTCTACACTTGACCATAGTTAAGATATGATAAGTATTCATATTGTTATTCTTTTTAAAAGATAACTCATGATATTCTATCTTCTTCTTCTTCCTCTTGATCAAGAAGAAAGCTTGATTCCATTAATGACATCTTGAGAAAAATAGTGAGAAATCCAATTCTAAAATGAACCCACCTCCTATTTCTTCACCCTCTACCTCTTGCCAAGTAGTATAGGGTGTTTTCTTCACAAGTTTCACGACTTGGTGAAGTTAGAGCTTGATCTTGTGTTGCCTCGACGTAGATCTTCTTCGGCATCGAAGCCGATGACCTAGCCCGCCCATTTCTCCGATGAAGCCGATGCTAGAGTCCGGGATCAGACATGGACAGCGAGAGGACGTCTACGTGGAGCTAAGGAAGTGGAGAACCGGATCTACAAAGGTTGTAGCCTCTTTTCTTTTAGTTAAAATGTTAACTAGATTCACTTTTCGCCTAATCTCTAGTCAACGAATCCGTATTAGGGTTTCTCGGCACTTGTAAAATTTAAAATTGGCATGGTTGATACCTTGTGAGACCTCATTAGTGTGCCTAGGAACCCTACAATTCCAGCTTCAAGAATACCCTCGTGCCACTAAGCTGCTCAATAATTCGCCAATGCGAGGGATCGGGTACTTGTTTTTAACAGTCACCCGGTTTAATTCTCGATAATCGATGCACATCCTCCTTGTGCCATCTTTCTTCTTTACTAGAAGAACTGGAGCTCCCCAAGGTGAATTACTGCTGTGAATCCAACCTTTCTCAAGCAATTCGGCAACCTGCTTCTTGATTTCTTCCAACTCCACTGGTGCCATCAGATAATACACCTTTGAGATTGGCGCTGCACCAGGAACAAGATCAATCACGAACTCCACATCTCGTTTTGGCGGTAAACCCAAGATGTCCTCGAACACGTCCATGAACTATCGAACAACAGCTGGTGCTTCCTCCTGCAAAACAAAATCCGGATGTCCGGGAATCTGGAAAATCACTTTCCTTTGCTTACAATCAATATGAGCGTAGAAAGTGCCGAGAAAATCCATTCCCAAGACAACAACGAACAAAGGGATGCATCAGAATTGAATAATTCTAATGCGGGGAATACATGAACAAGTAAGATACTAAGATGACTTCATCCGAAGTCCAGATACTGAAGAGGATTACGCACGGTAAACATGATTCAAGCTTGCGATAAAACAATAACTGGTAAGCAATGAAACTAAGAGAAACAAGGTAATATAATGATCATAAAACAAGGAAATGAATCAAAACTAGAATTCCAAGTTACTTAAATAGAGTACCGCATTGTAACCATGCTGCAGTTCATGGGTACAATTACATAACTCCACTCAAGTCGCCCAAATCCTAGTATCAGAATCAAGAAACAGGGAGGAACAATAGGGAACCAAAAAGGTTTCAAGTCGAAATGCAAAAGGGTTTGCATATCGTCAAGGCAAAGGAGAGGAGAAAGATATGATTCAAGAATCATGACAGCAATGTGGCAGGACATGTTCCTAATCACGGATTTTCTGATTCGTGTATTGGGTCCAATACCCAACTACAAAAGAATCAAACCCGATTAACCTATATCCTATGGCTCTGATTCCAAACAAACCATGTCACACCCCGCTTCCCAGAGTACGCTAAGATAGGCACGTGACATAGCCAACCATGCTACCTGTGGATAGGAAAAATCCTTCCACAGTCACATTACGGCTGTAGAGATATCAAGAACAGGAAAGTAAACTAAACTATCTAGTACATGTCCATAAGCCAGAATAAATGAGTCAAGAAATAATATAATATGCGGAAGCAAAAGATTCAATAAATAAAACACCTGAAAAGTAAAACTGGATACCAACAGGATCCTCACCGCTCGGTCTAACAGCGGCATTACTCCTGATCAGTCTGCAACAAAGGTAGAGGATCTGGGCCATGCAAAACCCAGACGTCAGTGCGTCATAATATCAATCAATAAAATAAACAAGGGTAATAAGACATACAGGTATGTGCATGAACAGTGAAACAGGTATAACGGTAATATAAATGAGGACAGTGAGGGTAATGTGTAATGAGTAAGCTAAACTGGTCTACTGGGTTATCTACTCTCAAGTCTTTTGAAATCAATTTGATGAATCATCGATGTAACTCAATAGTATCCCGTGCATGCCCGGGATCACGGTCTAAGACTCTCGGGCTGAATCCGAGACGTGCCGCAAGGCAGTAAAGGTGGATAGTATCCCGTGCGTGCCCGGGATCACGGTCTAAGACTTTCGGCTGAATCCGAAACGTGCCGCAAGCCAATAAAGGGTAGTAGGTAATGACGAGTGATGTCAGCAGCATCACCCCGGGGCTGGCCTAGCCCGTAAGACTGATCAGTAAAGGTATCAAACTGTCGAGTTACAAGTCAGGTTTCATCATTGATTTCCCCATACCCCCAAGTTATGTGTGTTCAAGTCAGGTATTGAATAATCTGGAGCTAATGCCAACACAGGATCGGCAGGTACAAGTTTGTCTGGATAGACAACAGGAAATGTCCGTAGGGACAACAGGTCAGGTTTGTTGGCATTAGTAACAAGATCAGGTAACAGGTAAAGCCATGGTACATCAGGTCAAGTCAGGTAGTATATAGGTATTATGTCATGTCAAGAAGTGCACGGTATCATGTCGTGTCAAGTAATAGGTGTATCAAGTCATGTCAGGGGTGCACATCATGTCACGTGGGTGCTCAAAATCAAACTATACTAAGCATGGGTACACAAAACAAGTATGTAGTACTAATGAAATGAACCAGCATAAATGGTATGCACATAGATAGAAAGTCAAAAACATGGATGCACACTGTTGATTAGGATTACACTTGATAGTTCCAAAACTAATTAGATTACACTTTACCAAACAATATTGGGTTATTAAGGAGATCTGTGAATGCGGCTATATGTATTCTATTCGATATGGATGCGGATGGATATCATATAACCTTTAAATGATAACTAGTTAATGCACGATGTTCAATTAAACAATGGGAACGGTTATATACAATTTGATGTGATATACTATACTATGATATGTGACAAGATAAGTTGCATATGCTAGATATGAAATGATAAGAACGGATGCATATGGTCCTTATAAAACTGTGAAACAAGTACTATGGATGCACGGTTTGAAATTCAATAATTATACTTATTAAAAATAGATGCATAAAATGTAATGTAGTATGTAGCAACGTAAACTTGCCTCGATCGGATCACGATACGGGATGCGCACGCAGCGTCCAATGTCGGCAAATATTGCAACATCCACACGCGCACACGGGACAGGTCCAGGCACATCAAGAAATTAACCACGCAAGTAGGGGACGTCCACAGAGTCGCCCGGATCAGCGGCAGCGAGCACGGCTCCGGCGGTTGACCGGAAAACGGAATCAAGAAAGAGAAAGAGAAAGAAGAAGAAAGAAGAAGAAGAAAGGAGAGATGAAGCTTGCACTGGGGTTGGTATGGCTCGGGTCATGGACAGAGGAGGCGATGGAGTGATGATGAGTCGCGGGTCATCGGCGATGGGGTTTGCCGGCGAAGTGCAGTGGGTGTGCAAGGGGTTGCAGGAGGTGCTTGGATTCATGGGAAAGTGGCTGCAGGGGATGGAGAGGGAAGAAGAGAGGAGAAGAGGATGGTCGACGGTAATGGTGACGAGGGCGGTCGGCGACGGCGAGGGCAGAGGCTGATGGTTCAGAGAAGGTGGGTGTGCAGGCTCGGGAGAACAGAGGAAGCTCGGGTTCTTGGGGAGAAGGAGGGAGGAAGGTGAGGTCGTGGTTGTGGAGAGGAGAGATTGACGAGTATGGCCGGTGGTGAGGCCGACGAGATGGAGGCAAGGATCACCGGCGAGGAAGGTGACGGTTCTAGGTCGTGGGGTGTGCAGGGAAACACCATGGGGAGGCGAGAAGGAGGAGAGAGAGAGTCGACGAGGTTGAGGAGACGAGAGAGGCGAGGATGGTGTCAACGAGGCGACTGGCGCGACGGCGACAGGCGGCAAGGGCTCGGGTGTGGGTTTTCTCCCGAAGAGGTGAAAAGAAGGAAGAAGGAAGAGGAGAGAGATGTATAATATAAAACGTTTTAATAATATAATATATAAATAATTATATGTACATAAAGAAAGAGAGAGAATAGAGAGAGAGAGAGAGGGTTGAGAGAGAGAGAGAGAGTATGCGAGAGGAGAGAGATAGAGAGGTAGAGAGAGATCGAGATGAGAGAGAGAGAGAGGTGAACCGTAAGGAGATATAAACTTGTATTTTTGTGAGGGGAGAGAGAAAGAGATAGCGCAAGTGAGAGAGAGAAGAGTGGGACCCAGGGAAAGGAAAAAGGGAGAGGGAGTTGGTAAATGGTTTTGATTTTAATTTTATAAAAGATTTATTTGTTAAAAAAACTTATTATCAGTTAACGAGATTTTAAATATATAAATTTAAAATAAATATTAAATAGATTTGAATTTAGGCGGGATATAAAATATTCCAAAACGCGCCCGGGTCGGGTCTAAAAATTCAGATTTAAAATATGAAAAATATATGCGACTTTCAAAATTCAAAGTGAATGCTCAGGTAATGAAAAAACATACCCTCAAGAACGGATGCACGTACGTGCGCGTAGCCATCCAAATACGTCTGTTTCACTGAACGGGACGAGAACACGATGCGCGGACGCTACCACGGGGTTAGGGGTATCATGCGGGCTATGAAATGCAATTTTAATTTATTTTCCGTGACTTAAAAATGTTATATGGTAAAAGATGCCATGCCGGGTAAAATGCCAGTATGCGATAAAGTTGAAAATGCACAAGTCTACATAACAAGTCAGGGTGATTCATAAATATGAATCAAACAAGTTTCAAGCGAGCGGGTCGGGTCGAATGCAATGTAAAATGTATAATACCATTCGCACCCAAAATACGATAAATCAAGAAAATACCACAGGTAAGAAAATACGGGAACTGAAATTGGTATAAATGAACTAGCTTGTTACACGAACCCTCTAGGTACTCACTTTTCTAAGTGTATACCAAAGTCTCATATCTGGCTTTAATATAAGTTATATAGATAACGGGACATCCATATCGGTCATTTATTATCATTATGACCTCATCTTGACTCTCTCCAAAAAGACATATTTCAAATCTTATAACTTCTCATTGCTATAGTTATGGTATCTAAATGTCTCATCTCTCCTCACATCTATAGCGTTAGAGGCAATTTCCTGTGTGAGAATGCCGATCTCTATTTATATGACATACTTTTCCTTCTTGTATGTGTGCGCACCAGTGTTTCATATTAAACAAACATATGAAGAACAAATGAAGTGTCATGACAATACAACAATTTATTACATTCTACGCAATCCTAAAGATTTAACATGTCCCACATACACATTTCTATGAATTGGTTTAGTAAAAGGATCCAAAACCATTTTATGTGTAGAGATATATTGAATGACCATTTCTTTCTTCTTAACCACGTCTCTCACGAAATTGTATTTGATATCAATATGCTTAGTTTTGCTATGGTATTTTGGATCTTTCGTGTAAGAAATCGCTTCTTGACTGTCAAAAAATATCGTTACTGGCATTGGAATGAAAGTCAATACTTTCAAATGTTGTAGAAATCTCTTGAGCCATATTGCTTCTTGTACTGCAGCGGAACATGCCGCAAATTCTGCCTCCATCGTTGATAAGTCTATGCATGTTTGCTTCTTACTACCGCAGGAGATGGAACCATTATTAAGTAAGAACACATGTCCTAACATTGATTTGCATTCATCTAGGTCTCCTCTCCAATCAGCATCTGAGTAACCCAAAATGCGCAAATCATGTCCTTGATAGCATGGAGAATAATTCGCAATACCTCTTAGATATCTGAAAATCCATTACGCAAAGTCCCTGGCCAAGGCAAGCGAGATTTACTGGTAGGTTCCAGTAGTTTTCTCAGGGTGTAATGGGCTACGCTCCGACATGACTTATACAGCTATTAGGGGACTGACGCTTGCCGCCCTCTAGGCTCGATATGCGATAGTCTTAGACGAACAGACCGGACTGTATGGAGATTGTCACATCAGGCTCAGTGGGAGTTCGGATAATTTTCCTCATCGGCCTTCTTATCGACATCTACCTGGGGACTGTTACGTACAGCTAGTGCCGCTTGCATCTGTGGTTAAACCCACTGCCAGCGTAGTGTCGAGTCTTTAGAGTCCCACCTAGAGAGTTTCCCTACTCCAGGCGAAACGATATAGAGGTCGTATGGTTTTACGACAAGGGTTCGGACGCGTACGTGTGTTTACGCACGTACGACTTTTTGGACAGTTTTTACTAGCCGGCTTTGGTTTAAGCCAGATTCTAGTATCGGGTTATTGGATTTATACAGTCTAAAGTTTTTCCGTGTTTTCACGGATTGGATGGGCGTTCTCGTAATTTTTCGGGAAGCTTCTAGAAGAGTGGTGACTAAGGGGTTAAGGTGGCATAAGCATTTAATGCTTAATGACTCATTTGTGTGATTCATCCTTTGTATTAAATGATGCATTAATTAATTGGTGAGTCATATGATGAATCACACTAGGTGAATGAATCAACCATGATGATTAATCATTTATATTTATTTATTTAATAAATTGTTATGGTTGTTAAATTCACATGAGCTCATTATTCATTCTCATTCTCATCTTCACATTCTCTCTCCTCAAGTTCACTCTCTCTTCAAACCCTAACCCTAACCTCTCATGTGTTGAGATCAAGGGTTAGCTAGACTAATACATCTATAACCTCACTCTATATCCCCTAGGCAGCTTAGATCAGCATTTTAAGCAACCTAGTTATCTCAAGTTTGAGATCAAGCTTGGCGTAGGAGCTTTCGGGTGGATCGTCTTTGATTCGAAGAGGCCGTTGAGGTGCCGATGTTCCAAGGAGCCTACGAGGAGTGGAGGACCGCGATGAAGACCCGAAGGACAAGTAACGTGAGATATAACTTCGTATCCGAGTAGTTAAACCTCTAGTAGTTAGCTAGCAATGGTTTAGATAACGATTCATGCGCTCAAGTCCGTGTTACGAAGCTTTGATAATCGTTTTTCATATATTCCGCCTCCCCGCAAGTTCGTGGGGTGCGTGACATGGACTTACACATATCTAGTCGTCGGCGATCCCGCCTCAAATAGCGTTACGTACAGTAAAATATATAATACGACATTCTCGGGTCAAGAGTGCGGATCAATCTTCATATTTATATCTCGTACGGTAAAATCTATCGTACAGCATCCCAAAATCGGGGTACGGGTCAAATCTCACATGTAACGCCCCACGCCCCAGTACAGATGGTATTGTCCGCTTTGGCCGAAACCGCACGGTTTTTCCCTTTAGAGCGAACCGGACCCGACCAGGGGCCACTTCCCAGGAGGTCACCCATCCCAAGACTTCCCTGGCCCGAGCACGCTTAACTACGGAGTTCTCAAGCTCCTGTAGTCCCGGTTCACTTAAAAGGCGCCTCTGTAATTGAGGGTGGTATCATTATATTTATAATGCAGTTCGGTCCTCTTTCGGAATGTGCTTTAAGGACCCGATCCCATTGTTCTGAAATGGCTCCCTCACTCAGATCACCAAGATGTCCGCAACAGACCGCACTGAGTGTGGACAGAGCAGATCACCATGATGTCTTAAGACCGCACTGCTCTGGGGTATTACATTCCCCCCATCTAAGAACAATGGTTCGTCCTCGAACCACAAACCTACTATTGAGGGACCTGCATGGGCCACCATAAATGTAACGCCCCACGCCCCAGTACAGATGGTATTGTCCGCTTTGGCCGAAACCGCACGGTTTTTCCCTTTAGAGCGAACCGGACCCGACCAGGGGCCACTTCCCAGGAGGTCACCCATCCCAAGACTTCCCTGGCCCGAGCACGCTTAACTACGGAGTTCTCAAGCTCCTGTAGTCCCGGTTCACTTAAAAGGCGCCTCTGTAATTGAGGGTGGTATCATTATATTTATAATGCAGTTCGGTCCTCTTTCGGAATGTGCTTTAAGGACCCGATCCCATTGTTCTGAAATGGCTCCCTCACTCAGATCACCAAGATGTCCGCAACAGACCGCACTGAGTGTGGACAGAGCAGATCACCATGATGTCTTAAGACCGCACTGCTCTGGGGTATTACATCACATATACCTCAGTATTCATATGGTATCATCATCCTAATATCCTGAACTAGGAGTACTGATCTAAAATCTAGTACAATTCAATACCATCAACATATATCCGCGTGTGTATGAAAACACATCGTCCATCGATCCGCTATAAAATCATGTCGTATCTCATAACACGACCCAAGTCACATAACCGATCTCAGGGCATCATGCCCAATCATATCGACTCACCTCCGAGTATAAAATACTATCCTCATCACCCGGGTATACGTATATATATATATATATATCAACACATCCACACACACACACACACAAACATATATACATATAAACATATACACCAACAACATATCACGTGTGTGCATGTGTGTATGTGTATCTACTTTTACACTAGGGTTTCGCAACTAAGAAACTAAACTAAAAACACTAACTTTCAATTATGCTAAATTAACCCATGATCTCCTAAAGCCTTCTTGCTAATCATCCATATATCACAACACACACACACGCGCGCGCACACACATACATATATATATCATATTCACACACTACACTACGAAACTGCGGGGGGTGCTATACGCCATCCACCCGACTTCCCCCATAGATATACATCTACTCACCTGATCGTTGCTTGCCGAAGTCGATGTCTCTATGCTCCTCCTTATCATTCGAAGTCCACGTGAGGGTTCCTAGATAAATAACACATAGCATCGTAAACAGAAATTGCGCACGAAAACCAAAACGGCATACGAATCACACATAGGTTAAAACCTATGGTCTACACATGGAACATAACTAAATAGCCCTCGACATCGACGTACAAACGCCAATCGATCGAGACAAAACACATTATCCAAAGTTCAAGTCATTTAAAAGCCGCAAAACAAAACAACAACTCAAGAAAATGGTTTCAGATTTTGTTCCAGGTGAAATTAGCTAATTCTGCATATGGGGTAAGTCTAATTTGCCTAAAATAGAGCCATGGACCAAGCACGAGGCGATTTCATCGCACCAAAGCCGCAAATTGTGGCCAAAAGGAGATAATTGGCGGCCAGGGTAAGAAGATATGGTCTCGGGTCTTGGGAACAGCTTATAGGTTGCCTGCATGACTCTCTGTAATCGCTAAATATTTTTCAGGTCCTCCAGGTCATAGCAGATCTCTATAACACATCACAAATACCACAACTTCCGATATCGGCCAAGTTCAAGTTCACATTTTGGGGTTTGATCTCAGGTTTTGTCCTGAATTCTAACACTAGAGGGGTTGTATGGCCTCTACTAACCCTAATTTACACTTCACAACTTATAAAATTCCCTAACCCTCATCTTGGAATTTTCAAACCTCACTAAACCTCACTTAATCACTTCTAAACTAATATAGATGCTAAATGAAATGAATTACTACTCTAATGGTGAAGGAAATACCTTATTTAGCAACTCAAGAATTTTCTTGAGTTGCCCTAAGTGCTCAAAATTCTATCTTGCTTAGTCTCCCATGCTTGTAGTGAGCTTGTGCACATTTTTTGTCAAAAGGGTGCAAAGTTTTGATGCAGATTTGAGGTTGTGGTGAGGAGGTAGAGATGGTGGAGGGAGAGGGCAGCCATGGATGAGGGGAAGGAGAGAATGATGAAGAAAATGAAGGAAAAACAAATGTGAGCCATGGTCAAATGACCCCTCACCCTCTCTCTCTCTTGCCCATACCTCATTCTTTATTCTTTTCCTTTTCTTTTTATTTATCTTTTCTTTTTCCTTTTTCAAGTAAAAACCAAAACCCCAAATATATATAAAACGGAAAACAACATGCCATGCACAATTAAGGATTTAAGCCAAGTTTTCAAAAATGTAACAAGTGTTAGAAATGTGACATGGTGCATATCATATGCCTAACTACGCTTAATGCGCGATTAGTAAAAATTAATCACGCTTAGGCATAAACTTGTATACAATAAATTATATAATAATTCATAAAATGTCTAAATCTCACAAATTCTTTAAAAATCAACATTCAACGTAATTTTCCAATATTTTTCCAATCTATTTGTATATAATCATACCATAACATTAAAACTAATCTCCATTCATTAAAATATTCTTAATATTTATTATTTGATTTATTCAAATTCCCAAATATAATATTTTACTTTTCTGAAATGTTACAGTTCCTCTGTACAAGACTTGAAGTCTTAGGTCGTTTATATAGTAGAGGCAAGTTTGTTGAATTAGTTATAGAAATCTCTCATTGAAGATCTTTAATTAATTTGGGGATTTTATCCATCGTTGAATCTTTGATCCAAGGACTTCTGTTTTACTGAAGATATCTTTCTTGTTTTTAATAAGATTAGAGAAATATTTTCCCATACAGAATTTATTCTGCAGATAGGTGATTTTTAATCACCATTAGATTTTTAATCCAACGGTGCTCTGTTTTACAGAGAGTAATCTTTCTTGTTTAGAAAGATTTGAGGAATATTTTCTCAGAAGATTTTAATTCTGCATTTTGATGATTTGTCATCTCCGCTGGATCTTCGATCCAACGGCTCTGTCTAACAGAGTGCTTTTAGTTCTGGCGCTGGCATCCTCGTGCGAGGCATTTGAGGCACTGCCTAAGAGTTTTTAACTCTTAGCGCTAGCGCCCTTGTGCGAGGCACGTGAGGCGCTGCCTAAGAGTTTTTAACTCTTGGCGTTGGCTTTCAAATTTTGAACAGAGCTTTGCTCTTTTATTGGGGAAACAAGGGACAAGTTTAATGATGCGCTTATAGACTACCCATCCTCCACTAGTGTGACTGCCATCACAACGCTAGTAGTCAAGCAAAAGATCCTACGGGCTCTATCAATGTGCATTAACGATGCATTAAAAGAAACATATACATATGTTAAGATAGATACAAACCAGATAACATACTATCTTATTGAGAAAGATTATTATATATCTGTATATATCTTAAGCTTCCAAATTGTAATAAACATTCTTGTATTATACAATAACGACCTCTAGGGAATATATCACAAACAATCTCCCACTTGCACTAAGGCCATGTATTGGCGTATCGCAGACTTATCATCTCGAATAGCCTCTCAAACCGCGTCTGAGGGATAGCCTTTGTGAGTGGATCTGCAGTGTTGTTCTCCGTGTCCAGTCTCCGCACCTCAATCTTCTGGCGATCCACGATCTCCCTGATCAGGTGGTACCGCCTCAAGATATGTCTAGATATCTGATGGGAATGTGATTC
The DNA here is from genome assembly GCA_030015575.1 of Agapanthus africanus. NCBI lineage: Eukaryota > Viridiplantae > Streptophyta > Magnoliopsida > Asparagales > Amaryllidaceae > Agapanthus > Agapanthus africanus. The sequence continues at coordinate 129,429,378 of JASDDO010000028.1, forward strand.
CTTTGCTAAAGTTATAGCCCCGTTGTTGTCACAATATAAAGATATTGGGTCAACAATGGACGGAACCACTTGAAGTTCCGTAATGAACTTTCTCATCCAGACTGCTTCTTTTGCGGCACCAAAAGCAGTGATATACTCTGCTTCCATCGTCGAGTCAGCAACGGTGTCCTGTTTGGAGCTCTTCCAACTGACTGCCCCTCCTTCGAGGGTGAAAACATAACCCGACATGGATTTGGAGTCATCCTTGTCACTCTAGAAGTTGGAGTCAGTGAAAGCCTCGATCTGGAGGTCTTTACTGCCGTATACCAAGAACATCTCCTTAGTCCTTCTCAGGTACTTAAGAATGTTCTTTACTGCTATCCAGTGCTTCTTCCTAGGGTTTGACTGATACCTGCTTACCACGCTCAGTGCGTAAGCAACATCTGGTCTGGTATACAACATCACATACATTATATATCCTACCGCCGAAGCGTAGGGTATAATACTTATGCGATCCCTTTTCAAATCAGCCCCTTTTCAAATCAGCCTTGGGAGACATCTCTTTGGAGAGGGTGATTCCGTGACAAGCGGGTAAATTACCGCGCTTGGAATCTTCCATACTAAATCTCTTCAGTATGGTGTCAATGCACCTGAATTGTGAAAGTCCCAATATTCTCTTAGATCTATCACGATAGATCTTGATCCCCAGAGTATAGGAGGCATCACCGAGATCTTTCATGAAGAACTTCTGTGATAAGAAACTTTTGACCGATTGTAGCATAGGAATGTCATTTCCTATCAAGAGAATATCAGCCACGTACAAGATGAGGAATACCACAGTTCTTTCTACAATCGTACTATAAATGCATGGTTCATCTATATTTTTGATAAACTCAAATTCTTTGACCGTCTCATCAAAGCAGATGTTCCAACTCCGCGATACTTGCTTTAATCCATAAATGGATTTAAGCAACTTGCACACTCTTCCATTGCTCCCCCTCTCTATGAAGCCCTCTGGCTGATCCATATAAACACACTCTTCCAAACTTCTATTCAGAAAAATGGTCTTTATGTCCATCTGCTAAATTTCATAATCATGGAAGGCAGTAATGGCAAGTAGGATTCGAATGGATTTAAATATAGCCACCGGAGAAAAGGTTTCATCATAGTCCAAGTTATGTCTTTGACGAAAACCTTTTGCTACAAGTCTAGCTTTATAGGTTTCAACCTGTACATCTGCACCAATCTTCTTTTTGAAGATCCATATTCACCGCCGAAAACAGGGACGAACCGGGATGGATCGTCTTGCCTGAATTTGGGGGCAGATGCTATTTGAATTTATCCGTCCACCTCTCCTAAAATACCAAGTTGATTTATGGTACCGTATATCGGAGGTTTGGACGGATGCGACCATTGTAGCAGGCTTTATCAGATTCCCCATCATTTTATGCGGGTTTTTTTTTATTGTGGGGACGCTCTTCCCTGCAGGCGCAAGCCCCTGCAGTTAATTACGTTACCGCATTGCGATAACCACTTTCTCCTGCTCCGGCAGTTCACTTCGTGTAGTGTGTGTTTTTGTTTGTTTAGGTTGTCCGTGGATTGTATACGGAGATTATTTTATGTCATCATCCGTAGGGCGCGAATCGGTCCAAATCCATATATTTTAGATTTGGGCTTAGCTTTATTTAAGGACCGTTAATCTGGTTTGAGATTAAGATCGACTTAAAATATATGTGCATTTGGGCTCGATTATTTTAGTTTAAGGACATCACGGTCCATTATCGCCATGTTTGAGGCGAAATTTTAGTTTAGAGACATTTCGGTCCAACACTCCTATTTTGGGGACGAATGTTAGTTTAAGAACATTTCGGTCCAATGTTCCCTGTTTAGGATGAAGATTAGTTTAAGGACATTTCGGTCCATTATCACCGTGTTTGGGGGCGAAGATTAGTTTAAGGACATTTCGGTCCAATGTATATCTTGCATGCACGTGTATTTGTTACGTGGCGGAGTGAACGATGGTGACATGGAATGCGCCCAATTTGGGGTGCGATTCGATTTGAGGTGTGCACGTAAGTTTGGAAGTGCATCAATGTGGGGTATATCATTCCCAGTCTTGATGAAGTTTTATATCAAGTTGGGATGAGAAAGGAGTTGTTGGTTGTCAGGACCTGTCACCTCTCTGAAAACATTGAGGAATTACAACGACATATATCAGAGGTGTTGTCACGCCCCGCTGCCCGGTGTACGGTAAGAAGACGTGACTGTCCCGCTACGTATTTACTCAGAAGCAAACATGCTAAGCGTAAATAAGAAATATGATAAAGTACACAAGAAAATGACAAGAGATGTAATTGAACAACAACTTTTATTTATTAAACATTTCTTTACAATACAACTGAAAATGTAAATATAAGAATGGAAAACAATGGTATAAACTGAAAAGAAAAAATATATACAAGTGTCTAATGCTCGGGGTCTTCTGTGAACTGCTCCAAGTCGTCAGCACTGGGCTCTATCTCCAGTGAGTCGGATCCACCTGACAACATTCCAAAGAAAGAAGAGAAAATGAATGTCGTCAGCGAACAATCGCTCGGTAAGTTCCAAAGAAAAGTAGAAATAGAATAGACATATAAGAAAGAATATAACTGTATAATATTTGATTGTTATGTTAATGCAGTTGTTTGTAGCTTGGTACGGAATATGCCAGTGTATACAAGAGGAGTCCAAGTTACCCCGTGGACTATGGTATACGGAGCACAAGGAACCGTTAAACCACGGAACAACAGCAACGGATATTCAGGTTAGGTGTATTAAAGTGACCGTCTCGTGCCACTTCTAACACATTCCGTACCAGTCTACCCCTTTAAAACCCCGTAATGTATTTTGTATTGATGTGTATTGTTTTGTTTGATAGATGTAAGACTTGCCGAAACCATTATATCAGTAGTTCATGTAAACGGAAGGGATATAAACGGATAGTCATGTAACAATGTATATCCATGGTTCGGTCAAATCAATTCATGTTGATATAGATTGTATTCTAGCATGAATGGATTCATGTTGAATTGGAGTTTTACTTGAACTGTATTCAAGGATGGATTGATTTCAGATTAGACTGAGACTCTGTCTGAGTCAGACACTTTAAACAGAATTGAAGTCCTGAATTAGTTTTGGAGTTATCGGTAATTGCTGCACATGGACGGCAAGAATTGTGACTTTTTCCAAGCCAATTACCGTATTGATAACCCCGTTTTAGTTTTCTACCTTAAATAGGCAAGCACCCAAATTCTCCAGCTCCCTGAGGCTCAAGAGAACTGGTCCCGCTTAAACCTATATTTACTAGGGTCCTTATTGTAATTTAATATAACTTGAGGGTGTTTTATGAAAAATAGTTTTGATATATTTTCAAAATATATCTCAAGTATTTAATTATCGTCTATAGGGTTTTCATACTTGTAATTTTTTAAGAGTGATGAGATAGTCTAGGGGATATAAACCTAACTTGAATAGTATATGGTATTTTCATGTAATTTGACTTATATTGATTCTTGACGGTATTTTCATGAACTTTTGTGATTCTTTTCTTTTGATTAGAAAACACAGAATATATTATATATTTAAAATAGATATTTTGATAATATATTTATATATATAGATAATTATTAAAAATAGAATTTCTTTATTAATAGAAATCACGTTTTCTTAAAAATTGTAATAAAAATTCCATCGAGATCGTATGCTCCGTGAGGAGGTCTGCATCTCACTCTACTAGTCCCGAGGACGTGTGATAACCCGCACCATCCCGATCGGGTTCCTCAAAATGAGTTGTAGAGGCTTATTTACAAGGAATTAATTAAAACAATTTTAAAGAATACGGGTTTTGATAGCTTAAGATATTTTAATGTAAAATTGTATTGTTGTCCCACAAAAATTGTTACAAAAGCCATCGTGCTATGTCAAGATCAGTGTTGTGATGAGGTAGATCATTACCTCGTGAGTTTTCTAAAGGTAATATGAGCAAACCGATAAAGTAATGTCGTATGTAAACTTGATAGTATTTTACCGTAAAAATGAAATAAAAGTTGCAATACATATTATTTTGAATTGAAACTTATTGTAAATGTTGTTTTATATTTGTTAAACAATATAAGAAGAGATGGTTAATATGTTGTTTAAGAAAAGGTGAGTTTTTAAAGAAATGAGAATCGGATGTCGGAATAACTCCGCTTCCGACGAGTTTTGAGAAGAGAGTGTTTTAGATTAGAAATGTAGGAGGGGAGAGGGGACTTAAATATCGATTATTGAGACGGGAGGTAGAGGAATATTTCGAAGGCGTCGTGGAGTCGCGTCGTCGCCGGATTTGTCCCGAAATATCGCCGGAACTTTGACCTTGGCTAACTCCACTTGTACAACTTCTTGGACTTAGAAAATTTAAAGAGTTTTGGCAAAAGATTTCTGAATGAGGAGGGCTATGGTGTAGGGTGGTATTTATAGGAGAAATTAGGGTTTAGGGTATTGAAATGAGAATTAAAAATGCATTAAAATTTGGTTTTAAGGCTCATTATAATTCTCTGTTAATGTGCAGGAAAATCAAACAGAACTAGGGTTAGTGGGGGAGGCCAAGGGATGCTAGTGTGAAATTTTGGAGTATTTGGGACGGAGGGGACCGGCAGCGCCGGCCCCAAGCAAGATCTCGCCGGTCATCTTGGTATGGTGGGGTGTGTGATTGTTGCCACGTGTCCTAGTCGCTTCATTTAGCTTAGTGCACATGTTTGATTTATGAGACTTTTCATTTTTACGTGTTTTGCACGTATAAACTTTTGGGCTTCCAAAAAGTTTAAAAGAAAAATCAGCAAAAATATTATGTGGCTGAGGGGATTCGAACACATGGGCCACGTCACAGCAGTGCAAGGCTTTACCAATGGGCTACAAGTGTTTTCTTGCTGTTCAAAAACAAATCAAATTTATAACTTGTGCTCAGGACTTACAAATACTCCATTTGTATATTAACTTTAAAAAATTTCTGTACAATAAAACAGAGTCGTTACATGTGTGGTGAGATGTACCCTTGAATCAAATCTCATATTTGAGGGAAAGAGCATGATGGATCATCTAAGAATCATTAGCTTAGGATTAACTTAGGAAGTATGGGATGAATATTATTTTGGATATCATTAATGAGAGATCACCAGTTATTTGAGACTAGGATTAACTTAGGAAGTATGGGATGAATATTATTTTGGATATCATCAATGAGAGATCACTAGTTATGTTTAAGACTAACATCAGTTTGAAAATCACGAGCATATAGGCTTGCTTGATTTAAAATCAAAGAAGTTTAATTTCGGGAAACTTAGCCAATTTGGGCTAAGATTGGATTTCTGTAACACCCAGTAGTGTTAAGCACTCCGTTGCATATAGCGCTCACGTGTATATCACGTGAGGCATTATAATAGTGCTAAGCGCTAATCTTTATGGCGCTCACGTGTATCTCACGTGAGGCACTGGGCGCTGCCCAATCAGTGCTAAGAACTCAGCCATTTTGGCTACATATGAAGTGCTAAGCACTTTACTCAGTGCTCACGTGTATTTCACGTGAGGCGCTGGCCTTCTGTTTTGGGCGCCCACCTGTGGTTCACGTGAAGCGCTGAGTTCTTTTGGAGATTTAATCTCTGTTTATATTTTTATAGAACTTAAATCTGTTAATGGTATTTTGACCATTAACGATCACCAAGATCACTATTTTGAGGATCTGGGATCACGTTTTTTAAGAACTAAATTCTTGTTTTATGAGGGAACTGAGTTCCTGGAGTATTATGAACTCCATGTTTTCCATGTTCATGCTTTCAAAAGAGGTTAGATCTCTATTAATGGTATTTTGACCATTAAGAATCACCAAGATCGCTATTTTGAGAATCTTGGATCGGGTTCTTTAGAGAACTATGTTCTTGATATGAAGGAACTAAGTTCCTGGAGTATTTTGAACTCCATTTTCTTTCTTTTCAATTTTGTTCTTTCTTGAATCTTTTGATTCTCAAGAAAAAGATTTTCCCGACGAGAATTAAATTCTCAACTTGTGAGAGATTTTTCTTGCGAATCTCAAATCCATAGATTAACTAAGTTCTTTAAGAAGGGTTAAACCCTTATATATGTTAGGTAAAGGAGATGTTTTGATCTCGATATTTTCTTTACCTAGGGTTTTGAGAATGGAGATCTTCTTCTTTGAGAGAATAAAATTTCTGGTTTTTTCAGAGCCTTCTGTATTTTTACAGAAGCTTATGTGGGGGTCTCCTCTCCTTTTTTCCTCTCCTTTGATTAATCTCTTTGCTCATATTTATAAGAGAAGAGAAAAAATTAATTTGTTAAGAAAATCTCTCATCGAGAGATTATAATTGATCAATCAAAAATGATCTTTTAGATCAATTGGTGAATTTTATTCACCGTTGGATTTTTAATCCAAAGGCTCTCTGTTCAATAGAGAAGATTTCTTGTTTGTTTAACAAGATTAGAAAATATTTTTCTAAGATAGAATTTTATTCTATCATATGAATATCTTGTTAGTTTAACAAGATTAGAATTTTATTCTATCATATGAATATCTTGTTAGTTTTAACAAGATCAGGAAGATATTTTCCTAACATAGAATTTTTTCTCTCACAAGATTAGGAAGATATTTTCCTAATATAGAATTTTATTCTATCTAATAGAGATAATCCTTCTTATTTATTTATCAAGATTAGGAAATATTTTCCTAAGATAGAATTTTATTCTATCATATGAATATCTTGTTAGTTTAACAAGATTAGGAAATATTTTCCTAACCATAGAATTTAATTCTGTTTAACAGAGAAGATCTCTCTTATAGAATTTAATTCTATCAGATGGTTTAATTGGTGATATTTTTATAACAGTTAGATTTTAAATCCAAGATTCTCTATTAGAGAAGATCTTTCCATATTAGAAGGAAAATATTTCCCAAATAGAATTTATCGTCTGATGATTTATTATCACCATTGGATTTTTGATCCAACGGCTCTGTTTAACAGAGAATATCCCGGTTTTTAGGGAAATATCCCTATGTAGAATTTAATTCTACTTGCTTTTAATTTGGGCGTTGGCGCTCACGTGTTGTGCACGTGGGCGCCACTTAAGAATTTAATTCTTATTTATGATAGGTGCTCCTGTGTTTTGCACATTGGCGCCCACGTGATGAGCACGTGCAGAGCCACCATAGGATTACAGGAGCTGGCGCCCTCATGAGGGGCACATGAGGCGCTGCCTCAACAAAATTTTAACAGAACTTAGCTATTTTATTATGTTTAAATATTAGGAGAACAGGCGTTCCTGTATTTTGCACATTGGCGCCCACGTGAACTTCACGTGCGGCGCTACCTGAGGTGATAGTTACATGCTTTGCATGTGGGTGCATGTATTTAACACGTGGAGTTTTCCCTTTATTTTTATAAGGGAACAGCAAACTCTGAGTCAAAAAAAATTGGCGGGAACAAATGCCCCCCACTACTTTGACTACGTAAGCTTATACGTGGGTTAAGTAGTGCAAAATAATGCATTACCATAGAATTGATGGCTTATGAGACAAGTTTAGGATTCCTGTCGCCTAAGACTTTTTCATCTTCATGAGCCGTAAGGGTCTCAAGCAGGTTTTTCTCTCTATAAGTGGTGAGGATCTCATAGGTGCATATTCTCCATAGAAATTATGAGGATTCCTAAGTGTCTTTCACCTTAGTGAGTCATAAGGATCTCACGCAGGTATTTTCTCCTTACAAGTCGAGGGGACCCGCAAGAAGCTTCTTCACTTCATTGGCATGTAGGTTTGACGAATGTGGTCAGTGGATAGTATACAAGAGTCAGTTTGGACCTTCTTGTAGGGCAACGATAGCTTAGGAAACATGATTAGATATGTCCCCTAAGACTTTTCAATTTTATGAGCCGTGAGGGTCTCATAAAAACTTTTTTCCCTACGAGTCGAGAGGATCTCGTAGGAGTATTTTCTCCTTAGAAGTCGTGAGGACTTCTAAGTGCATTTTCTCTTAAGATTCGTAAGGATCTCACAAGAGAATTTTCCTACGAGTCGAGAGGACTCGTAAGTGGTTCCCCTCCTCGTCGGTATGCGACTTTGGAGAATGTGGCCTGTGGATAGTGTACAAGAGTCAATTTGGACCTACTTGTAAGGCAGCAATGGTTTAGGAAACAGGTTTAGATCTGTCGCCTAAGTCTTATCAACTTTATGAGCCGTGAGGGTCTCATAAAGAGGTTTCTCCCTACAAGTCGAGAGGATCTCGTAGATATATTTTCTCCGTAGGAGTTTGAGAACTCCTAAGTGTGTTTTCTCTTGAGAGTCGTAAGGATCTCACAAGAGAATTTTCTCCTTACGAGTCAAGAGGACTCGTAAGTGGTTTCTCCTCCTCATCGGTATGCGACTTTGGAGAATGTAGCCCGTGGATAGTGTACAAGAGTCAATTTAGACCTACTTGTAGGGCGACGATGGTTTAGGAAACAGATTTTAGATCTGTCGCCTAAGACTTTTCAACTGTAACAACCCTAAACTTCTGTACAATTTTTTTTTGTAAAGTACAGAAATGAATACCTTAGCCTGAGCACATGTTATAAATTTAAATTGCTTTTGAACAGCAAGAAAGCACGTATAGCTCATTGGTAAAGCCTTGCACTACCGTGACATAGCCTCTGTGTTCAAATCCCCTCAGCCACATAATATTTTTGCTGATTTTTCTTTTAAACTTTTCGGAAGCCCAAAAGTTTACACGTGCAAAACACGTAAAAATGAAAAGTCATATTAATGCACTGAGATATATGAAACGACACCAACACGTGGCATCAATCCTACACCCGACCCCACCATTGGACCGGTGCCGCCGGCGCCCCCCGTACAAATGCCCCAATACTTTTAACCCTAGCACCCTTTGGTCTACCCCACTAACCCTGGTCTATTTGATTTCCCTGCACATTTCCAGAGAATTAAAATGATCCTTAAAACCAAATTTTAAAGCATTTTTAATTCTCATTTCAATACCCTAAACCCTAATTTCTCCTATAAATACCACCTTACATCATAGCCCCCCTCATTCAAAAACCTTTTGCCAAAACCCTCTAAATTTTCCAAGTCCAAGAAGTTGTACGAGTGGAGTTAGCCAAGGTCAAAGTTCCGGCGACGTTTCGGGAAGAATCCGGCGACCCCGCGATTCCACGACGCCTACAAAACCTTCCTCCATCTCTTTTCTCTCAAATCAATCAGTAAGTCCCATCTCCCCTCTTACATTTCTAATCTAAAACACTCTCTTCTTAAAACTCGTCGGAAGTGGAGTTATTCCGACTTTCGATTCTCATTTCTTTAAAAACTCAACTTTACTTAAACAAAAAATTAACCATCTCTTCTTATATTGTTTAACAAATATAAAACAACATTTATAACAAGTTTCAATTCAAAATAATAAGTATTGTAACTTTTATTTCATTTTTACGGTAAAATACCATCAAGTTTACATACGACATTACTTTATCGTTTTGCTCATATAAACTTTAGAAAACCCATGAGGTAATGACTTACCTCATCACAACACTCATCTTGACATAACACGATGGCTTTTCTAATAATTTCGATGGGAAAAAAATACAATATTTTACATTAAAATACCTTAACTATCAAAACCCGTATTCTTTAAATTGTTTTAATTAATTCCTTGCAAATAATCCTCTACATCCCATTTTGGGAAACTCGATCGGGATGGTGCGGGTTATCGCGTGTCCTCGGGACTAGTAGAGCGAGATGCAGACCTCCTCACGGAGCATACGATCTCGATGGAATTTTTATTACAATTTCTAAGAAAACGTGATTTCTATTAATAAATAAATTCTATTTTTAATAATTATATATATATATATTATCAAAATATCTATTTTAAATATATAATATATTCCATGCTTTTTAATCAAAAGAAAAGAATCACAAAAGTTTATGAAAATACCATCAAGAATCAATACAAGTCAATTTACATAAAAATACCATGTACTATTCAAGTTAGGTTTATATCCACTAAAATATCTCATCACTCTTAAAAATTACATCTATGAAAATCTTAAAGACGATAATTAAATATTTGAGGTGTATTTTAAAAATATATCAAAACCATTTTTCATAAAACCCCATCAAGTATATTAAATTACAATAAGGACCCTAATAAATATAGGTTTAAGCAGGATCAGTTCTCTTGAGCCTCAGGGAACCGGAGAATTTGGGTGCTTGCCTATTTAACGTACACAAACTAAAATCGGTGTTATCAACACGGTAATTGTCTTGAAAAAGACACAAATCCTGCCGTCCATGTGCAGCAGTTACCGATAACTCCAAAACTAATTCAGGACTCCAATTCTGTTAGTCTCGGTCTAATCTGAAATCAATCAATCCTTGAATACAATTCAAGCAGAACTCCAATTCAACATGAATCCATTTATACCAGAGTACAATCAATATTAACATGACTCGACTAAACCGAACCATGGATATACTCTGATTACATGACTATCCGTTTATATCCCTTCAGTTTACATGAACTACTGATATCATGGTTTCGGCAAGTCTTACATCTATAATTTACTTTAATACAATCAATACAAAATACATTACGTGGTTTTAAAGGGGTATACTGGCACGAAATGTGTTAAAAGTGGCACGAGATGGTCATTAAAAGACGTAACTATACATCCATTGTTGTTGTTCCGTGATTTTATTGACGGAGCCTTGTACTACGGGTTACCATAGTCCATGGTGTAAGTTGGACTCCTCTCGTATACACTGGCATATTCTGTACCAATATACAAACAACTGCATTAGCATTACAATCAAATATTATACAAGTTACATTCTCTTATCTGTCTATTCTATTTCTATCTCTCTTTAGAACTTACCGAGTGATTGTTCGCTGACGACATTCGAATTTCTCTTCTTTCTTTAGAATGTTGTCAAGAGGACCCGACTCTGAGGAGTTTGAGACCAACCAGGAGAAATTGGAGCAGACCACTGAGCAACACGACCACTAGGCTTCACTTGTACTCACTTTTCTTTCAGTTCATGCCATTGTTTAGGCATTGCTTTCCATTCTTATATTTACATTTTCAGTTGTATGTAAAGAAATGTTTAATAAATAAAAGTTACTGTTCAATTACATCTCTTGTCATTTTTCTTGCGTACTTTATTATATTGCTTATTTACGCTTAGCGTGTTTACTTCTGAGTAAATACGTCGCGTAACCCGCCACGTCCCCTTGTCCGTACACTGGGAAGCGGGACGTGACATCAACTTTATGAGCCGTAAGGGTCTCATACAGACTTTTCTCCCTACGAGTTGAGAGGATCTCGTAGGTGTCTTTTCTCCTTAGAAGTCGTGAGGACTCCTTAGTGTGTTTTCTCTTGAGAGTCGTAAGGATCTCATAAGAGAATTTTTCCCCTTACGAGTCGAGAGGACTCATAAGTGGTTTCTCCTCCTCATCGGTATGCGACTTTGGAGAATGTGGCCCGTGGATAGCATACAAGAGTCAATTTGGACCTACTTGTAAGGCCACAGTGTTTAGGAAACATGGTGATATCCCCGTCGCCTAAGGCTTTTCACCTTCATAAGCCCTGAGGGTTTCATAAAGATGTTTTTCCTTACAAGTCGAGATAAGTCGAGAGGATCCCGCAGGTATATCCTAACGTGAAATATAGATAATCCTTATTCTTTATGACAGGGGACCGTTAGGTTTTTGGTACTAGGGTTTTAGTCCGTCGTACTGTCGCATTGACTGATGTATTCCTCGATATGCAGTCTTCAAACTGCTGTTCGAGTAGCCCCATGACTGTCGTGTCTCTGATCCCTTCGGGGGCTGGACAAGACGTCTTCAAGTAATCTCCTTAGGTCATATTACCGTCGGAAGAGCAAACGTTAGGAATTTACCATGATGCTTTTTACATGAGATTAGGCTCAATTTGGAGCCCCGATGAGTCGTAACCACTCCGCTCGCGTGTGGGATGATCTCCGATAGTCTTTTAGGCTTTATATGAGTTGTCGTCAAGACCCGAAGCTGGGAATATGTCGTCACTTCATTTTTGTTTTCACGATGTCATGTCGTTTCTTTGCTGAAATAGGATAGACATCTGTAGAAGCTCTATACTGTATGTATTGAAATTGAAGTCCGAAGCTAGGAATATGCCATTACTCCAATTTCATTTGATAGTTGCGTCCGCATCCTGCTGAAATGAGGGGGAACGTCGAGATATTCTCTGGGTTGTATATGAACTGTCAAGACTTAGAGCTAGGATTTTGCCGTGACTCCATTTTTGCTTTGACCCTTGGGTCTTTTGTTGACGTTGCATCTGCATCCTGCTGGCATGAGAAGCACGTCAAGCTGGAGTTAGGATTTTTTCGTCACTCCTTTTTTATTTGTTTTGGCCCTTGGGTCTTTTGTTGACGTTGCATCTGCATCCTGCTGGCATGAGAAGCACGTTGAGCAGGAGTTAGGATTTCGCCATCACTCCTTTTTTGTTTCGGCCCTTGGGTTTTATGTTGACGTTGCGTCTGCATCCTACTGGAATGAGAAGGAACGCCGAGTTGAAGCTAGGATTTTGCCATTACTCCGTTTTTGTTTAACCCTTGGATCTTTGATGGCGTTGCGTCTACACCCTGCTAGAATGAGAAGGAACCCCGAGATAGTCTCTGGGTTGTATATGAACCGTTAAGACTTGGCTCTCCATTTGACGGAGCCGGATGGGAAAATATGGTTCTCTTTTTATTTGTGCTCATGAATTGCATACAAGAGTCAATAAGGACATACTTGCAGGGCAGAGGAAATTTTATTTTATTTTATTTTTTATTTCCGCGATACTCTATCTTTTTAGCTCTTCATATCGCGAAAGTCGCGATTGCCCAATCATTTCGGCTGTGTTTGTTTTTAATCGCTGTTTTTTATTGCGAGTTGCACTACCATTTCAGATGTGTTTGCTCGCTGATTTTTGTCACGGGTTAGGGACTTGGTCCTAATACCCATTGTAGCATCAATATCGCTGCAACCGGACTATTGCCAGGAGTGAATCATCATTTGCCTTTGCGAAAACTTGAAATTTGATACCTATTTAGGTATCAGCATCGCTACAACTGGGATATTGCCAAGAGCAAATCATCATTTTCCTTTGTGGGAACTTGAAATTTGATACCAATTTTGGCATCAATATCGCTGCAACTGGAATATTACCATGAGGGAATCATCATTTGCCTTTGTTAATTTGGACAAAGATGGCTTAGCCAACAGGGTTAAGATCCTGTCGGCTAAGGCTTTTGGTTTTATGAGCCGTAAGGGTCTCATAAAGGTATTTCTCCCTACGAGTCGAGAGGATCTCGTAAGTGTATTTTCTCCTTAGGAATCGTGGGGATTCCTAAGTGATATTTTCTCTTGTAAGTCGTAAGGATCTTCCAAGAGTGTTTTCTCCTTATAAGTCGAGAGGACTTACAAGTGTCGTTCACCATATGGGAACATTTCTAGCCATTGGTAGAACTTGGTAAGGGAATATTTATTCGTTCCCGTGGATTGTATAAAAGGGTCAATATGGACCACTTGTAGAGCAACTTAGGGGATATGGCGGCTTAAGAACAGGTTCGAATCCCTGTAGCTCAAGGCTTTTGGATCTTATGAGCCATGGGGGTCTCATGGGGGGGGGGAATTCTCCTTACTAGTCGTAAGGATCTTGTAAGTGTATTTTTCTTTTTATGAGACTGCGCCCTTCCGGGTTTTCACAAGCTCGCCGGTAGTCCTGTTGTTTTTACTCATGGCGCCCTTTCGGGTTTTCATCCGTGCCTATTTTGCTTGTGGACATACCGTTTTTTTATTATTACTTTTTTTTGTTAAACGAGATTGAGCCCTTTTGAGTTTTCACAAACACGCCAGTAATCCTGCCGTTTTTACTCACGGCGCCCTTTCGGGTTTTCATCCATGCCTATTTTGCTCATGGACATACCGATTTTTTTAAATGATGGAACTCTTGAAAATAGTTTCGCCGCAGGTGACCCATCTGTTTGCCGGTGGGACTTAGGGATGGATTCATCACTGGAGTAGCTGTATAGTCGGCAGGACTTGAGTTGCAACCCTCGCCGTTGAGACTTCGATTGCAATATAGATCTCAAGAGAGCATATTGTCATAATTGGCGCGACGCGCTAGTTAGGGACGTTCCGATCCATTATTGCCGTGTTTGAGGCGAAATTTTAGTTTAGAGACATCTCGGTCCGTTATCGCCGTGTTTGAGGTGAAATTTTAGTTTAGGGACTTTTCAGTCCAATGTCACCATATTTGAGACAAGGTTCTAGTTTAGGGATATCTCGGTCCGTTGTTAGTTTAGGGACTTCTTGGTCTGTTGTCGCCATATTTGAGGCGAGGTTCTAGTTTAGGGACATCTCGATCCGTTGTTAGTTTAGGGACTTCTCGGTCCATTGTCGCCATATTTGAGGCGAGGTTCTAGTTTAAGGACATCTCGGTCCGTTATCGCCGTGTTGAGGCGAAATTTTAGTGTAAGGACTTTTCAGTCCAATGTCGCCATATTTAAGGCGAGGTTCGAATTTAGGGACATCTCGGTCCGTTGCGCTATGTTTGAGGCGAGGTTCTAGTTTAGGGACATCTCGGTCTGTTGTTAGTTTAGGGACTTCTCGGTCCGTTGTTGCCATATTTAAGGCGGATAATTAGTTTAAGGACTTCTCGGTCCTTTGTCATCATTTTTGGAGTGATGAAGCTTTTTTGTATATTATTCTCAGAGTTCTGACTCAGGAAGATAGCGAGCAGACACGAACGTCGTCATCTATCATAGACCTAAGTTGTGACTCATCAAGCGTAGTATTTTTTAAGGAATCGGCCATTTATTGGCCGGAAGGGTCTTTCGCTATGCATATCCATGAGCAGGTAGGCCTCACCTTGGTAGACTTTGTCTATGATGTACGGGTCTTCATAGTTTGGCTTGAATTTCCCTCGTTTTGCGTGATTGGGGATCATGGGTCTTTTGACGACTAGCACAAGTTCGCCTTGGCGGAATGTTCTCGGCCTGGTCAGTTTTTCCTAGGCGGGTCTCTTGCTGCGAGCTCTTTGACAACTCCACCGTCGAGGGCAATTTTCTCAGGGATTTTTTCTTTCCCTTTTTCTTTTTTGCTCGAACCTTTGTTTGTAGATCCGAGATTCTTTTCAGGCAGCGTACAGTTACGCAGCTGAATATTCTCGCAGTTTTTCTCACCCTCTTCTTTTTCGGAGGTGGAGTATTTGAAGAGAGGGATGAGGGGTATTTCATCCTCAGAATCACTCCTGAAAGTAAGAACTTGGGGTTTTTCTCCTTCTAATCTGGTACCAACTGTTTACCGCCAAAAATAGGGACGAAACCGCGTAGGTCGTCTTGCCTGAATTTGGGGGCAGATGCTATTTTGTTTTATCCGTCTACCTCTCCGAAGATGCTAAGTTGATTTATGGCACCGTGTATCGAAGGTTTGGACAGATGCGGCCGTTGTAGCAGACTTCGTCAGATTCCCCCTCGTTGTGAGGGGTTTTTGATTGTGGGGATGCTCTTCCCTGCAGGTGCAAGCCCCTGCAGTTAATTACGTTACCGCGTAGTGATAACCACTTTCTCCTGCTCCAGAAGGTCACTTCGTGTCGTGTGTGTTTGTTTTATTTTTTGGTTGCCTGTGGATTATATACGGAGACTAATTTGTGTTGTTGCCCGTAGGGCGTGAATTAATCCAAATCCGTATTTTCTTAAATTTGGGTTTGATTTGATTTAAGGATCGTTAACCTTGTTTGAGATTAAGATCGACATAAATATTTGTTAAGGATACGTTAATCCGATATTGAACTAAGATCTACTTAACGGGGGTTCAGGATCATTTTTGATCCAACGAAAGAGCATTTGGGCTCTATCGCTTTAGTTTAGGGACGTTACGGTCCACAGCTAGTTTAAGGACATTACGTTCCAGAGTTAGTTTAAGGACATTGCGGTCCATAGAATTGTTGGTTGTCTGGACCCGCCACCTCTCTGAAGACGTTTGTAACAACCTAGTTCACTTATACCAATTCCAGTTCCCGTATTTATTTATCTGTGGTATTTTATTGATTTATCGTGTTCGGGTGCGAATGGTATTTTACATTGCATTCGACCCGACCCGCTTGTTTGAACTTGTTTCTTGAATCGTCTAGGAAAGTTAATCTTGCTACATGCTATTTAAATTATTTTATACTTATTTAAATACATATTAAACCTGTTGTTTGAATCTAATGCCCTATATTTTATTTTAACATTTCGATGTTCCGTTTGTTTCCTGATTTAAAATCAGGAAAGCTTATGGAAAAAGCTTCAGAAAAGGGTCACGTGCTTATACGTGACCAGCAGTCATGTGTTGGCACGTGACATCCAAAAGCATCATCAAGGCAGATTCGGCTTCCTGACTACATTGAAGAAAATGGGCTTCAGAAAGAGTCACGTGTTCCCACGTGACCAGGGTCACGTGGCGACACGTGACATTTAAATGCAAGCGTCAAAGGCACGCAAGTTCTCTGATCAAGTCAAGAAAAGGCTTCAGAAGGGGTCACGTGTCCCCACGTGACCAGGGTCACGTGTTGGCACGTGACGCTCAAGACAGCAGACTCGTTCTCCAGACGAACCAAGGAAAAAGAGTTCAAACAAGGGTCACGTGCTCACACGTGACCAGGAGTCACGTGGTGGCACGTGACGCTTAAGCAACGATCAGAAGACAGAGCGCAAAAGAAAGGAAAAGGCTCATGCCAAATGGGGTCACGTGCTCACACGTGACCATGGGTCACGTGGTCACACATGACCGGCTTTCAAAGCCCATTGTGTTAACAGAATTAAATTCTGAGAGAAATTCGAATCTTTCCAAAGGAAAGTAATTATTTGGGACCAATCAAATTAAAGATTCAGAGATGATTAAATATCATCTATCTATGGAAAATCTCGGGTTTGGAAAGATTTCCCCCTTAAATCTAACCAAAAGAATCTCTGGATTTAAGATCCAATGGTGAATAAAATTCACCTAATAATCCAAAGGCCCAAAATGAATGATGGACGCAAATCAAATCTCTCAATGAAGATTCACAAAAGACTGATTGATTCGGCTGCTTCTCCTATAAATAGGAGCCAAGGGACACAAAAAAAAGAGATATACATACGCAGAGAAGAAAAGAGAAAAGGAGAAGAGCTTTGATACTTGAAAAAGACTCAGATCTTCTGCAAAAACCCTAGGTAAGAAAGGGAAAGCCTTTTGGAAAGAAAAAGAATTTAATTCTCAACAGAGTTTAACTCTGAGGCATAAAACGAGAGAGCATATCTCCTCCCTCTTTGATAGAGGATCTGCAAAGTGCACATCTCCCCTTAAGGTTGAGAATTTAATTCTCAATGGGTCGAGATCCTGCCATGCAGATCTAGAGAAGGAATGCAAGTATGAGAATTTAATTCTCACAGAACTATAGGAATTTAATTCCTCCAAAATAAAGTTAGGGTTCGACCCTGTATTATGGGAATTTAATTCCTTCAAAACAAAAAGAAACAGGGTTGAACCCTAATTAAGAACATAGTTCTGTCGAAACGGTGGGAATTTAATTCCTTTAATCATAATCTTCAGAAAAGGGGAGTTTAATTCCTTAAAAGCTTTTGTTAGGGTTTAACCCTATTCGGTTCTTCGCATAAACAAGGAATTTAATTCCCACAGAAAATTCAGAGTTAAACTCTATTCCAGAATACAAGTCTTCGAAAGGAAATAGGAATTTAATTCCTCTGAAATTAAAAGTTTCTGGAATTTAATTCCTGAAAAAGGAGTAACAAATCCTCTAAAAACAACATTAAGGCAGGGTCACGTGTCACCACGTGACCCCCCCAAAAGCCCTACAGAAAGCCCCTTTGAGGCAGTACCCCACGTGATCCACGTGACCCTTGGCAGAAACTCTAATACATAGGCATTTGAATGCCCATCACGTGATGGCACGTGACGCTCTGAAAGACATGATAATCTCAGAATAAATGAAGGGAGGGCGCTCTCACGTGCCACCACGTGACCCCTCTCGCCTTAGTGTTTAACACTAAATTAAAACTCTCAAACCCAGTGTTAAAACACTGGTGGGCCTTATTGTTCAACACTAAATAAAAAGCTTTATTTGCAGTATTCAACACTGATCTGTTTTAGTGTTTAACACTAATTTGAAAAGCCTTGTCGCTGGTGTTTAACACCAACTATCTCTTAGTGTTAAACACTAACTTGTCAACCTCATTCCCAGTGTTCAACACTGATTGCTCTGAAGTGTTTAACACTAGGCTTTGGCCCAATCGGCTAAAGGGATAGAGGCAAAGCTTCTCCCTCAATGGACCAACAAAAAGTCAATATTCCAGACCTGACTGGACTTAGCCCAAGTTGGCCATAAGTCCTCAATTTGTGATTAACTGAGCCAATGGGCTCATAACATAATTGATCGGTCTTGACCCAAATTGGGCCAGGGACTACTTAATCCATCCCGGTTCTAGGGTACATCTCTTCACTCCTTTGATACTTGGCATTGTAATCCCTCAATGTCTTCAAAGAGGTGACGGGTCCCGACGACCACACATTGATATGGACTGTGGGGTCCTTAAACCCATGCCTAATGCAAACTTCCTGGTTACGTGAAAAGCGGATAATGTCACTCTTTGACCCCGTGGAAACGTCCAGAGCGGATCCTGGTCCTCGCAGAGCACGGCAGTGAACCCGTGTGAAGCATCCAGAGCGGAGCCTAGTCCTCGCCTAACGCGGCAGTGAACCCGTGTGAAGCATCTAGTGCAAACTTCCTGGTTACGTGGAACGCGGATAACGTCACTCTTTGACCCCGTGGGAAACGTCCAGAGCGGAGCCTGGTCCTCGCCTAGCACGGCAGTGAACCCGTGTGAAGCATCCAGAGCACATACCGGACTGTGGGGTCGTTAAACCCATGGAATACGACGTCCTTAACCTTGACCGAGATGTCTTAAAACTACCCACGGACCGCAATGTCCTTAAACTACCCACGGACCGCAATGTCCTTAAACTACCCATGGACCGCAACGTCCCTAAACTAGAACAATAGAGCCCTTCATATGCTCTTTTGTCGGACCTAAACGGCCCCGTTTAAGTTGATCTTAGCCTTGAAGATGGCTAACGCGTCCTTAAACCCTCAAACATACTGGACTACGAATCCCCCAAATTAACTCCGGCTCAAGGGTACATCTCTGAACTCCTCTGACATCTGTCGTTGTAATCCTTCAACGTCGTCAGAGAGGTGATGGGTCCCGACAGCCATACAGACGATGGACCACTATGTCCCTAAACTGGAACATTAGAGTCCAAACACTCTTTTGTCGGATCTAAACGATCCCGTTAAGTTGATCTTAGTCACAGAGTTAGACTAACGTATCCTTAACAAACGTTTGAGTCGATCTTAGCCTCGAGTAGGGCTGACGTATCCTCAAACCAAAACCCCCCCCCAAACCCAAATTTAAGATAATACGGATTTGGACTAGTCCACGCCCTACGGGCGATGACATAACTCAGTCTCCGTAAACAATCCACGGGCAATAAAACAAGCACCCACGACACGAAGTGACCATCTGGAGAAGGAGAAAGTTGTTATCGCAATGCGGTAACGTAATTAACTGCAGGGGCTTGCGCCTGCAGGGAAGAGCGTCCCCACAATCAAAAACCCCTCAAACGAGGGGGAATCTGACGAAGTCTGCTACATCGGTCGCATCCGTTTAAACCTTCGATATATGGTGCCATAAATCAACTTGGCATCTTCGGAGAGGTGGACGGATAGCACCAATTAGCATCTGCCCCGAACCTAACGCCTCAGACGTCCCAACGTCCCGGCCGCCGTTCGGAGGGGAACAGATTCTGGCACGCCCGGTGGGACCTTTTCCTCTTTCCACTCCACACTTCGTGTGTCGTGATTCGCGAACCAATCGCGGTTCGCTAATAGTTGCCCTCGGGTTTCAAGGTACTGAGAATTGGCATCTCGCTTATTGCAGAAAGCAAAGGATCGATGGCTTCCACCCCTGCGAAATCCTCCAACTGCTCAGATGGCAATTTCAGCCGACGCTCTGCCTCGCCAGGAGGTATAGCCTATGGACCCCAAGCTGCTTCGCTATTCACAATGCCAGTGGAACAGGTCACTCGCGCCACCACAGGATTGTTCTTTGGAACTATGATCCCGCCGACAAACTTTACCGCTCCAGTGCCGACGAAGAAAACTCTCGGGAAGTCGGTCTTTGATCGTCTTACCCCTGCCGCGGCTCCTCTCAACGAGTCGCCCAACGTCGATGCCTCGGTCTTCTCTAGATTGGGCCAGGAATCCTGCGAGCTCATCACGGGGCCTACAATCTCAGAGAAGGCTGCTTTTAAGAAAGTGGCCGTTCCCGTTCCCGAAATCGCCAAGGCGACCTCTCCAGCCAAAAAGTCAGTCTTTACAAGATTGACGGCTCCGGCCTTTGCTCCCGCTTCCCAGAGGACATCGGTCTTCGATAGGCTAACGCCAACAACAACCCCCCATCCACACAGGGGGCAAGAAGGAACCATTCTTACTGCTGACCCAACGCCGCCCGCTCGACGCGCTCGACGTCGCCATTGGCGCCGAATAAGGAAGGCTGGGGGCAACTCTCCCTCCGGGCTGACTCCAGCGGCCCCGGTGGCAGAGGTCAATGCTGCTGTTCCAACTGGGAGCAGCTTTGAAATGCTAAATAAGGTGCGAAGGAATTCCCCCACGGCAGTACTGAAGAGGTCTCCTCCCTCATTGAAAAAGGTTGAGGAAACAAAACCCGAACAGCCCCGATCTCCTCAACGGCTGTCTTCCAAAATCTATAAGGCTTGGCGGCAGGCCCGAGACTCGATCATCGATCCAAACTTCTCCCGCCAGCACAAGAAGCTGAAAATCCAACCTGAAGCCGGTCACCAGGCTAAACCCCAAAAAGCTGGTGATCAACTGACTCACAAAAGGAGGAGGCCAGAGAGGACCTCACAGCATGCAGCGACGACTGAAAGCACTAAGCCCAGGCGCCCTAAGTCTGGGGGCATGGTGGTGCACACTGTTTACATGGCCCTTGGGAAAGAGGAAAGCCGCACTTCTACGGGCCACCGACCCCTAACCCGATCCGTGACGAAGGCCCAGGAGCAGCAACAAAAGCTTCAAGAAATGATGAATGCTATGGCCGCGCTCACCGGACCAAAAGAAAACCCAGAAACGTCCTCAGACGCACGCCGGGAGGAAGAAACAGACGCTGAATTCCTTCACCGGACACTGGAGAAAAGGGACAAAGAGGCTGCTGAACAAGCGGCCAACATACAACGGATGGGCCTTCTCTTCCAAGACGTGATAGGAATGATGATCCAGCAGGACTCACTCGCCGAGGATCCCCCGATCGTTCTTGAAGACGACCGAGGAGAAACGTCAAATCCACCACCAGCCCTCTCAACGGCCAGGGAGGATGCGATCTCTAAGGCTGACTTGGCTGACTATATAGCCCAGCAAATCCGGGTTCACCACGCGACTGAGGCAGCTGGTCAAGTCGTGAAAACGGGGCGGCCGTATCCGAGCTGGTACGATCAAATCAAATACCCGCAAGGCTATACGATACCGAAATTCCACGTGTATAAGGGGACCGGCAATCCCCATCAACATGTTGCCCAGTTCCGGGCCCTCTGCGGTAACACCGGCGGTGACGATAAATTGTTGCTTCGCCAGTTCGTGGGCAGCTTATCAGAAACAGCGTTCGAATGGTATTCAGAACTCCCGAACGATTCCATTAAAACGTTCGCTGAAATGGAGTTGTTGTTCACTCAGCGATTTGCAAGTGCCAGCGAACGCACTCCAATAACCGCACTTATTAACGCCAGGGTAAAACCGGGCGAAACCTGGGTCCAGTACGCTATACGCTGGCGGAACTTGTGGTCGAGATGTGAGCAACGCATCGAGGAAGCACCTGCGGTGGGCATGTTCGTGGGAACCCTAGACCCCCACGCAACTATCTCCCAGTTTATGATGTTCTTTAAGTCAACCGCATTCCAGGCTTTAATCGACAAGTTGGCTCAGATGGACCAGATGGGTCATAGACCATCTCCCCCGAAGTCGGAACCGCGGAATGACAAGGGTAAAGGAAGGGCAACCTTCGTCGCGAACGCCCAACAGCAACCTAACGCCCCGAAATCGGCGGATCAACTGGAGGAAAGACGCCGGTACTATAATGAGAAAATGAAGCGTCCCTACTCGTTCCCGCGAGACAAGACGAAGCGGTTATTCGAGCTGGCGATACGCAACAGGCTTATAAACCTACCAAATCCAAGGCGACCGCCACAACCCACCGAGGTGAATGACTCCAACTACTGCCCTTACCATCAGACGGTAAGTCATCCGATTGAAGATTGCTTCGTCTTCAAAGGATGGATCGAAGATCAATACCCCCAAGGGAAGTTTGTACTGTCCGAAAAGTGGAAGGTGAACCCACCACAACCACATACTCCTAAAAAGGCCGATACACCGGGGGCAACCTGCTCCTTTATCGAAGAAGCTCCATGGGAGGTCGTGCTATCAACAAAGACCAAAAGAATGCTGAGAGACCTCCATGCGTGCCCTGCGATCGAATGGAAGGACCCTCTTGAACCTCAAATTATCAAAGGGATGTTGAAGCCCCGCCCCATTGCAAAGACTTGTGATACGGGCCCAAATACTCATGCCCAACCGTCAAAATCTTCAAAGAAAAAGAACAGGAAAGCCAAGAAGCCCGCGAAGCTTGGAGACGAGCGAACAAACTTGCAGAAGCAAATCGATGCGCTAGAAGAATACAATCAAAAGGCGCGAACTCCTGTCACACTGCAAGAATTCCTCCGCCACATCTTTCAAGAGGACGATGATGGAGAGAGCTCGTTGGATGAATCCGAGGGATATGTGGCGAGCTGCAACGTGATCTCCCATTCGTTTACCGATGATGAGAAAACTCCTGGCCTTGAAAAGCTGGAGACAGAGCCTGTACCAGAGCGTGCATGGCCAACAGATGAAATGATCGACGCTTTTCTGGACGAGATTCGTCTAAAATGTAAAGCGGACCAGGAGCGCGAGAAGGCCACATCTGAAGGAGCCAAATGCGGGCAGCTGAACGAAAGAGTTAAACGACCAGAGCGAAAGGCATCCGAAGTAAACAAGAAGATATTCAAGACGAGAAAAAGGTTTGCCAAAGCCATGTCAATGGGAATGAAGCTACCACCTTCGGAAGGAAATAGGCACAATGGGGCGGAGAGGCACCCTGACTACTGCACATATCACCGGAAGATCTCACACCCCACGGAGGAGTGCGACGCCTTTAAAATATGGTGGCAAGAATATGTTATTCGTCAGCAACATTTTAAGCGCATGAAACGCAAGAGCCGTCGAGTGCTCGCCCCGGCAGAAATACCTCCGGAATTATATAAAGAAAAGGGAGCGATTGAGCAAGCGACCCTACAAATAAAAGACCGTGAGAAGGCTGAGGACTGGAGGGAAGTCTTCATAGACTACTTTAAGTCCCACCGAATGCCCGAAGAAGCGTCCTCAAGACATCAGCTTATGAAACGAGCTCTATCCTTCGCTTTCGTCAATGATACCCTGTACAAGAGATCGTTTGATTTTCTATGGCTGAGATGCTTGGGACCTGACGAAGCAGAAAGAGTCGTTCAAGAAGTTCACGACGGGCTTTGCGGTTCTCATCAAGCGGGCCCAAAGATGAAGTTAAAAATTAAACGGATGGGTTACTACTGGCCCACGATGATCTAGGACTGCCTCGAGTATGCGAAGCAATGCCACTCATGCCAGATCCATGGAGACTTCATCCACCAACATCCGAATCCACTACACCCAACGGTGGCCAGCTGGCCATTCGAAATGTGGGGGACTGACATAGTCGGCCCCATTGAGCCAGCATCATCCCGGGGACACCGCTTTATCCTGGCGACAACTGATTACTTCTCCAAATGGGCAGAAGCAGTACCACTGAAGGAAGTGAAGACGGAGAATATCCTCCATTTCTTCAAGACGCAAGTCATCTATCGGTTCGGAACTCCACGACGGATTATCTCCGATAATGGGCCGGCCTACCGAAGCCATAAGATTAGTCGCTTCGCACAGCAGCACAATATAGACTGGAGATATTCTTCAGTTTACAACCCACGAGCTAACGGTCTAGCCGAGGCTTTTAATAAGACCTTGACGAAGATCATAAAAAAGACCGTCTCCAGGAATAAGAGGGACTGGCACGAAAGGCTGCAAGAAGCCCTTTGGGCTTATCGAACTACATTCAAGACGGCCACGAACACAACGCCGTACGTGTTGGTATTTGGGACGGAAGCAGTTCTCCCCCTTGAGATAGAGTTACCCTCTCTACGAGTAGCAGTCCACCATGAGCTGACGAACGAAGAAAATGCTCACCTTCGGCTTGAGGAGCTTGATGCCCTCGACGAAACCCGGCTCATAGCGCAGCAACATCTAGAGGCCTACAAAGCAAAGATGACGCGCTCGTACGAAAGATTGACCAGGCCGAGGACATTCCGCCAAGGCGAACTCGTACTAGTGGTCAAAAGACCTATGATCCCCAATCGCGCCAAGCGAGGAAAATTTGAGCCAAACTATGAAGGCCCGTACATCATAGACAAGGTCTACCAGGGTGGGGCCTATCTACTCATAGACATGCACGGTGAAAGGCCTTTCAGGCCAGTAAACGGCCGCTTCTTGAAGAAATACCATGCTTAATAAGCTACAGCCTAGGTCAATGATAGATGACGACGACTATGTCCGCTCGCTATCTTCCCAGGCTCAGACTTTACAAGCAGCAGCCGGCCTTCCTATAGCAACGGACCGAAACGTCCTTAAACTAGCGACGGACCGAAACGTCCTTAAACTATCTACGGACCGAAACGTCCTTAAACTAATGCCGGACCGAAACGTCCTTAAACTAACGGCGGACCGAAACGTCCTTAAACTAACGACGGACCGAAACGTCCCTAAACTACCACCGCAACGTCCTTAGGTTGACGAGATGGATAAAAAAAAAAAAAAAAAAACGGTATGTCCACAAGCAAAATGGGCACGGATGGAAAACCCGAAAGGGCTCCGTGAGTAAAAACAGCAGGGCTGCCGGCAAGTGTTCGTGAAAACCCAAAAGGGCGCGACCTTGTAAAAAAAAAAGTGAAAAAGAATAAAAAAAAAAAACAAAAAAAAACGGTATGTCCATAAGCAAAATGGGCACGGATGAAAACCCGAAAGGGCTCCGTGAGTAAAAACAGCGGGACTACCGGCGAGTGTTTGTGAAAACCCGAAAGGGCGCAACCTCGTTAAAGGACACTTACAGAGTCCTCTCGACCTTGTAAGGAGAAACCACCTGCGTGAGATCCTTACGACTCACAAAGGAGCAGCACACTTAGGGATCCTCACGATTCCTAAGGAGAAAATACACTTACGAGATCCTCACGACTCGTAAGGAGAATTCTCTTATGGGGACCCTCCCGGCTCATAAGATTTGAAAGTCTTAAGTTACAGAAACCTGAACCTGTTCTTAAGCAAAATCCTCCACAGCCTCCAATACTGCCCTACAAGCGGCTCCATACTGACCCTTGTATACACTCCACGGGCGTGAATAAACATTTCCCCAACAAAGTCCAACCCTTATAGGTCCTCTCGACCCATAATGAGAAAGTCCTCTTGTAGGATCCTTACGACTTACAGAGGAGCACACACTTAGGAGTCCTCACGATTCCTAAGGAGAAAACACACCCACGAGATCCTCACGACTCGCGGGGAGAAATACCTTTGTGAGACCCTTACGGCTCATGAAGTCAAAAGCCTTGGTCGACAGGACCCTTAACCCTGTTTGCTGAGCCACCTTTGTTCGTCATCGACAAAAGCAAATGATGATTCGCTCCTGGCAACGTTCCAGTTGTAGCGGTGCTGATGCCAAAATCGGTGCCTAAAACCCAGGCTTGTAACGAAAAGCTAGCAAGCCACACATGCCTGCAAAATAGCCAAAATGATGGGGCAACTTGCAATAAAAAGCAGCAAGTAAAAATGAAGGCATGAAAAACAGCCGAAATGATGGGGCAACTCGCAATAAAAAAATAGCGAGCAGAAAATAAATAAATAGCCGAAATGATTGGGCACCGCGAAAAATAGCCGAAATGATTGGGCAATCGCGATTTTCGCGATATAAAAGCTGAAATGATAGAGCATCGCGGAAAAAGAAATAAAATAAAAATAAAATTTATGCCCTACAGGTGATATTCCATCACACCCTGTGCACAATCCAAGGGCGTAAACAAAAAGGGATCATACTTCTCCCCCAGGTTTCATCAGAAAAAGAAGCCAGGTCTCGACGGGCCACAAGCGACCTAGAGATCATCCAAACACTCGTCTCGTAACAACGGACATGACTTCAAACAAAGCAGAGCAGCGGCAGCTCCCAGTTCTATGGCTCGGTGGTATACATATCGCCAACAGTCAAGCCTCCATCCCGCGAAATGCGGATATGATCAGTACAAACTTCCTGGTCACGTGGAACGCGGATAACGTCACTCTTTGACCCCGTGGGAAACGTCCAGGGCGGATCCTGGTCCTCGCAGAGCATGGCAGTGAACCCGTGCGAAGCATCCAGAGCGGAGCCTAGTCCTCGCCTAACGCGGCAGTGAACCCGTGTGAAGCATCTAGTGCAAACTTGCTGGTCACGTGGAACGCGGATAACGTCACTCTTTGACCCCGTGGAAAAACGTCCAGAGCGGATCCTGGTCTTCGCAGAGCATGGCAGTGAACCCGTGCGAAGCATCCAGAGCGGAGCCTAGTCCTCGCCTAACGCGGCAGTGAACCCGTGTGAAGTATCTAGTGCAAACTTCCTGGTCACGTGGAACGCGGATAACGTCACTCTTTGACCCCGTGGAAAAACGTCCAGAGCGGATCCTGGTCCTCGCAGAGCATGGCAGTGAACCCGTGCGAAGCATCCAGAGCGGAGCCTAGTCCTCGCCTAACGCGGCAGTGAACCCGTGTGAAGCATCTAGTGCAAACTTCCTGGTTACGTGGAAAGCGGATAACGTCACTCTTTGACCCCGTGGGAAACGTCCAGAGCGGAGCCTGGTCCTCGCAGAGCATGGCAGTGAACCCGTGCGAAGCATCCAGAGCGGAGCCTAGTCCTCGCCTAACGCGGCAATGAACCCGTGTGAAGCATCTAGTGCAAACTTCCTG
The DNA here is from genome assembly GCA_030015575.1 of Agapanthus africanus. NCBI lineage: Eukaryota > Viridiplantae > Streptophyta > Magnoliopsida > Asparagales > Amaryllidaceae > Agapanthus > Agapanthus africanus. The sequence continues at coordinate 129,456,654 of JASDDO010000028.1, forward strand.
GTCACGTGGAACGCGGATAACGTCACTCTTTGACCCCGTGGGAAACGTCCAGAGCGGATCCTGGTCCTCGCAGAGCATAGCAGTGAACCCGTGCGAAGCATCCAGAGCGGAGCCTAGTCCTCGCCTAACGCGGCAATGAACCCGTGTGAAGCATCTAGTGCAAACTTCCTGGTCACGTGGAACGCGGATAACGTCACTCTTTGACCCCGTGGGAAACGTCCAGAGCGGATCCTGGTCCTCGCAGAGCATGGCAGTGAACCCGTGCGAAGCATCCAGAGCGGAGCCTAGTCCTCGCCTAACGCGGCAATGAACCCGTGTGAAGCATCTAGTGCAAACTTCCTGGTTACGTGGAAAGCGGGTAACGTCACTCTTTGACCCCGTGGGAAACGTCCAGAGCGGATCCTGGTCCTCGCAGAGCATGGCAGTGAACCCGTGCGAAGCATCCAGAGCGGAGCCTAGTCCTCGCCTAACGCGGCAATGAACCCGTGTGAAGCATCTAGTGCAAACTTCCTGGTCACGTGGAACGCGGATAACGTCACTCTATGACCCCGTGGAATACGTCCAGAGCGGATCCTGGTCCTCGCAGAGCATGGCAGTGAACCCGTGCGAAGCATCCAGAGCGGAGCCTAGTCCTCGCCTAACGCGGCAGTGAACCCGTGTGAAGCATCTAGTGCAAACTTCCTGGTCACGTGGAACGCGGATAACGTCACTCTTTGACCCCGTGGAAAACGTCCAGAGCGGATCCTGGTCCTCGCAGAGCATGGCAGTGAACCCGTGCGAAGCATCCAGAGCGGAGCCTAGTCCTCGCCTAATGCGGCAATGAACCCGTGTGAAGCATCTAGTGCAAACTTCCTGGTTACGTGGAACGCGGATAACGTCACTCTTTGACCCCGTGGAAAACGTCCAGAGCGGAGCCTGGTCCTCCCCAAGCACGGCAGTGAACCCGTGTGAAGCATCCAGAGCAAACACCGGACTGTGGAGTCCTTAAAATCCACGGACTATGACGTCCTTAACCTCGACCGTGATGTCTTAAAACTAACGACCAACCATCCCAATTCCCTACGAATTCTACCTTGGTTTAAGGGTACATCTCTCCACTCCTTTGATGCCTGGCGTTGTAATTCCTCAACGTCTTCAAAGAGGTGACGGGTCCCTGCAACCAAACACCGGACTGTGGAGTCCCTAAATCCACGGACTATGAGGTCCTTAACCTTGACCGTGACGTCTTTAAACTACGATACCTTGAGAGATCCCTGACTCCGTGAAACACGGATAAGGGTGGTCACATCCGGCACTTGCAGGCCCTCACGACCTGTAAGGAAGAAAAAACTCTCTTGTGAGATCCTTACGACTCTCAAGGGAAAACCCGCTTAAGGATCCTCACGATCTTTAAGAGGAACTCGCACCTATGGGATCCTCTCGACCTGTAGGGAGAAAAACTCCTCACGAGACCCTCGCGGCTCGTAAGATGCAAAAGTCTTAGGAAGCAGATCTTAACTCTGAATCCTAAGCCGTCGCTGTCCTGCAAGGAGATCAAGATGGAATATCCGCAGAATACATTCAATAAAAAGGGGACACACCATTGAAGAGAAGAATATGCCTTCATTTATAAACCTCCCTTCAACAAACAATACTTGATCTAAAGCCAGCGCAAACCACCCGATACGGGAGATAACGTGGCAAGTTTCTGATCTATATCCTATCAGGCACGCATTTGCAACTGTACGAATGTTTAAAAGGAAATGTTGCCTGAGGCACTGATGTGCATGCAACGTAACGATGGTGCTCGTAATTAAAGAAAAATAGACTGCTCATTTACGCAAGCGAGACACACGTACGACTATCTGACAAGCATGAAAATTCAACAGAAAGCATGCAAACTACCAATGATTAAGGGAGTACATTGATTCAAACATACTACATTGGTGGGAAAAGATCACCAAGCAAAGGATCAGAAATACAAGGGTTAACAAAGCAAAACACAAAATTCTCCAACTCTCTCTCCGCCTTCTACAGCACGTCAAAACGGCGGTTTTCGCGAGGAGTCGCTCCCCACCGGTTGGAGCCGTGCTCATTAGCGAAAGCAGACATGATGGCCCGACGAGCTCTTATCTGACTCAGTAAATGAACTGAGTGATCCTTCAGAGCTTGAGTGATTAGACAAGCCTCATGAAAGCACTCAAGCTTGTTCTCCGCCGCGTCAAGGATTGCCGAAGTCATCTCCGCCGGATGAGGGGGTATATCGGCAAGCACAGACAGGAGGATCATCCGGAGCCAAATGGAGCCCATGGGAAGAGGAGAACCCCGACGGGTCAGTAGCTCGTACATCACAGTGTCACAATGAGCGTCGGTGAGAAGGGGATCTGCCAGCCGCGCAGCGAAGCGAGGAATTATCTCCTCAAGGGGCACCTCCCATGGTTGCCGACGAGCATGGGGACGATCGCAAGCCATGGAGATTGATCGGGTTCTCAAAAATGACCACCTTAAGGTATGAATGGGTTTCTCTGTGAAGAAAAGAAGTAAGGCATAAGGTTCAGGTTATAAAGGGGCGCATTTAATGCCATGCACAAAAAATGTTGTGCATGGTGGAACTATTCTCAAAGCCCGAAAAGAAGGGGAGAGCATTGGAAATGAAATCCAACGACGCATTGGAATTAGGATAGGGAAATGAAACGTCCCCATCAAATAGATCCCTGCATACGCAACACATGAGCACTAGCCTTTGATTGGCGAATGAGGCGGCACTGCACAGACACAACAGAGAACTAAGCTCTGAGAACGAGAATCAAATTCTTAAAAGAAAGGTCTGAAAGGAAGGACATGAGAAAGTGAAGACGCTTCTGAAAAGACGTTTCGTCTACCCTACTCCCCAAAGCAGATCCAGCGGTCACAAAAGTGACAGCGTTGTACTCACGTGCAAACACGTGAGAACAACGCTGTGGGGGCATTTGTTTCCTGATTTAAAATCAGGAAAGCTTATGGAAAAAGCTTCAGAAAAGGGTCACGTGCTTACACGTGACCAGCAGTCATGTGTTGGCACGTGACATCCAAAAGCATCATCAAGGCAGATTCGGCTTCCTGACTACATTGAAGAAAATGGGCTTCAGAAAGAGTCACGTGTTCCCACGTGACCAGGGTCACGTGGCGACACGTGACATTTAAATGCAAGCGTCAAAGGCACGCAAGTTCTCTGATCAAGTCAAGAAAAGGCTTCAGAAGGGGTCACGTGTCCCCACGTGACCAGGGTCACGTGTTGGCACGTGACGCTCAAGACAGCAGACTCGTTCTCCAGACGAACCAAGGAAAAAGAGTTCAAACAAGGGTCACGTGCTCACACGTGACCAGGAGTCACGTGGTGGCACGTGACGCTTAAGCAACGATCAGAAGACAGAGCGCAAAAGAAAGGAAAAGGCTCATGCCAAATGGGGTCACGTGCTCACACGTGACCATGGGTCATGTGGTCACACATGACCGGCTTTCAAAGCCCATTGTGTTAACAGAATTAAATTCTGAGAGAAATTCGAATCTTTCCAAAGGAAAGTAATTATTTGGGACCAATCAAATTAAAGATTCAGAGATGATTAAATATCATCTATCTATGGAAAATCTCGGGTTTGGAAAGATTTCCCCCTTAAATCTAACCAAAAGAATCTCTGGATTTAAGATCCAATGGTGAATAAAATTCACCTAATAATCCAAAGGCCCAAAATGAATGATGGACGCAAATCAAATCTCTCAATGAAGATTCACAAAAGACTGATTGATTCGGCTGCTTCTCCTATAAATAGGAGCCAAGGGACACAAAAAAAAGAGATATACATACGCAGAGAAGAAAAGAGAAAAGGAGAAGAGCTTTGATACTTGAAAAAAACTCAGATCTTCTGCAAAAACCCTAGGTAAGAAAGGGAAAGCCTTTTGGAAAGAAAAAGAATTTAATTCTCAACAGAGTTTAACTCTGAGGCATAAAACGAGAGAGCATATCTCCTCCCTCTTTGATAGAGGATCTGCAAAGTGCACATCTCCCCTTAAGGTTGAGAATTTAATTCTCAATGGGTCGAGATCCTGCCATGCAGATCCAAAACATAGAGAAGGAATGCAAGTATGAGAATTTAATTCTCACAGAACTATAGGAATTTAATTCCTCCAAAATAAAGTTAGGGTTCGACCCTGTATTATGGGAATTTAATTCCTTCAAAACAAAAAGAAACAGGGTTGAACCCTAATTAAGAACATAGTTCTGTCGAAACGGTGGGAATTTAATTCCTTTAATCATAATCTTCAGAAAAGGGGAGTTTAATTCCTTAAAAGCTTTTGTTAGGGTTTAACCCTATTCGGTTCTTCGCATAAACAAGGAATTTAATTCCCACAGAAAATTCAGAGTTAAACTCTATTCCAGAATACAAGTCTTCGAAAGGAAATAGGAATTTAATTCCTCTGAAATTAAAAGTTTCTGGAATTTAATTCCTGAAAAAGGAGTAACAAATCCTCTAAAAACAACATTAAGGCAGGGTCACGTGTCACCACGTGACCCCCCCAAAAGCCCTACAGAAAGCCCCTTTGAGGCAGTACCCCACGTGATCCACGTGACCCTTGGCAGAAACTCTAATACATAGGCATTTGAATGCCCATCACGTGATGGCACGTGACGCTCTGAAAGACATGATAATCTCAGAATAAATGAAGGGAGGGCGCTCTCACGTGCCACCACGTGACCCCTCTCGCCTTAGTGTTTAACACTAAATTAAAACTCTCAAACCCAGTGTTAAAACACTGGTGGGCCTTATTGTTCAACACTAAATAAAAAGCTTTATTTGCAGTATTCAACACTGATCTGTTTTAGTGTTTAACACTAATTTGAAAAGCCTTGTCGCTGGTGTTTAACACCAACTATCTCTTAGTGTTAAACACTAACTTGTCAACCTCATTCCCAGTGTTCAACACTGATTGCTCTGAAGTGTTTAACACTAGGCTTTGGCCCAATCGGCTAAAAGGATAGAGGCAAAGCTTCTCCCTCAATGGACCAACAAAAAGTCAATATTCCAGACCTGACTGGACTTAGCCCAAGTTGGCCATAAGTCCTCAATTTGTGATTAACTGAGCCAATGGGCTCATAACATAATTGATCGGTCTTGACCCAAATTGGGCCAGGGACTACTTAATCCAGCCCGGTTCTAGGGTACATCTCTTCACTCCTTTGATACTTGGCATTGTAATCCCTCAATGTCTTCAAAGAGGTGACGGGTCCCGACGACCACACATTGATATGGACTGTGGGGTCCTTAAACCCATGCCTAATGCAAACTTCCTGGTTACGTGGAAAGCGGATAATGTCACTCTTTGACCCCGTGGAAACGTCCAGAGCGGATCCTGGTCCTCGCAGAGCACGGCAGTGAACCCGTGTGAAGCATCCAGAGCGGAGCCTAGTCCTCGCCTAACGCGGCAGTGAACCCGTGTGAAGCATCTAGTGCAAACTTCCTGGTTACGTGGAACGCGGATAACGTCACTCTTTGACCCCGTGGGAAACGTCCAGAGCGGAGCCTGGTCCTCGCCTAGCACGGCAGTGAACCCGTGTGAAGCATCCAGAGCACATACCGGACTGTGGGGTCCTTAAACCCATGGACTACGACGTCCTTAACCTTGACCGAGATGTCTTAAAACTAACAACGGACCGCAATGTCCTTAAACTACCCACGGACCGCAATGTCCTTAAACTACCCACGGACCGCAATGTCCTTAAACTACCCATGGACCGCAACGTCCCTAAACTAGAACAATAGAGCCCTTCATATGCTCTTTTGTCGGACCTAAACGGCCCCGTTTAAGTTGATCTTAGCCTTGAAGATGGCTAACGCGTCCTTAAACCCTCAAACATACTGGACTACGAATCCCCCAAATTAACTCCGGCTCAAGGGTACATCTCTGAACTCCTCTGACATCTGTCGTTGTAATCCTTCAACGTCGTCAGAGAGGTGATGGGTCCCGACAGCCATACAGACGATGGACCACTATGTCCCTAAACTGGAACATTAGAGTCCAAACACTCTTTTGTCGGATCTAAACGATCCCGTTAAGTTGATCTTAGTCACAGAGTTAGACTAACGTATCCTTAACAAACGTTTGAGTCGATCTTAGCCTCGAGTAGGGCTGACGTATCCTCAAACCAAAACCCCCCCCAAACCCAAATTTAAGATAATGCGGATTTGGACTAGTCCACGCCCTACGGGCGACGACATAACTCAGTCTCCGTAAACAATCCACGGGCAATAAAACAAGCACCCACGACACGAAGTGACCATCTGGAGAAGGAGAAAGTTGTTATCGCAATGCGGTAGCGTAATTAACTGCAGGGGCTTGCGCCTGCAGGGAAGTGCGTCCCCACAATCAAAAACCCCTCAAACGAGGGGGAATCTGACGAAGTCTGCTACATCGGTCGCATCCGTTTAAACCTTCGATATATGGTGCCATAAATCAACTTGGCATCTTCGGAGAGGTGGACGGATAGCACCAATTAGCATCTGCCCCGAACCTAACGCCTCAGACGTCCCAACGTCCCGGCCGCCGTTCGGAGGGGAACACCGTTTATATCATTTTAGATCTAGAAAATGAAAACATATCTTGTTGCATATTAGATTACAATGCACTGTACCCATATCCATATTTATATCACATATTGCTTAGTTGTATAGCCCATAGTACCATTTTTAATAGTTTATATCCTTTCGGATACCTATTTGCATCCATCTCGTATAGTATATATACAATTGCATCCATAGATCATATAATACATAATAATGTGATATTAACATTCCATATTTGATAAGGTGTATTTTAATTAGTGTTGGAACTATAACTTTAACCCTAATCGAGAATTGTGCATCCATATGTTTTAATTTATACCTATTTTGCATACTACATCACATTTTTCCATTTTATTGTTACATTGGTATCCCATATTTGTTTTTGTGTATCCATACTTATTATAGTTTGATTATGAGCACCCACGTGACATTTGTGCACCCCGTGACATGACTTGATACACTACTACTTGACACGAATTGATATCGTGCACTTCTTGACATGATTGTATCTATATACACTACCTGATATGACCTGATGTACAGCTTGACCTGTTACCTGATCTTGTTACTAATTCCAACAATCTTGACCCGTTGTCCCAACGGACATTTCCTGTTGTCTATTCAGACAAACCTGTACCTGCTTGATCCTGCGTTGGCATTAGCTCCAGATTTATCAATACCTGACTTGAACACATAACTTGGTGGTATGGAGAAATCAATGATGAAATCTGACTTGTAACTCGACAGTTCGATACCTTTACTGATCAGTCTTACGGGCTAGGCCAGCCCCGGGGTGATGCTGCTGACATCACTCATCATTACATACTACCTTTTACTGCCTAGCGGCACGTCTCGGATTCAGCCCGAGAATCTTCACTGTGGTTCCGGGCACGCACGGGATACTATTGAGTTACATCGATAATTCATCAAATTGATTTCAAAGACTTGAGAGTAGTTAACCCAGTAGACCAGTTTAGATTACTCACCGCACATCACCTATGCCTTACCCTTCACTGTCCTTATTTATTTTACTGTTATACCTGTTTTACTGTTCATATACATACATGTATATCTTGCTACCCTGTTTATATTATTGCTTGATATTATGACGCGCTGACGTCTGGGTTTTGCATGGCCCAGATTCCTTACCTTTGCTGCAGGCCGAGCAGGAGTTTTCCGGTGAGCAGGCCGAGCAGTGAGGACTTGTTAGTAGTTAGTTTATTTTACTTTCAGTATTTTCATTCCTGATGTGAGCCCGCATTATGGGACATACATTCCAGTTTATTCCTGTATTGGATCTTTTTACTTCCGCATTATTTTTATTCTTGACTCGTTTATTCTGGCTTATGGACATGTGTTAGATAGTTTATTATTGTTCTTGATATCTCTACAGCTGTAATATAACTGTGGAAGGATATTTCCTATCCACAGGTAGCATGGTTGGCTCTGTCACGTGCCTATCTTAGCGTACTCTGGGAAGCGGGATGTGACAACGTTGAAGAATTACAACGACATATATCAGAAGTGTGGGGAGATGTACCCTCGAACCAATGAATGTTCGTCCGAAGCTTGATGGTCTTGTTTGGGACTAAGACCAATCTGGAAAATAAAGAGCCCATGGGCTCGGTTGATTAGGAGTTAAACCAACTTGGGTTCAACCCAGTCGTTTCATTTTTTTGAATAAAGTGTTAAACACTTGCTTGGGCTTGGTCCCCTTTCTGTGCCAACAATGCCGAGCATTCATATGGGTTTTGATACTCACCCTTTTTTATTTTTTATGGAGTGTTAAACACCCTTTATGGCGCCCACGTGAGGGACACGTGGGGCGCTTGGCGCTGAGCGCCAACCACCGAGAGCTAGGCATTACTTGTTGAGCAGCGCCCACGTGAGGGGCACCTGGGGCGCTTGGCGCTGGGCTCCAACCACTGAGTGTTAAGCACTCTTTATTAAGCAGCGCCCACGTGAGGCGCTTGGCGCTGGGCGCCAACCACCGAGTGCAAAGCACTCTTTTTTAAGCAGCGCCCATTTGAGGCGCTTGGCGCTGGGTGCCAACCACTAAGTGCGAAGCACTCTTTATTAAGCAGCGCCCACGTGAGGGGCACGTGAGGCGCTCGGCGCTGATTCTTTCTTTGCGCATTTTTCTTAAGAATTCGATTCATTGTTCTCCCCTGGATCTTCAATCCCCAAGAACTGATTCATCCCCACGAGAATTAAATTCTCATTTGTGGGAGACTTGTCTCATGGATCTCAGATCCAAGGAAAGAACTATATTCTTTTATGAGGGTTAAACCCTTGAGTATGCAGATGAGATACTATGATCTCTATTTACCTTGAAGAAAGTTCATCTTCCTTCTTCTCTCTTAAAGCTCTTTTTTTTGCTTGATCTTCTTTTTGAACTTGAAGTTTATGGGGGGGGGGTTCTTTGTACAAGACTTGATGTCTTGGGGCCTTTATATAGTGGAGGTAAGTTTGTTGATTTAGTTAAAGAAATCTCTCATTGAGAGATCCTTAATTTATTTGGGGATTTTATCTACCGTTGGATCTTTGATCCAAGGACTTCTGTTTTACAGAAGATATTTTTCTTGTTTTTAACAAGATTGGGAAAATATTTTCCATACAGAGTTTATTCTGTAGCTTCGTGATTTTTAATCACCATTGAATCTTTAATCCAACGGTGCTCTATTTTACAGAGCGTAATCTTTCTTGTTTAGAAAGATTGGGGAAATATTTTCCCATACAGAGCTTATTCTGTAGCTTGGTGATTTTTTAATCACCATTGGATCTTTAATCCAGTGGTGCTCTGTTTTACAGAGCGTAATCTTTCTTCTTTAAAAAGATTGGGGAAATATTTTCCCATACAGAGCTTATTCTGTAACTTGGTGATTTTTAATCACCCTTGGATTTTTAATCTAACAGTGCTCTGTTTTACAGAGAGTAATCTTTCTCTTTCAGAAAGATTTGAGGAATATTTTCTCAACAGAATTTAATTCTGTATTTTGATGATTTATCATCTCCGTTGGATCTTTGATCCAACGACAGAAAACTTTTAGCTCCGGCGCCGGCGCCCTCGTGCGGGGCATGTGAGGCGCTTCTTCAGAGTTTTTAACTCTCGGCACTGGCGCCCTCGTGCAAGGCACGTGAGGCTCTGCCTTAGAGTTTTTAACTTTCGGCGCTGGCGCCCTCGTGCAAGGCACGTAAGGCGCTGCCTCTTTTCAAATTTTGAACAGAGTCTTGCTCTTCTATTATTAGGGGAAACAAATGCCCCCCCCACCGTTGCGCTCACGTGGTTCACACGTGGGTGCAGCGGTGGCAGATTTTCCACTGTTGGATCTTCTTGGAAGTTAGATCGGTTTTCCCTGCTTATAAGTAGGGCCTTTAGCTCTTGAAATGACTGTTGTTCATTTTCTTTTGTTCTTCCTTCTTCTGAGAATTTAATTCTCCTTTCAGAGCTTAGATCTCTGCCCAAAGAAATCTCTTCTTAGATTTAGAACTCTGCCCAAAAATATGGTAAGGATTATAATCGAACCCCTTGACAGAGCTTTGCTCTTCTGAGATCGTAGATCTTAAGATGTATTTTAGGGTTTCTTTAACCCGTTAATTAGAACACTGTTCATCTTTCATGAAGAACTCTTAAGAGTTTGTTTTACCGTTCTTAAAGATCTTGGGATTTTACTCTGTAAAAAGCTTTGCTTTTGAGGGTTCTAGTAGATTATACCATTGTTTTTACAGAGCATAGCTCTTTAGAAATTTTTGGGGAATTTTATTCCCCTCTTAATTACATTTGACATATATGATTTCTGTCTGCAGAGCATGCTCTTGAAAGAGTTCAACTCCTTGGCCCAATGATTTTCTCATTAAATAAGAATCCTTTTAGGATTCCCTCCTTAATAAGTGATTGTCTCATCAATGATGAGCCGTCGCTTTGATTTTGTGGGTCCCCCTTGGTCCCTTTCTCCTGTATTGCAGTGTGGTACAATTTTAAAGTACCAAGTGTCAGAATTCGGATTATAGAGTTGGCAACTAACCCTCGTCCTTTTTCGTGCAGGTACCATGGCTTTCGATTCTTCTTTTCCTTTTGTTCGTTCAGAGAGCGCCTTCGCTGACGCGCCCGTGGATAGGAAAGTCTTCACGCTCATTAAAGATCACGACCCAGAGCAGAAATCTCTTCATCTATGAGGGTCGTGGTAAAATCAAATCATCCAGGGTCGGCGTAGTTTTTCTTGTGCAGTACCCTCAGAGCCCATTTCAGCGATTCATTACGCCGACCCGTCTCAGGTGAATTACGCCGTAGAAGAGGTCAACTGGACCTCAGAGCGTCGCCTTCAGCCTTCTATAGCCTCAATACCTGTACAGCCGCCGATGGATTTGGATATTTTAGGGCGGCGCATATGTCAAGGCGAGTCGCGTCCTTGGGAACAAGTATACATGATTTGCTTGACTCCTCACCATTCAGCCGGATATCTGCAGTGGGCTCGATACATCTTGTCGGCCAAGAAATCACCGTTGCTAAAGCTCGGGTTGTACCCCGCAATTTATGCGTCTCTTTTCCAGTATTCCACGCCTCCTGTATGGTGGGTCAAAGCTTTCTTGGAACAATGGAACGTCCCGACTCACATATTTCTTTTATCAGATCGGGAAGTTTCAATCTCCTTGGAGGAGTTCACGAAGATCTTCGGCTTACCTGTCAGAGGGGAACATTACGAGAAGATCTTCCTCCTGACGAGTACATCTTAGCTACCCCCGAGAATTCCATTCAACATCGATTCCCGAGCCTGATCAAGGTGTTGAACATTTACGAGAGTCTGAAGGGCATGGAGTCAGCTTCACAGACTTCATCACTCGTTTTCTTCGCCCAGAAGTCTTATCAAAACAAGCTGCAAAATTCTCCAAGCTTGACGACCCGTTTGGTTTTGGTTTGGATAACCAGCCGACGGCGGAAGCAGATTTAAGAAGCTTCTTCATTCCGGACACCCCGGTTGTTCCTTTCGCAGAGCTTGCTGCTTCAGACGTCGATGAAGAGACGTTCTTCTTGGGGTTTATTGGCTTGTGGTTGAACTGGTTCATGCTTCCGATGCACCCTCGCTATATGAGGTCGTCAGGCTTTTACCCAGCCCACCGCATGGTTGTGGGGACGCGTGTGGCCGTTCGAATTGCGGGCTGGCTCATCTATACCATGGCCTGAGCTTAGTAGCGGATACTACTCAACCTGGAGTAAAACATGTACATCTTCCGCTGCACTTCTTTACGTCCTGGGTCGAAATGCACGTGCTTGGTGCTTTTGGAGTCCATAAACGGCCCCGCTTCTATGACAGCTATAACTTTCCCCGGGTCATGTTTCTAGTTGACACCTCCGCATTATATATGTCGCAGCGAGAGGCTCGACGTCTGGTCCTTCTCCCGCGTATAGTCGGGGATAGTATGACTTTTGTCGACAGAGTCTTAACTATCGACAAGGAATCTACCATGGTAGTGCAACCGCTGTGTGATACTTTCAAAGACGGGGCTTCTGCGTTGAAGGCTCGGGAGGTCCTGCATTTATATTCGATCAGGCCAGGCTTTCTAGTGTTCTGGCAAGGCGCATCGGCATTGTTCATGAGGTATAATCCGCACCGTTTTGCTCAACAGTCGGGTTACGATCAGGGTGTCCCGCTCGGGGCTTTCTTAGCTGAGCTGGTTGCTACGGAAGAGGGTATCCGCAGCACGCTGCACCACTTTATGCGGCTAAATACGGGGTCTAGCCTTCTCATCAGCGAGCCAAGCTACGTGCCGAAAGCTTCGAATGCCTACGTGGCGTAGTATCAGCATGCGACTGGTGCTGTTATCAGGGAAGAGAGGAGGCTATTACTTGATCACAAGGATGTTGTCCCAGCTGGTAATCCAGCAGTTCGTTTGAAGCGACGGACCACCGTTCGTCCTTCCTTAAGAGAAGCTGTTGCGGCTGTGGTCCTGCGCGCTTTCCCTGAGAAGCCTCTACCCCGTGTTTCTGTAGAAATGGTAGCTGTAGCGTCCCCGGAGTCTGGCGTTGGTGTGGAAATCAGGACCCGCCGCCCAAAAATGCCCGTTAAGCGTAAGCTCTTGTCATCGGCCGCTGGCGCTCGCTCGCAAAAGAAGAAGAAGTCGATGTTTTCTGCCGACGTCATATTTGGCCAGGAGCGACATGCTCGTTACAGCGAGGGTTTGTGCGAGTATGGGACCAATGAGGGTTTATTCATCACGCCTGCGGATGATACTGATCTCCAGGCTGCCCTTGTGGCTTCCGAGCGACTAGCTCACGCAGAAGCGGCGCTTATTACTATAGCGAAATCTGGTATACTTTCAGTTATGTTCTTCCGCGGTTATCTCTTTTCTCTTTGTTATGTTTTTATTGACGCTTTCTTTTTCCACAGGTATTTCTACCGAAGAGGCTCTCGCGGCTTCCCTCCGGACATTCGAAGAGGAAGAGAGGCTCGGCGCTTCTTTGGGCCTTTGTAAAATTCAGTTCATTATGCCTTTATTCTTTTTTTTATTCGTGCTCTGACCCTCTCTTTCATCTTGTTGCAGGGACTATCTTGACTCTGGTTATTCCAAGTGCAGTGCTGATCCCGAGCAGCGATGCGGCAAAACTTCCAGAGCCAGCTATTGTGGGCCCAGCTCTCCCAACGTCCCCGCAGGAGGCTTTGCTGAAGCAGCCGATGATGGACGCCGTAACAGCTCCAGAGGCAGAGCTTGGTTCGGATGATGACGTTCCCCTGTCGGAAGTCTTGAGGAGGTCATTTCTCACGACCCAGACCGAAAGGAAGAGCAGGAAGCATGCAGCGAAGGAGCGCGACGCCGTCTTGGACGTAGGTGCTGGCTCAAATAATATTCCACCTGTTGATATTCCTTTGGCGGATGTTCCAGCCGCCTTGTCTACTGCCCATAGATAGGTTGCACGCGCGGCTCGTGAAGAAACTGGAAAGTTACTTCTAGGTAATGTAATGCCCAGTCTTTTTATTAGAACTCGATCCTCAAATTCTGATATACACATTTCCCGTAGGGCCAAGTCCTGATGATGGGATGGCGGGCGAAACGCTGGCGGTTATAGAGCTCGAAGTTGCTACTCTCTCTTAGGAATCTGGGACTGTCCAGACCGCTGCTCTTTCTCCCTGCGGCTCCTTGATATCGGCGGGCGTCTCAAGCGTTACGACGGCCCTCATCGAGTCAGGGGATGAGGCTATGGGTGTCGAATCTATTCCTCTAAGAGAGAGTGAAGACGCCGTTACACCTGGTGACGACCCAGTTGCGGTTTTGGTCCATGATCCATCGGGTAGTCCTTGGGTCACTGTTTTTTTTTGAGCTTTTCGATCCTGTTCATCCCTTCTGATGATATTTTGTTTGTTTTGAGTATAGGCGTGGTGAACCCTGAGGCTGTGCCATCTGAAGAAGTGTCGCCAGTCGCTGTTTTGATGGTCGTTGCCCCTCGCCTTTCCTTATGCCCTCTCAAATATTGGAAGGTATGGGTTTGTGACTTATCGGTTTCACTGTGGTACCATCCTCTTTGTATTGACAGTATTCGACCATTTATACCAGGTGTTGAACCCGCATTTCTCCTTCCAGTCGGAAATCGCTCCACCTTCTGGTATTGGTTAGTATATTATTCAGCTAATGTCTCCCTCTTTTTTTTATGAATAGCCGTATTGTTGCTAAGTCTTCTTTATATTGATCGCAGAGTCACGGATCGGAGGAGGAGACGAGAGAATAGCTGTGCCTCCGGTACTTCCCATTCTGCCACCTGTCACAGCCGATATAATAGACTCCATCCCTCGTGTATTTTCTATACCTCCCGAGTCGACATTTGACCATAATTTGTTTTGCTGCAATTGCACTGGCTCCAGCTCCTTTTGAGTCTCGCATTCCAATGCCTGCAGGGCCCTTTGCTAAAGTACATCTTCCAGGGGCGCTGCGAATAGCCGGCGAATGTTGAGCGAATTCATCGAAGATCTAGATGCCGAGGCCCTCAGTTTTGCTACGGATTTTGCTGTTGAAGTCAATCTAATGTTGGCGACACTCGTGAAATTCCATGATGAAGATCTCGTCGGCTCTTAGGTTGATTACTGCAGAAAGATCGAGGCTTGCCTGCACGAGATTGAGCTCAAGCGTCTCGCTCCTGAAGTATTAGCTTCGAACTCCCAGCGGGCTGCGTGGATCGAGCGTAGTGTTCCTTTCATTCGCCATTTTGAACGAGAGGCGACCTTGAGGCGAAAGGAACATGAACTGGCTTCAAGCGAATCTTCCCAGTTACGCGCCCAGGTTGAAGCGAATTCTGCGCGGTTAAAAGCTGTCTTCGACAATCTTCAGAGATGTATTTTCGGATGGGTTAACGCTGAGGCGGATGCTTGACTCTACCGAGCGGATCGTGCAGGACTGCGAAACTGCTATGCTAGAAACAGATGAAAAGCTTTCGTTCTGTTTGCGACAACGGGTTCAAGTTGAAGCGGAGTTGGCCGTGGCAGCCGATCACGAGAAATGATTGAGAGGAGCGCGCGAACGGCTTGCTGATTTGTTGAAGATACCTCCTCCTCAATAATCGTCTTTGTACCCCTCTTTTTTCTTTTTTTACTGTAAACTTGCGGTTTATGGATAGCATGTATTCATTTTGATTCCTTTGTGAAATGTATCTTGTATTCACTTGAATTCATGAATAAAAGACATATTTCATTTTATATGGGCGTGTCCCTTTAGCAAATGCGTCTTGTAGATAGTCTACCTTGATCTCCTTGCAGGGCAACGATGGCTTAGAAGACAGGTTCAGATCTGCCGCCTAAGACTTTTCAACTTTATGAGCCGTGAGGGTCTCATAAAGACTTTTCTCCCTATGAGTCAAGAGGATCCCGTAGGTGTATTTTCTCCTTAGGAGTCGTGAGGATTCCTAAGTGCGTTTTCTCTTGAGAGTCGTAAGGATCTTATAAGAGAATTTTTCTCGCTTACAAGTCGAGAGGACTCGTAAGTGGTTATTTCCCTCCTTGTCGAGATTCGACTTTGGAGAGTGTGGCCCATGAATAGTATGCAATAGTCCATCTTGGACCGACTTGCAGGGCCCCGGTGCTTAGGAAATAGGTCCTTATCTCTATTGCCTAAGGCTTTTCCCTACTAGTCGAGACGAATCGAGAAGTTCTGGAAAGGACACTAATTTCTTCACGAGTCAAAACGAATCGAGAAGTTCTCGCAAGGGTGTCCTAACGTCACAGTTAACTCCTGCTAATAGAAGTCCGTTAGGTCTGTGGTACTAGGGTTTTTTACCCATCGCATTGTTGCGTTGGCCGATATATTCCCCGATATGCAATTTTGCTATTCGGGTAGCCCCGCGACTGTCGTGTCTCTGATCCCTTTGGGGGCTAGACAAGACATCTTCAAGTAATCTTCCAGGTAATATTACCGTCGAAAGAGAAAGCGTTAGGGATATTCCATGTCATTTTTTACTTGAGGTTAGGCTCATTTTGGGAGCCCCGATGAGTCATGACCACTCCGCGCTGGAGTGGGATGGTCTTGGATAGTCTTTCAAGTCTCAATTGAGTTGCCGTCAAGACCTTGAAGCTAGGGATCTTCCTTTGCTTCGTTGGTTGACATTGTGTCCGCAATATTGTGACGAATGTCGAGGTTGTCTCTGGGTTGTCTGTGAACCATCGAGATTTGGAACTAGGGGACTTTGCCATGGCTCCGTTTGTTGATGTCACGTCTGTATCCTGCTGGAGGGAGGAAGAACGTTGTTGGTTGATCTCTAGGCTGTGGATGCCGCCGTCGAGACTTAGAACTAGGGACTTTGCCATGGTTCCGAGATAGTCTTTAGGTTTTCTGTGAACCATCGAGATTTGGAACTAGAGGACTTTGCCGTGGCTCCGAGGTAGTCTCTAGGCTATCTGTGAACCGTCAAGGTTTAGAACTAGGGGACTTTGGCGTGGCTCCGTTTTGCTGACGTTGTATCTACTTCTGGTTAGAACGAGAAGAAGAACGCTGCTGTTGATTTCTAGACTGTAGACGTAGCCATTGAGATCTGGCTCCCCTTTGACGGAGCCTGGTGGGACAATGTGGTTCCCTTTCTGTTTGTGCCCATGGATTGTATACAGGGGTCAATGTGATCTCACCTGCAGGGCAAAGTTTCATTTTTTTTGTATTTCTTTCCGCGATGCTCTATCATTTCAGCTTTTTATATCGCGAAAGTCGCGATTGCCCAATCATTTCGGCTATTTTCTCAAGATGCCCAATCATTTCGGCTATTTTTCATTTTCTTAGCTCGCTGCTTTTTATTGCGAGTTGCCCAATCATTTCGGCTATTTTTGTATGCATATATTTTACTTGATGATTTTTGTTTCAAGTTGCCTATCATTTCGGCTATTTCATATGCATTTTTGGCTCGCTGATTTTTTGGCTGCGAGTATGGAACTCAAGACCTGATACCAATTTTAGCATCAACATCGCTGCGACTGGAATATTGCCAGGAGTGAATCATCATTTGCCGTGAAAAGACTTGGAATTTGATACCGATTTAGGCATCAGCATCGCTACTACTGGGACATTGCCAGGAGCGAATCATCATTTGCCTTTGTCGATATAAACAAAGGTGGCTTAGCAAACAAGGTTAGGATCTTGTCGACTAAGGCTTTTGACTTCATGAGCCGTAAGGGTCTCATAAAGGTGTTTCTCCCTACAAGTCGTAAGGATCTCATAGGTGTGTTTTCTCCTGAGTCGTGAGGATTCCTAAGTGTATGTTTTCTTTTAAGTCATAAGAATCTTACAAGAGTGTTTTCTCCTTATAAGTCGAGAAGACTTACAAGTGTCGCTCACCACATGAGGACATTCCCCGTCTTTGGTGGGACATGGTGAGGGAAACATTTATTTGTGCTCGTGGATTGTATACAAGGGTCAATATTGAACCGCTTGTAGGGCAACTTGGGGAATGTGATGGATTAAGAACAGGTTTAGATCCCTGTAGCTTAAGGCTTTTTGAATCCTACGAGCCGTGAGGGTCTCACAGAGGGAACTCTCCTTACGAGTCGTGAGGATCTCGTAAGTGCAACTTCTCCTTAGGAATCGTGGGGATCCCTAAGCGTGTTGCTCCCTTGTGAGTCGTAAGGATCTCACGCAGGTATGTTCTCCTCACAAGGTCGAGAGGACCTTGCAGGTGTTTTTACTTTAACGAGATTGCGCCCTTTCGGGTTTTCACAAACTCGCCAGCAGTCTTGCTGTTTTTACTCACGGCGCCCTTTCGGGTTTTCATCCATGCCCATTTTACTTGTGGATGCACCTTTTTTTTACGATGAAACTCTCGAGAATAGTTTCACCGCATGCGATCCATCCGTTTGCCGGTGGGATTTGAGTTGCAGTCCTCACCGCTGGGACTTGTGGACTTGCATTTCACTATCGCCGTGTTAGAGGCGACATTGTTAGTTTAAAGACATCTCGGTCCAATGTTAGTTTTTAAGGACATCTCGGTCCATTGTTAGTTTAAAGATATCTCGGCCCACAGCTAGTTTAAGGACGTTGCGGTCCGTAGCTAGTTTAAGGACGTTGCGGTCTGTAGCTTTTGAGGCGAGGTTTCGCTAGATACTACTTATAGAGTTTGGACTCAGGAAGATAGCGAGCGGACACGAGCGTCGTCATCCATCACTAACCCGATCCGTGACTTGTCGAGCGTAGTATTTCTTAAGGAACCGGCTATTTATTGGTCGGAAAGGTCTTTCGCCATGCATATCCATGAGCAAGTAGGCCCCACCTTGGTAGACCTTATCTATGATGTACGGGCCCTCATAGTTTGGCTCGAATTTCCCCCATTTGGCATGGTTGGGGATCATAGGTCTTTTTACGACTAACACGAGTTCGCCTTGGCGGAATGTTCTCGTCCTAGTCAGTCTTTCGTATGAGTGTGTCATCCTCGCTTTGTAAGCTTCTAGGTTTTGCTGCGCCATGAGACGAGTTTCATCGAGGGCATCAAATTTCTCGAGCCAAAGATGGGCATTTTCTTCATCCGTCAGTTCGTACCGAACCGCCACTCGTAGAGAGGGTGGCTCTATCTCCAAGGGAAGTACCGCTTCCGTGCCGAATATTAATGCAAATGGTGTTGTGTTCGTAGCCGTCTTGAACGTAGTCCAATAGGCCCAGAGAGCTTCATGCAATCTCTCATGCCAGTCATTTTTATTTCTGCTTACCGTTTTCTTCATGATCTTTGTCAAGGTCTTGTTGAAAGCCTCAGCTAGACCGTTAGCTCGGGGATTATAAACTGAAGAATATCTCCAATCTATTTTGTGTTGTTCTGCGAAGCGACTGATTTTATGGCTTCTGTAGGCTGGCCCGTTATCCGAGATGATCCGCCGCGGAGTGCTGAACTGGTAGATGACATGTGTCCTGAAGAAATGGAGGATGTTCTCCGTCTTCACGTCCCTTTACGGTATTGCTTCTGGCCATTTAGAGAAGTAATCAGTTGTTGCTAGTATGAACCGATGTCCCTTAGATGATGCTGGCTCGATGGGCCCGATTATATTGGTTTCCCACATTTCGAATGGCCAGCTAGCCAGTGTTGGGTGTAGCGGATTCGGATGCTGTTGGATGAAGTCCCCATGAATTTGGCACGAGTGACACTGCTTCGCATATTCAAGGCCCGAATCATCGTGGGCCAATAGTAACTCATTCTTTTAATCTTCAGCTTCATCTTTGGCCCAGCTTGATGGGAACCGCAGAGTCCATCATGAGTTTCTTGAACGACCCTTCTTGCTTCTTCTAGTCCCAGGCATCTCAGCCATAGACAATCAAACGATCTCTTATAAAGAGTACCATTGACGAAGGCGAAAGATAGGGCCCGCTTCATGAGCTGATGTCTTGACGACGCGTCTTCGGGCGTTCGATGGGATTTGAAGTAGTCTATTAAGACTTCTTTCCAATCCTTCGCCCTTTCTTCATCCTCCAATTGGAAGGCCTCTTGTTCGGTTGCTTCCTCTCCTTTAGACGTCTTCGGAGATATTTCTGCTGGTACGAGAATCCGGCGACTTTGCATAATGATCTTTACGTCATCGAGATTTTCGTCGGCCAGTTCTTTAGCTAGCTTGGCTAACGCATCCGCTTTGCTATTTTCCACACGCGGTATGCTTTTCAGGGTGTAGGAGGGGTTTTGCGTCCGCAATTGCTGCACTCTTTCACCATACCTGATCAATTCTGGCTTGCACGTCTGGTTCTCACCATTTACTTGGCTGACGACCAGCAGGGAGTCTCCATATATTAGGTGGTTTTCGATCCCCATGTCGACGGCGATTTCGAGACTTGCTACCAAAGCTTCATACTCGGCTTCATTGTTTGTTGTTGGCTCCGTTAAGGAAAGGGCAAAACGCATAATCCCTCCTTGTGGAGTCACGAAGATAAGGCCCACCCCAGCTTTAATCATGGGGGTGTTTTGCTTTCGCTTCTTTAAGGAGGACGCTCCATCGAAGTAGAGTTCCCATCGGGTATCATTCCCTTCTTTCTCCCTGTCAATTGCATCAAACGCGTGTTCGTCAGGCAACTCGCAGTTCAAGGGAGAGTCAGCAGGTATCGGATGCTCGGCGAGAAAATCGGCGATGGCCTGGCCTTTTATTGCCTTGAGGGATCGATATACTACCATCAAGAGGAGGGCCCATTTGGCAAGCCTTCCTGTTAGCATGGCTCTTGACATCAAATACTTCAGTGGATCCACCTTTGATATGAGATGGACCTCATGTGGCAAGGCGTAATGTTGAAGCTTCGTTACTGTGAAGATCAGTGCCAGGTGTTC
This sequence comes from Agapanthus africanus, assembly GCA_030015575.1. NCBI lineage: Eukaryota > Viridiplantae > Streptophyta > Magnoliopsida > Asparagales > Amaryllidaceae > Agapanthus > Agapanthus africanus. The sequence continues at coordinate 129,476,985 of JASDDO010000028.1, forward strand.
ATATCAGAATTTTGCATTATTATATTCCCCATTCTTAATCATATTGCAAATAAATAGGTGCTTTTGATCCATGTCTGCTAAATAGTTGCAGGTTACAGGTTCTCAGAACAATACAGTGAAATTAAGGAAAAGACGCTACAAATGTGAGACTACGACCAACAAATAGATGAATCTGCAAGATGCCGCCTACCATTTTAAGGAACAAACGAAGATCAATGAACAGTTCTTGTAACACCTTAGATTGTGATTAAGGGCTAATTATACTTTATTATGTGGTTTTAGTAAAAAGTTTACCAAAACGATTTTCAAGTAATTTATCAAAATTTATGAATATTTTATTAGAATTTAATTAGGCTTGCACACACTTATGCATGCAAACTAGGGTTAAGTTAGAGTTAAACCATGTTTAGCAACCATGGTGGACTAACCCATTCTTATTAAGCTAGTTTGAATTTAATTAAGTGTATTGTTTTTTTTAAATGATTTAGTTTTTGTGAGTTGACTTGGGTGAGAGAGAGAGAGAGAGCATGATGGGCTTGGCCATGCTTGCATTTAATGAGGTGAGAGAGAGGGGGGTTTGACTCTCTCATATCTCTCATTTCTTTTTCTTTTTGCAACACTCATTCTCACTTCTCTCTCACTCACTCACACACACAGCAGCAGCAGCAGGCAGCAACAGCAGCAGCAACAGGCAGCAACAGCAACAAACACATCTCCTCCTCTTCTTCTCCTCCTTCTTCCTGCATCCTAGGATTAAATGGGGTATAATCTCTAAACTTGACTCCTTTCCTTGCTTGCATGTGATTATTTTAGCTTCGGGTAGTGATTAATGTGGTTTAAGAGCTAGTTTTGTGATTTAAGTGGGGTTTAAGCTATGTTAGGGTTATTATAGCTTAAGGAACCTAATCAAGTGTTAGTATTGCTGTTTAAACCTAGTAGCATCACTGGATTTAGCTAACTCACCCAAAAGCCGCAAAATTTGAAATACGGTTTAGAAGCAAACTGTAGGATATTTGAAATCTGCTGTTGACCCGGATGCTTCAGGCAAAAACTGAGATTACTGGGGCATGTACACTAGATCTAGACCACACACACAGAGCACGAGCCCCTATTTCCCTACCTGGGCTGCAAATAAATTCGTTCTGGCCGCAAATTGCGGCCAGAGAGGGGAGTTGGGTGCTAGGGTTTGGTCTGTGGTAGTCTGCTATATATTCAAGTGTTTTGGTATATGCAACTTTTTATATTTTCATTCGAGTCAAAATCTGGGACTAAATACCGTATTTCCAATACTTTGAGCTTGCGCGACACGTACATTTTGTGAGTGGGTTTGGTGATTCCTGCGTGTCGCGACGTGTCGGGGTAGTTTCAGACGCGTATACACACGTTTTAGCGTATCGGATGCACACGCGTGTAGTTCGCAACGCGAGTTTCTCGTTTGGTTTTGATATCGCGTTTTTGCAGGATTTTAGCTTATGTGTATTATTTGTGTAATTTCTAGGTTCGCAGGTGGGTACATCGGACGCCGCAAAGAAGGGGAAGCAAGTAGTCGGCTACGCTTAGCACGAGGCCACGGTGAGTAGATTTAACATCTACGGGGAAATCGCCCGTATGGCGTTAAGCGTCAGGGCGTGATAGGATATTGTAGTCGCGTATTTGTTTATATGAATATTGCTCGTGCATATGTACTATTGTATCATACCCATCTTTTGTTGCATATAGAAATGGTAGTTAGATAACACCGCACTGTCACTAACGGGTCAAGCTGCACGAGCACTATTTGTATGTTACACTCACACCGTTAGTGATTGCCATGACACTCGCACTATAGGATTGCTACGAATCATGCATCGTTTTGATTACCGCATCATTGATGATTAGACAGGACTTGCGCACATTCATATTGTATATTCACATTGGTGCACACATACATTGATATATCTATATTGCGCACATTCATATTGTATATTCACATTAGGGCACACATACATTGATATATCTATATTGCGCACATTCATATTGTATATTCACATTGGTGCACGCATACATTGATATATTCATATTGCGCACATACACATTGTATATTCACATTGATGCACACATACATTGTTATATCTATATTGTGCACATACACATTGTATACTCACATTGGTGCACATATACATTGATATATCTATATTGCACACATTCATATTGTATATTCACATTGGTGCACACATACATTGATATATCCATATGGCGCACATACACATTGTATATTCACATTAGTACACACATACTCTAATATATCCATATTGCGCACATACATATTGTATGTCCACATTGGTGCACACATACATTGATATATCCATATTGCGTATATATCCACTTGCACATCCATACCTACATACATACATATTTCACACACATGGATGATATTGACTTTGATTTCTAGAAAATGGGAATCGCGTGAGATATTTTCAAAACTGGATCCATTTAAAAGAGCGGTTTTCCCTTTTTTTACTCTTAGTGGCATCCGCCACATTGCATGGATTTATGCATTGAGTTTTGGGATTCGTGTGATTTCTGGATTTGAGAACCGTGGTATTATTTTAAGAAAATATGCACTGTTTTGAAAACCCGGTTTCTCTTGATATGACATTTCAGTCCGTCCACCATGCGTTTTCTCGGTTCTGAGACGTATGACATGTGAACCCGATTCGAGGAGCTAGATGAGGTCGATTGCGGGTACATGGTGGACCCGGTATAGTACCCTTGGGCAAGAAAGGGATGCTGTGTATACAGACAGTGAGCCTGGCAGAGGGACTACTACCTACCGGTGATTGGTTGGACCTGGCGGTTATCCGGAGGATACTGACCAGAGTTGAGAGATGGATACTGGACGACCCGTACTGCCGGGGCCGAAGGCCGATTCCGCAGACGCAGCCCGTGGGCCGATCCGGACTGACAGAGCCCGATACATAAGGATTTGCATGTCGATACTGGACACGATTATTTCATGATATTTTCGAGTGCCGATGTTGGGCACTCACGATTCTATGAGATTTACAGGATTTAAGGGCCGATTAGAGTGACGGCGCCTGAGTTTTTACTGGGATTTGGGTGTATTTGATGGACACCGGTTATTTTTTCACGATGATATTCCGTGTAGATAATATTTTACCCCATGCTCAGCATTCATTGTTATGCATCTCATCCTGTAGTCGTAGTACCTGATAGAGTACTTTGGCATGATTATTGCATACCGTGCTCATCATATATAAATGTTATTAGATTGCACTTATTATGCATGATTATTGCATACCCTGCTCATCATATAGAGATATTATTAGATTGCACTTGTTATGCATGATTATTGCATACCCTGCTCATCAGATAGAGATGTTATTAGATTGCACTTGTTATGCATGATTATTGCATACCCAGCTCATCATATAGATGTTATCTGTTTGCACATGTTAGAGTATCGCAGCACGTGCATACTCACGATTACTTTTATATGTTATCTATTATTCACTAGTTGGCAACTCACCCCCGTTGTGCCACAGTGTTTGCAGGTTGCCCCTCAGAGTAATTGCAGCAGGGCTACCTCCTTGTATCTTTTTGCTACGGATACCACTGCAGTTGGCGTGTGAGCCCTTTTGCTTATAGGTGGGTTTTTGCGGTATCCGTTTATTTTCCAGTTGTACACACTATTGTATCTAGTACTCTCCATCTACTATTTCATGTATTGACTTAGAGACCAGTTGTGAGGACGATGTATATTATTTTGTATTCTGGATGTCGAGCTCGTGTGAGCCGGCCTTATTCATGCAGTTTTATCTCTTATGCTGTTTTTCACTTATTTTGCTCATTCTTCGCTACGGCGCCGTATATTAGTATTGTGGTGGTTGTTTCCGCCGTTGGGCATGATTGCACCCGTTTAGGGATGCTTTATTCTTATTGTATGTCATTTTACTTATATCATGTCTTGTACCCGATTTCGGGGCTAGTTTTTACAAAGGAGGTGCTGCCGAAATTTTGAATAAAATAATTTAAACTTGAAGGGTTTTTACTTGAGATTTCCAAATGTTTTCATCAAATGTTTTCAACACTCACTACTTTTAATGGTTTTGATTTCTGGGTTTTGGCTTACTTAGTCGCGTTACGCCTGTAGACGTTACGCGGTTAAGTGCCGGTCACGGGCCGAACTTCTGGTCGTGACAAAGTTGGTATCAGAGCGTAGGTTTTACCTTTCGGAGTATAGGATGACCCTGGTATGATGGAGTAGGTTGCTGAAGCAGAGTGGCGTAGCGTGTGTATGTTCCGCGACATACTCACGACACGGTACTCCGCCTAAGTGACCTTAGGACTTATTGATTGAAATTCCTTCATGATTATATACATTCTTGTGATTCGATTTCCGTATCCTTATCGAATCCTACTTTCTTTTTTGCTATTATGCCGCTAAAGACTACGATTTCCGTATCCTTATCGAATCCTACTTTCTTTTTTGCTATTATGCCGTTAAAGACTACGAGGGCGCAGAGAGCGGCTGCGAGAGCCGAGATTAGAGTTGACTCGTCTGAGACGAGGACTGACCCGGGCAGTACACCCGTTGTACTAGAGCAGACTGTTCCTCCTTCGGCAGATTAGATCGCTATGCGTAGGAGATGCACCAGATGATAGGGTCGCTAGTTGAGACACTTCGAGCGCAACGACCAGAGGTAGTTCCACCCATTACAGGGACCGCGATAGTACCTACAGTTCAGGCAGTTGCCCCTGCAGCTACAGAGGTCATTACGGTATCGCTATTAGAGTTTATGAGGCTGAAACCTCTGGTCTTCACAGGCACCGATGCAGCCGAGGACCCACAGTCATTTATCGATAGGATGGCCCGGATATGTTGTTCACTCAGATGCTCAGATGCGAGATGGGTGGAGTTCGCGAGCTTTCGCCTGGAAGGTCTTGCGCAGAAATGGTGTGAGTCGGTAGAGAAGGGCAGAACAGCAGGTCTTCCTCCTATGACCTGGACCGAGTTTGTGACGGTATTTCTAGCCCGTTTCCTTCCCCAGAGTGTCAGGGACGCCTGAGAATGCAGGTTCGAGTCTTTACGTCAGACTCCGGAGATGGCAGTGGCAGAGTACGACATACTGTCCACCGAGCTATCTGTTTATGCCCCATATTTAGTGGCTACTGAGGAGATGCGAGTTAAGAGATTTGTTCGAGGCTTTCTTACCCCGTTGTTTCTTGCGATCAGCGCACAGCATTGCGAGACCTATGCGGCGGCTGTAGATGCAGCCTTATTAGTTGAGGAGCGCTTTGCTGAGATTTCGGTAGTTCCAGGGCTGAAGAGAGTTCGTACAGATACGTCAGCACAGAGATAGCCGTTTAGGCGCCGCGACGGTTCCGTTCAGGTACGGGGGGTAGCAGAGGATCGGGACGAGGTAGGCTTTTCAGCTCTTATCCCCAGGGGGGTCAGCCGGCACCATCTAGATGTTTCCGATGCGGGAGTAGTTATCATCGTGTGCGAGATTGTCCGGAGCCACGTGAAGGCGAGACAGCCGCACCACATGTCACACTTCCACCTTCTACACCCCAGAGGGCGTTGCCTATTGTACCTACTGTTGCTCCGCGTCAGACTCATACACAGAGAGGTCGTGGTCGCGGAGGGTTTGCTCATAGATGATGAGGTGGCCGAGGCAGAGGAAAGCCAGCTGCCGGCAGAGTACAGCCAGTTGCTAGTAGGGGACCGCCAGTCGCAGGTAGAGAACAGGCATGGGTTTTCACTTTGACGCATCAGGACGCGCAGGCGTCCAATGCAGTGGTCTCAGGTACCCTTTCAGTATGTTCTGTTGACGCACACGTGTTGTTTGATCCGGGATCCACGCACTCATACGTTTCCACACACTTCGTGCCGAGTTTGGATAGAGAGTCTGGTTTGCTTGATCAGCCGCTTGCTGTGACCACTCCCGTGGGCGAGTCGTTTATTGCTAGACACGTGTTCCGATCGTGTGTTGTCCGTATTAGCGAGAGAGAGTTGCCTGTCGACTTGATCCTTCTTGAGATATTGGACTTCGACGTTCTTCTGGGCATGGATTGGCTAGCCACGTGCTATGCGTCTGTGGACTGCCGCGAGAAGACAGTTAGGTTATGTTTTCCCGGCGAGTCGGATTTTGTTATGCAGGGGGACCGTGGTGCCGCCCCTCACAGTTTGATTTCTTCTCTTCGCGCTGGACAGCTTTTGAGGAAGGGATGTCAGGGATTTCTAGCTTATGTTTGCGATACTAGAGCTACAGAGGTTCCGTTGGACCAGGTTCCGATTGTTCGTGAGTTCCCTGATGTTTTCCTTGACGAGCTTCCTGGGCTACCACCTGAGCGCGATATTGTTTTCTGCATTGACTTGATTCCCGGTACGGGGCCTATTTCCATACAGCCTTATCATATGGCCTCCACGGAGCTTAGAGAGTTGAAAGGTCAGTTGCAAGATTTGCTGGATAAGGGACTTATTCGACCGAGTGTGTCTCCTTGGGGTGCTCCAGTTCTGTTTGTCAAGAAGAAGGACGGCAGTTTGCGTTTGTGTATCGACTACCGCCAGCTGAACATGGTTACTGTGCAGAACAGATATCCTTTACCATGCATCGACGACTTGTTCGACCAGCTTCAGGGTGCAGGGTACTTTTTGAGGATCGACTTGCGATCAGGCTACCATTAGATGCGGGTTCGACAGGAGGATATTCCGAGGACGGCTTTCCGCATGCGTTACGGCCACTATGAGTTTTTGGTGATGTCGTTCGGACTCACCAACGCCCCAGCAGCATTTATGGACTTGATGGACCATATTTTCAGGCCATATCTTGATTTGTTCATCATCGTATTCATTGATGGTATTTTGGTGTATTCCCGGAGCCGAGAGGAGCACGAGCAGCACCTGCAGATCACACTGCAGATTTTGAGGGAGCACCAGCTATTCGCAAAATTCTCCTAGTGCGTGTTTTGGCTTGATAGCGTAGATTTCTTGGGTCACGTGATTACACGAGATGGTATATGTGTGGACCCGAAGAAGATCGAGGCCGTTCAGCGTTGGCCCAGACCCGCATCAGTTACAGAGATCCGCAGCTTTCTAAGGCTGGCCGGCTACTACAGACGATTTGTACAGGACTTCTCCCGTATTGCTGCACCGTTGACCGGGTTAACCCGGAAGGGAGTTCCTTTCGATTGGACGGAAGAGTGCGAGCATAACTTTCAGCAGTTGCGGACTCGTTTGACTACGGCGCCGGTGTTATCATTGCCTTCGGGATCGGGCGGATTTGTAGTCTATTGTGACGCTTCTCGAGTGGGGATAGGGTGCGTATTGATGCAGCACGACAGGGTGATCACGTATACTTCTCGGCAGCTAAAGAAACACGAACAAAACTACCCCACTCACGATTTGGAGATGGCTGCAGTGGTCTTTGCACTCAAGATCTGGCGACATTACCTATACGGCGAGTCGTGCCAGATATTCACTGATCACAAGAGCTTGAAGTACATATTTCAGCAGCGAGACCTGAATCTTAGACAGCGCCATTGGATGGAGTTAGTGAAGGACTACGATTGTGAGATCCTTTATCACCCGGGCAAGGCAAATGTAGTGGCGGATGCTTTGAGTAGGAGGCCCGGGGGTAGTCTATCTTGTGTGAGCGCAGTGCAGAGGCAGTCATCGGCAGATTGGCAGATTTTATGCGACAGCCGAGTGCAGTTCGAGTTCACTCCGATCGGGGGACAGCTTGCGCATGTTCGTGCACGCCCACAGTTGCTTGACCGTATACATAAGGTACGGTACAGTGATGACCGTTGTTCAGAGATCATGGCTCAGATTGGACAGGGCAGATGTTCCGAGTTCATGATTGATGATCAGGGGATACTGCGATTTGGGACTAGACTGTGCGTACCAGATGCTGAGAGACTGGGGCGTGAGATTCTTGAGGAGGCACATCGATCAGTGTACAGTGTTCATCCGGGTTCCACCAAGATGTACCATGATATGAGAGATATTTACTGGTGGGACGGGATGAAGAGGGACGTCACAGACTTCGTGTCGAGATGCCTGACTTGTCCGCAAGTCTAGGCCGAGCACCAGAGGCCAGCGGGAAAGCTACAGCCGTTGCCCATTCCGAAGTGGAAATGGGAGCAGATCTCTATGGACTTCATTATGGGTCTACCCAGGACTTGTCGAGAGTATGACTCCATTTGGGTGATCGTGGATCGATTGACGAAAGCGGCTCACTTTCTGCCGGTGAAGACCACTTTCGGATTTGCTCAGTATGCCCAGATATACATGGACGAGATCGTACGACTGCATGGAGTCCCGACATGTATCGTGTCCGACCGAGGCACCCATTTTACTAGCTGACTATGGCAGAGGCTTCAATAGGCTTTGGGCACCTGCTTGAGTTTCAGCACAGCATTTCATCCGCAGACCGACGGCCAGTCAGAGCGGACTATTCAGACTCTCGAGGACATGCTCCGAGCGTGCGTTTTAGACTTTGGTGGTAGCTGGGATCATCATTTACCCTTGGTGGAGTTCTCCTACAATAATAGTTTCCATGATACTATCCAGATGGCACCTTTCGAGGCCTTGTATGGGAGGAGATGTAGATCGCCCGTCTGTTGGACAGAGCTCAGTAAGAGCAGTATTTTGGGGCCGCAGATCGTACAGGAGACGACCGAGAAGATACAGTTGATTCGAGATAGGATGAGGACAGCTCAGAGTAGGCAGAAATCGTATGTGACAGACGCCACCACAAATTAGAGTTCACAGTTGGCAATCACGTTTTTCTAAGGGTCTCTCCGATGAAGGGAATGATGAGATTTGGACGGAAGGGGAAGCTTAGCCCCAGATTTATAGGTCCCTTCGAGATCCTCAAGCGTGTGGGCGCAGTGGCATATCGTTTAGCTCTTCCACCCGACTTCTCAGATGTTCACCCCGTATTCCACGTGTTGATGCTTCGCAGATACCTGCATGACCCTTCTCACATGATTCAGCATCAGACTGTTCAGCTCGAGCGTGATCTTTCGTTCACCGAGCAGCCAGTAGTGATATTGGACCGCAGGTGAAGAAACTTCGATCGAAGGTCTTGCCATCTGTGAATGTTCTTTGGCGCAGCCCAAATGGTGAAGAGATCACTTGGGAGGCCGAGGGCGAGATTCGAAAGAAATTCTCTCATCTCTTTGAAGGTACGCTTAGCTATATATTCTTAAATTTGAGGACGAATTTCTTTAAAGGGGGAAGACTTAAATCCTTAGATTGTGATTAGTGGCTAATTATACTTTATTGTGTGGTTTTAATAAAAAGTTTACCAAAACGATTTTCAAATAATTTATCAAAATTTATGAATATTTTATTAGAATTTAATTAGGCTTGCACACACTTGTGCATGTAAACTAGGGTTAAATTAGGGTTAAACCATGTTTAGCAACCATGGTGGACTAACCCATTCTTATTAAGCTAATTTGAATTTAATTAAGTGTATTGTTTTTTTTTAAAATGATTTAGTTTTTGTGGGTTGACTTGGGTGAGAGAGAGAGAGAGAGCAAGATAGGCTTGGCCATGCTTGCATTTAATGAGGTGAGAGATAGGGGGGTTTGACTCTCTCATATCTCTCATTTCTTTTTCCTTTTGCAACACTCATTCTCATTTCTCTCTCACTCACACACACACACAGCAACAGCAGCACCCAGCAGCAGCAGCACAAGCAGCAGCAGCAGCAATAGGCAACAGCAGCAGCAACAGGCAGCAACAGCTGTAGCAAGCAGCAACAGCAACAACAAGCACATCTCCTCCTCTTCTTCTCCTCCTTCTTCCTGCATCCTAGGATTAAGTGGGGTATAATCTCTAAACTTGACTCCTTTCCTTGCCTGCATGTGATTATTTTAGCTTCGGGTAGTGATTAATGTGGTTTTAGAGCTAGTTTTGTGATTTAAGTGGGGTTTAAGCTATGTTAGGGTTATTATAGCTTAAGGAACCTAATCAAGTGTTAGTATTGCTGTTTAAACCTAGTAGCATCACTGGATTTAGCTAACTCACCCAAAAGCCGCAAAATTTGAAATACGGTTTAGAAGCAAACTGTAGGATATTTGAAATCTGGTGTTGACCCGGATGCTTCAGGCAAAAACTGAGATTACTGGGGCATGTACACTAGATCTAGACCACACACACAGAGCACGAGCCCCTATTTCTCTACCTGGGCCGCAAATAAATTCGTTCTGGCCGCAAATTGCGGCCAGAGAGGGGAGTTGGATGCTAGGGTTTGGTCTGTGGTAGTCTGCTGTATATTCAAGTGTTTTGGTATATGCAACTTTTTATATTTTCATTCGAGTCAAAATCTGGGACTAAATACCGTATTTCCAATACTTTGAGCTTGCGTGACACGTACGTTTTGTGAGTGGGTTTGGTGATTCCTGCGTGTCGCGACGTGTTGGGGTAGTTTCAGACGCGTATACACACGTTTTAGCGTATCGGATGCACACGCGTGTAATTCGCGACGCGAGTTTCTCGTTTCGTTTTGATATCGCGTTTTTGCAGGATTTTAGCTTATGTGTATTCTTTGTGTAATTTCTAGGTTCGCAGGCGGGTACGTCGGACGCCGCAAAGAAGGGGAAGCAAGTAGTCGGCTACGCTTAGCACGAGGCCGCGGTGAGTAGATTTAACATCTACGGGGAAATCGTCCGTATGGCGTTAAGCGTCAGGGCGTGATAGGATATTGTAGTCGCGTATATATTTATATGTATATTGCTCGTGCATATGTACTATTGTATCATACCCATCTTTTGTTGCATATAGAAATGGTAGTTAGATAACACCGCACTGTCACTAACGGTTCAAGCTACACGAGCACTATTTGTATGTTACACTCACACCGTTAGTGATTGCCATGACACTCGCACTATAGGATTGCTACGAACCATGCATTGTTTTGATTACCGCATCATTGATGATTAGACAGGACTTGCGCACATTCATATTGTATATTTACATTGGTGCACACATACATTGATATATCTATATTGCGCACATTCATATTGTATATTCACATTGGTGCACACATACATTGATATATCTATATTGCGCACATTCATATTGTATATTCACATTGGTGCACGCATACATTGATATATCCATATTGCGCACATTCATATTGTATATTCACATTGTTGCACACATACATTGATATATCCATATTGCGCACATACACATTGTATATTCATATTGGTGCACACATACATTGATATATCTATATTGCGCACATACACATTTTATACTCACATTGGTGCACACATACATTGATATATCCATATTGCGCACATTCATATTGTATATTCACATTGGTATACACATACACTGATATATCCATATTGCGCACATACACATTGTATGTCCACATTGGTGCACACATACATTGATATATCCATATTGCGTATATATCCACTTGCACATCCATACCTACATACATACATATCTCACACACATGGATGATATTGGCTTTGATTTCTAGAAAATGGGAACCGCATGAGATATTTTCAAAACTGGATCCGTTTAAAAGAGCGGTTTTCCCTTTTTTTACTCTTAGTGGAATCCGCCACATTGTATGGATTTATGCATTGAGTTTTGGGATTCGTGTGATTTCTGAATTAGAGAACCGTGGTATTATTTTAAGAAAATATGCACTGTTTTGAAAACCCGGTTTCTCTTGATATGATATTTCAGTGCGTCCACCATGCGTTTTCTCGGTTCTGAGACGTATGACATGTGAACCCGATTCGAGGAGCTGGATGAGGCCGATTGCGGGTACATGGTGGACCCGGTATGGTACCCTGGGGCAAGAAAAGGATGCTATGTATACAGACGGTGAGCCTGGCAGAGGGACTACTACCTACCGATGATTGGTTGGACCTGGCGGTTATCCGGAGGATACTGACCAGAGTTGAGAGATGGATACTGGACGACCCGTACTGTCGGGGCCGAGGGCCGATTTCGCAGACGGAGCCCGTGGGCCGATTCGGACTGACGGAGCCCGATACATGAGGATTTGCGTGTCGATGCTGGACATGATTATTTCATGATATTTTCGAGTGCCGATGTTGGGCACTCACGATTCTATGAGATTTACAGGATTTGAGGACTGATTAGAGTGACGGCGCCTGAGTTTTTTCTGGGATTTGGGTGTATTTGATGGACACCGGTTATTTTTCCACGTTGATATTCCGTGTTGATAATATTTTACCCCATGCTCAGCATTCATTGTTATGCATCTCATCCTGCAGTCGTAGTACCTGATAGAGTACTTTGGCATGATTATTGCATACCGTGCTCATCATATATAGATGTTATTAGATTGCACTTGTTATGCATGATTATTGCATACCGTGCTCATCATATATAGATGTTATTAGATTGCACTTGTTATGCATGATTATTGAATATCCTGCTCATCATATAGAGATGTTATTAGATTGCACTTGTTATGCATGATTATTGCATACCCTGCTCATCATATAGAGATGTTATTAGATTGCACTTGTTATGCATGATTATTGCGTACCCAGCTCATCATATAGATGTTATCTGTTTGCACATGTTAGAGTATCGCAGCACGTGCATACTTGCGATTATCTTTATATGTTATCTACTATTCACAAGTTAGCAACTCACTCCCGTTGTGCCACAGTGTTTGCAGGTTGCCCTTCAGAGTAGTTGCGGCAGGGCTACCTCCTTGTATCTTTTTGCTACGGATACCACTGCAGTTGGCGTGTGAGCCCTTTTGCTTATAGGTGGGTTTTTGCGGTATCCGTTTATTTTCCAGTTGTACACACTATTATATCTAGTACTTTCCATCTACTATTTCATGTATTGACTTAGAGACCAGTTGTGAGGACGATATATATTATTTTGTATTCTGGATGTCGAGCTCGTGTGAGCCAGCCTTATTCATGCAGTTTTATCTCTTATACTGTTTTTCACTTATTTTTCTCATTCTTCGCTACGGCGTTGTATATTAGTATTGTGGTGGTTGTTTCCGCCGTTGGGCGTGATTGCACCCGTTTGGGGATGTTTTATTCTTATTGTATGTCATTTTACTTATATCATGTCTTGTACCCGATTTCGGGGCTAGTTTTTACAAAGGAGGTGCTGACGAAATTTTGAATAAAATAATTTAAACTTGAAGGATTTTTACTTGAGATTTCCAAATGTTTTAACAAATGTTTTCAACACTCACTATTTTTAATGGTTTTGTTTTCTGGGTTTCGGCTTACTTAGTCGCGTTACGCCTGTAGACGTTACGCGGTTAAGTGCCGGTCACGAGCCGAACTTTGGATCATGACAAGTTCGATTGAACAAAGTACGAGGGCAGCACAAGATTCAAGACTTCAACGCGAAACTTACGGTAAAAGTCCATAAATTATGCACTGTTGGAAATCTGGAAGAAAGTAGAAAAGATTCTGAAGAACCAAGTGAAGAAAACAGAAGAAAAAGACAACATGAAGCAACCCTAAAGAAATGAGCCAAAGTTCCCTCAAGTTGGCCGTGGATCCGCGGCCAAACATGGCATTCTGCCGCGGATCCGCGGCCGTGCTGTGCACGTGTCGGTGCATGTGTCGGTGGGTGTCGGTGTTTTGACCCGGCTTTCTTAGGGTAGTCTTATAATTTTAAATGTGGATCAGATGTAAACCCTAGGGTTTCTCCTATTTATAAATAGGAAAGCCTACAGCGTCTTTTTGGGTATGCCTCTTTTTAATTCTGGATTTAAATTTTCAATTCCATTGTAATCTTCAAGAGGTGTCAATAAAGTATGTTTTTTTATCTCGCATTCTTTTATCCGAATTTTATTTCTGCAATTTTTTTATCTGTCTTTATTTATCTGCAAGTTAATTAGGTTATTAAAAGAAAATTATAAAAATGAATTTCATCGGAACATCCCTAATAAGTGAGTAATTCCTCACTTGTTAGGGTTAGGATTGGGTAGGTTTGAGAGATGGACATCTCTCACTCCTTTCTTGCCCGTATAATACTTTAATTTAGGACTCTATGTCAATCAAACACACACCGCTCACTACGGCACCCTATCCTACGAGATAGCGGTGATTCCCTAGTTAGACCGGTTGTGGTTGATTTACATAGAGGTCAGGGCTAAGAGTTAAGAAAGGACGGATAAGGACCAAAAGGAAGAAACTACGTTTCTTCCTAGTCGTGCTAATCCCCTTTGTTGACTATTACCCTAACACTTAATTAGGGCAAAGGAAGCAGTGAGTAGAATTCTCTTTCCAAACTAACCTAAATCTAACCCTAGCAAGATTTTAATCCAAATTAAATTCAATCTTAGTTTTTATAAAAATCAAATCCTACAAAAAATAGGACTTAACTCGTAAGAACATAAAGAAAAGAACATGTTTTCCCTGTGGACCGACCCGTACTCAACCGGCTAGCTACCAAGTGACATCGTTATTGATTGCGGTATTCTTTGAGTTTAAAACGCATACGCAAAAGACGATCAATCAAATGGCGCCATTGCCGGGGATAACGGTAGTTATTTTCTTTTTGTAATTTCGGGTTAATTGAAAATTAAAAAAAATTATAAAAAAATGAAAAAATATAAAAACATAAAAAATATCATCTTGTTATTTTTTGAAGGGTTTTGTGTGAATTGAACAGGAAAGGAAGAAGGACAGATTCAGATCTGGAGTAAGCTCGATGAACAAATCCAGAAACAGAAGATCTGAACAGACAGAGCAAAAACACAACAGAAAATATAAAAAAATTTGGAGATCTGAACCAATTGTTCCACCGCGGAACCGCGGCACAAGTGAAGGTTTGACCGCGGAACCGCGGTCAATTGCTGACGTCAGCGATCCATTTTGCTCTGTAAGCATTCCATTTCTCCTCTGTAACCCCCTAAACTCCACTGAAAAATTTTCTTGCAGGGTTCTTTGCGCAAAAACTTCTTCTCCCTCTGTAATAAATCAATTTTGTGCTGGATTCTTTGCGCCGCAAATAAAAAGAAAAAGTTTTTTGGCAAGTGTTTTAGATTTTGTGTGTTTACTGCTTTGCATTTTTAAAACGGACTTTTAAGGGGCTATAACACCAATCCAGATTGGGTGGGGATTTCATTACCCTTCTTAGGATCCCAAAAATCACAAAAAGCATATGCATCAACTCTCGAGTTAATTAAAAAAATATTTAGACTCAGCCAATTAAGGACTGTCGCGCTCATTAGGACAGAGGAAGGTTGTGGGCAATCGGTCGTTTATCTAAACCTGATTTTGTGGTGCCTAGGCTAGACAAGTGGGAAAGGTAATTTTAAAAGGCCCGTCTCACGGTGATTCATGAGCGGATCCCTCCTTTCTTTACTTGTGCTTACCTGGCCACAATTGGCGATGAAGAGGCGATTTGAGGGATATCTCACAACTGGCCTTTGGACCAGTTAGGAGCAGTCTAGTTGACTTAGGAGACCCTAGCTCTAGGCTTGATTATGCATGCTTAAATTGTGGTTGCTTGAAAGTGTGTCTTAGTTCCTTATAAAAAAATCTTTTGCAAAAACTCTAAAAGGAAAAAAATTTTAAAAAAAACCACAAAATTTTTACAAAAACTTGCCATTTTGTCGCTAGAAATCCATTGCACCCCACTTTCACCCACATTTTCTCCATTGACGTTTTCTTACCCCCACCTTCTACTTTTTGACTACAGTACACCTTATTTAGTGTATGTCCAGTTGGACTAGAGACACTAGCGCCCATTTACTCCGTGTCTCGTTAGTTCCTACTGACGACGCGTTCGACTCCGAAGTCGAAATTCCCTCCACTTCTTTACCTTCATCTTCAAATTCATCATCTTCTAAGGAGATGTCGGGATTCAATCCTAAGAACCCCTTACCTACTTCGGGTCTGATTCCACCTCAACTGGGTGCGAATAACCCACAACACGCTCCTGTTGAAGCGCCCCAGCGAATCGTGTTCCAGGATCTTTTCTATCCAACCCGCACCGCACTTCCCACTTGTCTTTCACTTCCACCGGCTAATGGGGATAACTTCGAAATTAAACCCCACTTCATCAATATGTTGCCCAAATTTCACGGGCTGGAATCCGAAGATGCCTATATCTTCATTAACAAATTCCAGAATGTTTGCGTAATGATGAAGACCACACAACTTTCCGATGATGCTATAAGGCTACGTGTCATTCCATTCACTTTATGTGACCTAGCTGAAAAGTGGCTATATAGTACAGCATCGCATTCCATAAAAAGTTGGGAAGAGTTTGTTATGGCTTTTCTAAAAAAGTTTTACCCACACCACAAGACCGCGAGAATTCGCAATGAAATTAATCAATTTTCCCAGCTTCCGTCCGAACCTTTTTGGAAGTGTTTCGAACGATTTAAGGACCTTCTTGTTTAGTGCTTTCACCACGGTATCGAGAGATGGAAACTTTGCCAAACTTTATACGAAGGACTGAACCCAGCAACTAAGCAGTTGCTGGAAACCATTTGTCAATGTCACTTTCTTATAAAATCTGACGAGGAAGCTTGGCAATTTCTCGACGATCTTGCTGAACAAACGCTTCAGTGGGAAAGCACTAGACAAACCGCTTCGTCCACTTCATCGACTTCATCCAGTTCGTCTAGGGCAGGTGTCCATCAACTTGACATGTCAATTGCGATGAAAGCCGAAATCGTCGCAATTACACGTAAACTAGAAGCAATTGGAGCAAATTCTCATCGCCTTCTCCTATCCCCGCTTTACCCCCTCGCACAATATGCGCTTGTTGTTCGGATCCATCCCATTTGACCGAAGAGTATCCTTACAACCCACCTGCTCAAGGACATGATCAAGTCAATGCTGCCTTTCAGCAGAGACAAAGAAATGATCCATACTCTTCAACTTATAATTCTGGTTGGAGGAACCACCCCAATTTTGCTTGGAATCAAAATCAACAGAAATTCCAAGGCAATAACAATTTCAGAGGCCCCCTCCACAACAACAAGCCCCTCAACAAACTCAATATCAGCAACCTTTCCAACCCCAACCTTACCAAAATCAAATGAACAATTTTGCACCAAACAACTCTTTTCCTCAAAACAATTTTGTTCAGCCAAATGACGATAAGGTTTCCTCTCTAGAACGAAGTCTGGATGCGTTTTTAAAACAATCTACGCAATCCTTAGCCAACATCCAGTCTTCCATTCAGTCTTTGGTGCAACACACTGCATCACATGAGCAAAGCATCAAAACCATTGAAGCACAAATTGCACAACTGAATGCTGCTCTAAGCGAGCGAGAGAAGGGGAAACTTCCATCTCAACCACTGCTAAATCCTGGTCACACACAAAATGCACATGTTGCTCATGAACAACAAAATCATAATGTGAGTGCCGTGAATACATTAAGATCTGGAAAGGTATTGCATAACAACGTTGGCAATAATAATAACACCCCGGCCGCCACTTCTTCTTCTTCTTCATCTTCATCTTCTTCAGAGCCTGTTCTTCATTCTTCATAAGGATCTATTTCTTCTACTAATCCGAACGGACCCACATCTCACTCCACGAAAACACCAACACTGGGATCCGTTCCAACTCAGCAATCTACTCCACAAATATTGGACTCAACAAATTTTCAAAATATTCCATTTCCAAACAGGTTGAGATCCAATAAACAAACTCTACAAATGGAGAAGATTGTGGAGTTATTTAAACAGGTTAGCATAAACATACCTCTCTTGGATGCAATCCAACAAGTCCCGTCTTACGCTAAAATCTTGAAGGACTTATGCACCAAGAAGAGGAAATCACAGGTACCCAAGAAAATTTTCTTGGCTAGTGCAGTGAGTGATGCTCTTACCCAACCTTTACCTCAAAAACGAAAGTACCCTGGCGGTCCTACAATTTCAATAATTATTGGGGATAAGAACATCAATCGCGCACTTTTAGATCTTGGTGCCAGTGTTAATTTGCTTCCCTATTCAGTATATGAACAATTAGGCGTTGGAGAGCTGAAACCCACACATTATACTCTCCAAATGGCCGACCAATCTATCACTCATCCTAGGGTGAGTTAGAGGATGTGTTGATTAAAGTAGAAGACTTTATTTTCCCCGTTGATTTCGTTGTTATGGACACACAGCCTGTAGCTAACCCCCGGAGTCAAATTCCGGTGATACTCGGTCGACCATTCCTTGCAACTTCTAATGCGGTGATCAATTGTCGAAATGGTTCAATGAACCTATCTTTCGGAAACATGACAATTGAACTCAACATTTTTCAGTTGGGGAATCAGCCCTCCGAACCTAATGCTAATATACTTCATGTTTGCTCGATCCAAGAAATCACTCAGGAGGACTGTGAGCTCGAAAAATTTCTGTTCGATCTCAGCAATTTTGACGCCACTAGTGCGTTCCTCCTTGAATCTGACACTGCTTTCACACCCGATAACGATTACGAGTGTTTCACTTTTTCGAACGATTTTGAAGAATCACTACCCGAGTTTGATTCCTTTGAATTTTCAGATGAGTTAACTGAACCATCCGACTCGGTTGCTTACACTCGCTTCGAACCTCTGTTGGAATCTTTCCAGTTTGAGACAGTTTCACCAATTTTACCTTCAACTGTTTTGCCTCCAAAACTCGAACTCAAGCTATTGCCGTCTCACCTTAAATACAATTACTTAGGTGAGAATGAGACCCTTCCTGTTATCATCTCGGCCTCTCTAGCCCCCGAGCAAGAGAAACCCCTTTTAACGGTCTTATAAAATAATCGGCAAGCTTTTGGCTGGACTATGGCGGACATCAAAGGGATTAGTCCCCTAATAGTTGAACATCATATTCATATGATGGATGATGCCAAGCCAGTAAGGGATCCACAGAAACGACTAAACCCTATCATGAAGGAGGCTGTTAAAAAGGAGATTGTAAAATGTCTAGATAGTGGTATTATTTACCCTATTTCTGATAGCCTGTGGATTAGCCCCATTCATGTTGTCCCAAAGAAATCGGTCATGACTAATGAGGCGAATGAGTTAATACCTACTCGCACCCAAACTGGGTGGCGAGTATGCATCGATTATAGAAAACTCAACGCCGCGACACGGAAAGACCACTTTCCATTACCTTTTATTGACCAAATGCTAGAACGATTGGCTGGGCACGAGTACTATTGCTTTTTGGATGGTTACTCCGGCTATAATCAAGTTCCCATCGCCGAAAAGGACCAAGACAAGACCACATTCACTTGTCCTTTGGGTACATTCGCTTACCGTCGCATGCCCTTTGAGTTATGCAATGCACCCGCTACTTTCCAGCGGTGTATGATGGGCATTTTTTTGGATATGGTGGAAAAATTCTTGGAGATTTTTATGGATGATTTCTCCATTTTCGGCCACTCTTTTGATGAGTGTTTGCTACATTTAGACGCAGTTCTTACCCGATGTAGGGATAAGAACCTTACTTTAAATTGGGAGAAGTGCCACTTTATGGTACGAGAAGGTATTGTCTTAGGACATATTATCTCGCAAAATGGCATTGAGGTAGATAATGCTAAGATTGAAGTCATTTCCAATCTTCCTCCTCCCCAATACGTCCGAGACATTCGAGCCTTCCTTGGCCATGCCGGTTTCTATAGACGGTTCATCAAGGATTTTAGCAAGATAGCTAGACCCTTGACTCTTTTGTTGGCCAAGGACAGCACATTTGATTTTGACTCAACTTGCATGAAGGCGTTCGAGTCATTGAAAAACTCACTTACTTCCGCTCCCATTCTTTCATCTCCTGACTGGACGCATCCATTTGAAATTATGTGCGATGCATCTGATTTCGCCATTGGTGCTGTCCTTGGACAGCACATAAATAAGATGCCGCATGTAATTTATTACGCTTGCCGAACCTTGAACGAGGCCCAATTTAATTACACAACAACTGAAAAGAATTCTTAGCTGTTGTGTTTGTATTAGAAAAGTTCAGGCCCTATTTAATCGGCTCCCCAGTCATCGTTTATACTGACCACTCGGCTCTTCGCCATCTTTTCGCGAAGAAGGATGCTAAATCTCAGCTGATACGTTGGATCCTCTTACTACAAGAGTTTGACCTTGTCATCAAGACAAGAGAGGATGCGAAAACGTAGTCGCCGACCATCTTTCACACCTTCCTTCTTCGCCTACACTTCAAATTCCTATTAAAGACATTTCTCTAGATGAGCAGCTCTTAACTGTGTCATGCGAACCTTGGTTCGCAGATATTGTAAATTATTTGGCCACCGGACTTATACCAAACGAATGGTCGAATCAGGACAAACTCAGATTTCTATCTCAGGTAAAACATTTTTACTGGGATGAACCGTATCTATTCAAATACTGTCCCGACCAAATTATTCGTCGGTATGTCCCCGACAATGAGTTTAAGAGCATGCTGTCATTCTTCCACGATCAAGCATGTGGCGGGCATTTTGTCCCTAAAAAGACAGCAGAAAAGATCTTGTAGTGTGGCTTCTACTGGCCACAACTTTTTAAAGATGCACATGAGTACTGCAAGACATACTCCCGGTGCCAACACTTGGGTCGGATATTTAGGAGAAATGAAATGCCTCTCCAACCAAATTGGTTGTTGAAATTTTTGATGTTTGGGGGATAGACTTTATGGGACCATTTCCCAACTCTTTTGGGAACATGTATATTCTACTCGCTGTTGACTATGTTTCTAAATAGGTCGAGGCTGTGCCCAGCCGAACTAATGACAACAAGGTTGTCGTTAGATTCCTCAAAGAAAACATTTTTTCTCGGTTTGGGCATCCTCGCGCAATTATCAGCGATAATGGATCTCATTTTTGTAATAGGACTTTCGAGTCCTTAATGCGGAAATACTCCATTACTCACAAGCTGTCAACACCCTATCATCCCAAAACTTGTGGGCAAGTCGAGATTTCGAATCGGCAGATTAAATAGATATTGGAGAAAACGGTTTCCAAAAACCGTAAAGATTGGTCGTCAAAACTTATTGATGCCCTTTGGGCATTCCGAACTGCCTATAAGACCGATCTTGGCATGTGTCCATATAGGCTTGTTTATGGAATGGCTTGCCACCTTCCAGTTGAAATAGAGCATAAAACATTTTGGGTAATAAAAGAGTTGAATATATCTCTAGGAGATGCGGGCAGCAATAGAAAGCTGCAGTTGAACGAATTAAACGAGCTTCGGGATGAAGCTTACGAGAATGCTGTAATCATCAAAAACCGAACGAAGGTGTTCCACGATAAACACCTTATACGCAAAACTTTCAAAACTGGTCAACAGGTTTTACTTTACGACACTCAGTTACATTTCCATCCTGCAAGCTCAGATCTCGATGAAAAGGGCCATTTTTTATACGCACCGTATATCCGCACGGTACGGTCGATTTAGAAAATCCGGAGGACGGTTCACTATTTAAAGTGAACGGACATAGACTTAAACCATTCCTCACTGCGGACCCTTCGGAGGAGCTCCTGTTTTTGCAGGAGCCAACCTACAATGACTGATCTTCCTCCATCCACCCCTAAATTTCGATTATCTAGCCAAAACACTGTTTTAAACAAGTTTGGGGGTATGTATCACTTGTAATTATATAAAAACAAAATGAAAATAAAAAAAATGAAAATAATAAAAAAAAGGGTAATTTTGTAAATTTCCAGTTTTAATAAAAAAATAAAAAATAAAAAAAAATTATTTACAAACATTTTCCACTTTTTAAGAGGGGATTTTTGCTAATAACCAACACACTCCCCCTATAAATAAAACCCGACCCCTCTCTGAATTTTACAAACCCTAAAATTTTCCTCTCTGCAAACCCTAGCCGCCGCAGCAGCCAAAGCAAGGAGATCGCTTCATCCCGCCGCCAAACGCAGCATCTGACCGCGCTTCCGCCGCTGCATTGCTAAGTCACCCTCTGAATTTTTTCAGAGGAGGTTTGCATCATCTCTCCCTCTCTGTTAAAATTTTCTATAAATCTGTGAACTTTCTGAATGGCACCAACCATGCAATTAGAACGAGATTTTTCACAAATCTTTGCACACACAATTTACGGAAGTTATTTTGGTGAGGAGATCACACGGCGAGGGTGGAACTTTTTAATTTACAATCATCCCAATGCCTACGCTCTTCCAGATCTAGTCACTCGTTGTTACGAGTGCATGGAAGAAGGTTGCCTAGCACAATACGGTTTTATTAAATTACTTTGGGGCGATAGGGAAATAATCATTGATAGGGACTTCATCCATGAAGTCACCTTAATTCCTAGATTACCTGTTCACGACCAACCCCTTCAATTTGAAGACTACTTACCCTTAATGGGTAATGACTGTTCGAGGGAACCTAAGAAGGGAATACAGGCTAGAACCCTCTTCGCCAATGTATTAACCGTGTGCCATTGGGCACAAAACAACATTTTTGGCAGCTCACATAATACAACATTTTTCATCACATCTCTTCATATCGTGCACATCTTAATGACTAGGAACCCTAGATTTGACATGTGCACGGTTTTACTTAATTCAATTGGTGCTGGCAAAAGGGCCACAAATTACCCTTGCCCTATGTTAGTGACACAACTGTGTCGCTATTTCCTCCCTGTGAAGGAATTTGAGTTTTACATGCATGGAGGTATACCCATTAGGCCTCTTATTGAGGGCGTATCCACGTCCTATACCCGCCTAACTGATGTATGGTCGCGAAGAGAACCGGCCGAATATGTACCCGCCAGAACACCCAGCTCCAGCTCGACCGCGAGCGAGGAGGAGCTTACCCCCGCAGAACATGCACGTCTGCTTAGAAGAGCCACTAGGGGGATTGATAGATTGGTGGGGATGGTGACCAACTTGGATCACCGGGTGACAGAGATTGAACATGGCGTATCTACGCTGCTGGCAAGAAAGGAGCGTTCCCGTTCATGTTCGAGGGGACGCCGAAGTCCTGAGCAGTGAGGGCACTGATTTTGGTAAGTTTGGGGGAGGAGGTGGTTTGTAAATAGTTATCACATTGCATATTTTAATTTTTGTACATATTTTTTCTTTTTCTTTCTTTGCATGTTTAATTCTGCATTGTATCTTTATAAAAAAAATTATAAAAATTAAAAAAAATGAAAATAAAAAAATATATATATAAAAGAAAAATCAAATAAAAAATTAAAAACTAAAAAGAAAAAAAAATTCAACTTGGCCATATTTGACTTAAGTTTGACAAAACGGTTAACTAGCTAGGAAAAACTAGATCCTAAACTAAGTAAATTAAAAACCTTAAAAATAACCTTTCTTAAAGTTTAACGGTAGAAAATATATGTCCTTGTAGTTTATTTTGAAATAGGCAAATTTTGAGTTCAGTTCTTGGGCTAAGTCAAAATAAGGGAAGAGTATTGAAATTTTTATTGAAGTGTAAGTCTGAAAAATAATTCCGAACCTTTAGTCTAAATTCTGAAAAATAATTTCGAACCTTTAGTCTAAATTCTGAAAATATATACCCTACAACTCGCACATACACGCACCTTGAAACTTAGGATAGGAGGTGGTTTGTAAATAGTTATCATTGTATTGCATATTTTAATTTTTGTACATATTTTTTTCTTTTTCTTTCTTTGCATGTTTAATTCTGCATTACATCTTTATAAAAAAAAATTATAAAAATTAAAAATAAATAAAAATAAAAAATATATATATATAAAAGAAAAATCAAATAAAAAATTAAAAAACTAAAAAGAAAAAAAATTTCAACTTGGCCATATTTGATTTAAGTTTGACAAAACGGTTAACTAGCTAGGAAAAACTAGATCCTAAACTTAGTAAATTAAAAACCTTAAAAATATCTTTTCTTAAAGTTTAACGGTAGAAAATATATGTCCTTATAGTTTATTTAGAAATAGGCAAATTTTGAGTTCAGTTCTTGGGCTTAGTCAAAATAATGGAAGAGTATTGAAATTTTTATTGAAGTGTAAGTCTGAAAAATAATTCCGAACCTTTTGTCTAAATTCTGAAAATATATACCCTACAACTCACACATACACGCACCTTGAAACTCGGGATAGTAGAGGATACCTTGAATTGCTCTTGTCTAAAATCCTTAGTATGAAAAAAAATTAAATAAAAGTATAAGTGTGAATAAAGAGATATAAAAAAATGAACACTGGTTTTGTAATTACTTAAGGCTGCGTAAAATAAAAAAATATATAGCGAGGGTGCTTTATCACCTAGTGCCTTAGACCAACTGGTTTGGGAGTCACTGCTAAAGCCTTAAGTATTATAAGACGAGGAATTACGCCTTAATGCGCAAACACATTTTTTAATCGGTCGTTAGTATCTCAAGAAGTATTAACGGTCGCATGAAGGATGTGTGAGCAATTTCATCTAAAATTAACCAATTAACAGTACTTTGGATGATGGACAAGAATATGATAGCTTAAATTGAATTTCCAAGTGTAGGGGTGATACATACACACACGTAAGGGTATATGATTGGGGTTTGGTTGAGAGATAGGAATGAAAGATAGGGCTTATATTTTCAGTAGAGATGATAAAAATTCCTAAGTTGAGATGAAACCTTAGAAGGAAAATTCAAAAGATGCTAAAAGCTAAGTAAATTTACAAGAACATATACTATCTTAAGTTAAATGATAAGTGATTGTGAAAAATACGGGTTGATGATTTCTAAGTTGAAGATAATAGAATTTCTTGCTAGAACACCGAATTGAAGAATGAAAGTCAATAGGACAAATTGATCAGATTTTGTGGGTAGTATCCGCTGAAAATTCTCAGGAGATAACACTCCTCCTACTAGAGACACCTAGAGATTTAACGGCTTGTTGCACGAGCTTGGTGCAATCGCGATTCCCTGCAAAAGTGAGGTTAGGTTTTTTTTTAGAATAAAATTAGTTTTGCTCGGAACGAGCAAAAGATAAGTTTGGGGGTATTTGTTCATATCAGAATTTTGTATTATTATAATCCCCATTCTTAATCATATTGCAAATAGATAGGTACTTTTGATTCATGTCTGCTAAATAGTTGCAGGTTACAGGTTCTCAGAACAATACAGTGAAATTAAGGAAAAGACGCTACAAATGTGAGACTACAACCAACAAATAGATGAATCTGGAAGATACCGCCTACCAGTTTAAGGAACAAACGAAGATCAATGAACAGTTCGATTGAACAAAGTACGAGGGCAGCACAAGATTCAAGACTTCAACGCGAAGCTTATGGTAAAAGTCCACAAATTATGCACTGTTGGAAATCTGGAAGAAAGTAGAAAAGATTCTGAAGAACCAAGTGAAGAAAACAGAAGAAAAAGACAACATGAAGCAACCCTGAAGAAATGAGCCAGAGTTCCCTCAAGTTGGCCGTGGATCCGCGGCCAAACATGGCATTCTGCCGCGGATCTGCGGCCGTGCTGTGCACGTGTCGGTGCATGTGTCGGTGGGTGTCGGTGTTTTGACCCGGCTTTCTTAGGGTAGTCTTATAATTTTAAATGTGGATCAGATGTAAACCCTAGGGTTTCTCCTATCTATAAATAGGAAAGCCTACACCCTCTTTTTGGGTATGCCTCTTTTTAATTCTAGATTTAAATTTTCAATTCCATTGTAATCGTCAAGAGGTGTCAATAAAGTAAGTTTTTTTTATCTCGCATTCTTTTATCCGAATTTTATTTCTGCAATTTTTTTTATCTGTCTTTATTTATCTGCAGGTTAATTAGGTTATTAAAAGAAAATTATAAAAATGAATTTCATCGGAACATCCCTAATGAGTGAGTAATTCCTCACTTGTTAGGATTAGGATTGGGTAGGTTTGAGAGATGGACATCTCTCACTTCTTTCTTGCCCGTATAATACTTTAATTTAGGATTCTATGTTAATCAAACACACACCGCTCACTACGGCACCCTATCCTACGAGATAGCGGTGATTCCCTAGTTAGACCGGTTATGGTTGATTTACATAGAGGTTAGGGCTAAGAGTTAAGAAAGGACAGACACGGACCAAAAAGAAGAAACTACGTTTCTTCCTAGTCGTGCTAATCCACTTTGTTGACTATTACCCTAACACCTATGTTCATAATTAGGGCAAAGGAAGCAGTGAGTAGAATTCTCTTTCCAAACTAACCTAAATCGTAATCCTAGCAAGATTTTAATCCAAATTAAATTCAATCTTAGTTTTTATAAAAATCAAAACCTACCAAAAATAGGACTTAACTCGTAAGAACATAAAGAAAAGAACACGTTTTTCCTGTGGACCGACCCGTACTCAACCGGCTAGCTACCAAGCGACACCGTTATTGATTGCGGTATTATTTGATTTTAAAACGCACACGCAAAAGACGATCAATTACCGGGCAATGCTTTTCGATGGGGGGGTAGTTATTTTCTGCCCCCAGGAGAACTCGACTCAAATATTAGAGAGCTCTCTCCATCCCCTGGTCGTTCTCCTGTGCTCATAACACGCCTAAAGAACCTTCAAGGGCTGTTGTGTACAGGATGAGGGGTTTTCCCTTGACCGGCGCGGTCAGTACCGGCGAGTTCTGCAGATATTGCTTGATTTCGTCCAGTGCGCTTTGGCATTTACGATCCCAAACGAACGGGGTCCCTTTCTTCATTAGATGATTGTAGGGGCAGCATTTGCTGGAGAGGTTAGCTATGAACCGCCGGATATACGCGAGCTTTCCTTGGAGAGACCGCAATTGCTTGAGAGTTCTTGGCAAAGGCATTTCTATAATCGCCTTAATCTTTGACGGGTCTATTTCGATGCATCGGTGTCGTACGATGAATCCTAGGAATTTTCCTGAGAAAACTACAAACGCGCATTTCAGAGGATTCATATTCAGATTATATTTTCGAAGACGCTGGAACACTATTTTCAAATGCTCCCAGTATTCCTCATACGATTTGCTTTTAACCACGAGGTCGTCGATATAAAATTCGACAACTCAGGTACGAAGTCATCGAAGATCTTTGTCATGGCCCTCTGGTAGGTGGCGCCAGCGTTCTTCAGACCGAATGACATCACTTTGTAGCAGAATATGTCCAGCGGAGTCCAGAAAGCAGTGTGCTTTTGGTCTTCAGGATGCATCTTGATTTGGTTGTACCTTGAGGATCCGTACATGAAGGAGAAGACTTCATGGGTAGATGTTTTATCGATCATAAACTCGGCGACAGGCACTGGGAAGTCATCTTTCGGACAAGCTTTGTTGAGATCTTGAAAATCTACGCAGATGCATACTGTCCCATTTTTTTCATTACCGGAATGATATTGGCGATCCAGTCAGGATATTGAACTTCTTGGATGAAGCCGGAGTCGATTAGCATCTTGACTTCGGCATTGATACTCATCTCAAGCTCGAGCCACATTCTTCTTGGCGCCTGTTTAATTGGCTTGACGTCCGGCGATATCGCCAGTTTATGCATAGCTATCTCTGGATCTAATCTCGGCATCTCGGCATAGTTCCATGCGAAACAGTCTTTATACTACATAAGCACGTCCTTTAACGTGGCTACCTATTTCTCAGACAGCAGCTCACTGACGAACGTTGGCCTTGGCTCGTTTGCCGTCCCTAAGTCGATTTTTCTCAGGTTGTCTGTTGTGGTGTGTATTCCATCTTCCAGCTCTTTTGGCGCCAGTGGAAATTCTGAAATCATCTCGTTCTCATCTTCATTTGCGAAGCATTGGGAGAGGTCGTCCATATTCTCATGCTCTCCCTCCTTTGAGAATGTTATCATATGGCAAGTACGAGCTCGTTTCCAAGCTCGATGCTGATCTAGACTTTCCCTCGCAGTGTAGGTTGTTCTCGGTTCATACGTTCGTGGTGGGGCTACCCTCTAACTGTCGGATAGAGCAAACCTGCTTTACTGATATTGATCTTCAACCCAGTCTTTGAAGGTGAAGCAGTTTTCAAGAGGATGTCCCACTACTCGGTGGTAGGGGCAATAATCCGGGTGATGGACCTCGTTTATCTGTTCGGGGTATCGAGACTCCGGGAGCATCATCATTTGATACTTCATGACAAGGTTGAATATTTTCTTGTCTTGTCTTGAGGGAAAGAGTACTCCCGACCCATCTTCTTCATAAAATACAGGTTTCGGCTGACTTTTCCTCTCTCTCATGGCTTCTTGGATCCTCTTCGCTGTCTTTGAACGCCATCCCCGTTCTTGACCTTGCTATTGTTTCTACGTCGGGCTTTCTTTTTGCCATGAGAACGCACAGCGGGTTGGGGGTGAAAGGGATCGTCATCCTCCGTAGCCTGCTGAATGATACGTTGCGTCCTGGTGTTTTTGTAAATGGCCATTTCGCGGCTATGGTCATCCCGAACCTTTTGACTTGCTTCTCTCATCAGCTTGTCAGTCAGTTCTTGGAAATGACATGCTTGGTATTCTCATGGCGCGATCTCACTCTAGTTCGACATCAACGCTGTCCGGAAATGCATTCGCTTCTCCGCCGGAGTTATTTATGACATGGCAGCCATGGAACCGCTCCCGTTTCTTGGACCGAATATATCCAATGCCAGTCATCTTCATTCTCCCGTTGGGCATCTTTTGCTGAGTCCTGGGAACGTCCCAAATTTTGTTATAGAACTGGGCCTATCAAGCAGTCTGTTTGAAGGGTATGCCTTGGTATCTTAATAGCCTTTTCAGTCCCTCTGCGTAATAACCGGGAAGACGGATTGGTTGAAGTCTGTTGAGCGCAGGTTCAGCACCGTGCCATACTTCTTTATCCACTTTAGTCTCCGTGGATTGGTAGAAAAGGACTGCCTTCTCACTTCTTTGGCGAGGAGGGACGTAGAAGGTCTGCAGTTCTTGCACGTTGTACGTATCAAGTGCATCAAGTTCTTTGTAATGCCGCCGCGGAACCAGGGTAATCTGTAAACTCTGGTTAGCTCCAGCAAAGGTCTGTATTGACGGGCGGATGGAGAACACTGCGTTGGCCTCATCTTCAAAGTCACTGCCAAAGACCAAAATAGGAATGGATGGTTCTGGCCTGTTGCCTTAAGGTTTTCCCAAGTAGACCATATCTTCATCCTCTTCGGTATCGCTCCCAAATATCGGGATAGTGGCGATGGCTTTTTGCTTGTTCTCCGGTTTGCGACATCTTTCCAGGTCTTCGAAGTCTGGTAAGAAGTACTTGGCGTGTTCATATTTGCGGACCTCATTTATGGAGAATAGGTTCAGCTCGCCTGTAACTGTGTACTCGAGACCATCCTTGAAGTACTTCATACACTGATGTTGTGTAGAAGAGATGATGTTGTACTCATGTAAGCAAGGCCTGCCGAGCAAAGCGTTGTAGCAAGTTTGGGCGTCAATAACATGGAACTTGATGTCAGTGCCGAGCAGCCCAAAGCGTAATATCAGTATTACAGACCCGAGCGTTTATGATTATTGGGAGTCAAAATTGGAGATGGTAATTTTATCCCGAGCCAAGTGCTGAACGTTCATGCAAATCTCCTTCAGTACTCTTACATTGAGAAGGTTGACGGAGGACCTGTTGTCAACCAGGATCTTCCTTATCTTGATGTCGTTGCAATACCCGGTTACATACAGCGGACGGTTGTGCTCGCACGTTCCGAGAAGGAGGTCTTCATCGCTGAAGGTGATATCAGCCGTGCGGACTTCCTCCAGCTTGTCCTTCATCTTTTCTTCCGCCAGGAAGGCTTGAAACTGGTCGGGTTCTTGTAATGCCTTGATCAGGGAATCTCGTGCCTCTTTAGACAAGAGAAGGGCGTCCAAGATACTCAATAGTGAGGGTATCTTTCTCAGATGCGCCAGGACATTGTAATCCACCCTGTTCTTCTTGAGCGGGTCCTTAGCTGTGAGCTTTTCGACAACTCTATCATCAAGAGCAATCTCCTCGGGGACTTTTTCCCTTCCTTTGTCCCTTTTTCCCGAACCTTTGTTTGAAGGTCCGAGATTCTTTTCAGGCAACGTATTGTTATGCAGCTGAATGTCCTCATCTCCTCTTGTTTTTCAGAGGTGGATTCCTTGAAGAGAGGGCCGAGGGCTATTTCTTCATCAGAATCACTCCCGAAGGTAAGAATTTGAGGTTTTGCTCTTGTCAGGATGGCATCAACCATATGACAGTTACCGGCTGTTCCTTCACGCTCGTCTGTCGTGCTTCTCTGCTCCCGACGGGCTTTGCGCTTCATTCTCTTGAAGTGTTGTTGATGGGCAACATATCCTTGCCACCACTTTTTGAAGGCATTGCACTCTTCGGTAGGGTGCGTGACCTTCCGATGGTAAAAGCAGTAGTTCGGATGTACATCCGCTTCTTCGGGGCACATACTCCCGGAAGTATTTTCTTTGGAAAGTGGCAGCTTCATTCCCATTGACAGAGCTTTGGCGAACTACTTCCTTATCTTGATTCTGCTCCTGCTGGTGGCAAGGGAACTTTGATCCGGTTGAGATACTTTATGGCTTCTCATCACCGGAGCTTTTTCGGCCTGACACCAGCGCTTGGCCTTTTCGTAAATGGCCGCTTCACGTTCTCGATCAGCTTTGCTCTTTTGAAGAGCTTCGTTCAGCAGCTTATCGATGAGGTCATCTGACGGTTCCATGGGTTTTGGTTCTGGATCTGCCCCCAGTTTCTCTACGTCAGGAGCTTCTTTGCTGTTTATCGATGAGTGAGAGATCATGTGGCAGCTCGACACATACTCCTCGGGTTCTTCTGACGAGTCGTCTCCTTCATCAACGTTACCGTTTCCATTCTCAAGAAAATGCTTGAAGAATTCTTCCAATGTAACTGGGGTCCGTGCTTTTTGGTTGTATTCCTCCAGTACATCGATGTATTTTTGCAGACCCGTACGATTGCCGTTGAGCTGGACGGGCTTCTTGGCCTTCTTCTTTTTCTTTGAAGACTTCGGAGGCTTGGCCTGAAGGTTTTGTCCATCGTTACCAACTTTTAGCGTTAGGCACGGCTTCAGCATTCCGTCAATAATCTCAGGCTCCAGCGGGCTCTTCTACCTAATCGCCGGACATGCTTAAAGATCCTTTAGCATTCTTTTAGTTTTAGCTGAATGGACCACTTCCCATGGAGCTTCTTCCACAAATGAGCACGATGCCCCCGGCGTATCCACCTTTTTAGGAGCGTGCTGCTGCGGCGGGTTTACCTTCCAGTTTTCGGACAACGCAAACTTACTCTGTTGATACTGGTCTTCAACCCAGTTTTTAAAGACGTAGCAATCTTCGATTGGGTGGCCCACTATTCAATAGTATGGGCAGTAATTGGGGTTGTTAACGTCACTCGATTGCAGTGGACGTCTCGGATCTGGCAGAGTGATGAGCCTGTTGCGCACCGCTAGTTCGAATAGTCTCCTTGTTTTATTGCGGGGAAACGAGTAAGGACGTCTCAACTTCTCTTCGATGGCTGGCGGTCTGCTATTTTGGCGAATAACCAGTTTTGGGTCACATTGTTGTTGTTGAGCGTTGGCGACGAAGGTCGCTTTCCCTTTGCACTTTTCATTCTGAAGATCTGTCTTTGAAGAGGACGGCCTATGGCCCATCTGGTCCATTTGGACCAGCTTGTCAATCAAGGCCTGGAAGGTGGTCGGCTTGAAGAACATCATAAACTGAGATATAGTTACCTGAGGATCAAGGGTCCCCACGAACATGCTCACAGCAGGAGCTTCTTCTATACGTTGTTCACTCTTTGACCATAGGTTACGCCACCGAATCGCGTATTGAACCCAGGTCTCTCCCGGTTTCACTCTGGCGTTGATTAATGCTGTGATTGGGGTGCGCTCGCTTGCGCTTGCGAACCGCTGTGTGAACAGTAGTTCCATCTCCATAAATGTCTTGACAGAGTCATATGGGAGATCGGAGTACCATTCAAATGCTGTCTCCGCCAAGCTGCCAACAAATTGGCGAAGCAATAATTTATCATCGCCCCCAGTGTTACCGCACAAAGCTCTGAATTGAGCAACGTGTTGGTGCGGATTACACGTCCCCTTATACACCTGGAATTTGGGGATCGTATATCCTGGCGGGTACTTAATTTGGTCATACCAGCCAGGGTAAAGTCGCCCGGTTCTAACAACCTGGCCTGCCGCTTCATTCGCTTGATGAGCTCGTATTTGTTGAGCTATGTAGTCATCAAGGGTAGCTTTGGAGATCTTCTCCTCCCTGGCTGCCGATAAGGCCGGAGGAAGGTTCGATGTCTCCCTTCTGTCGTCTTCAATGATTATTGGAGGGTCTTCAGGTGGAGGATCCGGCTGTATCATCATCCCAACCATGCCTTGGAACAGAAGCGTCATCTGTTTTATATTAGCCGCTTGTTCCGCGGCCTCTTTATCTTTCTTTTCAAGCACCCTCCGTAGGAATTCGGTGTCGGTCTCTTGCTTCTGGCATTGTTCCGACGATGCTTCCGGGTTTTCTTTCTGCCCAGTAAGTGCGGACATCCTTGTCAATATCTCCTGGAGCTTTTGTTGTTACTCCTGAGCTTGCGTCACAGACCGTGTGAGTGGTCGATGACTCACGGAAGCACGACTATCCTCTTTTCCGGATGCCATATAGACGGTATGCACAACCATGCCCCCAGACTTGGGGCGTTTGGGTCCACTGCCTTTGAAATTTGCCGCGGGCAGGGGGATCTTCTCCGGCCTTCTCCTCTTATAAGAGGTCGAAGTTGAGGGGGCCGTTGCGGCAGGAACCCATGCAGACGACACCTTTCGTGGTATGGCAGAGGGATGGTCCTCCTCTTACCGAGCCTTCGTCTTCTTCAGCCGGCGAGAGTAATTTTTGTCAATTACAGAGTCTTGGACTTTCCGCCAAACTCTGTGGATCTTGGAGGACAACCACTGAGGAGGCTGTTCCGGCTTTACCTGTGTTGTGTTTTCGACAGGCGGAGTAGACTTCTTCAAGATGGCGGTTGGAGAGTTCTTGCGCACCCTTCTGAGCAGCTCGAAGCTGTTCCCAGTTGGAACAACAGCATCAATTTCCACCATTGGAGCTAGTGAGGTAAGTCCAGAGGGGGAACTGCCCCTAGCCTTCCTTACTCAGTGCCAGTGGCGACGTCGAGCATGTCGTGTAGATAGGATCATCTCAATTGTAGAAGCGACCTTGTCATGCCCCTTGTTTTGATGAGAGGCTGCTTTTGGTGCCAACCTATCGAAAACTGACGTCCGTTGAGATGGAATGTCTAACCTATCGAAGATTGACTTTCGAATAGGGGAAGCACTTGTAACGACCTCACCCGTATCAGGAGTTGGAATGGCCAGTCTTGCGAAGACCGATCCCTTAGCAAGAGAAGCCCTTTTGATGACTTCGTTTACTGGGGCTGGAATGGCTATCCGTTTCGTGATAACCCCATCAGGTATTACGGGTCTCTTCACGATCCCAGTGGAGTTTTGGCTCAGCCTATCGAAGACTAAGGCGGCAGACTTGGATGACCCTTTGAGAGGGGCCATGGTGGTTGCGAGCCGATCAAAGACCGACTTCTTTAGGGCTTCTTATGATGGCATTGAAGCATTGAAGCTCATTGGCGGGAGCATGGTTCCGAAGAACAGTCTAGTGGTAGCCTGAGTCACCTGTTCCACTGGCATTGCGAAGATGGAGGCCGCTTGGGGCCCATAAGTCACTCCTCCGGCAGGGACAGAGTGGGAGTTGCTGTTGCAATTTGTGCAGTTGAAAGCCATCGATGTCATGTTCTCTTCTGCACGGAGTAAGACACCAAATCTTAGTACCTCGAATCCAAGGGCAACCATATTAAACCGCGATTTGTTCGCGAACACGACACACGAAGTGTGGAGTGGAAAGAGGAAAAGGTCCCACCGGGTGTGCCAGAATTTGTTTGCCACCGAAAACAGGGACGAAACCGCGTAGGTCGTCCTGCCTGAATTTAGGGGCAGCTACTATTTGGTTTTATCTGTGTACCTCTCCGAAGATGCCAAGTTGATTTATGGCACCGTGTATCGAAGGTTTGGACAGATGCGGCCGTTGTAGCAGATTTCGTCAGATTCCCCCTCGTTGTGAGAGGTTTTTAATTGTGGGGACGCTCTTCCCTGCAGGCGCAAGCCCCTGCAGTTAATTACGTTACCGCGTACCGATAACCACTTTCTCCTGCTCCAGAAGGTCACTTCGTGTCGTATGTGTTTGTTTTATTTTTTGGTTGCCCGTGGATTGTATACGGAGACTAATTTGTATTGTCGCCCATAGGGCGTGGATTAGACCAAATCCATATTTTCTTAGATTTGGGTTTGACTTGATTTAAGGATCGTTAACCTTGTTTGAGATTAAGATCGAATTTAATATTTGTTAAGGATACGTTAATACAATATTGGACTAAGATCTACTTAACGGGGGTTCAGGATCATTTTTGATCCAACGAAAAAGAATTTGGGCTCTATCGCTTTAGTTTAGGGACGTTACGGTCCACAGCTGGTTTAAGGACATTACGGTCCAGAGTTAGTTTAAGAACATTGCGGTCCATAAAATTGTTGGTTGTCGGGACCCTCCACCTCACTGAAGACGTTGAAGAATTACAACGAGATATATCAAAGGTGTGGGGAGATGTACCCTTGAACCAATGAATGTTCGTCCGAAGCTTGATGGTCTTGTTTAGGACTAAGACCAATCTGGAAAATAAAGAGCCCATGGGATCGGTTGATTAAGAGTTGGGCCAACTTGGCTTCAACCCAGTCATTTCATTTTTTTTGAATAAACTGTTAAACACTTGCTTGGGCTTGGTCCCCTTTCTGTGCTAACAATGCCGAGCATTCATATGGGTTCTGATGCTCACCCTTTTTTATTTTTATGGAGTGTTAAACACTCTTTATGGCATCCACGTGAAGGACACGTGGGGCACTTGGCGCTGAATGCCAACCACTGAGTGCTAGGCACTACTTGTTGAGCAGCGCCCACGTGAGGGGCACATGGGGAGCTTGGCGCTGGGCGCCAACCACTGAGTACTAAGCAATCTTTCTTAAGCAGCGCCCACGTGAGGCGCTTAGCGCTGGGCGCCAACCACTAAGTGCTAAGCACTCTTTATTAAGCAGCGCCCACGTGAGGGGCACGTGAGGCACTCGGCGTTGTTTCTTTCTTTGTGTATTTTTCTAAAGAATTCGATTCTTTGTTCTCCCCTGGATCTTCAATCCCCAAGAACAGATTTATCCCCACGAGAATTAAATTCTCATTTGTGGGAGACGTGTCTCATGGATCTCAGATCCAGGGAAAGAACTACGTTCTTTTATGAGGGTTAAACCCTTGGGTATGCTAATAAGATACTATGATCTCTATTTACCTTGAAAAAAGTTCCTCTTCTTTCTTCTCTCTTAAAACTCTTTTTTTTGCTTGCTCTTCTTTTTGAACTTGAAGTTTATGGGGGGTCCTCTGTACAAGACTTGAAGTCTTGGGGCCTTTATATAGTGGAGGCAAGTTTGTTAATTTAGTTAAAGAAATCTCTCATTGAGAGATCCTTAATTGATTTGGGGATTTTTTCCACCGTTGGATCTTTGATCCAAGGACTTCTATTTTACAGAAGATATTTTTCTTGTTTTTAACAAGACTGGGAAAATATTTTCCATAAAGAGCTTATTCTGTAGCTTCGTGATTTTTAATCACCATTGGATCTTTAATCCAACGGTGCTCTGTTTTACAGAGCGTAATCTTTCTTGTTTAGAAAGATTGGGGAAATATTTTCCCATACAGAGCTTATTCTGTAGCTTGGTGATTTTTTAATCACTATTGGATTTTTAATCCAACGGTGCTCTGTTTTACAGAGCGTAATCTTTCTTGTTTAGAAAGATTGGGGAAATATTTTCCCATACAGAGCTTATTCTGTAGCTTGGTGATTTTTAATCACCCTTAGATTTTTAATCCAATGATGCTCTGTTTCACAGAGAGTAATCTTTTTCATTTGGAAAGATTTGAGGAAAATTTTCTTAACAGAATTTAATTCTGTATTTTGATGATTTATCATCTCTATTGGATCTTTGATCCAACGACAGAGAACTTTTAGTTCTGGCGCTGACGCCCTCGTGCGGGGCACGTGAGGCGCTTCTTCAGAGCTTTTAACTCTCGGCGCCGGCGCCCTCGTGCAAGGCACGTGAGGCACTGCCTCAGAGTTTTTAACTCTCAGCGTTGGCGCCTTCATACAAGGCACGTGAGGCGCTGCCACTTTTCAAATTTTGAACAGAGCCTTGCTCTTCTATTATTGGGGGGAAACACCAACCACATGACAGTTGCCAGTCGTTTTTTCGCGTGCATCTGTCGCACTTTTTTGCCGTTGACGAGCTTCGCGCTTCATCCTCTTGAAGTGTTTTTGATGAACAGCATATCCTTGCCACCACTTCTTAAAGGTACAGCATTCTTTAGTGGGGTGGGTAACCTCCGATGATATAGGCAGTAGTTTGGATATGAATCCTCTCTGTTGAGGCATATAACCCCGGGAGTGTTTCCTACGAGAGGTGGCAGCTTCATTCCCATTGACAGGGCTTTGGCGAACCGCTTCTCTGCCTTGATCCTGCTCTTATTTGTCGCGGGTATGCCTTGATTTGGTTGGAGTACTTTACGACTCCACCTTGCCGCAGCTTCTTCATCCTGACGCTGACGCTTAGCCTTTTCATACATGGTTGTTTCGCGTTCTCGGTCAGCTTTGCTTTTTCGAAAGGCTTCGTTTAACAGCCTATCGATCGGGTCTTCTGGCAGTTCCGGGGATTTTAGCGCCGATTCTGCCCCCAGTTCCTCTGCATTGTTTTCTGGCGCTGAGAGAGTTTCTTCGTCATTTAACAACGAATGGAAGACCATGTGGCAACTTGCTACATGGTTTTCGGTTTCTTCTGATGAGTTATTTTCCTCATCGTTGTCATTATCTTCGTTCTCAAGAATATGCTTGAGGAACATTTCGAGCGTGACGGTTTCCGCGCTTTCTGGTTGTACTCCTCTAGCACGTCAATGTACTTTTATAGGTCTGTGCGCTTGTCGTCATACTCGGCAGGCTGAACAGGCTTCTTGGTCTTCTTCTTTTTTTTCGAAGACTTTGAAGGCTTGACTTGGGGATTTTGCCCTTTGTCAACAATTTTCGGTACGGTACGCGGTTTCAGCATCCTTTCAATGATTTCAGGTTTAAGTGAGCTTTTCAACCTGACTGCCGGACATGCCTGTAAATCCTTCAGCATTCTTTTGGTTTTTGCCGAAAGAACGACTTCCCATGGAGTTTCTTCCACGAGCGAGCATGATGCCCCCGGCGCATCCATATTTTTAGGAGTGTGCTTCTGTGGTAGGTTCACCCTCCAGTTTTCAGACAGCGCGAACTTCTCCTGTTGATACTGGTCCTCGACCCAGTTCTTGAAGATGTAGCAATCCTCAATTGGGTGGCTCACCATTCTGTAATAGGCGTAGTAGTTGGGGTTGTTGACGTCGCAGGGTTGCGGTGGACGCCGTGGGTCTGGTAATGTGATGAGTTTATTACGCATTCCCAACTCAAATAGTCTCCTCATCTTATCCCGGGGAAACGAGTAAGCGCGACCTAGCCTTTCTTCCAGGGATAGGTGTGGACGTGCGTTGTTTTGGCGAGCAGCCGGTTTTGGGCCATTCGGTTGTTGTTGAGCATTGGCAACGAAGGCCGCTTTCTCTTTACCCTTGGCGTTTCTAGGGTCCTTACTTGGGGAGGAAGGCCCATGGCCCATCTGTTCCATTTAGGTCAGTTTATCGATCAGAGCCTGAAAGCTTGTTAGTTTGAAGAACGTCATGAACTGGGACACAGTCGTTTGAGGATCAAGGGCCCCGATGAACATGCCCACGGTGGAGGATTCTTCGATGCGCTGTTCGCACTTTGACCATAGGTTCCGCCACCGGATCACATATTTGACCCAGGTTTCTCCTGGCTTTACCCTGGAATTGATTAATGCTATGATCGGGGTGTGCTCGCTTGCGCGGGTGAACCGCTGTATGAACAGCAGTTCCATCTCTGTGAATGTTCTCACAGAGTCATTTGAGAGCTCCGAGTACCATTCAAAGGTCGTCTCTGACAGGCTGCCTATGAACTGGCGAAGCAACAGTTTGTCACGCTTCCAGTGTTGCCGCATAGAGTTTCGAACTGCGTGATGTGCTGGTGTGGGTTGCATGTCCCCATGTACACATGGAACTTGGGGATCGTATATCCCGGCAGGTATTTAATTTGGTCATACCAGCCTGGCTACGGTCACCCGGTTCTGACGATTTGGCCTGCGGCTTCATTAGCTTGATGAGCTCGTATTTTTTAAGCGATATAATCATCAAGAGCAGCCTTGGAGATTGTTTCCTTTTTGGCTGCCGATAAAAACAGAAGCGGGTTCGATGTTTTCCCTCTGTCATCCTCGATGATTATCGGCGGATCCTCGGCTGTGGGTTCTGCCTGGATCATTATTCCAAGCATATCCTAGAACAAGAGAGCCATCTGCTTTATGTTAGCAGCCTTCTCAGTAGCTTTCTTGTCCTTTATTTCAAGCACCCTTCGTAGGAACTCTGTATCGGTATTTTGCTCCTGGCACTGTTCGGCTGTTGTGTTCGGGCTTTCTTTCTGCCCGGTAAGTGCTGCCATTTTGGTCAGCATCTCCTGGAGCTTTTGTTGCTGCTCCTAAGCTTTTGTCAGTGATCGAGTTTGCAGTCGATGTCCTACGGAAGCACGGCTTTCTTCTTTCCCAGAAGCCATGTAGACCGTATGTACGATCATGCCCCCAGACTTGGGGCGTTTGGGTCCATCGCCTTTGTAATTTTCCGCAGGCGGTGGGATTTTCTCCGGCCTCATCCTTTTGTGGGAGGTCGAAGTTGAAGGAGTCGTTGTAATAGGTGCCTTTGTAGTAGAAGTCCCTCGCTGTATGACGGAGGGATGGTCTTTCCCTTGCCGAGCCTTCGATTTCTTCGGTCGACAAGAGTAGTTTTGATCAATCACGGAGTCCTAGACTTTTCGCCAGACCCTGTGAATTTGGGAGGAGAGCCGTTGATGGGGGCGCTCCAGCTTTGCCTGAGCCGTGGCCTCTGCAGGTGAGTGCAATTTCTTCAGCACCGCCGTTGGAGAGTTCTTGCGTATCCTCCTGAGCAGATCAAAGTTGTTACCAGTTGGAACAGCAGTGTCAAGTTCCACCATTGGAGCTGGTGGGGTAAGTCTAGAGGAGGAGTTGCCCCCAGCTTTTCTCACTCGGCGCCAGTGGCGACATCGAGCATGTCTTGCAAACGGTACCACCTCAGATTTAG
This sequence comes from Agapanthus africanus, assembly GCA_030015575.1. Taxonomy (NCBI): domain Eukaryota; kingdom Viridiplantae; phylum Streptophyta; class Magnoliopsida; order Asparagales; family Amaryllidaceae; genus Agapanthus; species Agapanthus africanus. Next base: position 129,516,144 of record JASDDO010000028.1, read on the forward strand.
AAGCGGCTTCTTCATGCTCCTGGCTTTGCTGAGGGGCTGCTGTTGGCGTCAACCTATTGAAGTCTGACATCTTTGGCAGAGTTTGGGGAGGAACAGCCAATCTTTCAAAAACCAATCTTCTGATGGGGGAAGCGCTTTTGACGGGTTCGCGCGTAGCAGGAGTTGGGAAGGCTATCCGTTTTGGGGCAGCCCCTTCAGGTATCACGAGCCTCTTTGCGGGACCGTTTGAGCTCCGGCTCAGCCTGTTGAAGGCCGAGACACCAGATTTGGACGGCCCGTTGAGAGGGGCCGTTGTGGTTGCAAGTCGATTGAAGACCGACCTCTTGTGAGCTTCCTCTTGCGGCGCTGAGGCACCGAAATTCACTGGTGGGAGCATGGACCCGAAGAACAACCTAGTAGTGGCTTATGTAACTTGCCCCACCGGCATTGAAAAGATAAAGGCCGCGTTGGGCCCGTAGGTCACTCCTCCAACTGGGGTGGAGCCAGAGTTGTTGTTGCAAGAGGTGCAGCTGGAAGCCATCGATTTTCTCTGGTCAGGAGCAACACACCGAATTTTAGTACCTCGAATCCACGGGCAACCATGGCGAACTGCGATTTTGTTCATGAAACACGACACACGAAGTGTGGAGTGGAAAGAGGAAAAGGTCCCTGATTGATCTGAGTTTCAAAAGAGTGTGTTCGTTCATAAAAGTAACCGCAATCAATAACGGTGTCGCTAATAGCTAGCCGAGATGAGTACGGATCGTTCTCAGGTAAATGTCGAACCTTTATCTTGCCTTAGACGAGTTGATTGAAATATGGATGGTTTGTTCTAGATCTACGATATACGGATGTAGATTTTATGAAGAAGAGTCTTGTAGGGTTCATAGAATTTGGTAGTAATGGATGATTAATTAAAGATGACTCCTTTTATCTTTTAATAGATTTAAAACTAGATCGATAGTGGTGAATGAAGATTGGGGATTTTAGAGGGAATATGGTTCCCACTCTTAACCCTTATCTTTTCATTGAGCTCTATTCATGTCTGGCCTTTACCAAAACAATTGTTAATCTAATCTTAAATCACGGTCGAGAATATCAATAAATTGGTTGCGCGCCCGATAAGGATGTTAACAATTGTTTTGCTAAAGTTTATAAACTTTAAAAGATGTAAAAGAAGTTAAGAGATTTTATCATCAATTGATCTACCCTAATCCAACGAACCCTAGCAAGCGTAGAATTACTCACGCATGTTTTGAGAAAAAGAAGAAATGATAGAGAAGGAGATCATAATGTAAATGCAGAAAGTAAAATGTAAAGAACTAAACTAAAGATCTATCTTTATTAATCAACTTTAACATGTACAAATTCTTTGAAATTAGAATATAAAGAACTCTCATGCTGCCCTCGATTTTTATCTCGTAGGAAGTAGATGTTTAGTCGATTAATCACGTCAATTTATCACGTCGATTCATGAACCTGTCTTGGATCTCTTGATCTTGTCAGTGATTTTGGTGATGTAAAAGGTGATCCCTTTTTCATATGAAACTCTCGGTCCTTTAAATAGCCATAGAAGCAGAAACCCTAGTGCCTATGTGTGATTATTTACTGTTGTGATCACACTAAGAAAATATCAGTTCCTACGGCCATGATATTGCCGCGGATCCGCCGCAGATATGCACATTTGGCTGCGGTTGGGCGGTGGCATGGTGAGATCAGGGTTTGAAAATTCTTGGGTTTCTAGGTGTTGACACGTGGAGATTGTTGTGATATCAGGATTCTTTAAATCTTTCTCTGAGTCTCCGCTATTATCGATTTTACAATTTGATTCAACTTTATCGGCAGATTTTATTCCCGACATTTTGGATATCTCGATCTCCAGACCTGAGCTCATATCTGCACAATATCTCAATTCATAGTATCAGTAATATTTGTTATTTATTTTGAGATATTATCCTAACCATTAGTATGATATGATATTTTAAGAATATTGATTAGGATTATTTGATATGATATGCATACTTAAATTTTCAAAATATCATATAAATATTATATGCATATATTTTCCTTCATAATATTAATTATAATATATAAACATATGATAAAGATTATTTTGCAGATAAGCCCACATATGTTCCATAATTACAATAAACACATTTAAGTACTTAAAAAAAGTAAGGAAAATGTTCCATCAAATGTGTAATATTTTCGACTGAACAGTCCCACCGGGAGTGGTAGAATTTGTTCACCGCCGAAAACAGGGACAAACCGGGATGGATCGTCTTGCATGAATTTGGGGGCAGATGCTACTTGGATTTATCCGTCCACCTCTCCGAAAATACCGAGTTGATTTATGGTGTTGTATATCGGAGGTTTGGACGGATGCGACCGTTGTAGCAGACTTTATCAGATTCCCCCTCATTTTATGAGAGGTATTTTATTGTGGGGACGCTCTTCCCTGCAGGCGCAAGCCCTTGCAGTTAATTACATTACCGCATTGCGATAACCACTTTCTCCTATTCCGGCAGTTCACTTCATGTCGTGTGTGTTTTTGTTTGTTTAGGTTGCCCGTGGATTGTATACGAAGACTAGTTTATGTCGTCGCCCATAGGGCATGGATCAGTCCAAATCCATATATTTTAGATTTGGGCTTAGGTTGATTTAAGGACCATTAATCTCGTTTGAGATTAAGATCGACTTAAAACATATGAGTATTTAGGCTCGATTATTTTAGTTTAAGGACATCACGGTCCATTATCGTTTAGGGACATTTCGGTCCAACATTCCCATTTTGGGGACGAATGTTAGTTTAAGGACATTTCGGTCCAATGTTCCCTGTTTGGGATGAAGATTAGTTTAAGGACATTTTGGTCCATTATCGCCGTGTTTGGGGGCGAAGATTAGTTTAAAGACATTTCGGTCCAATGTCCATCTTGCGCGCACGTGTATTTGTTACGTGCCGGAGTGAACGATAGTGACATGAAATGCGCCCAATTTAGGGTGCGATCCGATTTGAGGTGTGCACGTCTGTTTAGAAGTGCATCAATATGGGGTATATCATTCCCAGTCTTGATGAAGTTTTATATCAAGTTGGGACAAGAAAAGAGTTGTTGGTTGTCGGGACCCGCCACCTCTCTGAAGACGTTGATGAATTACAACGACATATATCAGAGGTGTGGAGAGATGTACCCTTGAACCAAATCCCGTATTTGAGGGAAAGATCATGATGGATCATCTAAGAATCATTAGCCTTATTTGAGACTAAGATTAACTTAGGAAGTATGGGATGAATATCATTTTGGTAGCGTTCATGTGTATTTTACGCTGGACGCTACCTAATCAGTGCTAAGAACTCAGCCGTTTTGGCTGCATATGAAGTGCTAAACACTTTACTCAGCGCTCATATGTATTTCACGTAAGGCGCTGGCTTTCTGTTTTGGGCGTCCACGTGTGTTTCACGAAAGGCGCTGAGTTTTTTTTGGAGATTTAATCTCTGTTTATATTTTTAGAGAACTTAAATCTCTGTTAATGGTATTTTGACCATTAACGATCACCAAGATCACTATTTTGAGGATCTGGGATCACGTTTTTTAAGAATTAAGTTCTTGTTTTATGAGGGAACTAAGTTCCTGGGGTATTATGAACTACATGTTTTCCATATTCATGCTTTCAAAAAAGGTTAGACCTCTGTTAATGGTATTTTGACCATTAAGAATCACCAAGATCACTATTTTGAGAATCTTGAATCGGGTTCTTTAAAGAGCTAAGTTCTTGATTTGAAGGAACTAAGTTCCTGAAGTATTATGAACTCCATTTTCTTTCTTTTCAATTTTATTTTTCCCTGAAACTTTGATTCTCAAGAATAAGATTTTCCCGATGAGAATTAAATTCTCAACTTATGGGAGATTTATTTTGCGGATCTCAGATCCATAGAAAGAACTAAGTTCTTTGACAAGGGTTAAACCTTTAGATATATTAGGTAAAGGAGATGTTTTGATCTCGATATTTTCTTTACATAGGGTTTTGAGAATGGAGATCTTCTTCTTTGAGAAAATTAAATTCTCTGTTGTTTTCAGAGCCTTCTGTATTTTTATAGAAACTTATGGGGGATCTTCTCTCCTTTTTTCCTCTCCTTTGATTAATCTCTTTGTTCCTATTTATAGGAGAAGAAAAAAAATCAATTTGTTGAAAAAATCTCTCATTGACAGATCATGATTGATCAATAAAAAAGATCTTTAAAATCAATTGGTGAATTTTATTCACCGTTGGATTTTTAATCCAAAATCTCTCTGTTTAACAGAGAAGGTTTCTTATTTGTTTAACAAGATTAGGAAATATTTTCCTGAGATAGAATTTTATTCTATCATATGAATATCTTGTTAGTTTAACAATATTAGAATTTTATTCTATCATATGAATATTTTGTTAGTTTTAATAAGATTACGAAGATATTTTCCAAACAAAGAATTTTATTCTATCACAAGATTAGAAAGATATTTTCCTAATTTAGAATTTTATTCTATTTAATAGAGAAGATCCTTCTTATTTATTTATCAAGATTAGAAAATATTTTCCTAAGATAGAATTTTATTCTGTTATATGAATATCTTGTTAGTTTAACAAGATTAGGAAATATTTTCCTAACCATAGAATTTAATTTTATTTAACAGAGAAGATCTCTCTTATAGAATTTAATTCTATCAGATGGTTTAATTGGTAATATTTTTATCACAGTTGGATTTTAAATCCAAGATTCTCTATTAGAGAAGATCTTTCCATATTAGAAGGAAAATATTTCCCAAATAGAATTTATCATCTGATGATTTATTATCACCATTGGATTTTTGATCCAACGGCTCTGTTTAACAGAGAATATCCCAGTTTTTAGGTAAGTATTCCCATGTAGAATTTAATTCTACTTGCTTTTAATTTGAACACCAGCGCTCACGTGTTGTGCACGTGGGTGCCACTTAAGAATTTAATTTTTATTTATGATAGGCGCTCTTATGCTTTGCACATTGGCGCCCACGTGAGGAGCACGTGTGGTGCCGTCATAAGATTAATCCAACAAGATTGGCGCTGGCAAGGGCGCCCTCTTGAGGGACACGTGAGGCGCTGCCTCAATAAAAATTTAACAGAGCTTAGCTATTTTATTATGTTTAAATATTAGGGGAACAAGCGCTTCTGTGCTTTGCACATTGGCGCCCACGTGAACTTCATGTGCGGCGCTAGCTGAGGTGATAATTACATGCTTTGCATATGGGTGCATGTATTTAACACATGGAGTTTTCCTTTTATTTTTATAAGGGAACGGTAAGCTCTGAGCCAAAAAATTTTGGCAGGAACGATCAATTTGCTGCCTACGGGTTTTACCCCTGGAGGTGCAACGTCCAAAATCCAAAATTTGTTGGTGTACATGGATTCCATCTCGTACCGCATTGCATCCAGCCACTTTACTGGGTCTCTGCTCGTAATGGCGTACTGGAAACTAGTCGGCTTATCATCATCAATGATTTAATCCTCCCTATCCCCGTCTACGAGAAAACCGTAGTATCTCTCGGGTAGATAAGACTGCCAACTAGATTTGCGGAGCAACGCAGGGACGTCCGTTTTTCTTGAAACTTCGGATTCCACCAAGCTCTCAGTAATAGATTGTGGTTCTGGAATTTCTTTCAGTTCTATTGCACTCCCTCTTATTTATTTTTTCAAGAAATTAAGTCTCCAGAAAGTAGGCATTCCGAGATACAAAAACCTTTTGTTCCTCCGCATAATAGAAAAGATAACCCATGGAATCCTTGGGTATACCACAAACTTACACAATATTGATCGTTCCTCGATCTTGTCTCTACTTTTTGACAAAAACTGGATATCCCCATATCTTAAGATGCTTAAAATAGGCTTTCTTCCTACTCCACATTTCATATGGAATGGCAGGCACCGACTTAGTCGGAATTTTGTTCAAAATATATGCAGTAGATTTAAGTGCATAATCCCAGAAGGATTGCGGTAACTCAGCATTACTCATCATGGAACGCGCCATATCTAGTAAGGTGCAGTTCTGCCTTTCCGATACACCGTTGTATTGAAGTGTGTATGGAGGAGTAAGCTGAGAGAGAATTCTATTCTCTTTTAAATATTGCAGGAACTCGGCACTCAAGTATTCACCATCCCGATTAGATCGATGTGTCTTAATACTTTTGCCTGTTTGTTTTTCCACTTCATTCTTATATTCCTGGAATTTCTCGAAGGCCTCGGATTTATGTTTCATCAAGAATACATGCCCATACCTTGAGAAATTATCCGTAAAAGAAATGAAGTATGAATAACCACTTCTTGCATGTGTAGATATTGGACCACATGCGTCGCTATGTATGAGTCCCAAGAGCTCGGCAGCTCTTACTCTATGTCCAGTGAACGGAGTGTTTGCCATTTTTCCTTTGATACATGATTGACAAGATGCATAAGATAGATATTAAAATGGATCCAAATATCTTTCTTTATGTAATTTCGTCAACCGTGTATCATTGATGTGACCTAGTCTACAATACCATAAGAAACTTTGATTCAATTCTGGAGTCTTTCTTTTGAGTGTGTTCTGAACATTGAAAACTTGATATTGATTTAATACGTATATACCGTTGTCTAGTGTACCAGACCCAATCAAACCATGATTAAGGTGATTGTTTACAATATCACTTACAAATGTAAAATCATAACCTTCTTTATATAGCAAAGATAAAAAAAATGATATTACATATCATACTTGGTACACAAAAACAGTTACGCAAAATCAAAATGTTCCTACTTTTCAATCCTAGGTGATATTCCCCTACGGAAACAGTATCCACGTTCGCTCTGTTAGCAACCCTGAGGGTCATATCACCTGCTTTCAAAACTCTATGGCTTCTCAGTGCCTGCAATGAATTACAGATATGAGATCCTGAACCGGTATCCAATATCCAGGAAGTAGAGTTGATTGACAGACAGTTTTCAATTATAAACACACCTAAAACCGAAATCACAACCTATTTCGAATCCTGGTTCTTGGCTTTCCAACCCCTGCAGTCCTTCTTCCAATGACCTTTCTTATGGCAATAGAAGCATTCCTCTTTTACCACTGTTGGCCCCCCAACTTTTTCCTTGCCCTTCCCTGTACCTTAGTAACACCGCCTTTCGGCTTGGTGGGGGCTTTCTTCTTCTTCCCCTTGACTTTCACTTTGGATCTAGAGAAAGAAAGTTTCCCAATAAGCAGAGCGGGTGTCTTCCTGGTTTTCTTTAGGGTGCCTTCTGCACTCCTCAACATGTTAAAGAGCTCTAAGAGTGTAACTTCCTTTCCTTGAATATTGAAATTCAATATAAACCGGGTATAGATAGAGGGGAGGGACTGTAGAATCAAGTCCGTGTATAATTCGTTCTCCAACGTGGTCGTATGGTCGGCGAACTCTTCAATGAAGCCGATCATCTTAAAGACGTGGTCCTCTACAGATGACCCGACAGCCAATCTCGCCTGAAAGAGTTTCTTCGATGTCTCGTATCTTACGATACGAGATTGCTCTCCATATAAATTTTTGGTATGGAGGAAGATGGAAGCAAGGTCCATCTTCTCGTGCCGCCTCTGGTGTTCATTATCCATAGAGGCCAGCACGAGACACTTGGATTTCACACCGTCTATTTTCCATATCTTACGGATCTCTTTATCGGCGACGGTCAAATCTGGACCAAAGACGACGGAGGCTTTAGTAGTAAGGAGGTAGCCCAGTTTGTCATAAATAATGGCCATCTGGACATTTCTTAGCCAATCTTTATGGTTTAGTCCTGTCAATATTTTTTTATCTAATAGTAACTTAAGTCTGATCATCTTGGTCGCCGCAAATGTAACAACCCTAAATTTTCTGTACAAAATTTTTGTAAAGTACAGAAAGGAGTATCTTAGCCTGAACACAACTTAAAAGTATTTCTTGTTTAAGAACAACAAGAAACAACTGGTAGCTCATTGGTAAAGCCTTGCACTGCTGTGACGTTGCCCCTGTGTTTAAATCCCCTCAGCTACATATTATTTTTAATGATTTTTCTTTTAAAATTTTTGAAATCCCAAAAGTTTACATGTGCAATACACGTAAAAATGAAAAGTCACTAAAATCAAACATGTGGAAATTGATATGTGAGAAGACACCAATACGTGGCACAAATCTCACACCCTAACTCATACCCACGACCGGTGAGATCGCCCTTTGGGCCGGCGCCGTCGGTCCCCCCCCCCCCGTTGCTAATACCCCCAAACTCTGCATACTGCAACCTTTGGCCAACCTCATTACCCCATGTTGTTTGAATTCTCTATAAATTAACAGAGAGTGTTAATTCACCTCTTTAATCCAAATTTTAATTCTCTATTCATTCCCAAAACCCTAATTTCTCCTATAAATACAACATCACGCCCTAGCCTCTTCATTCTGAAATCCATTATAAAAAATTCTCAAATTTTTCCAAGTTAAAGAAGTGTACAAGTGGAATTAGCCCAAGGTCATCTTCCGGCGACGACTCGGGACAAATCCGGTGACCCTGCGACTCCATGAAGCTCTCAAATCTTTCCCATACCTTCTCTCTCTCTTTTCAAACTGTAAGTCCCCTCTCCTCTCCTCCTTTCCTATTCTAAAAAGTCATCTTTTCAAAACTCGCCAGAAATGGAGTTAATCTGACTTCCGATTTTAATTTTGTTAAAAACATAACTTATTTTAATAACCAAACACCCATATTGTTACAACTTATTTAGTAATCATAAACAAACATTTAGAGCAAGTTTCAATTCAAAATACAATGCTATGCAACTTTTATTTCACTTTTACGGTTAAATACCACAAACTTTCTATTCGACATCTTTCATCATATTTGCTTATATTACCTTTAGAAAAATCACGAGGTAATGACCTACCTCATCATAACACTCATCATGACATAGCACGATGGCTTTTGGAACATTGTTTTGTGGGATAAATTGTCACGACCCGTAAGTACGGAACATGACCGGCACTTAGACTACGAACGTCTCGAGGCGTACGTACCCTATGTAAGCCGAACCCAGAAATCCAAACCAAGAAAAGGAGTAGAGAGTAGGAAGAACCATATCAAAACAACCTGTATGCAACATAATATACAACGCCTAAAGGCGAGGACCACAGCAGAATGAAACTCAACAACAAGAAACCCAGAGAAAATAAAACGCACGACTCTAAGGTCGAAAGAATACACATCACTGGTCTCTATCTCAATAAATACAAGTTTGGTTGATGGAACTTCTAGATACAACTGAAATATAATATACAAGGTATAATGATGGGTAAGATACAATAAACCACCTACTAGCAAATCACCCGAAGGAACAGTGCCCACAAAGCCGTAATGAAACCTGTACGGCAACACCTGCAAGAAACTGGGGCACAACGGGGGTGAGTTGCCAACTCGTGAGTAGAAAAAGATCTACGAACAGAAAATCGCATGTATGACGCAATCCTAGGTCATACGATCAATATATATAATCCTCAAATATATAACTAGCAATCTCTAACCATGGCTAGTGTAAATATCTAACCCAAGTGTCTGTGCCAGTGCATCAGGTGGCAATATATATCATATGAATGATGTATGAATGCATGAAACAGAATGCATGTACTGAAGAAAACTGCTTTCATAAATTTGTGAGATTTCTGTATTTTTAAAATGAGCTATCATCATGAAATCAGCATAAAACAGTGCCTAGCATCGGCACAAAACATAAATCTCAATATCTCGATATCTCTGTATCACAATCTCTGTACCTCAATATCTCAAATCTCAATGTCTCAATCATAATATCCAAGGCGCCGTCAATCCAGATCGGCCCCTACCATCCATCTCATGACTACGACGGTATCCTCCGGATATCCGACGTGTCGGGTAATATCACCGGTCGGTCATGCTCCCCTGCCAGGCTCAACGCCATCTCCTGCGATCTTCTTGCCCCAGGGTACCGCACCGGGCCCACCATGTACCCGAAACGGTTCATCCGCCTCCTCGAATCGGGTCTCGAAATCCATCAGCAAACTCATGGTGGACGACTCATACATCATGGAAAAACCGTATTTTTATTTAAAAAGAGAAAGTAGTTTATATATATATATTGCGGTTTTCCTCCAAATCCAGAAAATCTCATGGAAACCCGAGTCCAAATCATCAATAGCATGTGAAATCACGAATATAAGCATGAGAATCCATGAATGCAGCATATAATGAATAACAGTATGCATGAAGTGACAAGTGGTAGCTACAATGTCAAGCTAACATATAAAGCAAGCATACTAATATCATGTCACTACTAGCTAGCAAGCTAAATCAAGCAATAATATTTTCTAAGTGTTCGTGACATGGCAATTACCGATGAAGATGTGTGTAAGTCGGCAAATAAGTGTACATGGTACATACGCATCATCGGTAATGGTGCTGGTGTCCTAACAGCAGGATATCAATAATGAAATATGAATCATAACAGTATGCGATGCAGAGCAACAATAATAATATGCGGGAGCTGAAATACTGAACACCATGATCGCTAAACTGCATCTAAGGTCATAAAAGTCATATAGCTACACCACTACAAGGCTGAGCTAAAGCTAACAGTAGGTAAGGGAAACCGCCTAAGCTCTGAGTCGATACATATAAATACCTATATATATAGTCGGTGATCCCGCCTCGATAATATCATATCCGATAACATATCTCTATAATCAGTTATTCCCAAATCAAGAGTGCGGATCAAACATCAATTTATAGCTCGTACGTAAATCCGTCGTACGGCATCCCCAATCTGGGTACGGATCAATATCACATTCGTCATATCATTCATCTGGTATCTTCTTTATCAAATATCATTGTCTGGGTACTGACCTATGTCTAGTACAATGCTAATATCATTACTATGATCAAGATCTGACTACAGATCGACAGTTTAGTATAAATCGATATTATCCTCATAAATCATCAATATAATCATAATCCGGCTTCCGATTGACAGCCTCTAGCAAAAACGATATCATCAGCACATGTCATCTTAAGGAGTATACATCGCCCAAGGCGGCCTATCACAAATATCCTGTCATATCATATCATATCACATCCTATCTCGTATCATAATCACATGTCGATCATCTAAAATATATGTATCACTATGCACATGGCATCGTCATCAAGACCCGCTATCATATCAGGACGTATATCAAGTACCAATCCTGCCAATCACCGACATCATAATCTCAGATCAACTCTCATCGACTCATCTCAATCCCAAGTATCATCCTCAAATCTGTATGTGAACACGTAGTCCCATACCTATGTGAACACATATCTATAAGAATCCCATAACCACATATGTAATAAGGATGTATGCAAGTATGTATGTGTGAATATGTATGTGTAGTGCACCCACTACCCTAGGGTTTCGTAATCTTTCACCAATCCAACATACCAATATCCATTTAAACATCAATAATTAATCCCAACAACATATATAATCATTGTTGGTGTGTATACGCATCCGTATACATCACCACGGACTGCGGGGATGCTATACGCCATCCACCCGACTTCTCCCCATAGATATAAATCTACTCACCTAGTTATGTGTGCTGGTGCCGATGTCGCCATTTGCCTCTCCAACGCCTCGACGCCACGTGGGGTACCTACAAGGATATCATACGCTAAAACTCATGAAAACCATGTCGGAAACCAAAATGGTGCACACAACGCCCATAGGTAAAAACATGTGACCTTGTGTGCAAAAACAGCCAATCACCACTGTCGTTGACGTCCAAACGCCACCCGACAGATACGAATCATCGAATATCAAAATCCATACGAAAAAGAGTCATAAATCATACGCCAACTCATGAAATTCAACCCAGATTTTACCCTAACAGGAAACAGTCAAAACTAGACATACTGGGGGTCAATTTTACATGAAAAAGGGGCTGTGCACGCAAAACGAGGCAGTTTTACCCTGCTCTGGCCGCAAATTGCGGCCAGGGGGATTAAATTTGCGGCCGGGGCTTTGAGATGGGGGCTAGGGCTTTGGGTAGTGGTTCCAGGGTGCCTGCACAGCTCACTGCCAAGTCAATTTTACTCTAGGAGGTCCCGGGTGAAAGCAGGTCTCAGAAAGGTCACAAAATCGACAAAAACGCTAAAATACGCCAAGTCGAATAACTCTGGTAAATACTAGGAATCTGGGGTAATATTGGTTACAATGGTCTCAAAAACACCTAATAAGGTTACCCTAATCATCAAAACTAACCCTTGGTCAAGTCTCACCCAAAATCTCCTAAACTAGCACTAATCTCCAATGTAACAGTAAATATCAGCTAACTAACCATAACTTGACAAAAAGGAGTTGGGTTGCAAGATTATACCTCAAGAGTGTCCTAGGATGAAGGAGAAGGGAAGGATGAAGGAAGGAGGAGGGGTGGTTGCTGCTGAAGTGCTCCTGTAGCAGCTGCTGGTGTTGCTGATGCAGCTGTGCTGAAGCTGAAACTGTTTTGGGGCTGAAACTGTTTCTGTGTTTTATTTGTGTGTAGTGTTGTGGCAATGGTTGTGGTGGTGTGGTGGTGTGGTTTTGTGTTGCTAAGGCTGCTAAGTTGAGGGTTGATGAGGGTGTAGGGTGGCTTGAATGAAGTTGATGTTGAGGATAATGGGACTGATGTGTTGATAAAGGGGCTGATGTGTGCTGTTGCAGCAGCAACTGCTATTGCTTTGTGGATATAGCTGCTGCTGTGGGTTAAAAGAAAGTTGTTGTAGCTGTAGCAGATGTAGGGGGCTGCTGATGCAGTTTTGGTGGCTGTTGCTTTTGTTTGGGCTAAGGTTGTGGTGTATGATGGTGGGGTGAGTGAGAGATGTGAGTGAGTGAGAGGGAGAGGTGTGAGACAAGAAGTTTGAAGTGAATGGTGATTGTGACATTATCTAGGAGCCTCCCTTCTCTCTCTCTCTCTCTCACTAGATGTTGCAAGCTCAAGCCATCATGGCTCTCTCCCTCTTTCTCCTCCCTTAACCAAAGTCAACCCCAACACTAATCAAACCTCATTAACCTAACCAAAACACTAATTAACCCAATTACCCTAATCAAATGGTTCAACCCACCATGGTCACCTAAGTATGGTTCAACCCTAGGCTTAACATGAGTCCAAAACATAAAACAAGTGTAGAAAATGACATGTGCACATTTTGCACAAAAGTCCAAAAATCCACTTAGCGATTTTTAATCGCGATTAACACCCAAAATAACATATAATCCATCATAAAAACTGCAAAATGGCATATTTTCACAAAATAAGTTATTTTAGAATTTCTATAATTTTCTCCGGAATTTTCACCATTTATCGGTATTTAATTATACCGGCTATTAAAATATTCATTAAAAATTAATATTAAATTATGAAAATTCCCAAAAATAATATTTTATTTTTTTGAAATGGTACATAAATACAATTTTACAATAAAATACCTTAAACTAATAAAACTGTATTCTTTCACATTGTTTTAAATTAAATTCCTTGCAATTAAGCCTCCACAACACATTTTGGATAACCCGATTTTATGGTGCGGGTTATCGCACAACCTCGGTACTAGTAGAGCGAGATGCAGATCTCATCACAGAGCATCCGATCTCGATGGAATTTTTAATACATTTTTTATGAATAATATGATTTTCTATTTAATAAATAAATTCTATTTTTAACAATTATATATATATATCTATATTATCAAAATATCTATTTTAAATATATATAATAAATTCCATATTTTCTAAACAAAGGAATCACAAATATACCATCACAGATCCATACAATTCCAATTTACACTAAAATACCATATACTATTCAATCTAGGTTTATAATCATTAGAATACTTCACTTTTAAAAATTACATCCATGAAAACCCTAAATTCGATAAATAAATTCTTGAGATTTACTTTGAAAGTTTATCAAAACTATTTTTCATAAAACCCGCTTAAGTTTATTAATTTACAATAAGGACCCTAGTAAATATAGGTTTAAGCAGGACCAATTCTCTTGAGCCTCAGGGAGCCGGAGAAAGTGTGTGCTTGCCTATTTAAGGTAGGAAACTAAACCGGGGTTATCAATACGGTAATTGGCTTGGAAAAAATCACAAATCCTGCCGTCCATGTACAGCAGTTACCGATAACTCCAAAACCTAATTCAGGAATCAAATTCTGTTTAAGTGTCTGACTCAAACGGGGTCTTGGTCTAATCTGAAAACAATCCACACATGAATACAATCCAAATATAACTCTAATACAACATGAATCCATAGATACTGGAGCTTGAACATGAATACCAGAATACCATGCAGCAGTTACCGATAACTCCAAAACCTAATTCAGGAATCAAATTCTGTTTAAGTGTCTGACTCAGATGAAGTCTCTGTCTAATCTGAAAACAATCCACACATGAATACAATCCAAATATAACTCCAATACAACATGAATCCATAGATACTGGAATTTGAACATGAATACCAGAATACCATCTATATCAACATGACTTGAACTGAACGAACCATGGATATACATTGACTTGATTAAATGACTATCCGTTTACATCCTTATCCGTTTATATGATTAATATCATGCTTTCAGCAATTCTTACATCTATAAAACAACACAATAAACATTACGAGGTTTTTAATGGGATAGATTGGTACGGAATGTGTTAAAAGTGGCACGATGATGGTCACTTTAATATACCTAACCTGAATATCCATTAATGTTGTTCCGTGGCTTAACGTTTCCTTGTGCTCCGTATACCTTAGTTCACGGAATAGTTGGACTCCTCTCGTATACACTGGCATATTCTGTACCAAGCTACAAACAACTACGTTAGTATAACAAACATACATTATGCAACTATATTCTCTCTTATCTGTCTATTCTATTTCTATCTCTTTGGGACTTACCGAGCGATTGTTCGCTGACGACATTCATTTTCTATTCTTTCTTTAGAATGTTGCCAGGAGGACCCGGCTCTTTGGAGATCGAGCCCAGCTCAGATGACTTGGAGCAGTTCATCGAGGACCCTGAGCTCTAGTCACTTGTATATACTTTACTTTCAGTTCATGCCATTGTTTAGGCATTGCTTTCCATATTGTATTTACTTTTCATTTGTATTGTAAAGAATATTTAATAAATAAAAAGTTGTTGTTCATTTACATCTTTTGTCATTCTTGTGTACATTTATATTATATTGCTTATTTAAGCTTAACGTGTTTACTTCTAAGTAAATACGTCGCGTGCCTCGTCACGTCTCCTTATCCGTACACCGGGAAGCGGGGCGTGACAACAATTAGGAGAGAGAGGGAGAAGAAACACTCAGCATGGTGCTCTTGTAAGTTTAGATTGGTTTTTAGTTTATCTAAACATGATGGCTCTCACTGTTTCCTCGAATTCTCCTTCAAACCAATAAAGAAAAACTAGTCGGGATTAATCGCACCCTACAATTCTAGCTTTAACTTTTTGGCCAGACTAGTTTCGGTATTTCGAGAGAGGTTTTACAATGCTTTCACAAAGTTCCTTAATTAAATAACCTCTTTTCCCTGGAGGCGTTGCCTCGTTAACACCGTTCTAGACATCTACTGGGTTTATAGCATCGACTGTAAGTGAAAAACTCTCCCGACGAGTAATAATAATTACTCATAGTGGGATCGGGATCTAACTATCATTGTGTGATAATTTTGAAGAAATCCTACCAAAATCATCGCACTCCAGATGGTATGCAAAACTAGTAAGTTTCCTTTTCCTTTAAAATTCCTGATGTGGATTTTTACTCCAGGCACTTATGACCTTGACGAAGGCCAAAATATCATAAGACGCAAGTCAAGTTCTACCCATCATTATCCAGGCTAACCTAGACCTATTCGTACAAACTCTTAACGAAGGCCAAAATAGTTGTATGCATGTCCTAGATTAACACATCTATCTATGCTACAGACAAATATCCAAATAGCTACCAATCACTATGCCTTGGCGAAGGTCAAAATACATAGCTTGAATACTAGTGGATGCCCATCTGAAATGATGGAGGACTACGGCTGGTTTTGTCAAAAACCGTGAACGTAATGAACTTGATATAGTCGAAGGAACCTGATAGCTTTTAAAAGGAGTCGTTTAGGCTCCGCATTTAAAAGTTATTTTTAAAGAAAACCGAGTGGTTTTTAAATTGTTCCAACGATTTAAACTTTTGGTTTTTTTCCTTTGCACTAATTAGAATTAATGTGGTCTCATCATTTAACCCTATCATTGTAGAAGAAACGAAAATATAACGTACGCTTATGCCATCCGCATTCGCCACGGGTCCCCGGGTCTTCACCGTAAGGTTACTTAACTTATGGCAGGGCGGGGGCGGGGTTAGCGCGGGTGCAAAATATAAGCAACGATTATTATATATAATCTATATATAGCCATTCGTCTCACGCAATAATAGTCATCACAGATCACAGCAAAAGCAACACAGATGAAAATATTGGATATATTAGGATTTCCGTGTTTTGTTTAGCCTAGAACGAAAAACGGATTCCACGATCGTGATGAATAGCCAAAATCCTCACCCTAGACCCCTATAGGTGTGGTAAACTACCCGCCAAATCTCCGAAGTGAAACAACCTCTCTTAATAAGATGAGTAGGCCACTCGGCACTTCAAGAACTCGGTAGTTTGTGCACTCCACCTTGGGTCTATCCTAGGTGCATGAAAAAGTAAATGAATAATACAGCGGTTGCTACAACCTCAATCCGGATGTTCTCCGCAAAAGAATATTACATCACATTATAAACACATGAATGAAAAAGAAAAAAAACACTCTTCTCACATCCCCCCGCTATTCAATCACGACGATCAAATATTTCATATTCACAAACCATCGTAACAACTAGATACTAGATATGTGCAACCCTTACTAATCGACGTATAGAAATTAGTCGACATTTAGAAACACATATACAAATGAAAAGCGAATAAACGACGCTAAAATCTCAACTTCAAAACATTCCGTGAAATCTGAATACAAAGATAACACTATAGGAAATCTGGGCCAAAATTGCGTATCACAAAATTTTTAATTCCAAGTGACCAAACCATTGCACGAAGCACGACACCAAACTCAAAAGTTGGGCCGCAAATTGCGGGAAATTTGAATATTTTTGCGGCCCAATTTTGGAATTTTGGTCTCGTGTTTCTAGAGTGGTAAACTACTAGTATAAAGATCTCTCTGCAATACACAAAATATTTTTTAGAGATCATAAAAAATTTGACAGAAACTTAGAGTTTGGTTTTCCGACATGGAACTATTTCGGTTTCGAGACTCTAAATTTTGTCTATTACATTAGTTAAGTGTTCGGGTAGACTCTGATACTAGTGTAAGTGTATGGTGCTCCTTACCGTGACTACTATGGCTTTGCGGAATCAAAAACTTTATAAATACTTGAGCACAACACACTTGAAATCCTAGAATACAAGTCCAAATACTAAACTAAACAACACTAACTAAAGTTTTAACAACTAGATTAGTGTAACAATCTTTGTAGACGGTCCTTCGGGTCTTTAAAGGTTCACTCCTCAAGCTCATAGAGTACTCCAATCGAGCTCTCGAAGTTGAACTTCCCGCATCAAAGACGATCCACCCGAGAATGCTGATTCAAGCGATAGCTTCACCGAAGCAACTAAAGATCAAGTCTTGCTAAGACAAGATTCTTAAAGGGTGTAGTTTTTAAACAAGATGCTCTCTTTTATCCCTCAAGAACTCTAGTGAGCATGTGAGGAAGAAGAAGAAAAAGAAGAGATATGGCAGCTAGAGAAAAAATCAACACTCGATAAAAACTATCCTTATCTTCTCACACTCTTTCACTTATCTCTTCATACTAGAAACAAACAAGTGAGTGGGCTAGTGACTCACTAGTGTGAGTCACAAGCACACACACTTCTACATTCATCTATGAAGAAATGAGAGAGAGAGAGAGTGTGTGTGTGTGTGTGTAGCTACCTCATTTGGTACACATATACATACACTTCTATATATAAATGCATGTATATAAACAAATATACCAAAACACGTATTTATAATAAATATGTATACTGTATTTCTACCAAAATACGAATACCGTATTTGTATCGAAAATACAAAATACACATATTCGTATTTAGAAAGAAATACATGTATTTGTATAAAGACACAAAAACCCGTATTCATACAAATACTCGTATTCGTATAAATACCGTATTCGTTTTAAAATACAAATACCCAAAAGAGAGCAATATAACACTAGCATCAAAACTGGCTGTTTTTCAAATCTGCTCATACTACTAAATAGTCCGATTAAAACATGTGTATAAATACCTGTGTTCAATCGAACACCCGAGCGCATCGAAATACGCAGACTACACCGCTTCGCCTGAATCGGGTAACCCTCTATGTGAGACTCTAAAGACTCGACAATACGTTGGCAGTGGGTTTAACCACAAGCACTTCAGTGGCACTAGCTATACGTAACGTCTACCCAGGTATCTGTCGAAAGGAAGATCGACAAGACAACACGTCCGAAAACCATACTGAGCCTATATGCGACATTCTCCGTACAGTCTGGTCTGCTCGTCTAAGAGTATCGCATATCAGGCCTAGGGGGATGGTAAACGTCAAACACCTAATAGCGCGACAAATCTCGGTATGGAACCCAATACTGTTGGGTTGCTAGGTACCTCTAGTAGGGTTTAAAGCGCGGCGGAAGCGGTAATTTAAAAAATCTAGAGATCTATAGCAAACCCAAACCAAGAATCAAACCAAACTACTAAACTTGTCACAAAACTAGTAGGATAAATACAAAAGTTTAGCGGACTACAGCCTTTGTAGCACGTTAGCCACCTCTCCTTGGACTCCGGCTAGTCTCCATGAAGTCTGGAACAAGCTTTCTCGATAATCTCATCGTCGAAAATGATCGACCTTGAGACTAGAAAACCTTTCTAAATCATTTTCAAAAGGCGGGACATATATCTTAAGTAAAACGTATATAGATCTATATCTATTTCTTTACAAAAGGAACGTCCGCTACTTGTGCCGTGATATATGCATCGCGCGGGGATTTGAAAAGGATTTTGCATGCACTTTTATTCAGATTATTTAGACGATTTTTCAAGGATGCGTACTATATATATATTATAGCCTTGATTATATTATATTTGATTTTAACAGTAGATTTCGGAACTTGCATATTCATCATAACTCCCATGATTGCAAGACGCTTGACGGAGTTTCGATTTTTGAGTTTTGCACTCGTTTTCATGCGCATGCGTTGCGCTATGATATATTTTACGTATTCGTGATTTTGGAGCCTTGTTGATTTGATAGATTTACTGAAATGTTTTAATATTTGGGGGGTTTAAATTTAAAATCGGGGACCGAATTTATTTAAGGGAGGAAGATTGTAATATTTCAGAAAATAAAAAATATTATTTTGGAATTTAAATAATAAAATAATAAATTTTGTGAATATTATAAAAGTATGAAAATTAGTTTTAATGAAATGGTATAATTATATACCTATGTTTTGGGAAAATATTTGGAAATTAATGTGAATTATTATTATGAAGGCATTTATTGGATTTGAGTATTTTATAAATTATTATACAATTATTTATATACAAGTTTATGCTAAACTTGATTAATATTTCATTAAGTGTGCATTAAACCAAGTGATTTTTGTTAACCATGTTCAATGTGCCAGACACATTGTATTATGTTTCTTTGCATGGTTGACTACTACCGATCCATTTTTTGAAACTTTGTGTTTCTTTTGTTTTTTTAGAAAAGAAAAAGAAAAGAAAAAGGAAAGAATAGAATAATATATAAGAGAGGGGGGACAAGAGATCATGGAAGAGAGGGGGGAAGGTTGTACAACCATCTTTCCTTCTTCTTTTCCTTCATCATTCTTCATTCCCTCCTTCTTCATCTTCTCCTTCATCTTCCTCCACCCTCACTACCACCATACAACACCATCAAAACTTCACCAAAACCTAATACAAACTTCACAAAAATAATTCTTACGCTCACTACAAGTATCATGGTGGGATCAATTTCTAGTCTTGGGCTCATTTATCCATCTTAGAATTTTCTTGAGTTTCTCTTTTAAGATAATCCTCTCACTTTTAGTAAAGTGTTTAAGTTTCCTAACCTCCAACATTAGTTTAGAGTTAAAAAAAGTTTAAGTTTTGGAGATCTTGGAAAACTCTAGGGTGATCTTTGATGGTCTAATAGAGTAGTAGTGTTATAGTAGAGAGTTCAGAGAAGAGAGTTTAGAGAGGGGCTACTAGCCTTTAGTGATAGAATCCCTAGTTTAAGTGAGTTTAGAAGTCCCAAACACAAACTTAGAATTTTCTGATATCGGGTTTTTGATGAATTGTGGTGTTCTAATGGAATCTGGAGTGACTCAAGAACCCTGAAAAATATATTGCATATACAGTGAGATGTGCAGGTAATTAGGATGCCACCAAGGAAGCCCGAGATACCTAATCCAAGTCCTGGATGCCAAAATAATCTTTTTGGTCGCAAATTGCAGCCCAAGTGTGGAATTAGGGTTTGGTTCTTGGTCCATAGCTGTCACACCCCGCTTCCCAGTAGACGGAAACGGTGACGTGGTAGGCCGCAACGTATTTACTAAGAAATAAATATGTTAAACGTAATTAAGCAATATGTAAATATACAAGAATGACAAGAGTATTAAAATAAAACAGCAACTTTATTTACATTCATCTTTACATACAACTGTTTGAAAATAAAAAATATAATGAGTAAAGCAGTGCCTAAATAATGGCATACAGGAAAATAAGTGCAACGGAACTAGAAGTCAGGTTGAGCAGTAAGCTGGTCCAAGTCTTCCTGGCTCGGCTCAGTCTCCTCAGAGTCTGGTCCTCCTGACGAACATTCCAAAGAAAGAAATAGAAAAGAATGTCGTCAGCGAACTATAGCTCGGTAAGTCCCAAAATAAGAAAGAGAATATAACAAGTAATGTGAAATGAACAGATAAGTTGTGTATGATTGATTACCGGTATATGATAGTTATTCTAACATCGTTGTTTGTAGCTTGATAAAGAAGGTATTCATGTATACGATAGGAGTCCATGTTACCCCGTGGACTATGGTAACATGTAGTATAAGACCCCGTCATAACCCATAGGACAACGGCACGTAAATTTATGTAGGTGTCTTTTAAGTGACCTCTCGTTCTACGATATATGTTCCGTACCAATCTACCCCTTTATCCCCGCATAATGTATTGTTTAGATTAGTTTAAAAAGTCTTGCAGAAACCATGGATACAAAATGTTCAAGTATTCATGTTCAGGATGTAGTCATGTATTCAAGTAGTCATGTCAAGTTATAACCATGGTTCGGTCAAGTCAAGTATACATGTTTGATATCGATATTTAGATTCGAGAATTCATGTTCATGTTCAAGTATTCATGTTTGATTTTGGATTCAGGTTTGAATTGGACTCGGACCGAGTCAGACACTTATGCTTATTTAACTCAAGAATTCTTAATTTCGGGAGTCATCGGCAACTGCTGTACATGGACGGCCGGATTTGTGTCTTTTTTCAAGACAATTGCCATTGATAACTCCTGTTAAGATTTCTAACCTGAATAGGCAAGCACTCACTTTCTCCAACTCCCTGGGGCTCAAGAGAATTGATCCCGCTTAAACCTATATTTACTAAAGTCCTTAAATTATTGTTTATATATATCTCGATGGGGTTTTATGAAAAATATTTTTAATATAGTTTAAAAGTAAACCTAAAGGGTGATTGGTATTACTTAGGGTTTTCATTAGCATGGATTTTAAGTATGGAGGTATTTTAATGATGAATACCTAACTTTTGAAAGTTTATGGTATTTTATTGAAAACTAGCATTTTTAGTAACTTGATGGTATTTTATTGACATTTTTAAATCTTTCATTTATAAAAAATATAGTTTCATTATATTTTGAAAATATGGATTAATAATTTTATATAGTTTTTTTATAATTAATTTTATTTTATTTAGGAAAAGTCGTATTTCTTAAAAACGTATTTAAATCCTTTCGAGATCGAATGCTCCGTGAGAAGGTCTACATCTCGCTCTACTAGCCCAAGGATGTGCGATAATCCGCACCATCCATTAGTGGGTTCTCTAAAGAGGGTTGTAGATGCATAATTGCAAAGAAAATGAAATACCGCTTTAAAAGAAATCCGGTTTTAGAATTATGTGGTATTTTATTGTAATGTTGTTCTTCGAATCAAAAATACATACAAATAGGCATCGTGCTATGTAACCAAGTGTGCATGTGGGGTAGGTCATTACCCTAAGAAGTTTTCCTAAAGGTATTGTTAAGCAATTTTATCGAAAAAATGTGATAACAAAGTTCAAGATATTTTAATGTAAAAGTTCAAATATGGTTGTTTTACATAATATTCTTGATTTAAAATTGATTCTAAATATTGGTATTAAGATTACAAGTGAAGTGGTAAAATTGGTTTGACCAAATGATGGAGTTATAGGTTTTAGAAAAGATGATATCGGTAATAACTCCATTTTTACTGATTTTGATTAAAAATGAAATTCAATGAAGAGAAAGGGGGTTTGGGAGGGACTTACGGTTTAGAAGGCTTAAGAAGAGGGTGAGGAAGGGAAGAGTGTCATCGTGGCATCGCGGGAGCTCCGTAATTGGCTTCGATCTTCGCCGGAACCAACTTGCTCGCTAACTCCACTTCACTTCACTTGCACTAGGAACTTTTTAAATAGTTTTGGCTAGAATTTTCAGAATGGTGCTGAGCCAAGGTAGGGGGTGGTATTTATAGTAAAGAATTAGGGTTTGGTAATTAAAAATGTGGATTCAAAGCATTAAATTGTGTTTAATTGTGAAATGAAAGGTCTCTGTTTGATTGCAGGGAAATCAAATAGTGCCGAGGGGTTAGGGGTAGCTGAAGAGTCATATGTGTAGAGCACGGGCTTCATTGGGCTTGATTCGACCGTCGGTGCCTGCCCCATGCTCAATTCCACCGGTCGATCTTGAGGCATTTGCCTCGAGATTCGTGCCATATGATCAACTCTCTGTTTACACAATTTTCCAGATGTTTGATTTTTTGAACTTTTTATTTCCCGTGTATTGCACGTGAAATCTTTTGGGGTTCCAAAAAATTAAAAAGAAAAATCAGAAAAAATAATTGTGTCTGATGGAAATCGAACACAGGTGTTGTGTTACAGCAGTGCAAGGCTTTACCAATGAGCTACAAGTTGTTTCTTGCTTTTATTTAACAAAAGTGATTTATAACTCAAACTCAGGCTGTAATACTCTTTTCTTGTATATTGACAGAAAAATTTACGTACAAAGATTTCAGAGTTGTTATATTCTACCCTCCTTATAAAAATTTCGTCCTTGAAATTTACATTTACATAGGGACTAATTTTCAAATATATAAGGGTATCTTGCATGCATATCTTCTTCTCGTTCACATGTTGATTCTCCTAGCGAATCCTTTCTCTATGTCACTCGGACCAAGTTTACTTCCATGTTCCGTAATGTCTTCGCCTTTTGGTCCAGGATCTCAACTAGTTGTTGCTCGCAGGTTAGATTAGTCTGTACTGTGAGCTCTGAATGATCAAGTATGTGGCTGGGGTCGCTCACATATCGTCGTAACTGGGATATGCGGAACACTTTGTGCACTCCTTCCAATGAGGGTGGTAGTGCTAAACAGTATGCCACTTCTCCAACTCATTCGAGTATGTCAAACGGTGCTATGTATCTTGGACTTAGCTTACACCTCTTGCCAAAGCGGATCACTCCTCTGTTTAGAGATATCTTTAGGAATACATGGTCTCCAGGTTGGAACTCCAGATGTCGACGCTTTCTATTTGCCTAATGCTTCTGTCGGTCTTGGGCTATGCTCATCCTTTCCCTGATCGTGCGAATTACGTCCACAGTTGCCACGATCATCTCTGGTCTAAGGAGTTCACGATCTCCAACGTCGTCCCAACTTAGTGGTGAACGACACTTTCGTCCGTAGAGTGTTGTGAATGGTGTCATTCCAATACTTGCCTAATAGCTGTTGTTGTTTGAAAACTCCACAAGATGTAGGTGATCTTCTCACGAGCCTCCGAAGTCTAACATACAAGCTCTTAGTATGTCCTCCAGAATATGAATTTTTCGCTCGGACTGTCCATCCGTTTGTGGATGATAAGCCGTGTTGAAATCCAGACTTGTTCTGAGGCTAGTTTGCAGACTCTGCCAGAATTTTGATCGGAATCTTGTATCACGATTGGAGATGATACAAACTGGTACTCCATGTAATCTCACGATCTCCTGCATGAGTTCATGGGTATCAGATATAGTACACTTTGAAGGTTTAAATTTTACTTTAAATTTATGCTTACCTCCATGTACTTCTTTGTTAACGTCTCGGTTGACTGGCCAACTCGAAATGGAATAAAGTGAGTCGACTTGGTGAGTCGATCCATAATAACCCATATTGCGTCATTACCCTTCGTGCTGCGAGGAAGGACATTCACGAAGTCTATGGTAATGTGCTGCCATTTCCATTCTTAGATTAGTAACGGCTGAAGTAGACCAGCAGTTCTGTGATGTTCAGCCTTCACTTGCTGACACATTAAACACTTGGCTACGTTCCTTGGTACTTCGCACTTCATTCCATACCACCAGTAGTGTTTCCGTAGATCCTTGTACATTTTCGTACCACCGGGGTGTACAGAATAAGGAGAGCCGTGAGCTTCTTTCATCAACTCTTCTCGAACTGGGTCGTGTGGTACACATAATCGACTTCTATATCGCAAGGATCCATCTTCGTGGATGATGAAGTCATTTCGAAGTCTACTTTCTACTTGTTCTCGGATCTTTTGTAGCTTGGCATCATTTGCTTGAGTTGCCTTGATCTGATTGACAAGAGTGGACTGGACTTGTAAGTTCATCAAATATGAAGCGTTACCTGGCATAACTACTTCGATCTCCAATCCATGCAATTCTTATTGTAGCTTCCACTATGCGGTGAGGTTCATTGCTAATGGCTGACGACTAGGTGCATCAGGAACTACGTTCATCTTCCCGGGATGATATTGTAGGTTGATGTCGAAGTCCGCCATGAGTTCTAGCCATCTTCTCTGCCGCATGTTTAATTCCTTCTGAGTAAATACATACTTCAGACTCTTATGGTCAGTGTATATATTCACTCGTTCACCCAAAAGATAGTGGCACCAAATCTTATGTGCGAAGATAACGGTTGCCAACACCAGATCATGTGTTGGATAATTGAACTCATGAACCTTCAGTTGTCTTGATGCAAAAGCCACAACCTTTCCATGCAGGTGTAGAACATATCCTAATCCTTTATCGGACGCATCACAATGCATAATGAATCCTCCAGATTGATCCGGTATTACAAGAATAGGAGCAAAGGTTAATCTTGATTTGAGTTCTACAAAAGCTTTTTCACGTGCTTCTGACCACACGAATGCTTCATCTTTACGTGTGAGCTAGGTCAGGGGTGCTGCAATTTTTGAGAAGCCTTCAATGAATCGTCGGTAGTATCCTTCTAATCCCAAGAAACTTCGTATATCTTTCACCGTTTTAGGTGTCGGCCATTCGCTGACAGTTGACACCTTAGCTGGATCTACTGAGATTCCTTCGCCTGAAACGATATGTCCGAGAAATCGGACTTGATCTATCTAAAATTCACACTTTCTGTACTTGGCGTAGAGCTGATGTTGTCGCAATGTCTCTAGGACAATACGTAAGTGTTCCGCGTGTACTTTCCGATTCTTTGAATACATCAGGATTTCGTCGATGAAGATGACAACAAACTTATCTAAGTATTCTCGGAAAACTTGGTTCATCAGGTTCATAAAGATGGCAGGTGTATTGGTCACTCCAAATGGTATTACGAGATATTCATAATGACCATATCGAGTCCTAAACGCCGTTTTCGGAATGTCGAATTCTTTGACCTTCACCTGTTGATAACCCGAACGAAGATCTAGCTTTGAAAATACACAAGACCCACTTAGCTGATCGAAAAGATCATCGATGTGCGGCAGTGGATACTTGTTCTTAATCGTCACTTTGTTCAGAGCTCGTTAATCCACACAAATCCTGTATGAACCTTCTTTCTTCTTCACGAGTAACACTGAAAATTCCCAACTTGAAGTACTGGGACGAATCCAACCTGTAACAACCCTAAAGTTTTTGTATGCATTTTTTTCAAAATACAGAAATGAATACATAAGCCTGAGCACGAGTTATAAGTTTGATTTTCTTTTGAACAGCAAGTTAGAGCTTGTAGCTCATTGGTAAGACCTTGCACAGTTGAGACAAAGCACCTGAGTTCAAATCCCATCAGCCACATTATCTTTTTATTTAAATTTCTTTTAATGTTTTAAATGCCCAAAGGTTTGCACGTGCACAACACGTAAAATGAAGAGTCACTAAATATTTAAACATGTGCACTGAAGAAAACCAAACGACCCTGACACGTGGCACCCGACCAACCCCATCCGCCGGTGTTGGGCCGGCGAAATGCCTTAAAACCCTGGGTACCACCGGTCATACCCGACGGTAAAGCCCCCAAACTTTTTCCCCTGCACCTCTTCAGCTACCCCACTCCTCTCACACTGTTTGTTTTCTCTGCATTCATACAGAGAACAATAAAATGCCCATTTAATCCAATTTTAATGCATTTCTTTCACCTCCTAAACCCTAATTTCCCCTATAAATACCACACCATATTTCACCTCTCCTCACCAGAACTTCATTATCAAAACTCTACCAAATTCTCAAACCCTTTAGTGTACAAGTGGAGTTAGCAAAAGGGTGAAGTTCCGGCGACGATCCAAGGAGTTTCCGGCGACGATCCAAGGAGTTTTCGGCAATGAAACGATACACCGGCGCTTCGCTACTCTTCCCTCTTCTCCCTTTACCTTAAAAGCCAGTAATTCCCCTCTCCCCCTCTCATCTTCTATTCTAAAAACATTCATTTCTAAAACCCGACTGAAGCGGAGTTAATCCGACTTCCGATTCGGTTTTTCTTTAAAATATTACTTTTCTAAATCAATAAAATTCCATACTCTCACATATTATTTAACAAAGATAAACAAATCTATTAAAACAAGTTTCATCTCAAAATATTCTTTATTGCAATTTTTATCGCAGTTTTACACTAAAATACCACAAACTTCATTCCCGACATAAAACAACATAATACCTGAGTTACCTGTAAATAGTTCATGAGGTAATGACCTACCTCATCACAACACACATCTCTAACATAGAACGATGGAAAGTTGGGAATATAGTTATGGGATAAAACAACTTTGCAAATAAATATCATCAACTTATAAAGCCATTTCTTTAAAAAGATTTATTAAACAATTCCTTGCAATTGCACCTCTACAACCCACTTTGGGGACCCCGTTCGGGATGGTGCTGGTTATCGCACGTTCTCGGGCCTAGTAGAGTAAGATGCAGACCTCCGAAAGGAGCATTCGATCTCGATAGAATTCTTATACATTTTTTCTTTAGAATATGAGATTTCTACAAGAAAATAAATAAAATTTATTTTCATTAAATATATATATCTATTATCAAAATATCTATTTTAATTATATAAATATATCTATTATCAAAATATCTATTTTAATTATATAAATATTCTAAGATTTCTAAATCAAAGGAATCACATTTATATGAAAATACCATCAAAATACAAAACAATACCGATATTTCAATAAAATACCCTATACTATGAAAATTAGGTTTTACTCACTAGAAATTTCATTTTTATAAAATATACGTCTATAAAAACCTTAAAGACGATAATTAAATACTTGAGGTGTATTTTGAAAATTATATCAAACTATTTTTACATAAAACCCCCTCAAGTTATGCTAAATTACAATAAGGACCCTAGTAAACATAGGTTTAAGCGGGACCAGTCTCTTGAGCCTCAGGGAGCCGGAGATATGGGTGCTTGTCTATCTAAGATAGACAATCTAATAAACGGTGTTATCAACACGGTAATTGTCTTAGAAAAAGACACAAATCCTGCCGTCCATGTGCAGCAGTTACCGATAATATCAAAACTAATTCAGAATTTCAAGTTCCTTTCAAAGTGTCTGACTCAGACTGAGTCTCCATCTAATAAATCTGAGTTGAATGTGATTCAAGTATAAACTACAATACAACATGAATCCATGAATCCGTCTATTCAATCTATATCAATCTATCTTGACGGAACCGAACCATGGATATACTCCATCTACATGTACATCCATAATATCCGTTCCATTTACTGATATCATGGTTTCGGAAAAGTCATCCATATACAATTTACAATACAAGACAAGACAATACAATCAATACAAACAATACAATCAATACAATAATACACTGCGGGGTTTATATGGGGTAGACTGGTACGGAATATGTTAAAGGTGGCACGAGGTAGTCACTTAAGACGTAATTACATCCTGTTGGCAATAGTGCCCTCAAGTCAATTATTGGATCGCAGGTACGTGATTGCAATGATTGAGGGAGGACCTATACCGGTAGAGCACTCTTCCTCGAGATAATAGTATGCTATCTGGTTTGTCTTTATCATCGTGTACATGCTTCAGGTAACATTACAGATCACTATTATATGTTGATAGAGCCCATAGGATTCGTGCATGACTACCAGCAGTATGATGGAGATCATATACGTGGAAGCTGGGTGGTCTATAAGCACATCCTTAAAATGTCCCTAGTCGTGGGAGTTTCGAGACTGGGCATCGATACTCCAAGAGTAGACTAGTGTATACTGATCGAGATCCCGACGAGGGGCGGTGGCCGGTCTCACAAGCCATTGGTGTTAGTTGGTTCACCTAAGATGTATACAGGTGCTCATTGGGTTATGAGTACACCGGACGGACTCGCCGGGAATATGCTAGTTGGTATTATACCTATTGTCAGATAGCAGTTCCCTGGTAACATGTGTACAGGTTAGTCTATCGACCTGAGATCGTCATTTGTCCCATGTGAGTTCCCACTGTGCTTTGATTACTACCCTACCACGTCTCAAAGGAGTCGTGCAAACAGGTTTTAGTTGGGTACAGTCCCGAGCCACATGGAGACAGTGAGCGGATCGTCAGGGGATTCGTATCTCCCGGTATTGGGGTAGATGTCGCGGAGTGCACAGGTGGCCATTACCAGAAATTCTTGGCCAAGGTAGTCGAGAATTACTGATTCGGATCAGTAGTTTCTCAGGTGGTGATGGGCTTCATACCGACACTAAATGTCGCGTTATTTGGGGTCTGACTTTATCCACCCCCTAGACTCGATATGCAATACTCATAGACGAACGGACCGGACTGTACGGATATTGTGACTGTCAGGCTCGGTAGGGGTTTCAGAATGAGTTTGCTCGTCGGCCTCCCTTTCGCTCAATACCTGGGTAGCCGTTACGTACAGCCAGTGCCACCGACGTGCTTGTGGTTAAACCCACTGCCAGAGTATTGATGAGTCTTTAGAGTCCCACACAGAGGGTTTCACTGCTTCGAGCGAAACGTTGTAGAGGCCGTATGGTTTTATGGCAGGGTTCGAACATATACGTGCACTTGTGCACGGATCATGTTTCGAACGGATTTACTAGTGGGCTTTGGTTTAAGCCGGATCCTAGTATTATATTGTTAGATTATTTTTGTCTCGTTGTATTCGTATTCAGTCGGAATACGGATGCGGGTATGTATATACGGATGATGGGTAATCTTGTGATTTATTACTAGATGGCTTTAGAGTTGCCATTTCTTTTTTCTTTAAACATTTAGTTTAAATGTTTAATTGTAGTAGAAGTGTGAGTCATGGTTCATGCATGCACTTGGTGACTCATGGTAATGAGTCATGAGGTGATTCATTGTGACATGGATATGTTTCGTTTTGGCTAAGATATTTGTGTGAGATATTTTGTAGTGAGATGGCTGTTCATTTTGAGTGAGGATTTTCTTTAAGTGCTCACAATATAACACACACAAAGACTTAGCCAAAACAACTCAAGAAAATGGCAGTAACTTTTCTTCACTTGCCTTTTTACTTTGCCTCACACTTTCTCACCCATGGCATCTTCTTCAACCTCCACCCTACATGTCTCATGTGTTGAGAAACCTAGGGTGTATTGAGACAAAGTAATCACACACTCTCTCTACTTCATCTAGGCTATCTAGGTTAGCAAACTAGATACTTGAGTTGCTTCGGTTTTGAGGTCGGAGTCCGTAATACGAACTCTCAAGGTGGATCGTCTTCGATGGGGGGAGATGTTCATATCAGATTTTTACATTATTATATTCCTCATTCTTAATCATATTGCAAATAAATAGGTTCTTTTGATCCGTGTCTGCTAAATAGTTACAGGTTCTCGGAACAATACAGTGAAAATGGTAAAAAAAATGCTACAAAAGTGAGACTACGACCAACAAATAGAAGAATTTTTATGATACCGCCTACAGTTTAAGGAACAAATGAAGTTCAATGAACAGTTCGATTGCACAAAGTGCGAAGGCAGCACAAGATTCAAGACTTCAACACGAAGTGAACAGTAGAAGTCCACAACATTCTGCACTGTGGAAATCTGGAAGAAACTAGAAAAGATTCTGAAGAACCAAGTGAAGAAAACAGAAGAAAAAGGCAACACAAAACAACCCTGGGAAAATGAGACAGAGAGCCCCTAAGATGGCCGCGGATCCGCGGCCGTGCATCGCACGTGTCGGTGCGTGTCGGTGTGTGTCGGTGGGAGTCGGTGCATTGACCCGGTTTTCTTAAGATAGTCTTGTAAATTCAGATGTGGATCAGATGTAAACCCTAGGGTTTCTCCTATCTATAAATAGGAAGCCTACAGCTCTTTTTGGGGCATGCCTGTTTTTATTTTTCTAGATTAAAATTTCAATTCCTTTGTAATCGTCAAAGAGTGCATCAATAAAGTAAGTTGTTTCTTTTTATCTCGTGTTCTTAATTGCAATTTTATTTCACTGCAATTTTTATCTGTCATTTATTATCTGCACGTTAATTAGGTAATTAAAAAGAAAAAAAATGAACTTCATTGTTAATACCCTAATGAGTGAGTAGTTCCTCACTTGTTAGGGTTAGGATTGGGTAGGTTTAAGAGATGGAAATCTCTCTCTCCTTTCTTGCCCGTTCAATATTTTAAATCAGGACTCTATGCAAATCAAACACACACCGCTCACTACGGCACCCTATCCCACAAGATAGCGGTGATTCCCTAATTAGACCGGTTATGTTTGATTTCCATAGAGATTAGGGCTAAGAGTTAAGAAAGGACGGACAAGAACCAAATGGAAGAAACTTAATTTCTTTCTAGTCATGCTAATCCCCTTTGTTAACTATTACCTTAACACCTAAATTCTTAATTAGGGCAAAGAAAGCGGTGAGTAGAATTAACTTTCCAAACTAACCTAATCCTAACCCTAGCAAGGTTTTAATCCAAATCAATTTCAATTTCAGTTTTTATAGAAATCAAAACCTACCACAAATAAGAATTAACTCGTTAGAACAATAAGAAAAGACACGTTTTCCCTGTGGACCGACCCGTACTCAACCGGCTAGCTACCAAGCGACACCGTCTTGATTGCGGTATATTCTATTCTTTGATTTTAAAATGCACGCAAAATCTCTCCAATCAAATGGCGCCGTTGCTGGGGATAACGGTAATTATTTTCTTTTTGTAATTTCGGGTTAATTAAAAATTTAAAAAAAATCATAAAAACTGAAAAATATAAAAACAAAAAAATTATCATCTTGTTATTTTTTGAAGGGTTTTCGTGCGAATTGTGCAGGATCGGAAAGACGAACAGATTCAGATCTGGAAAAATCCAGTGAACAAAACAGCAAACAGCATATCTGAACATACAGAGGAGAGCCACAACAGACAACAGAAAAATTTTGGACGCTTGAACAGACTTGTCGACCGCTGAATCGCGGCTAAAGGGAGCATTCTGCCGTGGATCCGCCGCGTGATGGTGACGTCAGCAAGTGGAAACTTCTCTGTAAGCATTCATTTCCTCTCTTCTGTCCTCTGAAATCCTCTGAAAAATTTTCCTGCAGGGTTCTTTGCGCAAAACTTCTCCCCCTTCTCCAATAAATTGATTTTGTGCAGGATTCTTTTCGCTGCAAATAAAAGAAAAAAAATTTGGCAAGTGTTTTGGATTTTTGTGTGTTTACTGCTTTGCATTTTTTAAACGGATTTTTAAGGGGCTTTAACACCAATCCAGATTGGGTGGGGATTTCATTACCCTTCCTAGGACCCCAAAAATCACAAAAAGCATTTGCATCAACTCTCGAGTTAATAAAAAATATTAGACTCAGCCAATAAGGACTGTCGTGCTCATTAGGACAAAGGAAAGGTTGTAAGCATCAGTCGTTTATCTAAACCTGACTTTGTGGTGCCTAGGCTAGACAAGTGGGAAAGATAATTTTAAAAGGCCCGTCTCACGGTGATTCGTGAGCGGATCCCTTCTTTCTTTACTTGTGCTTACCTGGCCATAATTGGCGGTGAAGAGGCGATTCAAGGATCTCACAACTTGCCCTTTGGAACAGTTAGGAGCAGTCTAGTTTACTTAGGAGACCCTAGCTCTAGGCTTGATTGTGCATATTGTGATTGCTTGAAAGTGTGTCTAAGCTCCTTATAAAAAAATCTTTTGCAAAAACTCCTTATAAAAAAAACCATAAAAATTTTTCTTTTACAAAAACTTGCCATTTTGTCGCTAGAAATCCATTGCACCCCACATTCTCTCATTAACGTTTTCTTACCCCCACCTTCTATTTTTACCTTTTTGACTACACTACACCTCATTAGTGTATGTCCAGTTGGACTAGGGACACTAGCGCCCGTTTAGTCCGTGTCTCGTTAGTGCCTACTGACGACACGTTCGACTCCGAAGTCGAAATTCCTTCCACTTCTTTACCTTCATCTTCAAATTCGTCATCTTCTAAGGAGATATTGGGATTCAATCCTAACAACCCCTTACCTACGGGACTGATTCCAACTCAACTGGGTGCGAATAACCCACCACACCCTCCTGTCGAAGCGCCCCAACGAATCGCGCTCCAGGATCTTTTCTATCTCATCCGCACAGCACTTCCCACTTGTCTTTCACTTCCACCGGCTGATGGGGATAACTTCGAAATTAAACCCCACTTCATCAATATGTTGCCCAAATTTCACGGGCCAGAATCCGAAGATGCCTACATCTTCATTAACAAATTCCAGAATGTTTACGCAATGATGAAGACCACCCAACTTTCTGATGATGCTATAAAGCTACATGTCATTCCATTCACTTTATGTGACCTAGCTAAAAAATGGTTATATAGCACGGCATCACACTCCATTAAAAATTGGGAAGAGTTTGTTAAGGCTTTTCTTAAAAAGTTTTACCCACACCACAAGACCGCGAGAATTCGCAATGAAATTATTCAATTTTCCCAGCTTCCTTCCGAACATTTTTGGAAGTGTTTCGAAAGATTTAAGGACCTTCTTGTTTAGTGCCCTCACCACGGTATCGAGAATTGGCAACTTTGCCAAACTTTATATGAAGGACTGAACCCAGCAACTAAGAAGTTGTTGGAAACCATTTGTCAAGGTCACTTTCTTACAAAATCGAGCGAGGAAGCTTGGCAATTTCTCGATGATCTTGCTGAACAAACACTTCAGTGGGAAAGCACTAAGACCACTTCATCTACTTCATCAGGTCAGTCTAGGGCAGGCATACATCAACTTGATATGTCGATTGTAATGAAGGCCGAAATGGCTGCACTCACGAAAAAACTAGAAGCAATTGAGAGCAAATTCTCATCGCCTTCTCCTGCCCCAGCTTTACCCCCACGCACTATTTGTGCTTGTTGTTCGGATCCGTCCCATCTAACCGAAGAGTGTCCTTACAATCCACCTGTTTAAGGACAAGATCAAGTCAATGCTGCCTTTCAGCAAAGACAAAGAAATGATCCATACTCTTCAACTTATAATTCTGGTTGGAGGAGCCACCCAAATTTTGCTTGGAACCAAAATCAACAACAATTTCATGCAATAACAATTTTCAGAGGCCTCCTCCACAACAACAAGCCCCTCAACAAACTCAATATCGGCAACCTTTCCAACCCCAACCTTACCAAAACCAAATGAACAATTTTGTACCAAATAACTCTTATCCTCAAAACAATTTTGTTCAGCCAAATAACGATAAGGTTTCCTCGCTAGAACGAAGTCTGGATGCGTTTTTAAAACAATCTACGCAATTCTCAGCCAGCATCCAATCGTCCATTCAGTCTTTGGTGCAACACACTGCTTCACATGATCAGAACATCAAAACAATCGAAGCCCAAATTGCACAACTGAATGCTGCGTTAAGCGAGCGAGAAAAGGGAAAACTTCCATCTCAACCACTGCCAAATCCCAGTCACACACAAAATACATGCGTTGCTCATGAACAACAAAATCATAATGTGAGTGCCGTGACTACATTGAGATCTGGAAAGGTATTGCACAACAACGTTGGTAATAATGATGACACCCCGGCCGCCGCTTCTTCTTCTTCTTCATCTTCTTCATCTTCTTCAGAGCCTGTTCTTCATTCTTCACAAGGCTCTACTTCTTCTAATTTGAACGGACCCACATCTCACTCCACGAAAACACCAACACTGGGATCCGTTCCAACTTCACAATCTACTCCACAAACATTGGACTCAACAAATTTTCAAAATATTCCATTTCCAAACAGGTTGAGATCCAATAAACCTACTCCACAAATGGAGAAGATTGTGGAGTTATTCAAACAGGTTAGCATTAACATATCTCTCTTGGATGCAATCCAACAAGTCCCTTCTTACGCTAAAATTTTAAAGGACTTATGCACCAAGAAGAGGAAATCGCAGGTACCTAAGAAAGTTTTCTTGGCTAGTGCAGTAAGTGATGCTCTTACCCAACCTTTACCCCAAAAACGCAAGGACCCTGGCTGTTCTACAATTTCAATAACAATTGGGGATAAGAACATCAATCGCGCACTTTTAGATCTTGGTGCCAGTGTTAATTTGCTTCCCTATTCAGTATATGAACAATTAGGCGTTGGAGAGCTAAAACCCACACATTGTACTCTCCAAATGGCTGACCGATCCATCACCCATCCTAGGGGTGAGTTAGAGGATGTGTTGATTAAAATAGGGGACTTCATTTTCCCTGTAGATTTCATTGTTATGGACACACAGCCTGTAGCTAACCCCCGGAGTCAAATTCCGGCGATACTCGGTCGACCATTCCTTGCGAATTCTAATGCGGTGATCAATTGTCGAAATGGTTTGATGAACCTATCTTTTGGAAACATGACAATTGAACTCAATATTTTTAAGTTGGGGAATCAGCCTTCTGAGCCTAATGCTAATATACTTGATGTTTACTCGACCCAAGAGATCACTCAGGAGGATTGTGAGCTCAAAATGTTTCTGTTTGATCACAGCAATTTTGACGCCACTAGTGCGTTCCTCCTTGAATCTAACACAGTTTTCACACCCGATAACGATTACGAGTGTTTCACTTTTTCGAACGATTTTGAAAAATCGCCACCCGAATTTGAGTCCTTTGAATTTTCGGATGAGTTAGCTGAACCATCCGACTCGGTTTCTTACACTCGCTTCGAACCATTGTTGGAATCCTTCGAGTTCAAGACAGTTTCACCAATTTTACCTTCAATTGTTTCACCTCTAAAACTTGAACTCAAGCTATTGCCGTCTCACCTTAAATACGCTTACTTAGGTAAGAATGAGACCCTTCCTGTTATCATATCGGCATCTCTAGCTCTCGAACAAGAGAAAGCCCTTTTAATGGTCTTACAAAATAATCGGCAAACTTTTGGTTGGACTATGGCGGACATCAAGGGGATTAGTCCCCTAATAGTTGAACATCATATACATATGATGGATGATGCCAAGCCAGTAAAGGATCCACAGAGACGCCTCAACCCTATAATGAAGGAGGCTGTTAAAAAGGAGATTATAAAATGTCTTGATAGTGGTATCATTTACCCTATCTCTGATAGCCAATGGGTTAGCCCCATTCACGTTGTCCCAAAGAAATCGGGCATAACGGTCATAACTAATGAGGCGAATGAGTTAATACCTACTCGCACCCAAACTGGGTGGCGAGTTTGCATTGATTATAGAAAACTCAACGCCGCGACACGGAAAGACCACTTTCCATTACCTTTTATTGACCAAATGCTAGAACGATTGGCTGGGAATGAATTTTACTGCTTTTTGGATGGCTACTCCGGCTATAATCAAGTTCCTATCACCGAAAAGGACCAAGACAAGACCATATTTACTTGTCCTTTCGGTACATTCGCTTACCGTCGCATGCTCTTTGGGTTATTCAATACACCTGCTACTTTCCAGCGGTGTATGATGGGCATTTTTTCAGACATGGTGGAAAATTTCTTGGAGATTTTTATGGATGATTTCCCCATTTTCGGCGACTCCTTTGATGAGTGTTTGCTACATTTAGACGCAGTTCTTACCCGGTGTAGGGATAAGAACCTCACTTTAAATTGGGAGAAATGCCACTTTATGGTACGAGAAGGTATTGTCTTAGGACATATCATCTCGCAAAATGGCATTGAGGTTGATAAAGCTAAGATTGAAGTCATTTCCAATCTTCATCCTCCCAAGTGCATCAAAGACATTCGAGCCTTCCTTGGCCATGCCGGTTTCTATAGACGGTTCATCAAGGATTTTAGCAAGATAGCTAGACCCTTGACTCTTTTGTTGGCCAAGGACACCACTTTTGATTTTGACTCAACCTGTATGAAGGCGTTCGAGTAGTTGAAAAACTCTCTCATTTCCGCTCCCATTCTTTCATCTCCCGACTGGACGTATCCATTTGAAATTATGTGCGATGCATCTGATTTCGCCATTGGTGCTATCCTTGGACAGCACATTAATAAGATGCCGCATGTAATTTATTACGCTAGCCGAACATTAAACGAGGCCTAATTAAATTACACAACAACTGAAAAAGAATTCTTAGCTGTTGTGTTTGCACTAGAAAATTTCAGGCCCTATTTAATCGGCTCTCCAGTCATCGTTTACACGGACCACTCAGCTCTTCGTCATCTTTTCGCGAAGAAGGATGCTAAATCTCGGCTGATACGTTGGATCCTCTTACTACAAGAGTTTGACCTTGTCATAAGAGACAAGAGAGGATACAAAAACGTAGTCGCCGACCACCTTTCATGACTCCCTTCTTCGTCTACACTTCAAATTCTTATTAAAGATGTTTTTCCAGATGAGCAGCTCTTAACCGTGTCATGCGAACCTTGGTTCGCTGATATCGTAAATTATTTGGCCACCGGACTGATACCAAACGATTGGTCGAATCAGGACAGACTCCGATTCCTGTCCCAAGTAAAACATTTTTACTGGGATGAACCGTATCTCTTCAAATACTGTTCCGACCAAATCATTCGTCGGTGTGTCCCCGACAACGAGTTTAAGAGCGTGTTGTCATTCTGCCACGATCAAGCGTGAGGCGGGCATTTTGGCCCCAAAAAGACAGCAGAAAAAATCTTGCAGTGTGGCTTCTACTGGCCATGACTTTTTAAAGACGCATACGAATACTGCAAGACATGCTCTCGGTGCCAACACTTGGGCCGGATATCTCGGAGAAATGAAATGCCGCTCCAACCAATTTTGGTTGTTGAAATTTTTTATGTTTGGGGGATAGACTTTATGGGACCATTTCCCAATTCCTTCGGGAACATGTATATTCTACTTGCTGTTGACTATGTTTCCAAATGGGTCGAGGCTGTGCCCAGCCAAACTAATGACAACAAGGTTGTCGTTAGATTTCTCAAAGAAAATATTTTTTCTCGGTTTGGGCATCCTCGCGCGATTATCTGTGATAATGGATCTCACTTTTGTAATTGGACTTTCGAGTCCTTAATGCGAAAATACTCCATTACTCACAATCTTTCAACGCCCTATCATCCCCAAATTTGTGGGCAAGCCGAGATTTCGAATCGGCAGATTAAACAGATATTGGAGAAAACGGTTTCCAAAAACCGTAAAGATTGGTCATCAAAACTGATTGATGCACTTTGGGCATTCCGTACTGCCTATAAGACCGATCTTGGCATGTCTCCATACAGATTTGTTTATGAAAAGGTTTGCCACCTTCCAGTTGAAATAGAGCATAAGGCATTTTGGGCAATAAAAGAGTTGAACCTATCCTTGGGAGATGCGGGCAGCAATAGAAAGCTGCAGTTGAACGATTTAGACGAGCTGCGGGATGAACCCTATGAGAACGCAGTAATTGTTAAAAACTGAACGAAGGTGTTCCACGATAAACACCTTATGCGCAAGACTTTCAAACCTGGTCAACAGATTTTACTTTACGATACTCGGTTACATTTCCATCCCGGGAAGCTCAGATCTCGATGGAAAGGGCCATTTATGATACGCACCGTATATTCGCATGGTGCGGTCGATCTAGAAAACCCGGAGACGGTTCACTGTTTAAAGTGAACGGACATCGACTTAAACCGTTTCTCACTGCGGACCCTTCGGAGGAGCTCCTGTTTTTGCAGGAGCCGAATTATATTAACTGATCTTCCTCCATCTACCCCTAAATTTTCGATTATCTAGCCAAAACACTGTTTCAAATAAGTTTGGGAGTATGTATCATTTGTAATTATATAAAAACAAAATAACATAAAAAATAGAAAATTTGAAAATAAAAAAAAATTGGGGTATTTTTGTAAATTTCCAGATTTAATAAAATAAAAATAAAAATTTTATTTACAAATAATTTCCTCTCTTTAAGAAAGGCTTTTTACAAATAACCAACACACTCCCCCTATAAATAGAACCCGACCCCTCTCGGTTTTTATCAAACCCTAAAAATTCCTCTCAGAAAACCCTAGCCGCCGCTGAAGATCATGCAGAGAGATCCCACTACGCCGCCGCGCATCCGCCGCCGAACCTGCCTCTGTTTCGTGCAACCGCCGCGCTCCAGTGTCTTCTCCCTCTGAAATTTTCAGAGGTAGTTCGATTTCTAAACTCTTCTCTGTTAAATATTTTTTTTAGATCTGTGAACTTTCTGAGATGGCACCAAACATGCAGTTAGAACGTGATTTCTCACAAATCTTTTCACACACAATTTACGGAAGTTATTTTCGTGATGAAATCATATGGAGGGGGTGGAATTTTTTAATCTATAATCATCCCAATACTTACGCCCTTCCAGATCTAGTCACTCGTTTTTACGAGTGCATGGAAGAAGGCTGCCCTGCACAATACGGTTTTATCAAACTACTTTGGGACGATAGGGAGATAATTATTGACAGAGACTTCATCCATGAAGTCACTTTAATCCCTAGATTACCTGTTCACGACCAACCCCTTCAGTTTGAAAATTACATGCCCTTAATGGGTAATGACTGCTTGAGTGAACCGAGGAAGGGAATACAAGCTAGAACCCTTTTCGCTAATGTTTTAACCGTGTGCCGGTGGGCACAAAACAATATTTTTGGGAGTTCACATAATACCACATTTTTCATCCCGTCACTTCATATCGTGCATACCCTAATGACTAGGAACCCTAGATTTGATATGTGCACGGTTTTTCTTTATTCAATTGGTGCTGGCAAAAGGGCCGCGAATTACCCATGCCCCATATTAGTGACACAACTGTGTCGCTATTTCCTCCCTGTGGAGGAATTTGAATTCTACATGCATGGAGGTATACTCATCTGAGCTCTCATTGAGGGCGTATCCACGTCCTATAACTGATATTTGGTCACGAACAGAACCGGCTGAACACGTGCCCACCAGAACACCCAGCTCCAGCTCGACCGCGAGCGAGGAAGAGCTCACCCCCATAGAACATACACGTTTAATGAGAAGAGCCATTAGGGGGATTGACAATTTGACGGGGATGATGACACAGCATGATCAGCGTCTAACAAAAGTAGAGCAGGGGATCAGAACCCTGTTAGTTAGGGAGGAGCGTTCTCGTTCACGTTCAAGGAGCGGCGAGGGCCTGAGCAGTGAGGGCACTGCTTTTGGTAAGTTTGGGGGAGGAGGTGGTTGTAAATAGTTATCATTGCATTGCATATTTTTATTTTTGTACATATTTTTTCTTTTTCTTTTGCATGTTTAATTCTGCATTGCATCTTTATAAAAAAATTATAAAAATTGAAAAATGAAAATAAAAAGATATATAAAAGGAAAAAATCAAATAAAAAAATTGAAAAATTATAAAAATTATAAAAATTGAAAAATTCAATTTTGGGCATAATTGACTTAAGTTTGACAAGACGGTTAACTAGTTAGGAAAAACTAGATCCTAAACTTAGTAAATTAAAAACCCTAAAAATAACATTTCTTAAAATTTAACGGTAGAAAATATATGTCCTTGTAATTTACTTAGAAATAGGCAAATTTTGAGTTCACTTCTTGGGTTAAATCAAAATAAGGGAGGAGTATTGAAATTTTTATTGAAGTGTAAGTCTGAAAAATAATTCCGAACCTTAAGTCCAAATTCTGAAAATATATACCCTACAACTTGCACAAACACGCACCTTGAAACTTAGAATAGTAGAGGATACCTTGAAATGCTCTTGTCAAAAATCCTTAGTATGAAGGAAAATAAAGTGTGAATAAAGAGAGATAAAAAAATGAACACTGGTTTTGTAATTACTTAAGGCTGCGTAAAATAAAAAATATATAGCGAGGGTGCTTTATCACCTAGTGCCTTAGACCAACTGGTTTGGGAGTCACTGCTAAAGCCTTAGGTATTACAAGATAGGGAATTACGCCTTAATGCGCAAACATATTTTGTAATCGGTTGTTCAAGAAGTATTAACGGTCGCATGAAGGATGTGTGAGCAATTTCATCTAAAATTCACCAACTAAAAGTACTTTGGACGATGGACAAGAGTATAATAGCTTGAATTGAATTTCCAAGTGTAGGGGTGATACATACTGTCACGCCCCGTTTTCCGGTGTACGGCGAAGGGGACGCGACGAGGTCCGCTACGTATTTACTATGAAGTAAATACGCTAAGCGTATCTAAGCAATATAAAGATAAATCACAAGAGACAAGTGATATAAAAATAACAGCAACTTTATTAACAATATTCTTTTGTACAATGCATGAAAAGTAAATACATCTGGAATAAAAGCGATGCCTAAACAATGGCATAACAGTAAATGAAAAATACTGAATAGAACAAGGTACAATGTCTAGAGCTCGGGGTCTTCGTGGAACTGATCCAAGTCTTCACCGGTGGGCTCGATCTCTGACGGGTCCAAAACACCTGACGACATTCAAAGAAGAAAGAAATAGAATGGCGTCAGCGAACAGGTCGCTCAGTAAGTCCCAAAGATAAGGAAGAAT
Source organism: Agapanthus africanus (assembly GCA_030015575.1). Lineage (NCBI taxonomy): Eukaryota > Viridiplantae > Streptophyta > Magnoliopsida > Asparagales > Amaryllidaceae > Agapanthus > Agapanthus africanus. The sequence continues at coordinate 129,557,671 of JASDDO010000028.1, forward strand.
TAGAAAAAAGACAGAATAAGAGGTATCTTCTAAAGTGTAATATTGTAGAATATTGTGTTCACGTTGTTATTTGTAGCTTGGTACGGAAGGATGCCAGTGTATATGAGAGGGGTCTCAGTATGCTAGAGACCAGGGCAAACGGAATGTACAAGGAACCGTTAAGCCACGGTACAACAGCAACGGAATATAGGTTAGGTGTCTTAATCTTACCGTCTCGTGCCACTTCTAACTCCTTCCACACCAATCTACCCCTTAAACCCCGTAGTGTTTTGATTGTATTGTTGTATTGTATTGTATAGTTGGATGACTGACCAAAACCATGATTTCGGTAAATAGATTGTAACTGTATAATTAGGTAAATAGAATAACTGGATAATGGATGTATATCCATGGTTTGATTCAGTCAAGTTGTATAGATTGATAACTGGATTCTGGGATTCATGTGTTCATATTGATTTGGAATATTATAGATTTATATAGTACTTGAATCATATTCAAGTCGGATTATGATCAGACTCAAACCCGAGTCGGACAGAAGAAATGTAAATCGAAGTCCTATATTTACTAGGGTCCTTATTGTAATTTATAAAACTTGAGGGGGGTTTATGTAAAAATACTTTTGTATAGTTTTCAAGATATACCCCAAGTATTTATTATTCGTCTTTATAGTTATAATGAGTGTAATTTTATTTTGTGATATTTCTAGTGAAAATATCCTAATTACATAAATAAAGGTATTTATCTGTAATATTGATTTATTTGAAATTCATGGTATTTTAATGTAAAATTTATTCTTGTGATTTTTAGAAAAAGTGGAATATTTATATTATAACAAAATAGATATTTTAATGATAAATATACATATATTTATACAAAAATAATTTCAATTAGTATTTTATATTCTAAAAATCTCATTTTCTTAAGATGTCGTATTTTAAACCTTTCGAGACCGAATGCTCCTTGCGGAGGTCTAAATCTCGTACTACTAAGCCCGAGAGTGCACGATAAACCGTACTATCCCTAACGGGTTCCTCAAAGGTGGGTTGTAGTGGTGCTTTACAAAGATTTTATAAATACTAATCCTTAAGAAAAACAGTTTTATAAAGTAAAAGGTATTTATTTGCAAAAGTTGATTTTCCGTATTTTAGATTTTAGGGTTTTCTATTTCAACTAGACTATTTCTAAATGATCTAAACAACAAGTTGTTAGAAACCTCAAATCGCCTCTTCACCGCCAATTGTGGCCAGCTAAGTACAAGTGAGGAAGGAGAGATCCGTTCACGAATCGTGAGACGGGCCTTTTAAAGTTACCTTTGCTCACTAGCCTAGCTTAGACACCACAAAGTCAGGTTTAGATAAACGATCGATATCCACAACTTATCGTATTTTCCTTGTTTTAAAAGTGTATCAAACCTAAAACTTTTAGAAAAGATTTTATTAAGAAAATGGTATTTAAATGTAAAATCTTGTTTTATCGTATTCTAAGTTTTCAAGTTAGCGTGTTATGGTTGCATATGAGTGTGTGAGGAGGTAGGTCATTACCTCGTGATCTACTTTAAGGTTTACCAATGTTAAGGGGGTTAAATGTGAAAACGAAATATTGTGGTATTTAAGTGACAAAATACGATATATTACAAAAGCTATCATTTCATGTGAGGAAACTTATTCAAATTATTTGTTAAGTGATTAATAGTCAACATAGAGATGTTTAAACAAGAATGAATTGGTGAGAAGTGAGATTTTATAGAAAACCGAATCGGAAACCGGATTTGTTCCGATTCCGTCGGGTTTGTAAATTCGCATTTTTATGAAAGAAAAGAAAGATAGAAGAGGGGACTTACGGGTTTGGACAACACTAGAGAGTGAGAGGGAAGTAGAGGGTATGCCGGTGCGTCGATTCGTCATTGAGAGTTCCTAGCACGATCACCAGAATATCACCGTCGATTTCATCAGCACTTCGCCTTTCGCTCGTTTCCAAAGCACCAAAGTTCTCTTGGATTTTTGAGAGAGTGGACTCAGAAATTTAGGATGAGAGGGTAGGGGGCGTATTTATAGGGTTAGGGTTTTTTAATTAAAAAATATAAAAATTGTAAAAAAAAGAAGAAAACAAACATGGTTTAGCGGATTCAGAATTGTAACCAAGCATCCTGGGTTCTATACCCGATTCATAACTATAGCATGTAGCCGATAAGCGAACGATAGTGTTGCCCTTTTGAGTTTCCGGTTCCGGCAAGAGAGTGAAGCGAAAAATTTTTGACCGATAAGTTACAAAGGAATACATTATGTTCAGCTTAAAAGGTACCTCATTCATACGCCGGTATTATAAAAAATCGGGCTACTTTCGGTCTTTAAAAAGACCTCAGAGCCCTGTTTTATGATTAAAAACAGTGAACTAGGTTTTTTTGGTATTCCTTCTCGAGCTTCTATTTCCTCCGTTAAGGGAGATTCGGGAAAAGATGGAATAAGAAGACGACGGAACAACCATTCCATCGCTATGCGATTCTTGCAAGTCCTTGCATTTCGGAACAGCTAGGTGGACAATTCCTAACTTAAGCTTTTCTGGGCTTGACTTTGTATTTATTTGAATGTGAAATCGAAACAACCTGACAGCCCATAAGCGATCTGATCTGCTTTTCCCGTTAGAAGCATACGCGCAGGGGCTTATTTGGAGAGTTCACTGGTTCAACTGCCCTGCCGAGGCCATTTTGAGTCCCTTTTCCAGACGGAGGTTTCCGGGCGAAGGGAGAAGGCACTCGGTCGTCCCCTGACACGGCGTTAGAGGGGATTGGGGAGACAAGTTAACCGATTACGACGTTTCGCTCGTAAAACTCGCTTCACTCCTTTATCGTTCACTGCGTTCACTTGCCTTCATGAATCGGTAGTTGGAATTCCCGTTATGGGAATTCTATCGTTCGCTTCGTCGGTTCCTTCCTTCGCTTCACTTGCCCTCGCTCCTTCTGTAGCACTAAGACTAGCAGCTCCTTCTAGAGCAAGTGTACTTTAATTAAATACTGATCTTCCCGAAATCTATTTCAGTAGAGTGTATGATGTCGATGGCCCGAGGTAGAGCACTCAATGGGCTAGGGTGGCCCCCATTTCGCTTTACCAACCCCAGGGAAACTCCGAATACAGGCCGTCTCAAATTCCGTTTGGTAATCCGTGGGTAAAGAAGCAGTGCCCTCTAGAAAGATCAGAAGTAATTAGAGCTGTAATTGTACAGGATTGCAAACAGCAAGATAACTCCAATCCCACGCGCACTGCAGTTTCCTGCTTTGTTTGGATCCGCGGATTGGTCCGACTCGTAATTCACTTCTGACTCCGTGTTCGATAGCCCGACAGAGATAGAAGCCATTGTTCGAGACGAGTTAATGTCTATAATCACCGGTGGTTTCCAGAAATTCTTGGAAGAATGAAGAGTGCCCTGACCTTCTTCCCGTCATCGTCGGATTTTTAAGGAGCCTGCAAGCTAACTCCTTTCCCCAGCTGACGCCTTAGCCCCTCTAGCAACTTTCAGACCGGGAAGCCTAATCTTTCGCTCGTCCCTTTCATCCATCCTTATTAAGGTCTCGGCCTTGCAAACCTAGGTGAATTCCACTTTCTACTGGACGAAGGCAAAAAGAAAGAACTCTAATGAATGGCTAAGAGGAAGGGACCGGGGGTTTCCCTTTCTCAGCTTCCTGCTCGAGCTACTCGGCTAACTCTGGTGCTTTCGAAGAAAACCTTTCTTTGATTGAAAAGAGAAAGAAAGAGAAATTTGCTTATAAAAACATTTTTTTTCAGTCCCACTAGTGAAATACTAGTACTAATAAAGCCGGTTCCTAACTCGCTACTTTTTTTTGGGCCGAGTGTACGCATACGGCGGTGTATGTCCTTAATAGGACTTTCTTGAGGTGACATCACTCTTTTTGAGAAGTTGTTTGGCCGCCGACCCGATATCTCACATCTACGAGTGTTTGGATGCCTTTGCTTCCCTCTCTTCTGTCATTATACGTCAATTCGGGACCGGACGGACCGGAGGCCACAGCAGGGGGAGTTTCAGCATTGATGACTAGGGAGGAGGAAGCTGCGTAAACCCGAAAACAAATATCCATGTGAAAAAAAGAGATAATTAGAGAGGGCTGAGCCGACAGCTGGGCGTTCCGCCTCGCTTCACTCGCCTTCGAACAACTCAATCGTTCACTTCGTTCACTTGCCTCTCCGTTCCGCTGCGCTTCACTGACTTGCTTAGGATCTTGCTCGCACAATTCGTAAGATTGGCCTAATCAAGTGAGCTAAGACCTTCAATGAAATCAGAGAGAAAGAATACAAGCAATGGGTCTGATCTAGCTATAAAGGATTAGTCTTTCTCCGGCGAACCGAACGAGTGTCCTTTCAGGAAACTCGACGAGCGGAACGATAGGCATCCCATAACGGGATGACAACCCTTTTGTTTTTACGCTTCCCGGAAGTCAAACAGGACTTTCCGGGGATGCAACCTCTATTTTACTGATCCAGCCCGGGATCGCCTCGAGGATGAAGCGGTAGTACAGGTTCTAGGGCCTTTCCTGAGAGAAGGCAGTCTCTCTCGGGAAACATAGACAAATTTCTCTTCTTTCTTTTCAAACGGTCGAGCGACGAACCACTCGACCTGGCCTCCGTCGAAGTTAATGAATTCGAAAGAATGAAGAAGTAAGGAAATGAGACGACTCTTTCTTGAACTGTCTGAATCCTTGCTCAGTCTGTCGGGTTGCACAAGGACTATTTCAGTCCGGAATCGGGCTGCCCATGCAAGGCGACACCCGACTTTTGAGTCCGAAATCATTAAAAAATGGAGTAAATGGGGTTTAATAGGTTCTCTATAACCGATCCGAATATTTAAAGTATGCAGGGGGTTGACCAAGAAAAGATACCCAACTTCTATGTTGGGGACTCGGCCGTCCGACGGAGTCCGGCCGGCGGCGCCGGCCCGAGTCGGGCCGAGTCAGGTGGTCGGGGGCTGTAGGGTCGTCGGGTGTGGCTTCTGGTGCATCTAACTTTTCATGTGTAGAAGGAAATTTGTGAGAAACGCACGTGTAACTGTTGGTATTCTAAAAAATCAAAAACAAAATAATATTAAAAATAATGTGGGGCATGGGATTTGAACTCTGGTGGCTTGGTTCAGTAGTGCAAGGTGTTACCAATGAGCTACAAGCTCCTTCTTGTAATTATGGAGTGAAATAAATACTTAAAGAGATATCAGCAACAATAAATACTCCAAGTATACATTGAATTTAAATCAATTCTTTGTACATTAAAAATGGAGTTGTTACACATACACACACGTAGGGGTATATGATTAGGGTTTGGATGAGAGATAGGAATGAAAGATAAGGTTTATATTTTCAGTAGAGATGATAAAAATTCCTAAGTTGAGATGGAACCTTAGAAAGAAAACTCAAAAGATGCTGAAAGCTAAATACAGTGCAATCGCGATTCCCTGCGAAAGTGAGGTTAGGTTTTTTCGAGAATAAAACTAGTTTTGCTCGGGACGAGCAAAAGATAAGTTTGGAGGTATTTGTTCATATCAGATTTTTGCATTATTATATTCCCCATTCTTAATCATATTGCAAATAAATAGGTGCTTTTGATCCATATCTTCTAAATAGTTGCAGGTTACAGGTTCTCGGAACAATACAGCAAAAATGGTAAAAAAACGCTACAAAAGTGAGACTACGACCAACAAATAGAAGAATCTTTATGATACCGCCTACAGTTTAAGGAACAAATGAAAATCAATGAACAGTTCGATTGCACAAAGTACGAAGGCAGCACAAGATTCAAGACCTCAACACGAAGCGAACGGTAAAAGTCCACAACATTCTGCACTGTGGAAATCTGGAAGAAACTAGAAAAGATTTTGAAGAACCAAGTGAAGAAAACAGAAGAAAAAGGCAACACAAAACAACCCCGGAAAAATGAGACAGAGAGCCCCCATGATGGCCGCGGATCCTCGGCCGTGCATCACACGTGTCGGTGCGTGTCGGTGCGTGTCGGTGCATTGACCCGGTTTTCTTAGGGTAGTCTTGTAAATTCATATGTGGATCAGATGTAAACCCTAGGGTTTCTCCTATCTATAAATAAGAAGCCTACAGCTCTTTTGGGGCTTTCCTCTTTTTATTTTTCTAGATTAAAATTTCAATTCCTTTGTAATCGTCAAAGAGTGCATCAATAAAGTAAGTTGTTTCTTTTTATCTCGTGTTCTTAATTGCAATTTTATTTCTCTGCAATTTTTATCTGTCATTTATTATCTACACGTTAATTAGGTAATTAAAAAGAAAAAAAATGAACTTCATTGTTAATACCCTAATGAATGAGTAGTTCCTCACTTGTTAGGGTTAGGATTGGGTAGGTTTGAGAGATGGAAATCTCTCACTCCTTTCTTACCCATTCAATATTTTAAATCAGGACTCTATGCAAATCAAACACACACCGCTCACTACGGCACCCTATCCCACAAGATAGTGGTGATTCCCTAGTTAGACCGATTGTATTTGATTTTCATAGAGGTTAGGGCTAAGAGTTAAGAAAGGACGGACAAAAACCAAAGGGAAGAAATTTAATTTCTTCCTAGTCGCGCTAATTCCCTTTGTTAACTATTACCTTAACACCTAAATTCTTAATTAGGGCAAAGAAAGCGGTGAGTAGAATTAACTTTCCAAGCTAACCTCCTAACCCTAACAAGGTTTTAATCCAAATCAATTTCAATTTCAGTTTTTATAGAAATCAAAACCTACCACAAATAGGAATTGACTCGTTAGAACAATAAGAAAAGACACGTTTTCCCTGTGGACTGACCCGTACTTAACCGGCTAGCTACCAAGTGACACCGTCTTGATTGCGGTATATTCTATTCTTTGATTTTAAAACACACGCAAAATCTCTCCAATCAGGAGACCGGAGATCAAACATGATCGAGGAAGCCGCGAGGACCTTAGGACAGAGCTTGAAGACCGAAAGACTCGGATCGTTTGGTATAACCTCTCTAAACTCCTTTACATACAACTAGTGTAGGGTTAATGGTATGATCCGCGAATTGGGTTCCGTTAGCACCGAGTTTTTAAAGTTTTTGTTCCGCATTTGGCCACGGATTGATGGCCAGGGCGCGGGCGTAATCCAACACATCCATGTCGTTGTTCCGTTGTATTTTCGATGGAGCCTTGTACTACGGGTTACCAAAGTCCACGGTGTAAGTTGGACTCCTCTCGTATACACTGGTATCTCCTGTACTAAGCTACAAATAACAGCGTTAACAATATAATAAAACATCAAAACTTATATTCTCCTTCTGTCTATTCTACCTCTATTCACTCTTGGAACTTACCGAGCGATTGTTCGCTGACGACATTCCTATTTCTCTTCTTCTTTGGAATGTTGTCAGGTGGATCGGACTCACTGGAGATCGAGCCCAGCAGCGAGGATTTGGAGCGGTTAGCATTCGACCCGGAGCTTTAGATACTTTTACATATTTCATTTCCATTTTCTGTTATGCCATTGTTTAGGCATTGCTTGCATTCCATGTATTTACATTTCAGTTGTATTGTAAAAGATTGTTAAACAAATAAAGTTGTTGTTCATTTACATTCCTGTCTCTTGTGTACTTTTACTTTATATTGCTTAGATACGCTTAGCGTGTTTACTTCTGAGTAAATACGTAGCGGGCCTCTTCGCATCCTCTTGCCGCACACCGGGAAGAGGGGCGTGATAGATTTTGTTGGTGGCTCATGCAGGTCAGCTCTGTATGGACATGTAGGTCTAGCTTTGTATGGACATGCGGGTCAGTTCTGCATGGACATGCGGGTTAATTCTGCATGAAGTCCTAAGAAATATATAACACAAGAACCAGCAACTAAAAACATTCTTTACATATTCCTTGAATCTTCCAATTTCATATATTTTGAATCTGTCCTAACCCAACTTTTTCTTTCAAGGTTATAGATTCCCCAAACAACACTAGCACCAATGTCAGCAACACACCTCCACCTCTACCGCTTACACCTGCCGTAGTTGCTCCAATCAATGAGTAGACGGTACTGCTTGAGGCGATCCGCAGCCTCCTGGAAGGACAGCAGCAGTAGACTGCTATATTAATGAACCGACCAGATGCGGAAGCACCTGGGGTAAAACAATTTCGGGCTTTGCACCCCAAGCAATTCTCAGGAAAAGAGAGCCCTCTACAAGCTGAGGAGTGGGCTAAAAGTATTGAAGATGATCTGGCAGCGGCACAAGTGCCAGAGATAGCTTGGATTCGAGTTGCAAAGCTGCAGCTCACTGACAATGTACGGGTTTTGGTAGAAGGCGAAAGAAAGCCGTCTTGACCAACCTATCGAATGGAGAACTTTTCGCGACATGTTCGACGCGAAATACTTCCCTGAGACTGCCAGATTTGACATGGAGCAGCAGTTCATCCACCTACAACAAGGTTCAGTGTGGACCAAATCCGTGGATGAGTATGATGCTGAGTTTACCATGCTCGGTCGGTAAGATATGTCTCAATGTTTGATTTTATATCACATACTACACAGCTAACACTAGACCGCAACAGATTCGCGGCACACTTGATACCGACTACTGAGATCAGGTCTAGACGATTTCAGCAAGGGTTAGATCCGGAGATCCAAGCTGGTTTAGCTACAGGGGATTTTCCAACCCATGATTTGACTATGAAGGCTGCCCGAAGATACGAGGCAGTGGTGAACAGGAAGGGCAGATCTCAATTTGCCGGAGTGAAGCGCCCTGCCAACCAAATGGCAGGAGGAGCCTCTTCAAGGCCAACTGTGGAATCCAGGAGACCGGAAGAAACCAATAGCCAGCCGTGTCCAGATTTTTGCTTCTATTGCAAGAGGGATGGACACCTGTGGAAGGACTGTAGGCGCGCAAAAGGCATGTGCTTAGTTTGTGGCGCATCCAATCATGGAATTGGAACCTGTCCTTATAGACGCAACTCAGCTCACACACCCACCAAGTACCCGTAGCGGCCAGCTATTCAGACTCCTGCACCTCGTCTTGCACTCTCGGCTCCACCCCCTACGCAGCTTAATAGCCAATTCCATCAGGCACTGAGGAACATGCCTCGAGGGCAGAGGAACATGCCCCAAGGACAGAGGAATGTGTCTCTCGCTAGGAGGAATGTACCCCGGCATCAGGCTTTCACATTAGCGGCCGAAGAAGCAGAGGCCGTAGAATAAGGTAACACTGGTATTTCTCTTCAATTTTTTTTCAAACCTTTGCATCATCTCATTATTTTTCATACACCACCAATAGTTTTATCACCAAACTTTCTTGAATCTGTTACACTTTCCTTTTACAAATTTCGAGGACGAAATTTTTATAAGGAGGGTGGAATGTAACAACCCTAAACTTTCTGTATGATTTTTTTTTCAAAATACAGAAAGGAGTACCTAAGCCTGAGCACGAGTTATAAGTTTGATTTGCTTTTGAACAGCAAGAAAGAGCTTGTAACTCATTGGTAAGACCTTGCACTGTTGAGACATAGCACCTGAGTTCAAATCCCATCAGCCATATTATCTTTTTATTTCAATTTCTTTTAATGTTTTAGAAGCCCAAAGGTTTGCACGTTCACAACACGTAAAATGAAGAGTCATTAAATATTTAAACATGTGCACTGAAGAAAACCAAACGACCCTGACACGTGGCGCCCGACCCAACCCCATCTGCTGGTGTTGGGCCGGCGAAATGCCTTAAAACCCCCGGTACCACCAGTCATACTCGACGGTAAAGCCCCCAAACTTTGCCCCCTGCACCTCTTCAGCTACCCCACTCCTCTCACTGTTTGTTTTCTCTGCATTCATACGGAGAACAATAAAATGCCCATTTAATCCAAATTTAATGCAAATTTTAATGCATTTCTTTCACCCCCTAAGCCCTAATTTCCCCTATAAATACCACACCATATTTTACCTCTCCTCACCAGAATTTCATTATCAAATCTCTACCAAATTCTCAAGCCTTTTAGGGTACAAGTGGAGTTAGCAAAAGGGTGAAGTTCCGGCGACGATCCAAGGAGTTTCCGGCGACGAAAAGACGCACCGGCGCTTCCCTACTCTTCCCTCTTCTCCCCTCTACCTTAAAATCCAGTAAGTTCCCTCTCTCCTTCTCATCTTCTATTCTAAAAACATTCATTTCTAAAACCCGACGGAAGCGGAGTTAATCCGACTTCCGATTCGGTTTTTCTTTAAAACATTACTTTTCTTAATCAATAAAATTCCATACTCTCACATATTGTTTGAAAAACATAAACAAATCTATTAAAACAAGTTTCATCTCAAAATATTCTTTATTGCAATTTTTATCGTAGTTTTACAGTAAAATACCATAAACTTCATTCCCGACATAAAACAACACAATACCCGATTTACCTGTAAATAGTTCACAAGGTAATGATCTACCTCATCACAACACACATCTCTAACATAGCATGATGGAAAGTTGGGAACATAGTTATGGGATAAAACGACTTTGCAAATAAATACCATCAACTTATAAAACCATTTCTTTAAAAAGATTTATTAAACAATTCTTTGCAATTACGCCTCTACAACCCACTTTGAGGACCCCGTTCGGGATGGTGCGGGTTATCTCATGTCCTCGGGCCTAGTAGAGCGAGGTGCATACCTCTGAAAGGAGCATTCGATCTTGATGGAATTCTTATACATTTTTTCTTTAGAAAATGAGATTTCTACAAGAAAATAAATAAAATTTATTTTCATTAAATATATATATCTATTATCAAAATATCTATTTTAATTATATAAATATTCCAAGATTTCTAAATCAAAGGAATCACCTTTACATGAAAATACCATCAAAATATAAAACAATACCGATATTTCAATAAAATACCCTATACTATGAAAATTAGGTTTTACTCACTAAAAATTTCATTTTTATAAAATATACATCTATGGAAACCTTAAAAACGATAATTAAATACTTGAGGCGTATTTGAAAATTATATCAAACTATTTTTACATAAAACCCTCTCAAGTTATGCTAAATTACAATAAGGACCCTAGTAAACATAGATTTAAGCGGGACCAGTCTTTTGAGCCTCAGAGAGCCGGAGATATGGGTGCTTTCCTATTTAAGGTAGACAATCTAACAAACGGTGTTATAAACACGGTAATTGACTTGGAAAAAGACACAAATCCTGTCGTCTATGTGCAGCAGTTACCGATAATATCAAAACTAATTTAGGATTTCAAGTTCTTTTCAAAATGTCTGACTCAGAATGAGTCTCCAATATGACTTGAATGTGATTCAAGTATAAACTACAATACAACATGAATCCATGAATCCGTCTATTCAATCTATACCAATCTATCTTGACCGAACCGAACCATGGATATACTCCATCTACATGTACATCCATTATATCCGTTTCATTTACTGATATCATGGTTTCGGCAAAGTCATCCATATACAATTTACAATACAAGACAATACAATACAATCAATACAATAATACACTATGGGGTTTATAAGGGGTAAACTGGTACGGAATATGTTAAAGGTGGCACGAGGTGGTCACTTAAGACGTAATTACATCCATGCTGTTGTTCTGTGGTATTTTCGACGGAGCCTTGTACTACGGGTTACCAAAGTCCACGATATAAGTTGGACTCCTCTCATATACACTGGCATCTTTTGTACCAAGCTACAAACAACAACGTTAACAATATAATAAAACATCAAAACTTATATTCTCCTTCTGTCTATTCTACCTCTACTCACCCTTGGGACTTACCGAGCGATTGTTCGCTGACGACATTCCTATTTCTCCTCTTCTTTGAAATGTTGTCAGGTGGATCGGACTCACTGTAGATCGAGCCCAGCAGCAAGGATTTGGAGCAGTTAGAATTCGACCCGGAGCTTTAGATACTTGTACATATTTCATTTTCATTTTCTGTTATGCCATTGTTTAGGCATTGCTTTCATTCCATGTATTTACATTTCAGTTGTACTGTAAAAGAATGTTAAGTAAATAATCATTTACATTCTTGTCTCTTGTATACTTTTACTTTATATTGCTTAGATATACTTAGCGTGTTTACTTCTAAGTAAATACGTAATGGCCTCGTCGCGCCCTCTTGTCGTACACCGGGAAGCGGGACGTGACACAACCTTTCTTCAGCAGTTCGTCCAATTGAATACTGATCTCCTTCAATCCTTCTGGACTTAACCAGTACGGAGCTTTGATTACAGGTTGCGCACCAGGTTGTAAATCAATGCTAAACTCAAGAGCTCGATCGGGAGGCAAACCTGATATATCTTCAGGGAACACATCGTCGAACTCTTGAACTACTTCGGGCTTTTCTTCTTCTGCTGGTAGCGAAAATACTTCTGCATTTTTCGGTTTAGCGCGGTATCTTCCTTGCTCCAAAGTTTTATCTCCACTTTTGAAATAGAAGACTGGGTGATCTGGTATCTCAAATACCACCCTCCATTGACGATAGTCAATCGTTGCATAGAATACTCCCAGCCAATCTATTCCCTACACAATATCGAAATTTGGAATGTCCGGTACTTTGAAATTTGCGTAGAATTCTCGACCGCAATCTACAACTGGACACTGATCAAACCCCATAGTTTCTTTCATAACTCCATTACCGGAATTGACATTCCAGCTTGAAATGGGTGGCTTCACAGGAATCGCATGCGTTCTCACGAATCGTTGGGACATGAAGCAGTGTGACGCTCCAGTGTCAAAAAGTGCAAGTGCAGGAAGAGTGACTACTAGTATAGTACCTAAGTTGTGTGAGTTTGGGTTTAGGTATAGGAAAATTATAGTGATATACAGATATTGAAAAGATTTGAAAGGATTGGGAATTACCAGTGATGACTTGGCCTATGGATTCAGCCTTCTCGACCGTCATTGTGAAAGCTTGACGTTGTGGTACATTCCTCCTTGCTGGAGGCACATTCCTCTGTCCTTGGGGTACGTTTCTCTGCCCTTGAGGCATGTTTCTCTTTGCCTGATGGAATTGCCGTTGAGGCTGTGCAGGAGGTCCACGTGGAGCTGGTACAAGGAGAGCTAAATGAGGTGCAGGGCCTGAATGGCTGGCCGCTGTGGGGCTGTGATTGCGGGTCTGGGTGCTGGTGCTATGTTGATAAGATATGGACACGTTTCTATCGCGTGAGTGGATGCGCCACAAATTAAACACAGGCCATTTGCACGCCTACAGTCCTTCGCTAGGTGTCCCGTCCTCTTACAGTAGAAACAAAAGTTTGGACTGGACCGATTAAATGATCATCCCGGTCTCTTGGGTGCAAAGGTCGGCCTAGAAGAGGCTCATCCTGCCATCTATGTGGCAGGGCATTTCACACCGGCAGTCTGCAGTCTGTCCTTCTTCACAACTGCCTCATAGCATCGGGCGGCCTTCAAAGCAAGTTCATGGGTTGGGAAATCCCCAGTAGCGAGTGCAGCTTGGATTTCCGGGTCCAACCCTTACTGAAATCGTCGTGCCCGGATCTCAGCAGTAAGAATCAGGTGTGCAGCGAACCTGTTACGACCTTGTGTTAGCAGTGTAATGAGTGAGATCAGAAATTTGAATTTGAGACAATATCTTACCTGCTGAGCATGGTAAAGTCAGCATCGTATTCATCCATAGACTTGACCCACATCGAGCCTTGTTGTAGATGGATGAATTGATGTTCCATGTCAAAACGGGCAGTCTCAGGGAAGTACTTCGCATCGAGGAGGTATCGGAATGTTTTCCATTCTAGTGTTGTCTGTCAGTTGCAACTTAGCAACTCTCACCCAGGCAATATCTGGCACTTGTGCTGCTGCCAGATCATATTCGATAGATTGAGCCCATTCTTCTACCTCCAGTGGACTCTCTTTCCCCGAGAAGTGTTTTGGATGCAATGCCCAAAATTGTTTGACCCCGGGTGCCTCGGTCTCGGGACGGTGCATGAGGATAGCAGTCTATTGCTGCTGACCCTCCAATAGGCTCTTTATCGCCTCAAGCAGAACCGTTTGCTCATTGATAGGAGCTACAACGGTAGGTGGTGGTGGTAGAGTAGGAGGTGGAGTGTTGCCATTGATATTGGTACTGGTGTTGTTGAGAGAATCCATGACCTTGATAGAAAAGGAATGGTGTAACAACTCCAATTCTTGTGTACATAAATTTGATTAAAAGTTAATGTACACTTGGCGTATTACAATTCCTGTGAAGGCTATAAGTATTTGTTTTACTTTAGAACAGCAAGAAAGAGCTTGTAGCTCACTGGTAAGATCTTGCACTGCTGAACCATAGCACCAGAGTTCAAATCCCATCAGCCACACATTCTTTTTATTTAAAATTCTTTTAAACTTTTAGAAGCCTAAGAGTCTATACGTGCAACACACGTAATAGGGTACGTTACAAAATAATCAAACAGTTGAACTGTAGAATATCAAACGACCCTGACCCAATACCCCAACACCAACGACACCCGTCGGCATTGGGCCGGCGACAAGGCCATAAAATCCGGCGAGGTCGGTCTAGACCGTCCCAAATGCCTTCAAATTTCACCCCCTGCAAGTTTTGCCTGCCCCACTACTCCCTTATTGCTTGTTTATTCTAAATTAATCCAGAGAGCAATAAAATGCCCATTTAACCTCATTTTAATGCATATTTTTAATGCATTTACATCATCCCTAAACCCTAATTTTTCCTATAAATACCATCCTCAATTCACACCTCCTCACTCTCAATTCCCTGCCAAAACTCTCAAGAAAATTCCAAGATCTTTTGTGTGCAAGTGGAGTTAGCAAAGGGCGAAGCTCCGACGAACTTCAGGCAACAACTCAAGGAGTTTCCGACGACGAAACGACGCACCGGCAACTCCCACCTCTTCCTCTTTCTCTCCTCTAGCCAATCATCCAGTAAGTCTCTACTTCTTCTTCTTTTCTCTATCCTAAAAACATTCAAAACTAAAACCCGGGGGAAGCGGAGTTAGTCCGACTTCCGATTCGGTTTTCTTTTAAAAACTATAATTTTTTTTAATCAAGATACCTTAATATCATCACATATTATTCATTAAACATTAATAAACATCTTTAACAAGTTTCATCACAAAAGATTGTTATATGCATTTTTTATTGCAATTTTACATTAAAATACCACAAACTTTAGTTTCCGACATAAACTCTATCATACTTTTATACCTTTAGATAACTCACGAGGTAATGACCTACCTCCTCACAACACACATATATAACATAGCACGATAGAATTTGGGAACATAGATTTGGGAAAATACGACTTTACATAAGAAGTGTATTTAACAAATCTTTGTAATTGCGCCTCTACAACCCATTTTGGGGAACCCGTTCGGTATGATGCGGATTATCGCACATCCTCAGGTCTAGTAGAGTGAGATGCAGACCTCCGCAAGGAACATACTATCTCGAAAGATTTTAATACATTTTTTTTCTTTAGAGAAATGTGATTTCTATTATAAATAAAACTTATATTTGTTATATATAAATATATATGTAATTAATATCAAAATATCTATTTTTAATATTTATAATATTCCACATTTCTAAAATTCAAGAAAAACATTCCATTTACAAGAAAATACCATACAATTCCAATATTTCAAATAAATACCTTATACTTTAAAACTAGGTCATATTCACTAGAAATTTCATATTGAATAAAAGAAACATATATGAAAACTCTATAAACGATAATTAAGTATTTGAGGTATATTTTGAAAGTATAACAAAACTATTTTACATAAAAAAAACCCTCAAGTTAAACTAAATTACAATAAGGACCCTAGTAAACATAGGTTTAAGCGGGACCAGTCTCTTAAGCCTTAGGGAGCCGGAGATATGGATGCTTGCCTATTTAAGGTAGACAACTTAACAAACGGTGTTATCAACACGGTAATTGTCTTTGAAAAAGACACAAATCCTGCCGTCCATGTGCAGCAGTTACCGATAGCACCAAAACATAATTCATGACTTCAATTTCTTTTCTAATTGTCTGACTCAAACTGAGTCTCAATATAATCAATCTGACTTGAATATGATTCAAATATATATTCAACATGAATCCATGAATCCATATATTCAATCTATTCAATCTATACAACTTGACTGAACCGAACCATGGATATACTCCATTTACTAGTTCATCCATTATATCCGTTCCATTACTGATATCATGGTTTCGGCAAGTCATCCATCTATATACAATATACAATTCAAACAATACAATCAAGACATCGCGGGGTTTATAAGGGTTAGACTGGTACGGAAGGTGTTAGAAGTGGAACGATACTGTAACCATAATACACCTAACCTGAATATCCATTGTCGTTGTACCGTGGCTGAACGGTTCCTTGTGCTCTGTATACCTTAGTCTCCGGAATAGTGGGACTCCTCTCGTATACACTGGCATTCTTCTGTACCAAGCTACAAACAACAGCGTTAACACTATATACAACATTATAACAATATACTATCTATTCGGTCTATTCCATTCTTGTTTATTTACGGGACTTACCGAGCGATTTGTTCGCTGACGACATTATCTTTCTTCTTCTCTGGAATGTCGTCAGGTGATTCGGACTCACTGGAGATCGAGCCCACCGGCGAGGATTTGGACCGGCTAGTTTTCGATCCAGAGCTTTAGATTCCTTGTACACATTTACATCCTGTATTTTCTATTTCCGTTATGCCACTGTTTAGGCATTGCTTTCCATTCCATGTATTTACTTTTCAGATATATTGTAAAAAGAATGTTAATAAATAAAATTGATGTTCAATTATATCTATTGTCACTGTCTCTTGTGCATTTTACTTGTATTGCTTAGATACGCTTAGCGTGTTTACTTCTGAGTAAATACGTAGCGGCCTCGTCGCGTCCTCCATCCGTATACTGGGAAGCAAGGCGTGACAAATGGTTAGGATAGATTCAAGAAATTTGAAATGTAAGAAATGTATAGTTGTCGATTCTTATAATTCTTGTGATATATTGTTTAAGACTTCATGCAGAACTGACCTGCATGGGCCGCCAACAAAACCTGTAACGCCCCGGTTCCCAATAGACGAAAACGGTGACGTGGCAGTCCGCAGCGTATTTACTAAGAAATAAATACGTTAAGCGTAATTAAGCAATATGTAAATGTACAAGAATGACAAGAGTATTAAAATAAAACAGTAACTTTATTTACATTCATCTTTACATACAAATGTTTGAAAATAAAAGATACAATGAGTAAAGCAGTGCCTAAACAATGGCATACAAGAAAATAAGTGCAACGGAATTAGAAGTCAGGCTGAGCGGTAAGTTGGTCCAAATCTTCCTGGCTCGGCTCGATCTTCTCAGAGTCTGGTCCTCCTGATGAACATTCCAAAGAAAGAAATAGAAAGGAATGCCGTCAGTGAACTATCGCTCGGTAAGTCTCAAAAGAAGAAAGAGAATACAATAAGTAATGTGAAATGAACAGATAAGTTGTGTATGATTGATTACCGGTATATGATAGCTATTCTAACGTGGTTATTTATAGCTTGATAAAGAAGGTATTCATATATACGAGAGGAGTCCATCTTACCCCATGGACTATGGTAACATGTAGTACAAGGCCCCGTCATAACCCACGGGATAACGACACATGAATTTATGTAGGTGTCATTTAAGTGACCTCTCGTGCCACGATATACGTTTCGTACAAATCCACCACTTTATCCTCGCGTAATGTATTATTTAGATTAGGTTTAAAATTCTTGCCGAAACCATGGATACAAAATGTTTAAGTATTCATATTTAGGATGTAGTCATGTATTCAAGTAGTCATGCCAAGTTATAACCATAGTTCGGTCAAGTCAAGTCAAGTATACATATTTGATATTGAAATGTTTAGATTCGAGAATTCATGTTCATGTTCAAGTATTCATATTTGATTTTAGATCCAGGTTTGAATTGGACTCCGACTTAGTCAGACACTAGTACTTATTTAACTCTGGAATTCTTAGGTTCGGGAGTCATCGGCAACTGCTGCATATGGACGGCAGGATTTGTGTTTTTTCCAAGATAATTGTCATTGATAACTCCTGTTAAGATTTCTAATCTGAATAGGCAAGCACCCACTTTCTCCGGTTCCCTGGGGTTCAAGAGAATTGATCCCGCTTAAACCTATATTTGCTAAAGTCCTTAAATTATTGTTTATATATATCTCGAGATGTTTTATGAAAAATATTTTTAATATAGTTTAAAAGTAAATCTCGAGAGTGATTAGTATTACTTAGGGTTTTCATGAGCATGAATTTTAAGTATGGAGGTATTTTAATGATGAATACCTAACTTTTGAAAGTTTATGGTAATTTATTGAAAACTAGCCTTTTAGTAACTTGATGGTATTTTATTGACATTTTTAAATCTTTCATTTTTATAAAAAATATAGTTTCATTATATTTTGAAAATATGGATTTATAATTTTATATAGATTTTTTTTAATTAATTTTATTTTATTTAGAAAAATTCGTATTTCTTGAAAACGTATTTAAATACTTTCGAGATCGAATGCTCTGTGAGTAGGTCTGCATCTCGCTCTACTAGCTCAAGGATGTGTGATAATCCACACCATCCGTTAGCGGGTCCCCTAAAGAGGATTGTAGATGCATAATTGCAAAGGAAATGAAATACCGCTTTAAAATAAATACGGTTTTAGAACTATGTGGTATTTTATTGTAATGTATTCTTCGAGCCAAAAATACATATAAATAGGTATCGTGCTATGTAACCAAGTGTGCGTGTGGGGTAGGTCGTTACCCCGTGAAGTTTTCCTAAAGGTATTGTTAAGCAATTTTGTCGAAAAGATGTGATAACAAAATTTATGATTTTTTAATGTAAAAGTTCAAATATGGTTGTTTTACATGAGATTCTTGATTTAAACTTGATTCTAAACATTGGTATTAAGATTACAAGTGAAGTGGTAAAATTGGTTTGACCAAATGATGGAGTTATAGGTTTTAGAAAAGATGATATCGGTAATAACTCTATTTTTACCAATTTTGATTAAAAATGAAATTCAATGAAGAGAAAGGGAGTTTGGGAGGGACTTACGGTTTAGAAGGCTTAGGAATAGGGTGAGGAAGGGAAGGGTGTCGTCTTGGCATCGCGGGAGCTCCGGAATTGGCTTTGATCTTCGCCAGAACCAACTTGCTCGCTAACTCCACTTTACTTCACTTGCATTAGGAACTTTTTAGAGAGTTTTGGCTAGAATTTTCAGAATGGTGTTGAGCCAAGGTAGGGGGTGGTATTTATAGTGAAGAATTAGGGTTTGGGAATTAAAAATGTGGATTAAAAGCATTAAAATTGTGTTTAATTGTGAAATAAAAGGTTTCTGTTTGATTTCAGGGAAATCAAACAGTGCCGAGGGGTTAGGGGTAGCTGAAGAGTCGTGTGTGCAGAGCACGGGCTTCATTAGGCTTGATCCGACCGTCGGTGCCGGCCCCATGCTCAATTCCGCCGGTCGATCTTAAGGCATTTGCCTCGAGATTCATGCCATCTGATAAACTCTCTGTTTACACCATTTTCCATATGTTTGATTTTTCTGAACTTTTCATTTCCCGTGTATTGCACGTGAAATCTTTTGGGCTTTCAAAAAGTTAAAAAGAAAAATTAGAAAAAATAATCATGTCTGATGGGAATCGAACACAAGTGTTACGTCATAGCAGTGCAAGGCTTTACCAGTGAGCTACAAGTTGTTCTTGCTTTTATTTAACAAAAGTAACTTATAACTCAAACTCAGGCTGTAATACTCTTTTCTTGTATATTGACAGAAAAATTTTCGTACAAAAATTTCAGAGTCGTTACATTCTACCCTCCTTATAAAAATTTCATCCTCGAAATTTACATTTACATAAGGACTAATTTTCAAATAAATAAGGGTATCTTGCACGCATGTTTTCTTCTCATTCCCATGTTGATTCTCTTGGCGAATCCTTTCTCCACATCACTCAGACCAAATTTACTTTCTTGTTCCGTAATGTCTTCACCTTTTGGTCCAGAATCTCAATCGGTTGTTGCTCGCAGGTTAGATCAGTCTGTACTGTGAGCTCTGAGCGATCAAGTATGTGGCTGGGGTTGCTCACATATCATCGTAGCTGGGATATGTGGAACACGTTGTGCACTCCTTCCAATGAGGGTGGTAGTGTTAAACGCTATGACACTTCTCCAACTCATTCGAATATGTCCAACGGTCCTATGTATCTTGGACTTAGCTTACCCTCTTGCCAAAGTGGATCACTCCTCTGTTTAGATATATCTTTAGGAATACATGATCTTCAGGATGGAACTCTATATGTCGACGCTTTCTATTTGCCCAATGCTTCTGTCGGTCTTGGGCTATACGCATCCTTTTCCTGATCGTGCGAACTACGTCCACAGTTGCCATGATCATCTCTGGTCCAAAGAGCTCACGATCTCCAACGTCATCCCAACTTAGTTGTGAACGATAATTTCGTCCGTAGAGTGCTGCGAATGGTGCCATTCCAATACTTGCCTAATAGCTGTTGTTGTATGAAAACTCTACAAGGTGTAGGTGATTTTCCCACGAGCCTCCGAAGTCTAACATACAAGCTCTTAGCATGTCCTCCAGAATCTAAATTGTTCGCTCGTACCGTCCGTCCGTTTGTAGATGATAAGCCGTGCTGAAATTCAGACTCATTCCCAGGCTAGCTTGCAGACTCTGCCAGAATTGTGATCGGAATCTTGTATCACGATCGGATACAATGCAACCAGGTACTCCATGAAATCTCACGATCTCCTGCATGAGTTCATGTGTATCAAATATAGTACACTTTGAAGGTTTAAATCTTACTTTAGATTTATGCTTACCTCCATGTACTTCTTTGTTAAATTCTCGGTTGACTGGCCAACTCGAAATGGAATAAAGTGAGCCGACTTGGTGAGTCGATCCACAATAACCCATACTGCGTCATTACCGTTTGTGCTGTGAGGAAGCGCGGTCACGAAGTCCACGATAATGTACTGCCATTTCCATTTCGGGATTGGTAATGGCTGAAGTAGACCAGCAGTTCTGTGATGTTTAGCCTTCACTTGCTAACATACCAAACACTTAGCTACGCTCCTTGCTACTTCGTGCTTCATTCCATGCCACCAGTAGTGTTTCCATAGATCCTTGTACATTTTCATACAACCGGGGTGTACTGAATAAGGAGAGCTGTGAGCTTCTTTCATCAACTCTTCTCGAACTGGGTCGTGTGGTACACATAAACTGTTGGAGATAGTGCCCTAAGAGTCAATTATTGGATCACAGGCACGTGATTGCAATGATTGAGGGAGGACCTGTCCCAGTAGGACAGTCTTACTCAAGATGATAGTATGCTATCTGATTTATCTTTATCATCGTGTACTGCTTTAGGTTACCCTACAGGTCACTATTGCACGTTGATAGAGCCCCTAGGATTCTTGCTTGACTGCCAGCAGTATGAGGGCGATCATATACGTGGGAGCTGGGGTCTATAAGCAAATCCTTAAAAGGTCCCTAGTCATGGGAGTTTCGAGACAGGGCATCGATTCTCCAGAGTAGACCAGTGTATACAGTCGAGACCCCGACGAGGGGCGGTGGCCGGTCTCACAAGCCACTGGTGTCAGTTGGTTCACCTAAGATGTATACAGGTGCTCATTGGGTTATGAGTACACCGGACAGGACTCGCCGGGAACCTGCTAGTTGGTATTATACCTGATGTCAGATAGCAGTTCCCTGGTGACATGTGTACAGGTTAGTTCATCGACCTGAGATCATCATTTGTCTCGTGTAAGTTCCCACTGTGCTTTGATTACTACCCTACCACGGCTCAAAGGAGTCATGCAAACAGGTTTAGTTGGGTACAGTCCCGAGCCACATGGAGGCAGTAAGCGGATCTTCAGGGGTTCGTCTCTCCCGGTATTGGGGGTGAGGTCGCGCTGTGTCTAGGAGAGCCAGTACATGAAAAGTCCTTGGCCAAGGCAGGAGATTTACTGGTAGGTATTCCAGTAGTATCTCAGGGTGTTCTGGGCTGATCTCCGACACGACTTGTACCGCTTTTGGAGGTCTGACTTTTACCAATCCCCTAGGCCCGCCATGCGATGCTCATAGACGAACGGACCGGACTGTACGGATATTGTCACTGACAGGCTCAGTAGGGTGTCAGGATGAGTTCGCTCATCGACGTCCTTTTTGGTCAGTAGCTGGTAGCCCGTCACGTATGGCTAATACCTCTGACGTGCTAGTGGTTAAATTCACAGCCATAGTATTGACGAGTCTTTAGAGTCCACCACACACAGTTACTCAAGTTTCGGGCGAAACGCTGTAGAAGCCGTATGGAGATATGGCAGGGCTCGATCAGATACGTGCGGTATTGCACGGATCGTGATCGGACGGATTTTACTAGCCGGCTTTGGTTTAAGCCGGATCCTAGTATTAGACAGTGTAGATTTTGTCTCTTTGCATTTGTGTTCAGTGGGAATACAAATGCAGGTATGTATATGCAGTAGCGGGTTTTCCTGTAATCTATTACGGGATCGGTTTTCTGAAGTTACCAGTTTGAATTCCGTTCCGGCCAGTTTTCCTTTGTTCCTTCCCGGCCGGACTTTTACGATGAAGGGGGTTATTTGCAAGTGTGCAAATAACATTTGTGGAGGGGGTTTCTTGCATTTGTGGCTTCTATCATCATAAGATGCTTTATCCATCTTTTCCTTTGCATTAATGGGATGTGTATTGAGTTGGATTTGGATGAGAGGTTGGTGTGACTTTTATTTATCATTATCATAGCTTTTCCCCACTTGCTTTTCCATATATAATTCCCTCCACCATTTTCCTTGAGGGGCCGGCCACATCCTAGAGGAGAGAAAGAGAGGAATTCATTTTGTGGGAAAATCTTCATCTCATTTGGTTTGCTTCAAAAATCCCTCACTACTCTCCAAAGTTCTTCTTTCTCCTCCACATCCATACAAGGCAACTTCACTACCCACTTGAGACAAGCCTACTACACTTAGTCTACAGCATCCCTTGGACGCGTCGGCTAGCCAACTTCGTGCCCGGGTTGCCTCGGTCCAGAAATGGGAGCCCGTAAAAGAAATCGGCTACGTGGTGCCCTTTCCGACGAGGAGGTGACGGACGGAGATTCCGCGGGAGATCGGAGTGGAGACGAAGACCGAAGGACACAGATCGCTTGGTATTTCTCTCTACCCGTCTTTTAGTTTGCTAGTAGCTAGGTTAATGGCCCGATCCGGGATAAAAGTGCGCGGTGGAGCCGGTTTGCTGGTTTTGCAAAGTTTTTCGTTTCCGCGTTTCCGGCGTCGGATCGACGGACGGGGCGCCGCCGTGCACTTACATTGGTATCAGAGCCACACCATTAACCTAGTCTAGCTTGGTCTAACGTGTTTACATTTCCGATCGATCAAAAATCCCCAATAACCGTATTTTCAATGCATCAGGTTTCTGTCGAAATTTTTTTTTAGCTCCAAATTTTTTTCAGGTTGTTGCAGAAACATGTGCAGGAATTTCTAAGCAATCTGGGAAAATTTGGTGCAGTGTTGTTGCCATTCCACTGTGGAACCGCGGCCTTAACCCTACTTTGGCCGCGGTTCCGCCACAGTATAGTGGGTTCACTGCACCATATTGTTTCAGTTGGCTTCTGATTTGGAAATAGGGATTTTGGGATATTCTGTTTGGGCCCAGATTTTCTGTGAGTGCTACAGTAGTGCTTGGGGCCCACTTCGGTAAATTTGTTCGATCGAATATTTTAAACATGTTAGTTCACAGTATTTACATTATATCTGGGACCGTGAATGTCATTTGATCGGTAAATCCTGTCTAACTGCTATAGCCCTTTTAGACGGATTTGCGAACGTGACATTCACGTTGATGTTCTGTGTTGTGCTGTGATGTTGCGGATTGGTCGTGGGGGATAGCCTGGATGCAATGTTAGTACAGTTTTGTTTTATATGTACATTTGATATTGCGGGGCGAGCGTCCGACATGTGGACTGCCGTCACCGCCTGTTTGTATTATTCTTTTGAGGCACGACCGGGTCGAGGTCGATGTACCCGTTGTATGTATATTTTACTTTCTGTACTAGGATTACCCCGCGGAGGGGTGCACGGATAGCCGGGTTCTAGAGGGCAACGAGCCCGCATCTCATGGCATTGAGACGGAGGAGGCTTTACTCTAGAATTGGCGGGCTATTCACCGCACTCGTAGGGGGTACAGGTTGACCCAGGAGGGGTGCCCAAGTTACCGGATTCCGTGAAGTGCTGGGTGGTCCATTCACGTTGCTGAAGGGGGCTGCCTCGCTTCAGGTTTTGGCGGGTAACTTGCCGCGCCAGTAGGGGTCTAGAATTTCATTGCACAGGCTATCCACACGACCAGGGGAACGTCGGGTTTCAGTAGCGGCTCTATGAAACCCGGGGATCCCAGATATCTGTATTGTTCTGTGATGCTGGTTACATTTCTGTGATGTTGCATTTTATCACGCCTTGAGCGAATATTATATATTGATATATATATACTAGTAGATGTTGTATATGTTTTGCATCCGCGCTAGTCCAGTCCCCGCTCTGTCGTTAGTTAAGTAACCTAACGGGTGATGACGGGACCCAGTGGCGAATGCGGATGGCATATACGTACATCATTATTTTCGTTCTTTTGTGGTATGATCAATTGATGGGACTGCATTGATTCGGATCAATGCAAGACAAACAAACCTATTCTGATGTTGTTGGAACACTTTTCAAAAATCTGTTATTGCAAGGACGTTCACTTTTGTTTTGCACAGTGGTATTCGGTTATGAATATCCAGCTCCTCAGTCGACGAGGCAAGGGCCGAGATCCCTTCACCGGGAGTGACCCCTTAGACAGAAGTTTGCGTCAGGGCAATAACTTCACTATAACTGATTACTTTTGCTTTGCATCGTGGTATTCAGTTGGAATATCCTGCACCTCATTCTACGGGGAAGAGCCGAGATCCCTTCACCGGGAGCGACCTCTTTAGCAAAGGTTTTCGTCACTATATTTTTATAAAGCTATCCGGTTCCTTCAACGATATCAAGTTCACTACGTTAAAGGTTTTCGCCAGAAACCATTCGTAGCCCTCCATCGTTTCATATGGATAGTCAATAAGTATTCAAGCTGTGTATGTTGGCCAAAGTCAAGGCACAGTGATTGGTAGCTATTGGGTATTCATATGCAGCATAGATAGATGCGTTGGTTTGAGACAGTCGTACTACTATTTTGGCCAAAGTCAAGGGTATATACGGGTGGGCTCAAATTAACCTGGAGAATGACGGGTAGAACTTGACATGTGACTTATGATATGTTGGCCAAAGTCAAGGTCATAAGAGCATGGGGCAAAAATCCACATCGGGAGTTTCTAAAGAAACTGAAACTTGCCAGATATGCGCATACCTTCTGGAGTGTGATAACGTGAGCGGATTCCGTCACGTTATCATGCAATGATAGTTGGATCCCGATTCCCACTGATGAGTTGGTTTACTCCTCGGGTGATCCCGACTAATTCTTCTTTTAGGTTTGGGGAAGAATTTGACGGTACAGTGGGAGGTTTCCTGATTAGATAAAGTGACAACCATTCTGATCTAGGTTAGAGTGCACGCTGAGTGTTTCTTTTCTCTCTCTCTGGCAGCGACCATTGACCCGACCCTAGACTATGACTCAGTGACCAAGTTGACCGAACCTTCTTAAACACTGGCTTTTGGATTGTCCGAGTTGCAAACCTCATTGCCACTCCTACTTTTACCCTTTTCTCCAGGACACCCCGTATTACTACGAACGTCCACTTCCATTGGACAAAACCATCGTATGGTTATATACGAACTCGAAGGAATTCGAGGATGGTTTCTTGTTCTGGAGAAAACGAATAGGACTATTCAGTTGTCTTTTCCTTTTACCTTCTCTCAGGTTGCGAGTACTCCTTGGTTTAGGAGATAGTACACCTATTACGCAAATTGGATAGTCTTCTTCCAAACCTTAGGCTGGTGCCGAACGGTGGGGAATGAAGAAAACCAATTAGCATAACGATGGTGTACAGAAGGTATTATGTAAAGACAAAGAAAGGGATTAGTAAGAGGGCAAAGTAAATTGCGACTGCTATTCATGACCAAACCAAGTATTTCATTACCACTCCTAAATCACCTTTGTTTTTCTCCAGGACACTCCGTATCACTACGAAGATCCACAGTTTATTGGATACTCCATCGTATGGTTATATACGAACTCGAAAGGAACTCGTTCCAGTTCGGGGATGGATTCTGGTTCAGGAGAAATAGGAATAAGGTTTATTCGGTTGTCTTTTATCTTCACATTCTCTCGCATTGCGAGTGCTCCTAGGATTAGGGCAGTACACCTATTATACTTATTGGATAGTCTTCTTCCAAACCATAGGCTGGTGCCGAACGGTAGGGAAGGAAGAAAACCATTTGGCCTAAAGGGGTGTGCAGAAGGTAATGACTAAAGGCATATAAAGGGATTTGGAGAGATGGCAAAGAAACATACGGTTACAGTTGTGAATCTGGATAATGGAAGAGGCATTACTAGGAATACCAGGATACCCTTACGAAACATTTCAATGTTTCAGTTTCACTGTGTACTGTTAAAAGAAAACTGATTTCCCAATTAGACACTTGCTCCAGGGTATGTATTTACCAGGTATGATTCTCACATCTGTATGGTTTTACAGATGATGAGTGGGAGTAAATTATTGGGAATTAGGTGATTATCCTCATTATATCGGAATTCGTTGTAATTGGTGATATTTGAGGAAATCGCCTGGGCTGTTTGCCGGTCGGCAAATATTTGGTTTTGAATATCCGTTGTTATGCACCAATTTCAAATTGATATATTTGTACATCTATTTTTATAGAGTGAGATATACCTTTTTGAAATTATGTCTATGATATTTACCTGTATCAGTGGATGGTTAGGTAAGGAGCATTAAACAGCGGTGTAATTCTTCTTAACCATAACTACAGTTTTCAACCTACGACACACAGTGAATGAGTTATTGGACTCAAGGGACTTATACAAAATATTGTATGTTGTCCAGTGCTCATTAGGACAGAGGGGTTGGTCCTCGTACTATATTCGGTTTACTTATGACTTCTCTAGTTTTTAGACAGGTGTTTCATGGAAACACAGGGTCCAAATTTTGAGAAGTTATAGGTATAAGAGTAAAGTAGAGAACCAGGTATTGCAAGTATTGGGATTCTTCAAGGTGATCGAAGATGTAGATACTTGTGAATGGTATTCAGTTGATAGTAATGATTAAGAGAACTTGCTTCTCTTTCAGATTACTCATAATTGGAAGTACTCCTAAGTTGAGTAATGCTGATCGGCCTCTCTCCATTTAGTTGACATGCACTGGAGACAGCTGTATGATTTGAATCTGGTTCAATTAAATCAGTGCCTCTGTTTCTATATTGGATATAGAACAGTTCATATCTTGACATTGTTAAGATACGGGGAGTTGTCCGGCTTATGCTTAAAACCAGACTCCGGATAACTCAAGGCACGTTTCTGTAATGGCTGTTTGTGGGTTGACCCGGGCTATGACGAGGGTTGACTTTCTACCATTTGGAAGACCAATAGTGATATTGTTCTTGACTCGCCACAGTTTTAACAAAAATGGATTTTTTCAGAAAACAGTAGTGGGAGTATGGTAGAACTGGAAGTGATTCCAGAACCGCAAACGATTACTGAAGATTTGATAAGAACCTAAAGATTCAATCTGGTTTGACATTCCATTAGCCACTCCGCAGATAAAGTGGGTAACCTCAGGCACCCGAGAGGTACTTCGGTATGCTCAAGGACGGTGGCAGGGAGGTTCTTGTTTACCCAGACTTGCCATTGCTGTTGTTCCAGACTGTGAGACTCGGCAGGAGGATGAGTATAGCGTCGTTCTAAACTAGCTTTAGAAGTGCACGTGTATATGACTCTGCCGGAGGGTTGTTGTAGTCAGTGGGAGCAGCGGAAGCATGGTGGACAAGTGGCTTATGTCTATTTATAGACTAAAGCAGATATAGCGGAGATAGATCATCTATTTTTGATGTGACAGTCATAGGTTTGACTTCATCAGAATAGGGGATGGATCTGTTAAGAAGGTAGTAGGGTGTGATGTCCTGGTATTTGGGTGACATACACAGAATAGGAAGTGATATTCCTATACTACGATCGGTTATACTTTGGTCGTCATACAGTGGTTTCTCCACATAGGGCTTGGATATTATATCAGACATTCTGGTTACTAAATCTATAAATCTAGATTTGGGTGGTTTCCCAATCTGGGTACTTAGACAGCATTCTATGAGTAATTAGAATGGACGACTCCTGCCACGGTAGTATATCTGCAGGTGATGGAGTCACCCTCTCTAAAGGTGTCTTACAGACTAAAGGGGAGAGGGGTGTGCATGATTGGCAGATCACTTGCTTAGGCAATTGAGTCAATCATGAGATGTCAAGTACCACACCAGATATTGTTTTTGCACGAGATGCAATATGATATTGATCCAATCCTGGAGAAACATTTGGAAGCAGTTTTAGAACATAAGTGAATGTTCTAGGGATATGATAACGGCAGCCTCTTTTGGGAGACAGTTATCATTCCAGGCTTCCAAGGTGACCTGGATGACAGAGTGGCTGTCAGAGTTATAGTTTTCCCTCTGACGAGGGGCAGTATTTTGGACAGGTGGTTCAGGTGGATACTGAGGGAAGGATGGCGCAGGATACTGATTAAGTTCAGTTGACGATACAGTCTAAGAAGTTTGGATTTGGAGTTCATTTATGAGCTAGGTCCCATCAGACATCCAATCATATTCTAAGACAGGTATTGCTCATTTCGGGAGATAGTTTTCTCTGCGAACTTGAGATAAAGAGAGACATAGAAAGAAACACCACAGCGGATCCACTCACTGAGGCTATTCCTCGAACGCAATAGTTTCGCAAACGAGCTTTGTGAGACTGACTAGTAAAGGAGTTGGGTGTTCGGTATCACACGGGCTGTGAGTATGCGACATCGCAATAATTAGCCTTGAGTGCAAGTGGGAGATTGTTGGAGATAGTGCCCTCAGAGTCAATTATTGGATCACAGGCACGTGATTGAAATGATTGAGGGAGGACCTGTCCCAGTAGGACAGTCTTACTCAAGATGATAGTATGCTATCTGATTTATCTTTATCATCGTGTACTGCTTTAGGTGACCCTACAGGTCACTATTGCACGTTGATAGAGCCCCTAGGATTCTTGCTTGACTGCCAGCAGTATGAGGGCGATCATATACGTGGGAGCTGGGGTCTATAAGCAAATCCTTAAAAGGTCCCTAGTCGTGGGAGTTTCGAGACAGGGCATCGATTCTCCAAAGTAGACTAGTGTATACAGTCGAGACCCCGACGAGGGGCGGTGGCCGGTCTCACAAGCCACTGGTGTCAGTTGGTTCACCTAAGATGTATACAGGTGCTCATTGGGTTATGAGTACACCGGACAGGACTCGCCGGGAACCTGCTAGTTGGTATTATACCTGATGTCAGATAGCAGTTCCCTGGTGACATGTGTACAGGTTAGTTCATCGACCTGAGATCGTCATTTGTCTCGTGTGAGTTCCCACTGTTCTTTGATTACTACCCTACCACGGCTCAAAGGAGTCGTGCAAACAGGTTTTAGTTGGGTACAGGCCCGAGCCACATGGAGGCAGTGACCGGATCTTCAGGGGTTCGTCTCTCCCGGTATTGGGGGTGAGGTCGCGCTGTGTCTAGGAGAGCCAGTACATGAAAAGTCCTTGGCCAAGGCAGGAGATTTACTGGTAGGTATTCCAGTAGTATCTCAGGGTGTTCTGGGCTGATCTCCGACACGACTTGTACCGCTTTTGGGGGTCTGACTTTTACCAACCCCCTAGGCCCGCCATGCGATGCTCATAGACGAACGGACCGGACTGTACGGATATTGTCACTGACAGGCTCAGTAGGGTGTCAGGATGAGTTCGCTCATCGACGTCCTTTTTGGTCAGTAGCTGGTAGCCCGTCACGTATGGCTAATACCTCTGACGTGCTAGTGGTTAAATTCACAGCCATAGTATTGACGAGTCTTTAGAGTCCACCACACACAGTTACTCAAGTTTCGGGCGAAACGCTGTAGAAGCCGTATGGAGATATGGCAAGGCTCGATCAGATACGTGCGGTATTGCACGGATCGTGATCGGACGGATTTTACTAGCCGGCTTTGGTTTAAGCCGGATCTTAGTATTAGACAGTGTAGATTTTGTCTCTTTGCATTTGTGTTCAGTGGGAATACAAATGCAGGTATGTATATGCAGTAGCGGGGTTTTCCTGTAATCTATTACGGGATCGGTTTTCTGAAGTTGCCAGTTTGAATTCCGTTCCGGCCAGTTTTCCTTTGTTCCTTCCCGGCCGGACTTTTACGATGAAGGGGGTTATTTGCAAGTGTGCAAATAACATTTGTGGAGGGGGTTTCTTGCATTTGTGGCTTCTATCATCATGAGATGCTTTATCCATCTTTTCCTTTGCATTAATGGGATGTGTATTGAGTTGGATTTGGATGAGAGGTTGGTGTGACTTTTATTTATCATTATCATAGCTTTTCCCCACTTGCTTTTCCATATATAATTCCCTCCACCATTTTCCTTGAGGGGCCGGCCACATCCTAGAGGAGAGAAAGAGAGGAATTCATTTTGTGGGAAAATCTTCATCTCATTTGGTTTGCTTCAAAAATCCCTCACTACTCTCCAAAGTTCTTCTTTCTCCTCCACATCCATACAAGGCAACTTCACTACCCACTTGAGACAAGCCTACTACACTTAGTCTACAGCATCCCTTGGACGCGTCGGCTAGCCAACTTCGTGCCCGGGTTGCCTCGGTCCAGAAATGGGAGCCCGTAAAAGAAATCGGCTACGTGGTGCCCTTTCCGACGAGGAGGTGACGGACGGAGATTCCGCGGGAGATCGGAGTGGAGACGAAGACCGAAGGACACAGATCGCTTGGTATATCTCTCTACCCGTCTTTTAGTTTGCTAGTAGCTAGGTTAATGGCTCGATCCGGGATAAAAGTGCGCGGTGGTGCCGGTTTGCTAGTTTTGCAAAGTTTTTCGTTTCCGCGTTTCCGGCGTCGGATCGACGGCCGGGGCGCCGCCGTGCACTTACATAAACGACTTCCATATCGCAATGATCCATTTTCGTGGATGATGAAGTCGGTTCGAAGTCCACTTTCTACTTGTTCTAACCTATGTGCGCTCCGCGTGCCGTATCGATTTTCGGATTTGATTTTTATTTCATTATGATATGCATTGAATTGTAGGTACCTTCCCGTGGACTTCCGGGACGACAAGGAGAGCAAGGCGTTCATCGACTTTTGCTAGAGCGAGAATAGTAGGTGAGTAGATGTATATCTACGGGGGAAGTCGGTTGGATGGCGTATAGCACCTCCGCAACCGTAGTATTAAGATACTTATATATATATATATATATATATATATATATATATATATATATATATAAATATTAGATATGTATACTTAGCTAATAGGGTTCTAGAAGACTATAAGCGATTGTAAGTGTACTCGTATGGAGGAATATCATTAGTTCTTATTTTCTTAGCTTTGAGCCTTTGGTATATATGTTGTTACACAGACAGATATATGTATATATATGTGTATACACACACACACACGCACACGCACACACATGTAAGTTTGAGGATAACTTCGATATAATATCACGAAATGAGGATATGACATGTTAGAATGATATAAGTCAATATGATCGGACATGATATCACGAGGCTATGTTATATGATATAAGATGAAATGTCATGATATGATATGATATAATATATGAACATTAGGCGGTATATATAACATGTGACGATATGTGACTAGATGTGATGATAGGATGCACGTGACCATAGATCCGTACCCTTGATTTGATGATATCGTACGACGAATTATACCGTACGTGATATGATGTACATGATGATTGAGCTACACACTTGATTTGATGATATCATATGATGGATTACACCGTACGCGATATGATGTACATGATGATTGATCCGCATACTTGACTTGATGATATCGTACGATGGATTATACCGTATGTGATATGATATACATGATGATTGATCTGCACTCTTGACTTGATGATGCCGTACGATGGATTATACCATATGTGATACTATGAGGCTAGATTGCCGACTTATGGATGTATCGACTCGGAAAATTATTGTTTTATTATCACTTAAGTAGATATTATGATATAATTAGAGTCATGCCTATTTTCAAAACTAACGAATCGTTATGCATTTTTAAATGACAATCTCAAGGGACGCTACGGATTTTCAAATGGCATCTTTTTCTCAAAAAATACCGTAGCTCCTATTTTTTCTAAAAATAACGATTCGTACTATTTTAAACTATAGCTGTATGGCTCATATGTAGCTATGTATTTTATGCTGTTGCGTTTACAAATTTCCTTTTTCTGCTAGCTTGTCGTCAACCAGGTGAGCGACGACTACAAGATATATAAGCTCAAGTTAGCTCGATACAGAAGCCGGGTGGTGGAACTCATGAAACAGTTCACTCACATTGAACTAATGAAAGTCCCTAAGGCGTTGAACGGAAAAGCCGACGTACTCGCTCGCCTAACCAAAGAGTTGGCTGATCCTGACATAGAAGAAATTCTGATCACGGTCAGAAGCCGGCAAATTCGGCCACCAGTCTCTTTACGAGAAAAGTAAAGTGCAGAACAAAAGATTAATCCTTCCGAAAGAGTTCTGATCATTCAAGACGGGCCCGATTGGAGAGAACCCTTCATAGAGTACCTCTAATACGACAAGCTGCCTGAAGAAAAATCAACGAGGGTTCAGCTGAAGAAGAGAGCTCTCCGATATGTGTTTGTAAATAATACGTTATACCGCAGATCCTATGACCAATTCTGACTCAAGTGTCTATCATCGGCCGAAACCCAAAAGGCCATGAAAGAAGTTCACTCAGGCGTCTGCGGAGCTTACCAATCTGGCCCTAAAATGCTGCTTCAAATTAAACGGCTTGGGTATTACCGATCTACCATGATAAGGGATTGCGATGAGCATGCAAAGAGATGTTATCTCTACCAAATTCATGGTGACTTCATTCATAAGCATCCCAATCCGCTGTATCCTACGGTGGCGTCATGGCCCATCGAAATTTGGGGCACCAACATAGTTGGTCCAATTGATCCTCCATCATCCAAAGGCTACCGGTTCATATTGTCCAGATGGGCTGAAGCTGTCCCGCTAAAAGAAGTCAAGACAGAAGATATTCTGTCGTTCTTCCGGTATAATATTCTACACCGCTTTGGTACACCTAGAAGAATCATTTCTGACAACGGGCCTTCTTTCAAGAGCTTCAAAGTCTCAAGGTTCGCTACTCGGCATAATATAGAATAGAGATATTCCTCCATCTATAATCCAAGAGCCAATGGGCTACCCGAAGCCTTCAATAAGACTCTATGCAAGCTCCTGAGGAAAAATGCTTCAGCCGATAAGAGAGATTGGAATATCAAGCTCCACGAGGCGTTGTGGGCATATCGTACCACACATCGTACTCTAACTCAGTCCACTCCATACTCACTACTCTTCGGAGTGAAAGCAAACCTCCCGCTCGAAGTCAAAGTTTCAAGCCTTAGAATGGTTGTCCAGCATGGTTTGACGGAGGAGGAAAATGTCCTCCTTCGCCTCGAAGAGCTCGATGCGCTTGAGAAAAAGAGGCTCGCAGTACAGCAAAATCTGGAGCTGTACCGAGCTCAAATGTCATAGGCCTATGATAAAATGACTCGTCTCCGTGGTTTTAAGAAAGGCGAATTGGTGTTGGTCCTCAAAAGACCGATCATCCCCAATCGACATGCCAAGGGAAAATTCGAGCCAAACTGGAAAGGACCATACGTCATCGAGAAAGTGTTTGATTGAGGATCCTACCAGATAATAAATGCCGAAGGAGAAAGACCAATGTCGTCCATCAATGGCCGATATCTCAAGAAATATTACGCGTGAATGCTCTAAGTCATAGGAGAATTGAGCACACCAGCCCTACGGTCTGGATCATACATCCTGTAAAACCGTATACAATCCACGGGCGCAAATGAGCTCTATCTTTCTTAAGTCCTATCGGTGAGACTACATCTGAAATCCTACCAGCGATGAAGCCAAAAAAACAAAAAAAACGGTATGTCTACAAGCAAAACGGGCACTGATGAAAACCCGAAAGGGTTTCGTGAGTAAAAACAGCAGGACTGCCGGTGAGTTTGTGAAAACCCGAAAGGGCAGAAACTCTAGAAAAGAGATGAAATATACTTGCAAAGTCCTCTCGACCTTGTGAGGAGAAAATCCCTGCGTGATATCCTTATGACTCGCAAAGGAGCAACACACTTAGGAATCCCCACAATTCCTAGGAAGAGAATACACCTGCAAGATCCTCTTGACTTGTGGGGAGAAAATGTTTTTATGAGACTCTTACGGCTCATAAAATTGAAAAGCCTTAGGTGATAGCGATCTAAACCTGTCTCCTAAGCTATCGTTCCCCAACGGGCAACGGAAAATGATGAGTCGCTCCTGGCATTACGCTTCAGTGTTAGCGGTGCTGATGCTGACCCAAAACCCAAATCCCAAGTTTTTCCAACGGCAAATAATGAGTCGCTCCTGGCACTACGCTTCAGTATTAGCGGTGCTGATGCCAACCCAAAAACCAAATTCGAGCAAATGATGAGTTGCTCCTGGCATTATTTCAGTGCAGCAATGTTGATGCTTAACAAAATCCAAATTCCATGTTCCTCTCAAATTCAAAAATCCCGCCAAATAAGGTAGAAATCAAACAGATCAAATCAAAGTCCCACCCAACAGCACTTCTAATCTCGGAAGTCCCGCTGGACAGGTATGGAACTTCCAAAACAAATCAAATCAAACAAATCAACCCCGACACGCAGAAAGCGGAGCAAGTCAAATCAAATCCCGACATCGCAGAAACCGGAGCAAGTCAAATCAAATCCCGATACCGCAGAAACCGGAGCAAGTCAAATTAAATCCAGACACCGCAGAAAGCGGAGCAAGTCAACGACCGTCTAAGTCGCAAAAATGGCAGCACCGACCGTCCAAGTCGCAAAAATGGCAGCACCGACCGTCCAAGTCGTAAAAATGGCAGCACCGACCGTCCAAGTCACAAAAATGGCAGCACCGACCGTCTACGTCGCTAAAATGGCAGCACCGACCGTCCACGTCATAAAAATGGCAGCATCGACCGTCCACGCCGCTAAAATGGCAGCACCGACCGTCCACGTCGCAAAAATGGCAGCACCGACCGTCCACGTCGCAAAAATGGCAGCACCGACCGTCCACGTCGCTAAAATGGCAGCACAAAATGGCAGCAGCGACCGTCCAAGTCGCTAAAATGGCAGCACCGACCGTCCAAGTCGCAAAAATGGCAGCACCGACCGTCCAAGTCGCAAAAATGGCAGCACCGACCCCCAAGTGGCAAAAATGGTAGCACCTACCATCCACGTCACTAAAATGGCTGCACCGACCGTTCAAGTCGCTAAAATGGCAGCATACCCTCCACGTCGTCAAAAGGGAACCCAACCAAATCAAGCTCCATATAGAACAAGATCCGTCAATTTCATGCATACAACCACACACGCGGTGTGCATTTATTGATGGGGGCACTTTGTTGGGGTCAAAAATTACACCCCGGTTGACCAAGACAAAATCAAAGTTAACCCCAAGCCAAGTGGGCCCAAGCCCAGGTCAAGACCGAGTATGGAAGGGACCGGCCCATGACAAAAAGAATGAAGCCATAAATTAGCAAAAAGCCAAATATTTGTAAACCCCATGGCTTATGTGCAAAAAGAGATAAGCACATAAGGCATGGGGCGACACAAGTGCCATTTGGGAAAGCTTAAGGGGCTATATGTAAAGTGTGTAGCCTATAAAGGCAAACATGATGAAAAAATCAACAATAACATTTCATTCTCTCAAAAATTAGGGTATTGTGCCTCCTTCTTCTTCCTTAAGGTTCTAAACCCTCTTTCTTACTTTTTTGAATTAAATCAAGAGTTTAACTCTCTTTTTTCCAAAAATAAACAGTTTTTCACCATAAAACCCTTGAAGAGGACTCGGATCTTCCATCAAATCCCCAAAAGGGGAGATTTTTAAGTCTCACCCATTTTTCTCCAAGATCCAGTCAATAGAGAGGAAGAGGAAGGAACCCCGTCTCCCAAAAACCCTACTTCGGGAAGATCCAAGGCTCAAAAGAAGATCCAGAGCTAAATGGGAGAAGAAAGGGGCTCCCATTGATCATCTCCAAAGATTTCTGGGAGTTTAACTCCATTTGTCAATTTTTTTTTGGAGTTTAACTCTATAAATAAAATTCTTTTGGGAGTTTAACTCCACTCAAAATCCTTTTAGGAGTATAACTCTATAAAGATAAAAATCCTTCCCTTTTTCTGGGAGTTTCCAAAGTCCCTCGGGAGTTTAACTCCAAATCCAAGTTTTTTAGGAGTTTAACTCCAAATCCACATCCAATTTATTACATAGGAGTTTAACTCCAAATCTAAATCTTTTGGGAGTTTAACTCCAAATTTATACCTAATTCATGTTTAGGAGCTCAACTCCAAAGCCCCTCAGGAGTTCAACTCTCAGCCCAGGGGCTAAGCCCCTTTCTCTGCTGGTGTTTCCAGCGGTCGCGTACCGTGCATGTGACCCGTTGGCGCCCAGTGTCCACGTGCAGGGCACGTGACCCACGGGCGTCCACGTGCAGGATACGTGACTCACGGGCGTCCAGCGCCCACGCGCCATTCACGCGTCCTTAGGACGCTTCTCACCCCTCTTTTTTCCGTACACTCCACACTCAAAACACGTCCCTTGTTAGAAAAAATTTCTAACGGGGCGCTGCCCCGCACCCCGCAAGGGGGCTGCTAGCCCCCTTGACCCCCAACCCGCTATCCGGATAACGGGACCCCCGTAAACTCTACAAGGCCCCTGATAAACCCAAAACCTTCAAGACACACAGACGCACACTGCATAATGAGTTCGCATGACTAGTTGACCCGTCAATCGGAGATTCCTTCGCTTCAAAGACGAGGGGTAATTAATGGCAGCTTACTCCATGGCTGCCGGAGATTCGGATCCCCACAATCAATAAACCTCCGCCTACTCTGGGCAGAGGGAATTTGTATACGCCTGATAAGCGACGTGTATTCCCATCTCAATGGGGTGACGAAAAACATCCTACCGTATTATTCTTATTTTTTCGGTATACATGTCACATTCTTTTCTTTATCTTATATGACATCGTCTGCTAGGATACACGCACCATTACCGATGATGTGCATGTTGCACGCATACATACTTGCCGGCTCACACACTCATCATCGGTAATTGCTATGCCACGTACACATTAGAAATCGTTATTTCACTGTATAACCTAGTAATCTGTAACTTTTTAGTTATTGTTTAGTACCCATACCACACTTACTAGTTCAGTTATTGCATTTTCTCACCTAGTTAGATGCTACGCTCATATAAATACACTAGTTATGCATTACGGATTTGTTCTGTGCATGTACTCATTATTTCATTATTGTTTCATGCTTATGAGATTTCGGTTTTCATAAGATTTCTGGATTTGAGAAACCGCAAATACATTTTTCAAAACTTATGATTGTTTTAAAAACGCGGTTTCTCTGGATATGATGTGTGGCGCCCACCATGAGTTTTCTCGGTTTTGAGTTATGTGTATACCCGATTCGAGGAGAGAGGAGGCACCGTCTGTGGGTACATGGTGGACCTAGTACGGTACGCCGGGGCAAGAAGAATGTATAGAAAGACGTTGAGCCCGGCAGGAGAGCACTACCGACCGGTGATAATTTTGGGTCGGTGGATATCCGGAGGATACCGACCGGAGTCGTGTGATCAGATGGATATGAGGGCCGATCCGATGAGACGGCGCCCGAAATATGAGAATTTATGTGTCGATACTGAACATGGGGTTTATGATGTTTTCGAGTGTCGATACCGGGCACTCAGGTTTTTACGATGATTTGGTGTGTCGTTGATGGACACACGTTGGATGATACACCTGTACACACATATATGATACAGATGACATGGTACCGGATTATGACACGGGCACGATTATATTAGTATTATTATACTATGTTTACACTATCACCCTTATTACCACTCGATATTATTATATTACTGTACGACCTAGAAGATCTTCATACATTCGATTTCTACCTGCCGATATTTTCTACTCACGAGTCGGCAACTCGCCCTCGTTGTGCCACAGTTTTCTTGCAGGATCGACCGCACGGATTCAGTAGCGGCTTGCTGGCACACATCTTTCTTCTGGGTGATTTGCATTGGTAGATAGGGTACACTTGGATCGTGACCACCATTTGTATACATATTTATTCAGTTGTATCGAGTTAAAAACTCCATCAACCAGACTATATATATTTGCTAGAGTTAGAAACCACAGATTTGTATATTCTTTCGGATTTGGAGCCATGGATATGTGTTATTCTTTATCTTTGGATTTGATGATACTTTGGTTTTCTTTGTCTTCTTTTCTATGATTAATCTTCGCCTTGGAGCGTTGTATATATTTATTTGTGTGGTTGTGATTCCGCCAATTGGTGAAGAGTTAGCTCCCACTTGGGGATACCTATATTGTTGTTATGTATTGGTTTTGGATTAAATTTACAAAGGAGGTGTTGCCCAAATTTTCAAATGACAAAAATGTTTTCAAAAATAGTATACAACCCACTTGTATTTTCATATAATATTACTTATACTTTAAAAGAGGAATTTGAATTCATTATACCTTTATTTCAAAACTTCACCTCCATTATTTTCTTAAAAACGTTTAGATTTCTGAGCATTCGGCTTACTTGGTTTACGGTGGGGTCCTATAAACTTCACGTGATTCAAGTGCCAATCACGTGCCATTTCCAGGCCGTGACACCATCGATTTGTGGTTGTAGTCATGTCCTACACAATGCGACATCAACTCCCTATACCGGGAGAGATGGATCCCCTTGACCGCTCACTGCCTCCACGTGCTTCGGGGCTATACCCAACAAAAACCTGTTTGCACGACTCCTTTGAGCTGTGGCAGGATAGAGTCTAAGTATAGTGGGAACACACATGAGACGCTTTGGTGATCTCAGGTCCAAGAGACTACCCTGTATATATGTAACAAGAGAACCGCTACCTGACATTGGTATATTACTAACTAGGGGTTCTCGGTGAGTCCGTCCAGTGTAACATATCCAATGAGCTTTTGTATACAATCCTCAATGTCAAACACCGATAGCTGTAGGATCAGCTATTGCCTTCCAATCGGGTCAGGAAACATACACACCAGTCTAAACTGGAGTACCGATACCCAGTCTCGATACTCCTACGACTATGGACATTTAAGAATGTGTTTATTGACTACTCAGGCCCTACTAGTATGATCTTCATCATCGTCCTGGTAGTCAAGCAAAATCCTAGGGCTTTATCTCATGTCTAAACGATACGTGATAGTAAATAAAACGCATCATATGAAAGATAAAGACAAACCATATAGTATACTATCATCTCGAGTAAGATTGTTCTCTCATATAGGTCCTCCTTCAATTACAATAATTGCCTTGAGGGCACCTATATCCAACAAATACAACCCGAGAAACTACTGGTGTACCTACCAGTAAATCTCACTTGTCCTGGCCAGGGACATTTAGTATCGACCAACCGTACACAGTGCAATATCAACTCCCAATATCGGGAGAGACGAATCCCTTCTATCACTTACTACCTTCAAGTGCTTCGGGACTGCACACGACTGCTACCTGTTTGAACGACTCATTAAAGCCGTGGTAGGGTAGTAATCTAAGTATAGTGGGAACACAGTCGAGACTAATAGTGATGTCAAGTCAACGGACTAATCTGTACTCATGTCACCGGAGAACTGCTATCCAACGATAGGTATAATACCAACCAATAGTTCCTAGCGAGTCCGTTCAGTGTAACTCATAACCCAATGAGCACATGTATACTATCTTTGGTACCATATACCAATGGCTGCGGGACATGCCATTTCCCCCGATGGGGATAAGAAGCGTATACACTAGTCTACCGTGGAGTATCGATGCCCAGTCTCGATAATTCTACGACCAGAGACAAGTTTAAGGATGTGTTTATAGACTGCTCAGCTTTCATTAGTGTGACTGCCATCACAACGTTGGTAGTTAAGCAAAAGATCCTACGGGCTCTATCAACATGTATTAGCGATACTTTAAAAGAAATTTATACACATGTTAAGATAGATACAAACCAGATAGCATATTATCATATTAAGCAAGATTGTTATATATCTGTATATATCTCAAGCTTCCAAAATGTAATATACAATCTTGTACTATACAATAATAGCCTCTAGCGCATATATCACTAACAGTAACATATGCCCATTAAGGAAAATAAATCCTTTTAAAAAGGAAATTGCGTTTTTCTAAATAAGAAGACAGGTTGGGATATTTTAACTTATGCCCGGTTAACTTTAACTTTAATTTTTTTCCATACATTTTAGGTTTACCATTTACTCGAAGACAACAAGTAAGACCGCAGAAATAGTCAACTTTTCATAGCTATAGAGGATGTTGAAGATACTCCTGATTTCCTGGCCGATTTTGAGAAATATGCAGCAGAAGGCTAAATCTTAATTTCAATTTGGGAAAGAAATTGTGTATTTCCAAGTAAGAAGAGATGTTGGAATATTTTAAAGAAAAATGCTGTGAAAAGTTGATGGAAATCGTAAAAGGAGATAAAATGTTGTCTTTTATTAGTTCTGGGAAGGTAAAAGATAAATATTAAGTTTTTGGATAGAAAGGAGGAGGTTATAAATAAAAAATCCAAAATAAAAAATCAGATTCAAAGACAAAATCCTCAGTTGTCTTCAAACTCTGCGATTTTTCCCTAGGCCACAAAATTAACACCCTCAAAAAAAAGAAAAAAATTCTCAATTTTGTGCGCCAATCGAAAACCTCACCCCAATTCTCCACCATAAACCTAGATCAATTTGGTGGGCCAACCAACCAAATTGAGTTGAATCCGAGGGGATTTCTAGAAATTCCCCCCTTTGTTGATTTTGTCCTTTGAGATTTTGGGGGATAATGGCCGAGCAATCTCTCATGGCTTCTGCTGCTTTCTCTCCTGGGGTTTTCCATCAGGATCATGCCCTTCAGCTTCTGCGCCCAATTCCCAAGGTGAAAACCCCCATCTTTTTTAACTTAAAGTTTTTGCTTGGTGAATTATGGATCTAGGATTTAATCTGTTGTAGGATTTGAAGTTTGCATTTTGTTGTTGTTGTAGTTGTTCTTGATGATGATGTTTTGATTGGATAATTGCTTGAATTTTCTTTAGGGTTTTTCTTATATCACGTCATAAATCATTTGTCTGTTAGTTGCTTTGAATTCCCTCCACTGATTATGCAAACCAGACAGTTGCATGGGTTTGGAAGAAGATCGTGAATCGAGTTCCCCCAAAAAAATTTAATTCATGGGTAGTTTTGGAAGTTACTTTATGTGCTTGTTTGCATAATTTTGGAAGAAGAAATAATACTTGTGAAGTTACTCCATCTATTTCTTGGACAATTTTTGGAAATTGACCATTTTTCAGAAAAAAAATTAGCAAAATGGTTTTGGAAATAAAATATTTAACAATATGGTGTTGGAAATAAAATATTTAGCAATATGGTGTTCGTGGAATGATTAGTGTGTTTTAACTAAAACCGCACTTTTAAAGTGCGGTTTTTGGTTGCCGAAAACTCAAATCCAATTCTGTGTTTAAAACCACACTTTGCAAATGCAGTTTTCAATGGGACTTGCAAAGCCCTCCTCCCGAGTCACTGCCGAGTTAGGATTTGGATTTGGGTTTTGAGCAAGTTTAAAACCTCACTTAAAGTGCGGTTTTAGTTTAAAACTGCTAAAACTCCCTAATCAACCCACCAACACCATTTTACTTAATTTTTTTAAAAATTGGTTAATTCCCAAAAAGTGTCCTCAATTTCTTCCATAAGCAAAACAAACAAATAAAAGTTGTTTGGTAGAAATAAATTTTCACTTTTTGGAAGTAATAATGAAGACTAAATAAAATATATATTCTTGTTACTTGTGCTCCGTGGTTACTTTCCATCCAAAATGAGAGGAAGAAAGTTTTGGAAGTAACCATTCCACATAGGATCCATGTCATCACCATGAAGTCACTTCGACGTCCAACTTCCATCAAACCAAATCTGAAGTAGGCTAACTTCCAGTATTTTCTTGTTACTTCATGTCAAACAAACATTCCCTAAAGCCAAGTTAATGGTACAATTTAATTATTATCCTTTAGTCAATAGTCTTGCGAAAGCATGCTATGATAATGGTTGTATTCTGATAATAAATAAATTATGCAAGGTTAGATCTATGATTTTGTGAGGTTTTCTATAATAGGTATTGCTACAGAAGTTTTAAGAAAGAAGTTTCCATTCAGTATATCTCTAAATTTGTTCTTATATGTTTTTTCTTTCACCAACGTCATTTTGCTCACACATCGAGCATTTTGCTTAAAATCACTATTGGTATCGGTTGCAGCAGTAACATTAGAAGGGTGTTACTTTTCTCTCACTTTCAAGTGCTAGAAATGCTTCTTTGTGCATCATGCCTCCTTTTCATTTCTTTTTTTCCCTGTTTGTTTTAAACTCGTGATTTATGTTTTTTTTTGGTACAGGATTTTCAACCACTGTCACCAAGTCATGGCAAAAGACAAAATGTCTGTATGCAGACTGGAGCACCTCAGTTTGAGGATCCATGGAAAATTTCAAGTCAGATATTAGATGATCAGTTGTTCAAGACAATGCAAGATATGAATAAGCCGGTGCTCATTGACGTGCAAGGTTTGCCTTTTTGTACCTGATAGGCCAACTGTTATGTCTGTTGTTTGAAATATCGTTAACTGCGTAACGGGAAAAGTTTTCAGTATCTTATCTCTTCATACGTTAATTTCTCTGCATAATCCACATTCCAATTACATGAATTTATCTACGAAATTACAAATTAAAGTTATTGTTTTTGGCTTTGCTTAACATGATCACTTTTAGAATTTAAAAGTAAGATAAATTCTATTAATTAAAAGATGCAAATACCTAAAGCGATGGTTTTGTGAAACTAGAAGCTCTATCTTCCTGTAGAAGCAATTGATGCCCTACAACTCTACCATGGGCTCAATGTGATGGCCATCTATTTAGTCTTTAGACTAGTTTGAATTATTTTGGATTTTATTTTATGTTTTGGGTAAGGATAGATTTTAATTGTTCTGATATTTGTTTTAGGATCAGGAAGAAATTTGTTTGGATTATTAACCGTTGCATGGTTGCAAGTTACTACTTTGTTATTACTCATAAATAGAAACCGAGCCTTTATTTCCCTTTAGAGAGGAAAAGAGTTGATGTACTTGTTCTCTTATTTATTTCAAGTGTTCATTTTCAGTTTCATTTCTGTCTTGAGTTTCCTTCAATCATTCCCTTTTATTTCCTAAATTATTATATGCTACCATTCACGGGACTTCTCTCACTGTTCGGCATTGAGAACTAATGGGCAAGAAGAGGAAGTGGAATATTTTTCTGGGAAGAAAAATAATATGGAGATTTGAAGATGAGTGAAGAAACTAAATTATAAGAACTCAAGAAGAAGAATGAGGGGAAAAAATAAAGAAAGTATTTGAAGGCCAGATGACCTCATATTTGGCCTTAATGTGAAAAATGTGGGTGAACAGGCATTTAATCTCACGTGTATATGGTGCACAAACTTAATTTCCACTCTAAATGCCTATTTCTTTTCTTTTCCTCTATCAACATATTTTCTTCTATCATTTCTTTCTTCTGGGCCCCCGCTTATATTATACGCGCGCGCGCGTGTGACACTGCCTAATTAGAGAATAAATACACGATTTACAACATTGATACTTGTTTATATTCCATATTCTTATTTGTGAAATATTAGAATATAGAATCTTTTGTTGAGCCTTGCCGCATATTTAATAGTTAATCTTTTTTATCAAAAAAACTTAGCCGCTGCTCATGATCACTTCACATGAACCATTGTAATTATGCTGAATAACTGATGCATCTGTGCATCCTTGTATCAAAATTTTACAACAACTATTGATATGGAATCTTGTACATTTGATGTTATTAACTTGGCTGCAAAACAGATGCTAGCCCTGACTTGGTGCTCTTCAGCTTTGGGGTTGCAGAACAGTGCACTCGACATGAAAAGATACTAAAGTTTCTCATGTCTGGATCAAACATAACAGATGGGAACGACCTAAATATTTCCATAGCATCCGATCTTATGGGATTTCAAACTGTTGCTGTTGACATGCATGAAGAAAATTCTCTTTATGAAATTGGAATGGAAGACTCACAGTTAGTTATACATCCTCAGAAGCAACTTTACGCCCCTCAGCCCCTTTTGGAATTTGTTGGGAAATTGTCCCATGATTCATCTATTACAGTACACCCAAATGGCCAAGTCTTGTTCACAGGCAGTGCGGCTGAGATGAAGGATTTGCTTTCGATTGTTGAGGAGTTTAATATATCTAAGGGTTTGTCAAATGGAAGTAGAAAAGCAATGGTAGTTCCGTATTTTACCAGGTATGTTGATCGAATAATTCATCTTGATAATTATTCCTGAATTTATTACTCATTGTTCACATTGCAACTCATTTTATACTAGAAACTGTGGATTCTCTCTCTCTTCTTTTCCTTGTC
The DNA here is from genome assembly GCA_030015575.1 of Agapanthus africanus. Classification (NCBI taxonomy): domain Eukaryota; kingdom Viridiplantae; phylum Streptophyta; class Magnoliopsida; order Asparagales; family Amaryllidaceae; genus Agapanthus; species Agapanthus africanus. Next base: position 129,602,556 of record JASDDO010000028.1, read on the forward strand.
CATGTACCTGTTATTCATATGGGCTTAACCTGTCATGTTATGAACCTCAGTATTTAAAACCTTTTTTTTTGGTTTTAAGTTTATAAGCCTCTCAAGATAAGGCTACCAAATTTTATAAATAATGTTTTTTTTTTGGTTATTAGGGTGCTGAAAGCCTGAAACAAGCATTTCATCAGTGGTTTCTGTTATTTAAAAATCAAATAAAGATCTTTAGCATTGTTCTCCTTGACTTCCCCATATGGAGGAATCAACTGGATTACTGCTGAGACGAGGGGGTCCAAATGTAGTCATGACAGTAGTTACGTAGAAGTCTATTGTGACCATTCCTTGTGTAACCTGATCTTGGTTGCTTCTTTTTGTCGTCGTCGTCAAGTCTTTGTTTATAACCTGTATTTGAGTGAGGCTATTAGTAGATTCAATATCGTCACCTCTTCGAAACGAGATAATAACTGATATAAGTGGAATTATAGGATGCTTCTTCTTACTGTGCTATTGAATGGGATCCATATTCTTTATTTCAAAGCTAGAACTTTCTGATGGGGTCCTGGCGACTTGACCCTTTGTTTCATTAATAATCAAATGGAAATTACAATTACTGAGGGGAATTTGAACCTTGTTGCCAAATATTAAAAAAATAAACCTAAAAGGAGTACAACTTTTTTCTTTTGGGTTTCCCACGTTTGTTTCCCCCCTAATTTAACCAGTACTTCCTGATGCGGTCTCTGGCCAGACCCGAGGTTAATTCAGTGGATTCAGATTAAATTACAGAGGAACGAAACCAGAAGACATTAGCACTACAACTTGTACACTCGATGAAACCAAGAACAAGAACTTGAAACTAATGCTCGTTGCTTGGCTGATTTTAGAGCTTTGTGCTTCCTTTTTCCGTACACCAGGAATATTAGCTTATGTCTTCAAAATGTTTTGACAGCGGACACATTGATATTGAAACTAATACTTGTAACTAGGTTGGTGCTTCCTTTCTTTGCCTTTCTACATTAAACCATCTCTGCTTTTCTTAATCAATGGATTTTGTACAGGAGGCGTGGTGGACATGCACGGGTAACTGCTCAAGCATCTTCTCCAGTGTCCGAGCCTCAGATAGATGTTTCTCCAAAGAGGTATGCATTGATTGGAAATGCTCAATATAATTTTTTGGGTAAATTTTATAAACCGCCATCAACCTGTCCTGGTTTTTGAGATAACACCAAAGAACATTACCCCTTGAAGGGTATTTTCGTCAAAAAAATGCCATAGTCAATTCATTTTGAGGCTTTTAGACTATATACAAGGCATTTTGGGTTATTCGGACTTGTAGTGCCTTGTACAAGTTAAAGAAACTAACAATACACAACATTGCTAATTCAGGGGGGTTTCATGACATTTTTGAACTTCATTGGTGCCATCTCGAAAACTTCGAAAAATCAATGGTGTTTTATGAAAAATACCCTATTTTTTCCATGAATATATATGACAGTAAACTATCTTGTAGAAATTTCCGTCAAATATATCTCACAGTTTCACCTCTGCTGCTCATAGATGTGCTGCGCTATTGTTGAATTGCATGAATCTACTTTAATACTCCTACATATGGAAAGGGTCTTATCCTCATTTTTCATATAAGAGCATTTTCTCCATAGTGTGGTTACAAGCGACAATTTTTTTGAACGTAATGATTATGGATTCTGTTAAAGTGAGAGAGAAGTGAAGCTTTCCATGGTATTGTAACTAAAATTTTTAGTGGGGATGACTTTCCTACTAATCCTTAATCAAATATTCTTTTTTTGCCAAAACATACTACGATAAACTAATTCAAAACGACACAATTGAATCAAATTTAACAAACTGAAACCTGTGAAATTTAAAGGCTAGAGCTTGCTAAACTACTTAGCACTTTCACTTGACTGTCTTTAAGTTTTGCTTTATTACAGCAAACTTCCCTAAAGTGCTCAATTTAAGGGCATTTTAGTGGGAAAAAACTTGCTTGAAACCATAGTTTAAGGATGTTTACTCGGAAAACTCTAAGATAGCTCATAGTCAGGGCAGTTTAGTGAAATTTAGCCAAAGTTAAATTTTGATTCTATATTATAGCCAGAGTCAACTATACATTTGCAACGGTTTGCCAACTAACATATGTAAAAGTTCTTATCTTAGTTTGTGTTATTGCCTATTCCATGCTCTGCATGTCCTTTGGTTTAACCTTGACCTTTTCTTTTTCTATTTTTCCTGGTTTCAGCTCCACGAAAACAAAAAAGAAGAAACAGAACCGAAACCCAAACAGCGATCGGCTGTACAAGAACTATTTCTACGCCTGCGATTGTCTCTTCGACATGTACCTAGACAACACCGTCAACAAAACCACAGTCCTCTCACTGAAAGATTCAGGGCCTGAATTAACCCAACTCTTGTCTCAAATCTCTGCTGGGGTCGTAGGCACGGGCCTTGCTGTTCTTCTCTCGGTCTTATGCAAAACAATGAACGGGCGGGCGCCGTTTCTCTCTTGGGCTAAGCTTTTCAATGTCGGTTTTGGGTTCGGGCTTTTCTGGCTCTCGTGGTCTGTGAACAAATTAAGGGATACCATTTATGATTTCAGTAAGAGATCAGCCCGAGCTACAAAAATGAACGATGCCGTGGTGCTTGTGGAGAAGGTTAAGAGAAATATGGGCGAGACATTCTTTAGATTTGCGGCAGTGATGCTTGTCGGAATATTAAGCTTTTGATAGAGTAATTATGTCGAATTTGGGTGTGTATATGGTGAGATTTTGAAACTTTGAACCATTTTTTATATATATTTTTCATTTTGAATAGTTTATATCTTGTTGAAATATGGCAATACCAATCCTGTAGTTGTGCAAGCTTAGTTTGGAACATTAAAACATCTGTTTATGTCAATAGGTTAATACAATGATATCTGAATGAATAATTAAATATTAGAATTCTAGTTGCACTATCTCTCATTCTACCCAGCATTTGTAAAATTGTGATTCTTTAATTTGAATCTCTAATTTTCTTTTCGTCTTTCCTCATTTGTGGAGTGTTTTAACTTTAACCCGATGAGTTTGGAATTTTGTTAGGCAGGGGAGAACGAACGAATGAATCCTTGAATTGAAAATTACCAATGGGTAAATAATTTTTTTTAAAAAATAAATCTGAATATTGGTTATTGGTAAATAGTTGAGAAATCATGAGAATAAGAGAAAAATAGGGCTGAGGTCGCCTATATTGAAAGTCTTGCTCCATTTGAAAGGCCATGGGGTCTAGGCTTTTACAGCTTTTTCCTGATTGGCTGTGATGTGGCGAATTTGCAGCAGTCGAGCACAATCACATGAACTCAAAAAAGCAAAGACAAAACTTAGTTAGAACCGACTGTGTGATATCATCACATGATTTATTACAAATAAAGATTTCTAAGCTTGATAAAGCAACCGTGTGAAATCATCACATGATTTATTACAAATAAAGATCTCTAAGCTTGATAAATCAACAAAAAGGGCTCATTATCAATTAGTCTAGTCATGTTGTAAGAATTTCTTCCCCAAAATGGGAGGTCGTCGATTCACTTTCAAAACATGTCATAATAAAAAGAAAATGACTCATTATGGTGTTAAATTTATTAATATCATGATTATGCTGATATGGTAGGGTCAAGGTCAAATTTTAGAATTTAATTTTTTTTTATGTCGATTTCCCGAATTTAATATTGATTTAAAACTCTTTAATAAAATGCTATCTAAAATAAGAGCAAAGAGTGTTACGCAATTTTCTTATGTAACACAGGACACTTGATATGTGACCCACGTACTTAAGTGCGGAACACATTGATTTTGTGGGTGTTGTGTAGAATAGGGCCGTATAGGAACACATTTTTATAAATTTATAGTTAAGATAATAAAGAATGTTAAAGACTGTTTAATATGGTTTTGAAAAGATTTGATAAAAGTCAAAATAATTTTTTTTATAAGATCCGAAAAGATTATTAATAACTTTTGTTTAAATTATTAGAAACTTTTAGCAAAGAGGACGTTGAAATCCACATCTAACCTTTGTTTTTAATGCAGATGAGATCATGCATATTTTCTTTTAATATGCTAGACAAATCGGTAGATGTGTTTGCAAATTGTTTGGGTCGACAGCTAGCTAGACGGGGTCCGACTCGTATACTCAAACCCAAACCCAATTTGATAGACACGACGATGAATTATCTCTCTCCTCTCTCTCAATTTCTCCCCCGCCGATAAACCCTAGTTCCTCCCTCTCTCTCTCTCAATTTCTCCCCCATAAACCCCTAATGGAAACCCTAGTTCCTCGGCTCATAGCATCCAGTCTAAGCATTCTGGCGGAGGTTTTCGTATCGATCGGAGTATTCAACATGCTAGGGCTTGATCCTCCCCCATATCTATGGCCGCCGCAGGCCTCCCGGCGGTGGTCCTTTTCTTCAGAGAGGCCTATCTCCGCCTCAAACTGGAGGTGTTCGCCGTCATCGTCTTCACGGTAGTCGCCACCTTCTACGTCTCCGTCGTTGCCCACGCTCGAGCCGTGGACGAGCTCGCATCCGCTCGCATCAGTTGTGCTTCCATGGCGGTGTTCCTAGTCGCCCTCGTCGGAATCCCGTGGGTCTTCGCTAAGAGAGGAGGTAAAAGAAATACTCAATCTTTTTGTCTATAACTTAATTTCAATTACTTTTAGGCTTATATGTAATTAACTTTTAGGCTTACATAAAAGAAATACTCAATCTTTTTGTCTATAATTTAATTTCAATTACTTTTAGGCTTATATGTAAGAGCGAAGGAAGGCTGTGTGTTTACAATTACTAATGTCTATGGACCTAACGCCTTTGCACCACGACCTCGTTTTGGGGACGAAATTATATTTGGTGGTGATTTTAATATCACATAGTTTGACTTTGAACATCAGGGTCGTGGAACTAGTTGGTCGGAATGTCACCGTTTCAATGAGTTGATTGCCTCTCTTGATCTTTTGCGAACTCGATCGTATTCTTATTTCTCTTAATTGGGATACCAAATTCCCTATGCCCTTTGGGAAATCCTTGTTGAAATATACTTCGGATCATGCCCCGTTGCTACTAGACACCTGATTGGTCTATGCTCATGCTAGTCGGGTCTTTAGGTTGGAAAAGTTAAGGCTATTGAAACCTGGCTTCATGACTCTAGTAGATGTGGTTTGGAGAGGTATATTTTGAGAGGGGGCCCTATAGAAAATTGGTTATTGGAATGCGAGAATAAAGAAATTAAGAGCGGAACTTAAGCGATGGTCTCAGGTTGAATTTGCAGGGTACAATAATGTCAAGATGGAACTAGCATCTAGGATTAGGGACTATGAGTTAATTGAGGAGGAGAAAGGCTTAAGATACGAGAGAAAGAGAGGAAAGATTGAGATGCCAAGAGGAAATTGAGATAACTGTGTGGGAAGAGGAAGTATATTGGAAGCAAAGATCTAGAGTTAATTGGTTTAATGAAGGTGATGCAAACACGTCTTTCTTTCATCGCGTAGCTAATGATAGGTTGAGCATCAATATGATTGATGGCCTTTATCTAGATGATATTTGGGTCGCTAATTCAATTGCAATTAGGAAGACCGTTGATTATTTTTTCGTTAGGAGCCTAGGGAGAGATGGTAGTACGAGTGGAGTGTGGTTTCTTGAGGAGCTAGAGCTTGCTACTTTTTGCTTAAATGAGTTGGAAATAGAATTTGTGAAGAGGAAGTTGTGCAGGCAATATCCTTATTAGGCGAGGATAAAGCTCCGGGTCCGGCCGACATTCCAATTTTCTTTTATAAGAAGTTTTGGGATGTTGTTTGAGTTGATTTCATGTCTATGGTTAATTGCTTTTTTGGTAGGGACAATGTTCTTAATAGAATAAAATATCTCTAGTTGTTCTCATACCAAAAAAGATGGAATGTAAGACGGTGTCAAATTTTGGGCCAATTAGTCTGCTTAACCCATCATTTAAAATCATTACCAAAATTCTTGCGAATAGATTGGGCGGCATCCTAGATGAGTTGATTGCGAACGAGCAATTTGGTTAATTAAGAATAGAAACAATTCTTGAGTCGGTGTCTACGGCAAATGAGGTTATTCATAGATGTCACAAGAACAAAGAGAATGATTTCATGCTTAACCTTGATTTTGAAAAGCTTATGATTCATTATATTGGGATTGTGTCTCGGAGACCCTTCATCGTAGAGGTTTTTGGACCTTGAATTGAATGGGTCGACCACAGCGTGAGGGTGGTTTCTGAGATCTTGGTCAATGGTCAACATGGTAAGGATACTAGGTGCTACCGAGGTCTACGACAAGGAGATCCCCTGTCCCTTTTGTTGTTCACTTTGGTAGCAGACGAGTTGTACAGGATGATCAATTGTTGTATTCAAAATAATTTTATTGTTCTGATAGGAGGTCGAGATTGGCTTGACAAAGGTGTCGCAATCCTACAGTACACAGATGATACCTTACTCAGATCGAATGAGATGACCTTGTGAGTGTGTGGAACCTCAATTACTCTACTTATTTGAATTTTGGTTCGGGGCTCAGGATTAACTTTCGTAAGTGTGCTATCATCTCCTTGGAATGATTGGAGAGAGAGTGGGACTTTTTGCGAATATATTCAATTGTTGAGTAGAAGATTTTCCGATGACCTATGTTAGGCTTGCCTTTGAGCGTTTCACTGGAATACCGAATCCCATCACTTTGAACGGAAGCTGGCCTAAAAAAAGATTTTCCTGTCTGTTCTATTTCATTTTTTGAAAAAAAAGTGTAACACAGATTGGTTTCGCAAAAGGAAGATTGGATCCCAGTAGTAGAGAGGATTGACAAATGATTAATGGGGTGTAAATCTAATTGTCTATAATTCACGGGGAGATTGGTGTTAGTTAATTCGGTGTTGTAGTCTATCCCATTATTATGTTGTCCTTTTATTTAACGCCTTAATTGATTATTAGAACAGATAATGGTATTCGAAGGAGGGTTTTTTGGAAAGGAAATTCGGAGAATAGGAAACTGTCATGTTTGGTAATTTGGGGGAGGTTATGTAAAAGGAAAGAACATGACGGCCTTGGGATAATCAATATTGAAGACGTGAATAAGGTGTTGCTGTTTAAAGGGTAAATTGTTGAAAAAACCCCGGCCCAGCCAAAACATGTTAGAAAAACCGCGGTATTTTGAAAATAGAAGATAAGGGCCTACTATTGAATACTTTGTGAAAAACCACTTGGCCCATTACAAATTAGGCATGTTAGGATTTTGTAGGGGTGACGAAAATACCCTTGCTCCTTTCTCTCTCTCGCTCTCGCAAACACCTCTCTTGTCCTCGAAACCCCCCTAACCATCATCTCGTCGTCGATGCCATTATCGTCGATTATCCTTGCCGCATGCCCTTCGCCGCCTTCTCATCAACCACCTCGATCGCCACCCTAACTTGCCACCAACTCACAGCCTCATGTCGTCGCATCATCACCGTCCCACTAAACCGCCCAATCGACTGTTCATTGATTTCTCACATCGTCGCCGCCCCATCGTTGCCGCCCCATCGGTCTCTGCCTCGAGGTGCTTATCAGGCAACTGTCTAGATGTTGCAGGCAACTGTCTAGATATTGCAGGCAAGCACGCAATTTCTTAAATATTAAGACATCTAACCGGATAGATGTTACGGGAAATAGCTTAAATGTTGCAAGCGACTGTATAGATGTTGCAGTCAACTATCCAGATGTTGCTTGCAAATTCTTAAAAATAAAAAAGTGGTGTAAATGAGAGAAGATAATGGATAATTGAAAAAAATGAAAGGAGATAATTGTTCCGGTGGGAAATCAGAATTTTTGGCGGAAAAAGTAGTGAATAGGGAAAAAAGGTTGGTAAGAACATTTAATGCTTGGACTTTTAAAAAAAAACACATAACAGATGTTTCAGACAACAACTTAGATGTTACAAGCAACCCTCTAGATGTTGCACGGAACTAAACTGCTCCTTACCCGCTATGAGAATCCAGCTGTAAAAGTACTGTGCGCACGTGGGAAAGGACAGGGGCAATTGGAGAATATATCAAAATACAAAATGGCTTTTGTATACCAGGGTTTTTCCGATGGGCCTAGGGTTTTTTCAACAAGGGAAAAAAGCCCAGGGACTTTTTGACATGTTTTGAGAAGGCCGGGGTTATTTCGACAATTTACTCTAGTTTAAATGGTGGTGGATACATTGTACTACTACAGGGACTCCATGGGTCGAGCTTATAAATTTATATCGATGCTAGGTGAGATTTCGGTTTGGTGATTCTCTCGAGATCTATTATCTCCGACTTTTGGCAAGGGTTGGTGAAAATAGGCTCTTTCTTTTAACAGTAATGTTAGGTTTTGGTATGATTGTTGGATTTCCGAGGTGTCCTTAAGATATTTGTTTAATGGTCTTTTTGCGGCCTCCGATAATCAAAATGGTTTGGTGTGTTCGTTTTGACGTAATATTAGATGGTACACTTGTAATTGTCATCACCTAATGAATAATCAACATGCTCAAAGGCGTAAGTTGTTAACTTTGCTTGATAACTCAAGTAGTGACATATGGCTTGTAGTGGATCAAAGGATGTGGAAACCGTCGGTGGATGGAGTTTTCACTGTTAGGCCGGCTTATAGGCTACTTAACTTTGGGGGTATGCATTCTGATATGGCTTCCTTGATTTTGAGGACTAGACAACCGCTTATGATTCAAAGTTTCCTTTGGCTCCTCCTGAACAATGGAATCCCGACAAGGTACAACCTTATTAGCCGTAATATGAATGTCCACAGCTACATTGTCGGGCACATGGAGTCCATGAGGAGTCTGTGAAACACTTGTTCTTCGACTGCTAGAGAGCTAAACAGATTTGGTATAGCGGCACTAATTTGTTAGATGTGGATTGTGTTGGTCTTCTTTAGGGGGCTCTTGCCTCTTTAGAGAAGATTGGTATTATTTGTTTGCGACTGTATTATGGGAAATTTGGATTGGCAAAAATGAGAGATGTTTTAATACTAGCAAGAGACCCACGCATACTGCGCGGATGAAAGTTCAACCATAGATTATCTCAAGCCGAATGTTATATCGTGTAATGATGTACTTGATAAGAGTTTAGGTTGTAAGAATTGTTGCATATACAAACACTTGAGCTAAGGCCCAAATGAAAATTTCTAGTAAAATAAGGATTCGAACAAAATTTTCCGCATCCTGCCAAAAATGAGCTTGATCAGTTCAAATGAAAGTTTTATAAGGAAAAAATCATGGCTTTTCACTTCTTATTCTGGATAAAAATTGCGGGAAGTGAAAAGAAGAATTATTATTTTTCATAATAATTAGCAAGCATTAAGTTATATTTAGTTATGGACAATCTTAAAAGAATTGTATAAAGATACATGCAGCAATCAAATATTTTAATTGAAAACCTTGATATATAATCATGTGCTATAATTACGATTGAGAGCTACATGTAATTTTTCAAGCAAATGGTTCACTCACGAGATTAGTTCGAACCATACAAGAATAAGAAGGGGTGATTGGAAAGCTTGACAATTCCATGGTGAAAAGTGTTCTAAAGGGGGGTTGAATGACAAATGGCTAACAATTAGAACTTTATTGCTCAATACAATAAATGTTGCGGAAAGATAATATAAAAAATAAATTACGCAAACAATAGAATAATAAAGATCAGAAAAAGCAAACTTAGTAGGACACCGGCGATTGGTAACGAAGTTCGATACCCGCGGTATTTAGTCTCTGCCTAGGTCTCCGCTTAGGAATATACACTAAAAAAACTTCTTAAGGTGAAAAACCTTTACAACTGATAGACCACCCCACCTGATAATCTTTTAAACAGACTCGGATCAAACCTTTACAACTCACACTGTTAGACCACCTCTACCGGATAATCTTTTATACAGGCTAATATCAAACCTTTGCAATGTTCAGTTACAACCCAAGAGCACAAACCAACTCCTAATCTCGTATATGAATCATCACAAGTTTAAAAACTGAGAATTAGGGTTTATGATAGAATCAAGTTGAAAAATTGAGAATTAGGGTTTATGATAGAATCAAGTTTAAAGCTCTTTTGATCTCAAAAGGATTTGTGAAGCGGTTTTGAAAACCAGAGATCAAGATTTTGCAAAGATAAAAGATCAAGAACTGTTTAGAAACTTTTTGCAAAATCAAAAAGAAAAGTCTTTTTCAAAACCAAAAATGAATTTAGATCAAGATGACAAACTAGTTTTGAAAAAGAATTTGGAAATGATGATCTTTTGTAAGAAAGATGAGAGAAAATATTCAAAATTCTTGTTAGGAAAATTTCGACCAAGATCATATTTAAAGAACTGAGAAAGAATCCCTCAATCTGGAGAGCAATTGGTCAAGAACGATTTCAGGAATTTCAAACGTTCAACTTTTGAGCCGGCTCATAGAACACATGAGCCGTCTCATAGAGACGAGGGAGATCATCAATTTTATGCAGGTATTGAGTCGGCTCAAAGGAGTTTGAGCCGTCTCAATATCAATATGAGCAAGCTCAACAACACTATGAGTCGTCTCTTGGAGACGGAATAAATAAGAAATTGGGGACATGGTGACGGGTTAAACAGGACATGAGCCGGCTCAAGAACATATATATCAAGAAATGTGAAATTTTGAAGACGTTTTAAAATTGTGCGACTCATACGAGATACGACTCAAATAAAAGAGAAACAAATGAATAACACCTTTGTCGCACATTCTCCGAGTTGCTTTGAGTCTTCATCTTTGAATCATGTTCTTTTGATGTTTCGACACTTCGTCTTAACAAAGTTGTCGTTGCTATGCCCTTTTTCTTTTTGTTTACGTTGACGCTCATTCCGTCTTTGAATTCATCACCTGTTCGTCCAGTGAATCCATGTGCATATTCACTTGCGTGTTGATATTTCTATACTTGTTCTTTTCTTTGAAATTTCGGTACTTGTTACGTCTCACACACTGAAAACATAAAACTTAAACTAAAAGTATCGTCAGTGTGTAAAATAGATAAATAGTGTTTTGTCAATATCAAAACCAAGGCGATGTTACCTAGCAAGGTCAACAATCTTCCCCTTTTTGATATTTGACAGAACTCTATTTACATAAAATGATATTTGAGACATAATTAAAAATAAGAACACAAATGAGAAACTAACCCCCCCCCCCCCCCCGAATTCAATGTCCATAAAAAAAATGCAAAAATTCCAGTTAAATCGAAATCGAATCAATGAAAACAAGTTATGAGCAAATGAAACCAATAATGTATACATACCATACCAATGTCGTAATGTGACACAAATATCCCGTACCTATAAATAATAAATTTCTCCTCTTCGTTAAAAATAAAAAATGTAGTACTTGTAGATATAAGCGACAATAATAACATGCATACGAAATATCAAATTCCATATTACAAACCATATGTCAATCACAAAAGTATATCAATAGTCATTATGAGATTTACCAAAATTAAAACCATACACCAAAAATAATTTGCCATGCACTATCACATCACATAATTAAATTTTCACAGCAATCGCAAATGCAAAATAAACATAGCACATCCATTTAAATTTCTGGCAAAGTAATATCATAACTAGGCATACCATATCCAGAAAATATTTCATCCATATGTCATTTCCATCAAAATACCATAAAATGAAATGTCATCTCCTTAAACCAACAAAACACATCCATCATTACCAACATATCCAAAATAAAAATACCATATACTATCACCACCAAAGTAACCCATATTGTTTTTTTTCAAAAAAAAAACAAAAATTAAATACCAGCTCCAATGTATCACCGTCACAGAAGACTAAGTCGCGAGAGCAGGATTAGTCGATGCCGAGGGAGCTTTGGGATCAACGGGTGTAGAAGATGGATCAGAAGATGGAGGGACATAGAACATAGGAGTAGGAGGAACATATATAGATGGTTCATCAACAGGAACATGTGTGGGCTCGAAAGATGAGGGAGGAGGCTCAGCAGCAGGTACAGGTATAGGCTCAAAATCTAAATCACACAAATCATCAGGAGAAATACCCATGAACTTCATATTGTACTTAGTGAAAGGGTTATCAGAAGCTTGGATAGGGAATTTCTCATCACGAATCGCCAAGTGATCGAGAATTTTAGTAATGACTACCGTAAGTAAGAATATTGCGAGCATTGACAAGAAAGCACATGTGCTTGAGGATAAGTAGGCAAATTAACTTGAATCTTCTTCAAGATACAATAAACAAGAAGTTTGTGACAATCGTATATTAGTGTTACTCCCCGCCTTAGGAAATACATAAAGACTAAGTATCCTTTCTATAAGACGAGAGCGAGGAGTAGAGGGATTCATGAGCTCGGATTCAAAGAGAGTAGCATTATTGTGAAGCAACAAAGAAGCAGTCTTGGGGTTCTCATCCATACGGTATAAGGAAAAAGTGGCCAAATCGTAATCATATATATCAAGACCAAAATTAGGAACATTCAAGATGACGCTCAAGGTATGTGGAGTGAAGGTGAAGTCACGATAGAAATATGAACTTAGAATATGAGAATATTGGGATCACAAGACAAAGTTTGCATAAAAGCATTAAACAACATATGGGTAGGTGATGCAATCTAGTGAAAGAAAATCCATCCAACCTCGATATTCAAATAACGACTTAACGTGCCAATCCTTTAGATCATCGAACTTGATAACTGACCCGGTAAACGCCTTGCGTTGCATGTTTGCCATAAGAAATTCAAGACGGTCGCATTTGTGATAACGGGGTTTGAAGGTGCGAACGGGTGTAAACGTAATTCCAGGTGAAGACGTTAAAGGAGTAGAGGATGTAGGGGTGTAAGGTTAGGTGAAGAAACATGAATAGATGGAGCAGAAGATCGTTCCCGCCTAAAATTCTGTACAAAAGAGCTCGAAGGATCAAATGACAGCAATACGCTTATGAAAATGCAAATCAGTATTTTTTGGGCTGTATTTTTCCAAACTCTCGGCTGAGAATCAAACAAATTCTGACGGTATTGAAAGCGTCTCGAAAAGTCTTTCGATTTAATATATTACGGGCCTCATAACTTTTCTGGAATCAAAAGTTATGAGCAAACGTGCTATGCACGTATGGTCTAAGTAATGCTCTACTATATGTGGGATACATCTTTAGTCCCACATCGGGAAAAATAGAGATCCCTTCTCTACATCTCCTCTATAAATAAAAGGGAAAACCTCTCAAAAATTGGGAAGGATTCGTCCTCACAGAAGCCATTGCTTCTTTTTGAAAGCCATTGCTTTCCTTAGGTATACGTGCCCCCTTAAAGTGCATATGCGCAAGCACAGATGCCATACGCGCACGTGCAGCGCAGGTGCCATGCGCAACACGTGCGGCGCACGTGCACAGGGGTCATGCGCAACACGTGCGCCAAGCATAAAGAAGCCTTTTCGGCATCTCAGAAGATACTGCTCCAACATGTTCTCCTATCCTGATGAACGGGACTGGTTTAAGGGTACATCTCTCCACACCTTCGATATACGGCGCTTTAATTTCTCAGCGCATTCGGAGAGGTGGTGGGTCCCAACGACCAATAATCCCTCCATCTTTCCTTTGAAGTCTAGTCTTCACTAAATAGCAGCATACATTTCACGTGAAAGCTTAAGCTTTCATCAATGGGCACAGGCGCACCCTATGCAATTGCGCAAAGGCACAAACGCCAATGGTGCTATCTAAATGCGCACGTGCGATGCACGTGCATCTAAAAAGAACGAAAGACATGAGTTTGAAGCTTTTGCTTCATTGAAAACCTTTGCTCTCGAAAGTCAACAACTTTTCCATATAGATGCACACTCCATATATATGAGCATCCTATACAGACGCACGTGCTACACACGTGTGCGCAAGCTGAAAACATTCTCTATAAGGATGTGTGTAATACGTGCTATACAATTATGCGCAAGTGAACAATATCATCTTTCGAACATGCGCACATATATACATGCGCATATGAAAATTTGACCAATAACAAGTGTGCAACCCTCAACCATAAGAGACGCACATCACGTGATATGCACGTGCACGAGTCAAACGATGCTCAAGTTGTTGCACCTACATATGCGCATTTGGCAAGATTGCCAAGTTGAATCATACGTGCGCACCTATATGTGCGATGCACGTGCGCATGTGTCAAAGATTACACGCGCGCATGTACATTCCTTGAAGAAGACACTTCTAACAAGAAATAAATTTTGTTAATAAGGAATCAAATCTTTAATTAGAAGCAACATCTTCTATTAATATCTATGATCTCCATCCAACAGTGATTAAAGATTACCACTTGATTACGATATTAATCGAGATCTCTAAATGAGAGATTCTTTTAAACTGATTGATATTTGTCATGCCCTATATAAAGGACCCAAAAGATTAAATCTCAAAAGTGGAGGAGACCTGCCCATAAGCTTGAGAAAAATATAGATCTCAAGTCTTCTTCATCTTCTTCCTCGGCGAACAAGTGTGCAAGGTAGAGATAAAAGAGAAAACTTTTCTTTTCCTCTATTAAAAAGCTTTTGCTTTTATACAGAAGCTTTTGCTTCTTTTTCGAATCCATTGATTCGCCGTAAAAGATTAAATAATCTTAAGGCTCGTCTCTCATTCATAAATTATATACTTTTGCGAGAGATCGATCCTAAGATCTAAGAAAATAATATGCGCATCATAAAATGCATATACATGATCTGAAAACAGATAAAAATCGAAGTTAAAACAGAAGCCATTGCTTCTCTGTGAAAACTTTTGCTTTCTGGTCAGAACAAGTGCGCACTTAATAAAAAATTCCCGCTTTGGAGACATGCGCATCACGTGATATGCACGTGTGTGCATTTGTTGGATGCTGCCCATAAAGGCATGCGTGTCACATGATATGCTCGTGCACGCACTTGTTGAAAATGGCCCATGAATGTGCGAGCGTCACCTGATATGCATGTTGACTTTTTGCATGCGCACACGTATACATGCGCACTTATGATTTTGAACCGATAACAAGTGCGAGCTACGTGATATGCATGTGCACAGTCCCCGATCGCAAGCAGGTTCGTAACCCACGTGATATGCACGTGCGCACTCTCATCAAAGATATTACATGTACATGTACATGCACAATTCACATTTACATGCGCACGTGGACATCAACCTTTATTTTATTACTTAGTTAAAATAAACTAAGTATAGAAACTTTTACTTCTCATATGCAATCCATTGATCAACATATCGATGATGTCCCATATTGATCTTAGTCGGATATATGAAAAATGGCCGTTCACCCATATTGATTTTAGTCGGATATATGGCTAATGATCGTCCATCCAAATTGATTTTAGTCTCATATAAGACTAACGACCCTCTGTTCCAACATGATCTTGTCCCTTATATACGGGATTTGGTTCAAGGGTACATCTCTCCACACATCTGATATATGTCGTAATTCCTCAACGTTTTCAGAGATGTGGCGGGTCCCAACAACTAACAACCTCTTCCTCGTCCTTGATGAAATATATGAAGTTTCATCAAGACAGGGAATGTCCTAACCCTCAAAATCAATGCACTTCCATATTGATGTGCATATCTCATATTGACACGCATCCCATGTCATCATCGTTCACTTCGCCGCATAATATATACACGCGCGCACAAGATGAAAGATGAACCGAAATGTTTTTAAACTAATACTTCGTCCCAAACACGGGAATGTTGGACCGAAATGTTCTTAAACTAATACGCCGTCTCAAACAAGGGAATGTTGGACCGAAACGTCCCAAAATTAATATTGGATCGAAATGTCCCAAAATTAATATTGGACCAAAATGTCCCTAAACTAATACGTTTGGGCCTACGACTGATCTCCATATTGATCCCCGTATACAATCCACGGGCACAAACAAGCCATACTCCATCCATGTTTCTCATGGACTGCGATGTTCTTAAACTAATATATTTGAGCCTATATGCTCATTGTTCGATCTTGGTCTCATATATGACTAACGATCCTTAGATCAAACACATATATCTCATGAACTGATGGACATCATTTATATGAGATCTGCGTCCTAGGTTCAAAATCCCAAATCTAATATACGGATTTGAACTAATCCGCGTCCTACAGGCGATATATAGTCTTTGTACACAATCCAAGAGCAATCCCATAATAAACAATATATAACACGACATAAAGTGATCTACTGGAGCAGGTGAAAGTTATCGCAACGCGATAGCGTAATTAACTGCAGGGGCTTGCGCCTACAGAGAAGAGCATCCCCACAATTAAAAAAACTCTTCACAAATGAAGGGGAATATGATAAAGTCAGCTACATCGGTCGCATCCATCTAAAGCTCCGATATACGGTGCCATAAATCAACTTGGTATCATATTTAGAATCGAATTTTCCAAGCTAGTCCAAAGTGTTCAAAACAAAGCATTTGCAGCCAAACACTTTAAAATATTTTATGGATTACATATTTCAATAAAATAGCTCATAAGGGGTTTTCTTTAAAAAAATCGCAACGAAATTCGATTCAAAATGTAGCAAGCAGTGTTAAATGCTTCGGCCCAAAAATATTGCTGTTAAATATTTTCTTTTAACATGGTTCTCGCTAGCTTTTGTAAAGAACAATTTTTCCTCTCCACAACACCGTTTTGTTGTGTCCTAGGACAAGAGAACTCATGTTTAAAATAAGTTTCTTCGTAAAATTCTTTAAACAAAACATTTTCAAATTCTCTTCCGTGATCACTACGGATTTTGGAGATTTTCAAATCCATTTCATTTTGAATACGTTTAGGGAAGATTTTAAAATTGTTAAACGCATCATTCTTACTAGCAAGGAAGAATACCCAACAAAAACAAGAAAAATCAACTATTACATATATATGATTTTTGACCTAGACTTGATGTTTTTGATGGACTAAATAAATCCATATGTGATAGTTGAAGGAGTTTAGACGATATTACCTCGGTCTTCATTTTGAATAAAGATTTTACCTGTTTACCCAATTGACAAACATCACACAATTTGTTCTCGAATCTTATTTTGGGAATTCCCCTCATATGGTAACCAATTGCTATTCTGTTCAACAAGTCCATTGACGCGTGACTAAGCCTACGATACCAAAGCCATATATCTGTATCGTCTGCAACTAAACACTCGACTTTTACATTAGCAAAATCTTTAGGATCAACAATATAAGTATTATAGTGCCTTTTGCCATAAAGAATGATCAAGGGTAAGACAATAATGACAAGTTTTCAAAGCACATCTACGGTCACAATGATAAGTACTGCCTTTAAGAAATCTATTGGTTGAAGTACTAGCCGAAGTGTTGGGATCAAAATCAAGACCATAAGATTTGTGATTCCCGCTAAATTCATCAAGTACGATATCCAACTTGTTTTTGCCTTAAGTGAATTTAACAAGAGTCTCTTCGAACTTTATGGTCTTTGTTTTGGTATTAACAAGCTCGTGTTCCAATTTAGCATTTGAGTTTTGAAAAGTTTTAAGAGAAGATGCTAAATTGTCACGCTCGACATTTATAGTTTCAAGCTTAGTACTTGAATCAATAATGTTATCTTTCAAAATATCATTTTCTTTCTTGATAATAATACAAGAGTTACAAATGGTAGAAGAAGATTTCCTTTTCAAACTCTTATATTTAGAAAATAACTTTATGAAAATTTCTTGCAATTCAATATATAAATCAATAAGCCCATCTCTATATAAATTATCGATATCATCATCATATACCTCGTCGTTGTCTCCATGTGCCATGAATCATATGTTGGCTACGATCTTTTCTTCGTTGTCCGAACTATCAGAATCTGATTCGTTCCATTTGGCTTGGAACACCATTTTCTTTTCATACTCTTCTTTAGCATCCTTATTCTTGTTCTTGCTTTTGTTCAATGTCGGGCAATTGACCTTCATGTGATTCTGTTTGTGGCATTCAGAACAAGTAGGATTAGTTAAAGAATTTGAATTTATATTATCTTGGTATTTTCATCTTTTCTTGAAGTTTTGGATTTGATAAACATCGTGAATTGCTTGGCGAGAGCGACCATATCATCTTCGTTTTCGCTTTAGTTGCTTTGGCTATTCGATTCTTCTTGCGGGATGTTCTTTGCCTTTAGAGCTATGCTTTTTTTTCTTTGACGGTTCTTCCTTTTGCTGTGCTTTAATGTTATTGAGTTCCATCTCGTGCGTCTTGAGTTTCCTAATAAGATTTTCCAAAGTTAGTTCATCCAAATTGTTTGCTTCTTCAATTGCTGTAATTTTGGGTTGTCATTCTCCTGTGAGAATCCTCAAGATTTTCAAGCACTTCTTTTCTGAATTTTTTTTGCCATAGTTAGAGTTTAGTAATAATTTTATTAAACTTTGAATACGTTACGTCAATCGATTCTTCGGTGACCATTCTAAACTGTTCATACTCGTTCATGAGTTGGTTGATTTTATTTTTTTTCACCTGACTTGTCCCTTCGTGAGAAATTTTGAGTCTTCCAAATCTCATGTGCATACACATAGAGACCTGGTTGAACTTTTCACGGGAAAGAAAGTAATGTGATGCATTCATCGCTTTAATATTCAAAGCCATAAGTTTCCGACCATCATCACTCTAAGGTTTAGCCGGAATGGAAAATTTATCTTCTACAATGTCTAGAATATCAAGATCGATGCATTGAAGGAAAAAACGCATATTGATTTTCCAGAAGTTGTAGTTTGTGCCATCAAAGAGTGATGTCTGATTAGTGGCTTGACCTTCTAGTGATCTATTGTTTTGAGTAATGTTATTGCTAGCCATTAGATCTAAGCTCTAAGGTTTTAAGCCAAAAAGAAAGCTAACCGCTCTGATACCAATTGAAAATGCGTCCTAAAGGGGAGGTGGATGTGACAAATGATTAACAATTAAAATTTTATTGCTTAATACAATAAATGTTGCGGAAAGATAATATAAAAATAAATTACGCAAACAATAGAGAATAATAAAGATCAGAAAAAGCATACTCATCAGGACACCGGAAATTGGTAATGAAGTACGATACCCGCGGTATCTAGTCTCCCCCTAGGAATATCCACTAATCAAACTTTTAAAGGTGAAAGAAACCTTTACAATTGATGAACCACCTCCAGCTGGTAATCTTTTCAACAAGATCATATCAAACCTTTACAACTCATACTAATGGACTACCTCCACCGGATAATCTTTACACAGGCTAAAATCAAACCTTTACAATGTTCAGTTACAACTCAAGAACACAAACCAACTCATAATCTCGTATATGAATCAACACAAGTTTAAAAACTGAGAATAAGGGTTTATGATAGAATCAAGTTTAAAGCACATTTGATCTCAAAAGGATTTGTGGAGTAGTTTTGAAAATCAGAGATCATGATTTTGCAAAGATAAAAGATCAAGAACTGTTTAGAAACCTTTTGCAAAATCAAAAAGAAAAGTCTTTTTCAAAACCAAAAATGAATTTAGATCAAGATGACAAACTAGGGTTTTGAAAAAGAATTTGGAGATGATCTTTTGCAAGAAAGATGAGAGAATATTCAGAATTCTTGTTATGAAAATTTCGACCAAGATCATATTTAAAGAACTGGGAAAGAATCTCTCAAACTGGGAAATAAATTGGTCAAGAATGATTTCAGGAATCTCAAACGTTCAATTTTTTAGCTGGCTCATAGAACACATGAGCCGTCTCGTAGAGATAGGGATGCTCATCAATTTCAGGCATGTATTGAGCCGGCTCGAAGGAGTGTGAGCCGTCTCAATATCAATATGAGCCGGCTCAACAACACTATGAGCCGTCTTTTGGAGACGGAATAAATAAAAGATTAGGGACAGACTGAGACGGCTCAAACAGGACATGGGCCGGCTCAAGAACATATATATCAAGAAATGTGAAATTTTGAAGACGTTTTAAAATTGTGCAACTGATACGAGATACCTACGACTCAAATAAAAGAGAAACACATGAATAACATCTTTGTCGCACGTTGTCTGAGTCGTTTTAAGTCTTCATCTTTGAATCATGTTCTTTTGACGCTTTGACAATTCATCTCGACAAAATTATCGTTGCTATACCCCTTTTTCTTTTTATTTATGTTGACGCTCATTCTGTCTTTAAATTCATCATCTGTTCCTCTAGTGAATCCATGCTCATATTCACTTGCTTGTTGATACCGCTATACTTGTTTTTTCTTTGAACTTGCGGTACTTGTTACGTCCCACATATTGAAAACATAAAATTTAAACCACAAGTATCGTCAGCGTGTAAAATAGATAAATAGTGTTTTGTCAATATCAAAACCAAGGCGATGTTACTTAGCAAGGTCAATACATGGGCAACTGGAAATATTTGAGCCAAGTATCCAGATGGAAATCTCTAAAAAAATCAGGGGTGTGTGTGTGGAGGGTAAATCTAATTTTTCGAGACCAAAATTGTTTGAGCTCAAATATATGAACCAAGGGTCTAAATGGAAATACCAAGGAAAAACGGGGGCTACACATAATTTTCCATAGAAAAAGAGAACCAAAATTGAGCTCAAATATATGAACCAAGGTTCTAAATGGAAATACCAAGGAAAAATGGGGACTATAGCTAATTTTCCATAGAAAAGACTAAACCAAAATTGAGCTCAAATATATGAACCAAAGGTCTAAATGGAAAAACCAAGGGAAGGGTGGGGGGGAGGGGGGGGGGGCTAAAACTAATATTGCTTACAAAAAGACAAAAAAGAGCCTGATTTTGGGGACACCTTGTAGCTTTCTATATAATGTATAAATTTAGGGTTTGGCGGCCGAAAAATCTAACTTTCTCTATCCATTATTCTTTTTTTTCTTTGGACCGGGATGAGGAAGAAAGCAGGAGCTGTTGCCCCCTGGCCCACTGTTTCAGAATGAGAAGGATAATGGCTCGAATGGGGGCGATCGGGCATGAAGATGAGTCAAATTAACATGTTCTCATTATCTCTCTTTAATGGAACGTGGTAGTTTTTCTTTTGTTTTAGGGATATAATGGCCGTATCCGATATTTGTATTTGGTGTCTGTATTATTTGGTGCTTTATTTTCTGTCAACTCAGGTCATGCTTTGAACTTTCTTCCAAGGTCGGCGTGGTTTCGATTTTAGGTCTGACTGCTTGTTAACTAAATGTTTTCGACTTATGCGTCTGCATGGTTGGAAAATTAGCTTATTACAAGTATGTTTTTGATTAATATGCATGGAAAATTTGGTAATGCTGCAATTGTTATAATGCATATATGTACTAGAGCCATGTAGTTAATGATCTATTTTGAGATCTTGCTTGCCCAATAGGTTTTTGAGTTAATTAATTTGATCTTAGTTGGTTACTTGGTTATAATATATTGATGAAAATGTTTGTTGATTTCTTTTTGGAAAATTTCACCAAAACAACCTTGGACTATTGGACTATACCGTTTGATTCCAAAACCATCGTGATGCCGATTTTTTACACCAACACCCCTTTGAACTTTTCTTCGTTACACACGACCATCCTCCCGTTAATTTCTTTATAAAATGACCAAAATACCCTGATGTATAATGTAATGTTAAAAAGGGGATGAAAGGGCATTTTCGAGATTAAAAAGATAAAAATTTTACTTAAAAAAATTAAATTATAACGGTAGGGAGGTCGGAGGGGGTTGTGTGTAATGGAGAAAACTTCCGGGGGGTGGGGAGCGGGTGTGGTTTATGTGCACAAAATCATGGTTTTGGGAATAAAGGCTATGCTAGTGGGTGGTCTTGGAGAAATTTCCCTTCTTTTTAGGGTAAATTGGAGAAAAGCTCTCGGCCCAATCCAAGAAAGGCAAAAGGTTCCTTGTATTTTCTAAATAGGTAGAAGGGGCCTACTTTCTAGAATATGTCTAAACACTTCTTGGCCCAATACTAAGTCAGGTCTGGATATTAGAAATTTGTGGATGGACCAAAATTCCCTTTAGCGACTCAACGTTTCAAAATTTCACTCTTTCTCGTTCGATCTCAGAGAACTCAAGTCGTCTCTCGTCGCCCCCGCCTTCGCCATCGTCGTCGCCATCGCAACCTCGCCTCCCCAAGTCGACGGCCCGATTACCCGCCCCAAATCGCCTCTCGTCGTCGAAAACCCTAATTCTAACATCATCGTCGCCGAGTTCGTCGTCCATTAGCCTCTTTCCCGGACCTTCGCCACCTTCTCCTCGGCCACCTCGAGCCCCCATCGTCCTACATCACGGAAAGCTTTTCATTACCGTCGCATCCTTCTCAATGGCTCCTAAATCGAAGGAGGGGATCATTCCGTCTGCTGCGAAATCAGTGGCTCCAAAATTGAAGAAAACGTCAGCTAAATCGATGGCGCCCGAGAAAGAAAAACGTATAATTGAGACCTTTTTTGTTGATCTTGTATAGTATTTCGAACTTGGTTCTTCTCTTAAAAACCGTGAATATCGTCGATTTTTTATTTTTGGGTCTGTAACTTCTAATCAATTCCCTGTAATATCAACAGATGCATGTATTTAAATTAAATTCTCATCATGATCAAGCTACTTGTTGCTTAGACATGAAAATGATTTGATATTACAGGGAATTGTAACATGTAGATAACTGTTTAGATGCCGCAGACAACCTTGGTAGATGTTGGAGGCAACTTTATAGATGTTACAGGTAAGTGATTATTTTCATTTGTTGTTGCTAAAGATAATACATGCAAATTATTTGATGTTATAGTCAAGTGCTTTGATGATGCATGAAAATGAGTACTTGCCTGTAGCATTTATAAAGTTGCCTGTAACATCTAACTAATAGCCTGAAACTTCTAAGCAGTTGTCTATAAATTCTAACCAGTTGCTTGTAGTTTTCAGTTTAAAGAACCGATAGTTATGTTCTAATGTTAAACTTTATTTTTCAGTAGAAGAAAGTATGGAGATAAGCTCGCCATCCGGACGTATGTTGACATCGCTCGCTATAATAGCTTCATGGACGATGCCAATTTTGGCTTAAGACAGGCCTACCATATGTAGGCTTATCGATTGCTACAATTGAGCGACCGGGGAGTTCTCTTTTGGAGGCGGCTCTCATAAATTTACTGTAGATTGGGTTAGCCAGCACACCGGTTTACCCAATTTCGGTGAAGAAGTCTTGTCTAAACGTTATGTCACCCGGTTTCGAAGGAAGTACTTTAACACAGAGAAGGATGAAAGGACTTTGATTACATATTTGGAGACTGTTTTGGAGAAGACCGTGATGGACAGGTCTCCCACAGTAATGGATGATTTCGTGTCTTTGCAAATTCTTTATCGGCTCTCGTTATTTTGGTTGCCCGTCACTTTCCCCACCGTCCCTCGAGACTTTTTTCCGTATGTTGAGCTATCGGTAGTGCCGAAGGTGAACTGGGCTAAAGCAGTGCACGGCTTGATAATGGAGGGTGTAATGGATATGCTTTCTTCGCAGAGCGACGCTGCACAGTTGCCTGGGAGTCTGATCCTTCTCGCCGTAAGTATATGCAAACTATTATAAAGATTGTACTATATTTGTATGAAAAGTATAAACTACATAAATCATATTATTATATGTTGTTGTTGGATGTGTTTTGATATTTAATATTAATAATGTGAATGTGATTTATGTTTGTTTACAGCTATGGTTTTATTCCCCGACGGGTTTGAGGGAACAAAAATACGCGTATCACGACAAACCGACCCTATGTGGGTGGGAATTTACCAGCTCATTGGGCAAGTTGGGATTGAGAAGGCTTTGAAGAGGAAGAACGTCGATCGCTCAGCCGCATTTTGGCTGCTCATCCGCCGATTGGGCGCCATGAAGAGAATCGAGAGAGAGAGAGAGGGAGAGATGGCGAGCTTGAATTAAATTGGGGGGTTTAGTACTAAAACCCTACTGATCTATATATAAGCTTTTGTTCAGCTTCTGCTACTGATTGATGGTTGGGGAAAATGTTTATAGGCCCTAGAGAGGGAAAAACAGAGAATTTCTTATAGGTCCTTGGTGTTTAAGAATGTGAAAAAGTCCTAATACACATTTTTCATGTTTGAAGGCCCCCACCGTTTTACCGATTTATTAAATATCCATAATTTACTTCTGTGGTAAACACTTAAACTATTAACTACTGTACATAGAATGTGCAGTGACAAGCACATTAGGGCACATGGGGGACAGAGAAGAATATTATGGATATTTAATAAATCGGTCAAATGCTACCTAAAAAAGTAGGATTCTAAGAACATGAAAATATATATGTATATTGAACCTTTCCCGACCTTTTAAACCTCATGGACCTGACAA
Organism: Agapanthus africanus; assembly: GCA_030015575.1. NCBI lineage: Eukaryota > Viridiplantae > Streptophyta > Magnoliopsida > Asparagales > Amaryllidaceae > Agapanthus > Agapanthus africanus. The sequence continues at coordinate 129,626,898 of JASDDO010000028.1, forward strand.
CTGCCTAGAACCATTTTTCCTTTTTTCCCCACACGAGTATATCATATCATATATCTGTTTCCATGCATTTAAGTCCTAAAGTCTTGATATTCACGTCAATCGAAATCCAACCCCCTGTCAATTTACCTTTGTAATAGACGACGCGGTTGAAAATAGCATATTTTAAGGAATAGACACACCAAAATTACATGGGTAAAATGCTTGCTCTTAAATCGAATGGTTGCAAATTTAATGGTTTTTCCATCATTTTAACAGCAAACAAATAAATCGTATCAAACCGACATAAAAGTTTTTAAAAGGTTGTATTTTAGAAGAAGTTTTCAGTACAATGTAATGTGTGATGCTAATCATATGGAAATTATTCAAGCCGAACGAATTCCCCTATTATTTCTTGATTTCTCCGTAGCAATTTGTGAAATTTTATCCACCTTTTTTCCTCAAAAATTTGTGAAATTTTTTATTTTTGTCAGCAGAGTTGGCTAATTAACGACAATAGACGCGCTGTCCGACCTGAAAAGGCACGTAACGAGCATTTGAATCATGTGAAGTCTATTTGACTTCACTGTAACCGAAATAAGTCAAAAATCTGGAATCTAAACCTTTTTAAAGAAATAGTGGATATGAAGTTTTATAAGGGTTATTAAATGGAATCAAGTTACATTTTAAAGTATAAATAAGTTTGTTTGAAAATGCATATATCGTTTAAAAAATTTGGTTCCTTTGTAAATTTTGAATAAAACCACATATAAAGCATAATATATAATAAACATTCCCAATGGGAGCTAGCTTTCACATCCAAACGACGGAGCAACTACGCGGGTAGAATACGACGTCGATGGCGGGAATAGAAAGCGAAACATAAACAAATACAATATAAAGTCGACTTCAAATGAGTGCGACACCCAAAAACACATAAATATCTAAGTCTCGCTTCTAAGTCCACAAACATTGAAGTTTTGATCGAGAGTTTTTTAACTAGATCCAAATGAAAATACATATAACAAAAGGCGGTTACGATCCAACATGCAATCCACTTATCAAAACAATCACCAAAGTAAAACGTGTGCCAGAAAGCCGCCACTGATCCGAGCGGTCAATTCTGCAAGAAACTAAGGCACAACAGGGGTGAGTTGCCAACTCAGTGAATAAAAGTATATCGTAAGATAGAAATCGAAATGCATAACGATCTATCTAGGTCATAAAGTGTCACGACCCAAATGTGGCACGTGACCGGCACTTAAATCACGTGACATCTAAAGATGTCGACGCGATCCAAGTAAGCCGAAATCCGGAATATAAACCTTTTTCTTTTGAAAACATTGGAGGTGAAGTTTTAATAATCATCAGATGGTATTATTTTAAAATAACCATAAATTTAACTAAGTATGTTTAAAGAGCATCTATGACAATTTGAAATTCGACAGCATCTCCCTTATAAATTTTGCATAAAACCCGATACAACTACAACAATAAAATAGCATCCCAACGGGAGCTAACCTCCACGCCCAAACGACGGAGCAACCAAACAATCTATATCAGAAGTCGACTCCAATGAGTGCGACATCACCACACACAAATTCTAAGTCTCGCTTTTAAGTCCACAATATACCATTTTTAAGTTGATAGAGTTTTTTGCTAGATACAAGAATATATGAATATACAAGTGTGAGTACGATGCAACAGTAACTCACCTACCAAAGCAATCACTGAAAGAAATGTTTTCCCCAAGCTGCTGATAACCCAAACGGTAAAACCTACAAGAAACTGTGGCACAACGAGGATGAGTTGCCAACTCAGTGAATAAAAGTACATCTAAAGGTAGAAATCGAAATGCACGACGATACCTAGGTCATAAATAAAGTACTATCATTATCTGTACTAATATAATATGATATACATATGTATCATAATGCAACACTAACTATCATGCAATCCGAAGTAGAATATATCAAATGCAAATGACCTGTATCTAGGTATAAGCCCAATGTAACCGAATATATATATATATATATATATATATATATATATATATATATATATATATAAAGCTCTTTTTTAAAATAGCCGCGGAATAGATATGTCACGGCATAAAGCAGACGTGATAGTATGAAATATAATAGATATCTTATTTAAGATATACGTCATGCTATTTTAATGAATAGTGTTAAGAGGCTTACAATTTAAAAGATTTCAGTGTCATATCAGACACGTCAAAATAATGAGTCTATAGCTCGTGTTTGAATTCCCTTTTTATGTATGCGAATGTCCGTAAAAGATATGCAGGTACTGTCCCCTGGATCAGTCCTGGTCGGCTACAATAACTGAAATCGAACTGTGTACCTTATGATAGTAACCACATCAATATATATAGGGATGTCCAGCATCGACACCCGAAATCAGAAATCTCTCGTGTCCATCACCGACACGTAAATGCAGATATCGTCGACACCATCTCAATAGATGATCGTTACCCGATATCCCTGGCCCCGGTCGGTATCCTCTGGATATCCGTCGTGCTCGAATCTAGCCCCGGTCAGTATCCCCTGGATATCTGCCGTGCTCATCTCTATCTCCGGTATCGAGTATCCTCGCTAGACTCCCCGCCTCAATGCGGCTTTCCTGCCTCTCGGTCTCGACCAGGTTCACCATGTATCCGACTGTATAGCCCCCCACTCAATCTGGATAAGTATCAAGTCCGAAACCGTATAGCCCCCCCACTCGGTTCGGAATAAAACCATGAGAAAACATCAAGCTCATGGTGGATACCAACTCATCATATCCAAAAATATCAAGTAAAGAATGAGAATACTCGCATAAATTATTCTGATGATATATTATATATATACATATATAACGACGTCCCATACCATTGATATATATTATCAGGAGTAAAATATCCAGAAAATCCATAAGAATCAAATACAACATTTATAGTACTGATATTCGTAATTTACAACAAGTAATAAAGAAAGACTGCGTAATTAAATCATACAGGTACAAAGATATCAATTCTACTCTGTCATGGCACTACTAATGATGTGTAGTGTAACATACGCGTCTGTGCTCGTGCAGTATGGCAATCATTAGTATTTGTGCAAGTGTTCTAAAGGTGTAATAAGCTACTCATATCAACATGTATATACGCATTATATAATATAACGATTCTACAGTGACATGGCAGTACCAATGAGGTGTAGTGTAACATATGTATACGTGCTTGTGCAGCATAATACTCATTGGTAATTGTGCAGTGTTCTATCAGAGTGTTCGTATTATGGAAACGTATAATATCGATGGTATAACGCGAACATGTAAAGTAATCTAAGCGTAACTATTAATTGTAATTACTTGCTATGAGTTATAACATTATCTTTGGAAATGAAACGAAACGTTGATTTTGAAATAAGGAAGCTGTTTTAGGTTAAAATATTCATTTTAGAAATTGGCATCGCATCCTTATCTTTTATCATTAAAAAAGAAAACGAATCGTTAGCTTTTAAAAGAATATAGCTCATTCAAGTATTACATGCTAACATGGAATAAAATATAACGCTAGAGTCTAAAGGAAACTTGACCGTTATTCGGCATACTAATCTAGTCATTACAAGTACGGTACAATTCTTCGTACAAAACCCATATTATCTCAAATATGGTATGATCCCTCATACAACTATACTAACCCATGAATATACTATATGCATATGGAAAACTTACTAGATGCAACATCATTCTAATATCATAAACTTAATTAACTATATATCATAATATCATATATATATAAGGTTGCGGGGGTGCTATACGCCATCCACCCGACTTCCCCCGTAGATGTAAATCTACTCACCAACTTGATGAGCTTGCTGAAATCCACGCTGCTATGTCCGTCCATTCCGTCTCGGAAATCTTCGCAATCGTACCTATAATCGTATTTAAAATCACACCGATATAAATATCATATCGAAAACCAAAACAACAAACTAAGCATCCGTAGGTTAGAACCTACAGCCAGCTTACCCCAAAGACGAAACGTCAACGTTTCAGTTGCAGCACAGAAATACGAAAAATCCGAAATACGAATGAACGCCAACGAAAACCCCCAAAGATCAAATAGCTCTGAACTTAACGTACGAACGTCAACGTTTCAGTTGTAGCACAGAAATACGAAAAATCCGTATCGGAAAATCGGAAAACTTGATAAAACCTTAACTAACTACTTCCAGATTTCTCTGTATACATCTAGAGACAAAATAAACAATACTATAGATCATAAACTACCCAAAATAGAACACAGAAGAAAAACCAACACCAAAAGCCAAAGGGAGGCCGGCGTCGCCGGAATTGTGTTGAATGCCGCCGGCCAAAACGTGGAGTTGGGGTCTCGGGTTTTGAGTAAAGTTCTCTAGTGGTCTCATTATAGTTTTGGTCTTGCTAGTTTTTCTAGTGATTACACCTATTGGTTCCAGATTCATTTACAGTAGGCTAAATATCACAAAACAAACTGTTTTTGTAATACTGCACACAAAACTGATATTGAACAGAAATGATTAAGTGAAGAGAGAGGAAGATATACCTATGGAGATTGTGTACACAAAGGATTCCAGCTCATGAAGTGCTTGTGGAATCATCTAGGGTTTGGATCAATTTGATGATGTGCACAAGTGATGAAGGGACTAAAGTTTCCTATTTTGAAATGAAAAACACATAGGAATTTAGGTGTTGGAGCTTGAGTAGTAAATTTGTGTTCAGTTGAGAAAACTTAGAAGTTTCTATGTTTTGTGTGATTTAGAGAGAGCATGAGGTGGAGAGTTGAGAGGTGGAGGTGGCATGAGAGGAAGGAGGAGGAGGGGGGATATGAACAAGGGTGAGGTGTGTTGAGGGTGAGGGTTTAGACTTAGGTTAAGATATACCCAACCATACAATAATTAAAACCCTTTTATGTAAAAATCAAATTTCAAATGTACAAAGAATGAAATACTTATCTTAACACTTAAATACCATTATCTTATAATAACATCTTATGTCATGTTTAGGAACATTAAATTATCATATTTATGATATCACATCTTTTCTTCATATTTACCAAAATAATTATAAATTTTACGGATAAAATTCCGATACCAAAAGTCGTATGTGATATCACTTGCAAACTCTATTTAAATTCATATTTAAAATTTTCCAAAATGTTACATGAAGTATCATACTATCATATTCTATACTAATGTATGTATAATGCACAATTACTATAAGCGCATCATAATTGATCGCATAAATATGGAAGTATATATATATATATATATATATATATATATATATATATATATAGAGAGAGAGAGAGAGAGAGAGAGAATAATGGAGGAAAGAGGCCATAGGAAGGAATTTCCTCCTATGGCGTCGAAAAAACACCCCCTCCATCGTGTTTTCCGACGATCGGAATGCATCATCTTCATCGTTATCATCTAAGATGTGGGTACACCAAATTTCATATAATTCTACAACTTTTTCACCGTTGATTTAGCAATGTAAAAAGTTCTATTGTCGGTAAACCGTTAATTTTGAACCCACTAATTCAACGATGAAAAAGTTGTAAAATCATATGAATTTGGTGTACCCACATCTTAGATGATAACGATGAAGATGATGCATTCTGATCGTCGGAAAACACGATTGAGGATGTGTTTTTTCGACGCCATAGGAGGAAATTCCCTCTTATAGCATCTTTCCTCTCTCTCTCTCTCTATATATATATATCATGAAGAAGATTTCTTGTGTCGTCCTTGACACGCAGAAAATAGGGAGGCTATAGCTCCTTTGAAAACCTCTTAATATATATCGATATATGAAAACAGAATTTTAGGTACAGTTTCTAAGATCAGTCATGTTCGGCTACAAAATAGCTTAAATCTCAATCTGTGCAGGGTATCCATATCGATTCCTCACATAAATTATATCACATCAATGAAGCGCATCATAATCAGATCGCGCAAATGAAAACACATCATCAATAAAATCATCAGAAAACCGTGCTAATCATCAACACGTAAATCTCACGTGTTTCCTTAGGCACGGTCTCTTGGGTTAGTCATCTCTATCAATGGAATCCCCGGCCAAACCCATGTCCATGATCTCGTACCGGTCGGAATCTTCCGGATATCCGCCGTGTCCAATACTATCTTTGGTATCGATCCACCTTGCTAGGCTGCTCGTACCTCCCTACGGACTTTCTGCCCTTCGGTGTCGTACCGGGTCCACCATGTATCCGTAATCGGTTAATCTCTCTCTTGATTCGGATAATACTCATATCATCAAAACAAAAAAACTCATGGTGAACGCCAAATCATCATATTAAGAGAAAACTGCATTTTAAAACATCGACAAGTTTTATAAACCACACCGCGGCTTCTTAAATTCATGGAAAATATCAAGTTTCGAAAAATATATATATAATTCATCTCAAGTTCCGAAGAATATATATAATTCATCTCAAGTTTATGAGAACATAATGCAAATATCATCTTTTCCATATTTGCAACAGTCATATACGAATATCCATAACAATGGTATTCGTATATCAAAATCATGATAGGTATCATCACATCTATATATAATAACAATCTTATCTAGCATGGCAATCCTACGGTGTCATGTGTCACGATCCGAAAAAGGCACGTGACTGGCACCTGAATCATGTGAAGCCTATAGGACCCCACCTAATTCAAGTAAGCCAAAAGCCCAGAAATTTAAACCTTTTAGGAAAAATAGTGGATGTGCAATTTTGAAATAAGGTTTTACTGAAATCAAGTTCTTCTTTAAAACATAGATAATAGTATACGAAAACACAATGTTTGTAGCCATCTTAAAAACGTATTTCGTTATTGAAAAATTTGGCAGCACCTCCTTTGTAAATTTTAACCCGAAAACAGTACAAGTAATAATAATAAAAGGCATCCCCAAGCGGGAACTAGCTCTTCGCCAATTGGCGGAAACAACCACGTAGTGATAATAAATATACAACGCCAAAAGCGAGGATCGAAACTCAGAATTAAAGTAAAGAAAAACTGAACATCATCAAGAAAACCCGGAATAAAGAATAATACACCACCGCAACTCTAAGACCGAAAGAATACACAAACTGTGGTTTCTAAGTCTATTAAATACAAATAGTCTGGTTGATGGAGTTTTAAACTAGATACAACTGAAATAAATAAAAGTACAATGGTGATCACGATGCAAGTGAACCCACTTACCAAAGTAATCACCTGGAAGGAAGTGGTGTGCCAGCGAAGCCGCTATGGAACCTGTACGGCTAAATCTGTAAGAAACTGTGGCACAACGGGGGTGAATTGCCAACTCGTGAGTAGAAGACATCACCTAGTAGAAATCGCATGTATGACGATCTCCTAGGTCATACAGTAACATACTCAAATACACCACTGAAACATTTAGTAGTGGCAAGAGTAATAATCTAAGCATAAATGTAATACCAAGTACTCGTGTCAGTGCCTCAAGTAGCAACATGTCATATATATGATGTATGAATACATCAAGAATGAAATCAGAATATATCTGTTTGAGAAAGCTGTGTTCTTATCTCAGTAAGATTTTAGTATAAAAACTGAAGTATCATCAATGAAATCGACAGAAATCCGTGTCAAATATTGACACAAAATCCTCAAATCCTGGGCTCCGTCAGTCCGGATCGGCCCACATCATCCAATCTCACGATTACGGTCGGTATCCTCCGGATATCTGCCGCGCCAAATATCACCGGTAGGTAGTCCTCCCCTGTCAAGCTCATCGTCTACATCTCGAGTTTCTTGCCCCGAGATACCTTACCGGGTCCACCATGTACCCGAAACGGTTCATCCTACTCCTCGAATCGGGTCCCGAAAACCAACTCAATCAGGAAAACTCATGGTGAACGCCATATACATCATATCACGAGAAAACCACAACTTGCATTTTTAAAATGATAATAAATTTATAAAATTCTTGCGGTTTTCCTCCAAATTCAGAAATTTTATGGAAAATCCGAAATCTCAAAATCATGAGTCAATATACAATGAATATCGGCATAAAGCCCCACAATTTTTCATAACAGAATGAATATATAAATGCATGGATTATCTAAGTAAGGAATACAACATCTAAACTAGCATATGAGAGCAAGCATACTAATAATATATTGAAACTATCAACTAGCATGTTATACCAATGAAGTAACGTTTTCTAAATTGTACGTGATATAGCAATTACCAATGATGTGTGTGAGCCGGCAAGCAAGTGTACGTGTAACTTGCGTATCATCGGTAATAGTGCATGTGCCATAGCAGGCGAGATCATAACAACGAGTAAAACATAATTGAATCTACAATGCAATGAAAACAATATGAATATAACGGAAAAATGAATAGTAAACGCAACATTAAAAAGTATACATATCAATATACGAGTTATACGGTTTTAGTGTTTTGAAATAGCACGAATCGTGGTTTTTAGAAAAGTAGGGGCTGTGGTGTTTTTGAGAAAAGATGTCCTTTGAAAAATCCGTAGCATCTCTCGGGTTGTCTTTTGAAAATACTCACGATTCGTTAGTTTGAAAATAGCTATGACTCGAGTCTAGTCTAGTATCTACCTAAACAACTAAAAAACTAAACTAAGGAACTAGTCGGAAGGATAAGAAAATCTATATATATTCCGAATCGATATACCTAGTAGTCGGCGATCCAGCCTCATAGCGTCACGTAGTGTATAATACAAAGTACGACATACTCGAGTCAAGAGTGTGGATCAATCATCTTATATGTCTCGTACGGTAATATCCATCGTACGGCATCCTCAAAATCGAGGGTACGGGTGAATTATCATATATACATCATCGTTCGTACGGTATCATCATCGTATAATATCATGATCAGGGGTACGGATCTAAGGTCTCGTACATTCTAATATCATCAACTCACATATTATCGTATGTATGAATACATATCGCCCAACGATCCATTATAATATCATATCATATACCACATCACGACTCAATCACATATCAAAATCTCACGGCATCATGTCCGATCATATCGACTTATCTCCACATCTCATATACTATCCTCATCGTCCGTGTATACACACACACACACAAAATCAAGTGTGAGCGCGCGCGCGTGTGACTACATATAACCTGCGATTCGCCACCAAGATAATCATCCTATAGATAGGTCTTCCTAAATCAACCTAATCTAACCTAAGGTCTTTTAAATACCCTATTTGCTAAGTATCCAAATATCGCATCCAAACTTATTAATATAGTAATACCCTATTCTACTGTTGCGGGGATGCTATACACCATCTACTTGACTTCCCCTGTAGATATACATCTACCCACCTCGATCTTCGCTTGCCGAAGTCGATGACGCCACTCTCTCCTCGTCATCCCGAAGTCCATGTGAAGGTACCTATATTTCAAATACGTCGCATCGTAAACAAGAATCAACACGAGAAAACCGAAACGGCATACTAAGTGCACATAGGTTAGAACCTACGGCCTACGCATGCAAGACTAGCCAAACAAATTCTCGATATTGATATACAAATGTCAAACCACCGAGTCAAAACCCAAATACCAAAATCCAAGTCTTAAAAAGTCGCAAAACCAAAACAGCAGCTCAAGAAAACGCTCCCAGATTGGCCTCAGGTGAAAATTAGGAAAAGTTGCATATAGGGTAGGTCTAGTTATAGGATAATTGAGCTTCCAACCCAAGGTCACACCCTAACACTAAAATATGGCCGCAATTTGCGGCCATATCGGATAAATCTGCGGCCTAAGAAGGGGTATGGGGGCTCGGGTTCCTAGGGTAGATTCTAGGTTGCCTGCACATCTCACTGTAATTGCTAAATAAATTTCCAAGTCTCCGGGTCACAGCAGATTTCTAAAAGTCATCACAATTCTTCACAAAAACCCAATATCGGCAAATCTAAAATTCAAGTCATGGGGTTAAGTCTCTGGTTTTGGTCAGGAATTCTATCACTACAGGGTTTTGTGTTCTCTACTAAACCTCAATTACATTTCACAATTCATACAATCTCCTAACTCTCATCTAGAAATTTCCAAGATAACTAAACCTCAATAGTTTAACTCCAAACTACAATAGGGTGTTAGGAAGACTAGTAGCTTAGCTAGAAGTGTAAGAATATGCCTCATTTGGCAACTCAAGAATTTTCTTGAGTTGCCCAAAGTCTTCAAAACCTTAACTTGCTTGGTCCAAGATGTATTTAAGGGGCTTGGGATCCTTTTTTGTGAAGGAAATGTGGTGTTTTGAGGGTGGCCATGGGAAGGTAGAGAAGGTGAGGGAGATGAAGAATGAGGAGAAGGAGATAAAGAATGATCAATAATGAACCATGGTTGAAATTGAACCCCTCTCTCTCTCTCACATGCAATGATACAAGTCCCGTCAATCTCTCAACAAAATATCTTCTCATTTTAAAATCCCCTTTTTTTAATTTTCTTTTAACACAAATATGGAGACAAAACCCTTTAAATCAACCAAGCCATGGTTATAAAAAATTTAACAAGTGTTTTGCAACATGCTATCTTGCATGTCATATGCATAAACAAGATAAATGCGTGACTAGTAAATATTATTCATGTTTAGCGATAAACTTGTATATAATTAATTGTATAAACATTTATAAAATGTCTAAATCATATAAATTCTTTCAAAATCAATATTTGATATAAATTTCCAATTTTTTCTAATATTCTTTAACATTAATTATTTTAATTATTTAAATTCCGAAAATAATATTTTTATTTTTTTGAAATGTTACTTCATGGCAGTACCAACGATGTGTAGTGTAATATACGCGTCTGTGATTTGTGCAACACAGCAATCATTGGTAGTTGTGCGGTGTTCTATCAGTGTATTCATATAAGTATGGTATCGTAAACTAACCGTACGAAACATAAATACAGATAATATAACATAGCGTAACAAGTAATCTACGCGCGAACATATAACGAATCGAATAATCGTAATCTAAACGAGCGTTAAAATAGATAATTACTTACGAGCTATACAGAACGAAACGTTGTTTTGGAAATAAAGAGGCTACATGGTTTTTGAAATAAATATTCATTTGAAATTTGTAGCGCATTCTTGACATTACCATTTTAAAAGTAGGAAATGGATCGTTGGTTTTTAAAAGAGTATAACTCTAACAATCATAATAATATCCTAATCGGGATTTAGCAAGCCTCTGCGAGTCAAATACATATCGGCCGTATCCGGCAATCTATTCTCATCACATTGAGTACGGAATCTCCATTGTACGATATCAACACTCATCCAACTAATATTAGTATGGATATCTAGTCACGTACAACGCATACAATAATCATATATATACCTATATATATAGTATACCAACATGAATTTTACGCTAATTATAAAATCTACGACCCATAGACTAATCTATCTCTAAATATCCGGGTTATGTATACACGCTTTTTATACTGAGTGTTCCCTAGAATTAGTTCGGGGGTGCTATACGCCATCCACCCGACTTCCGTCGTGGATATAAATCTACTCATCGACGTCTCGAACTAGTCGAAACCTACAACCATCTCGCCCGTCCTTACCGTCTCGGAAGTATATGTGATCGTATCTACAATCGAAACCATAACGCAACCGCATAAATATCCAAATCGAAAACGACACAACGACCGAAGCGCACATAAGTTAGAACCTATGGCCAACACGTGGTAAATACGACAAAATACTCCCGATGTCGACGTATGAACGTCGAACGATCATGTCAAGATATAAAAATCCAAAGACCTGAGTTTAAAACTGTAACACATCGTCGAAAAACTACCAAAGTGCTCTCAGATTTGGTTACAGGGAATCTGGGACAAAAAGGGGTATCAAAAGGGCTAAATTATCAAGTGATTGAGCTACAGAATCAAGACCAAACCTTAACTACCACACTGGGCCGCAAATCTCGGCTAAAACTTGGCCAAAGGAAGAATTTGGGGATCGGGTTTTTACCATGGTCTCCTGGTTGTCTAACTAGGTCAATATGATACATCATTTATTTTTTCATAGCCCCCGAATTGCTCCAGAATTCATTTGAACACCAACAAATCTATAAATTCATAGTTTTAAAACTCAAAACACTTTCAAATCATAATCCCCATACATCTAAATACCATTAACTTCTCCCAAATCAAGTGTAAATATCAAGTAAAGCTCTACTAGAACCATCACCACACACAACCTCATCAAAACTCAAATTTTAACATGAAAACTACACCTTTACATGGCCCAACACTTGAAGACTTGGTAAAAAGAGGAAACTTTTCCAATTTGAGTGAGAAGTGGTGGAGATCTAAGCTTTGGAGACGTCCTCTTGAAGAGGTAGTGGCCAAACTTGAAGTCTTGAGTGATCAAGTGAAGAAATTATCAAGATCCATGATTTATTTGTGAAGAGAGGCTAGGGTTTGGAAGAGGGTTAGTTAGGACATTTGGGAGAGAAGAAGAAAATATTTTGGTGGAGAGAGAAATGTATATGAATTATGAGGGGAGAAGAGAGTGTGATAATATATTAAGTTTTATGTTTGGATGGGTGTGAGGGTATCTTCTAGCTTAACATATACCCCTCTCAACCAAATAAACCATATAATTATCAACTAAATCCCATGTCATCTCTCATAACAAAATACTTATCATATTCAATACATGATATTATTTTTTTTAACTCATAATATTCATATTTAAATTATAAATTAATATTTATAATTTTTCAAAATGTTGCGCGCGTGCTGTTAATGCTCACCAAGATCCTCATTTTTATTTCTTTAGTAGGATAGGATAGGAAATGGAAGATTTAGAAAGTGAAGCTTACATTCGCTGATACACCCACTATTATATATATGAAAATCAATTTGAATATTAAGCAAGGAAAACACAATACAAAATTTTCTTAAATGTCTCGTATAACCATCAACCTACATATCACAATGATAACTAAATTACCCCGAACCATATTCCCTTTCTTGTTTTAATTCAAATAGTAGATCATATTCTACCATGGAATTAAAACCCAAGCCTCCTGCTCAAACAAAAAATACTAAAATTTTGTATGTGAGATTTACTGCACTTAAAATTTAATTTGTGCCTAAAAAGCAAATGAAAAACACTAATTAATTATCGGACGGGGTGGGGTGGGGGTAACTATAAATTTATCAGTTATTTTGCCTCCAAAAACCGAGAAAATATGATATAGATACGGCACCCAAAAAGAAATCACGCAACGAAATAAAAATACCTACAATACGAGACATCTCACAATTACAGGAAAACATACTTCATTGAAACGTAAAAGAGCAAAACACATTAAAATGCGAAGCATTATGCCAAACGAAACATTATTTCTCCCCATTCAAAGTTTGACACAGATAGAGAGCTACCAGCATACACCACATTCACAAACGCTCATAAAACCTAACTATCTCTCACCAAACCAAATCCAGCTGCTCACATGATAAAAAAAAACACCCTTCAACAAACAACTTCATCAAGCGACGGTGACCTGGACGGTCTTGGGTTTCTTGGGCTCCGGCGGCGGCTTCTTCATCACCGTGACGGTGAGAACCCCGTCCTTGCACACGGCCGACACCTTGTCGAGGTCGGCGTTGTCCGGCAGGGCAAACTTCCTCATGGACTTTCCCATCCTCCTCTCCATCTTCAGGTACTTCCCCTCATCCTTCTCCTCTCTCTTCCTCTCCCCGCTGATGACGAGGACGTTGTCGTCTTCGATCTGCACCTTGATCTCTCCTGACCCCACCCCGGGCATGTCGATGACGAACGAGTAGGCGTTGGGCAGCTCCTTGACGTCAGCTGGGGTGGTGGCCATGGCTCGGGCGTCGCGGACGTAGGCGTGAGTTGGGGCGTTGAAGGACTTCTCCATCTCGCCCGGCATCTGATCCATCAGTGAGAACAGGCCGGGGCTATCCAGTCCCAGGATCCTGAGGTCCATTATTTATTTGCTGATGCTGTTGATGATGATGCTATTTTTGGAATCTTTTTTCCTCTGCTTTCGATTTGGGTGATGGTGAACAAGGAGGAATTGAATTTATAGCTAGGGTGGAGTGGGGAGAGGGCGTCCTGGGGTTCTTGAATGTTCGATCAAAAGGAGTGCGGAATTAATGCGGCTCGTTAATTTTCTGGAAGCTTCAACAAACAGCGAAGGTTCTGATCGCTTCTCGAAGGCGCGACAAGGAAACGTGGTTTAGGCCATCCAGTGGGCTTTTATCTCCTTAAGGCGTCTTCGGCCCAAGAAAATTGTTTAAGGTCTCTTTTATTATTTTTATTTGTTATTAATTTATTATTTTTAAAGATTTCATATCAATTAAAAAGTTAGCCATGGTTATTTAAATATTTGTTTTCTTAAAGTTACTCTCATGGTTCACGGTAGCAATCCATCATTTTAAAAGTTCAAGGTACCATTCGTGGAAAATGCTCAATGTTCATAGTAGCAGGTTTAAATTAGCTTTTCATATAACTCATAATTTTTTCGATCCTAATATTACCACCATCCGCTTTAACTTTAAATCTACAAAAACTATAGGTATCTTTGAAAATTTTCATGTAATCTAGGATAAATTTTTTTTGCCGCATGTCTTAGACACAATGTGTATATGTTGTTTACAAAAACCAGCAACACACTAGTGTAAATGGATTGGAATTTTTTTTATAAAGAAGTGGAATGTTCCCAGCATCACAAGACAAGGAATAAGACAGGGAGCTAAGGGTGAGGCAAGGGTTAGGGTAGCAACACCTGTCCTTTAACTAAACACTTCCAATAAACTGCCTACAAAAATTCATGAAGGCAAAATACCTATGCTTGCTTGTTTTGAGGTATTTTAGTAAAAAAGAAATCCCTTAAAAAACAATGATTTATGGTACCGTAATCAAAAGATTTAGACAGATATAAAATATCATCCATTTTAAGGCTAGTGTCACACCACTAGAATTTAATTGGCTATTAGTTGTTCTTAGGATATATAGTCACGCCATCAAGAAATAGATTCAATACAAAATCAGCATCTCCAAGAATACAAACATACAATCAAGAATCAAGGAAGTATAGAAGAAACTGAACTTTCAATAAAATCTATCATATATAGAAACATTTTAATCAAACTCCACTTATATTTCACATTGGAGCCCATTGTACTATATCATGGTTCAAGTGTGACTGCTATTTTGTATACCGAATATGATCGATGTAGCAAAATAAATAAATAAATAAATAAAATAAAATAAATTCTTAATGCCATAATTTATGCAAATCAACCCAAATGCCATTATTAATTAAACAAGAGATTTAGAATTCAAACCCGGCCTCATAAGGATCCATTACACTGTCTAGCTAAAAGAGTACCAAACACGGTTTATTTATCGATACAAGCAACATAAAGTGAAAACAATACATAGCAACATCTCGATATCACACGCACACTGCTTAAAAAGACTCATACTCATGCAGCATACTGCCGCACAACACCGAAACATTACATATTGATCTCTTGATTAGCTTTCATCCAACCTTGACCTTAATCTTCTTGGGCTCCGGTAGGGCCCTCTTCTTCACCATGACAGTCAGCACCTCGTCCTTCCATGCCGCCGTGATCCCCTCCAAGTTCGTCTTCTCCGGCAGGGCAAACTGTTGCAAAGATAGCAGAGACGTACATATAATCATATAATGAAATAGTACAGATTATCACAACAGCTATTAGATCCAATTCAAGAAAGCATAACACACCGCTTAGGAACAAACAAATAGAAACAAACATAATCTGTTAACTTGATGGAGGGTATGATCCCCTTCAGATGTTGTCTTCCGTCGATCCATAGCGAGCGTCGTTGAACTGTTGAGATTTGAGTTGAAGGTTATCTCCTAAAGTATATGGATCTCAATGGGTTGAGTTTGAGGTGAAAGCCGAGCTACCTGCAAGTAAGTCCCGGGGTGGGTGACCACCGTAGGACCCTCCGACGATCAAGTTAGAGCCGAGCAATATTGGCAGAGTAGTAGCTTATCGGAATCAAAATTGCGTTACCTGAGTCGTCTGAGAGAGGGGTTTTTATAGTGGTCGCATGGAGCGAGCAGGTGCGAGATCTTCGCCGTCAGTTACGTCTCTGACGTTATGCCTGCGCGAATGATGGGATCCCTCCATTAATGACGGGATACGCTCATTAATGGGGGAATGTGCCAGCGTGGGACGCGGGACGTGGGGCGGCGGTTATCTCGTTTTGGCGAGATATGCGGAGCCGTTGCGGAAGCGCTAGGGATCTGCGTTCTCGTTTGATTGGGAGAGCTAGGGAGGCTTAGCTCGGCGAATGGCTCGGAGACGAGCTAGGAGGCCGAGGAAGCTCAGCTCTGCAATAGCACGGAGGCAAGCAAAAGAGGAGGGGTGCAAGTCCGGCTGCCAGATTGCTCGTAGGCAAGAAGTGAAGTGTCCACACTGATTTTACCTCGGTAGCCCCCAGGAGTCTAGTGGTCTGTCGCGGGTGACACGTCATTTGCCACGTGTCGTGATATGAGGGATTCCCGCTTATGAGCATTATCATTAGCCTTCTACTCTCGTTCCGACCTATTTATGGGTCGGGTTGAGAATGGCCTGCTTGGTTTTTCTCGGCCCAGTCTGCTGCCGAGAATTATTAGTGCGGATTTTCCGGGGCGACGTGGTGTGGGGCAATTGTGTCGTTTCGATCTTTGAACCCACGTGGCACCTCCTCCAGAGCTTGGATCTTTGCGTGTATCTCCGATGATATCAGCGGATCAGTGAAATGATTGCGCATTAAGGAGGGTGCGCCATTTCGCTCGTTCGTCTGTTAGGCTGCAGGCCACGTGTCCGACGTGGGTTGGCGGACGCGACAGGCTGTCGCTGCCACCTGCAACCGAAGGGACGTCCCCAATGGCCGATCGCCACATGGAGCTCTGACGGATGGCAGGCGCGACGTTTCGTTTTGGTGGGAATCGATCTGGGCCATTGGATGCTTTTTTTGGAATGTATAAATAAGAGGGGACCCCCCCGGGCCAACACTTCCATCATAATTTACATTCGTTGTCAAAGATTGCTCGACACTCCTTCCTTTTAGATCATATTACTCGTGCTTTTTCCTCGACGAGCCTATTCCTTTAAATCAGGTTAGATACCTTCATCCGAGAAGTCTGTAGAAATAGTTAGGGTTGAGTCGGAAAATGAGGCTCCAGTTGTTGGAACCGAGTCCAGAGGGTCTTCCGCCTCTTTGGCTGTAGATAGCCGAGAGGGTTCTCCTGCTGCTTCATCTGTGTCGGGCTCGCCCCATAGAGTCAGGGATACCCGCGTCGCTCGCCGTCAGGCGGCGACAAGGGCCCCTAAGCTGCGCATCGGGAACGCTCGCGACGCGCCCTCCGTCCTGACGGATGTGGACGAGCTTACCGAGATTCGGGCTCGATTCCATATCCCCTCTAACTAGAGAGGGCGAACGGGCCGACCAAGTGCAGGGCAAGGAGATCGGCCTATACTTGGAAGCATTCCGGGCAGGAATGCGTCTGCCTTTCTCAACCAAGATATATGGGGGTGCTTCGTTGCTTCCATCTTTCCCCGGACCAGCTAGCACCGAACTCGTAAAGAATCCTCCTCGGGTTTCTGGTCCGGTTGAAACTTGAAAACATTCCTTTCAGCTTGACCCTTCTTGTTTCTTTCCTCTGTTATAAGAATTACCCTGTCACCGATAAGGACGAGCCGAGCTGAGTATACTTTTCCTTCAAAAAACGTAAGGGAGGGGTGGCCGGGTCGGGAGTGGTAGTCGTTCCTTCTTCCATTCATGAATGGAAGGAGAAGTTCGTATTCGTCGGGCCACCCGAAGGCGAGGAGTGGCCTGTGCCTACACAGTGGCACAGGGCCGACTGCCCGAGGGCGAAACCATCATCCTCACCCAAGGCAAGAGTGGTGTCTTTGTGGGAGCCGATCCAACAGGCCGATATCCTGCTTTCCAAGTAGGCTTTGAGCTGGGCTGGGGTCAGCCCCGTGCGCTTTCTGGGTAAGTTAGGGCCGTAGACGATCTATTTAGACTTTTAATAAATTTTGCTTGCCCTTTTCAGCATTACTAACTCTTTTTGTGTATTCTCCTTTTTGCAGAACAAATGGATCGAACCAAGTTCTTAGCCGCCATGGCCATGAAGTCTCAGAAGAAGACTGGGGGCGGAAGCTCGTCCAGGCCCGGCCCGAGCTCGGCCCCGAAGCCAACTCCACCGGCAAAGCCATCTGCTGCGCCCCGAGCCCCAGAAGACAGCCGTGGGGGGAGCTAGAAGCATGCACGGGACCCGGCGCCTCGGACGAGGGAGGAGGAGGAACCCACCGACGTTCCCCTCAAAAGGCAAAAAAGAACGGTCTCTCGGGCTCCCTCCACCAGAATTCCAGTGCAGGAGGGGGACTTCTGCTTCGGGGTGCCCTCGAGGCTCTCCGTCAACGACAGCCTGCTCTCCGACATGGAGCAAGCAGCTATGGGCAAGATTCCTTGCGGGACCCTAAAGGCCCAGGTGGCAGCCATTGCTTAGGAGGCGGTTCAGGTCGATATCCGTTTTCCTTTAAGAATTTTCTTAAGTATTTTTTTTCGGTTTGAACATTTCTAACTCCTTTTGCTGCTTTCCTCATGTCCTCCACCACTGCGCCCTCATTGTCAATATGGAATCCGAGGAGATAGCCCCGACCATGAAGAAGGTGGGCGAATCGTCCTCGTGGGAGAAGCATTTGCACCTTCATCCGCAGCAGGCGGAGGAGAAGATAGCCGCCCTCGAAGCTCGAGTGGTCGCCGAAGAGCTGACGAATTCTAAGTACAAGGAGTCTCACCGACTTCTAAGTGAATCCAACCGGACCATCTAGGCTAAGTTGGAGGAGGTTTCCTCGGTATACCATCGACAATGCTACCTTAATCTCTGGCCCCCTTTGTTGTAATTTTTGTAAGGCTGAGGAGCTCATAATACCTTCTTAATGAATAAAGTTCTTCTTTTTTGATGTGTATTGTCTCTTTTTATCCCCTCAGTATATTTTACACAATTTTTAAAAATAAACCAAGGGGTCTCGAAACCGAGAAAAGAAACAAAAGTTGTGCAAAAGGTCTCCTTTATGAGAGGACCTAGCTCAGGAGATTTAATTCAATGTCAATAAGAATTACATTGTTTCAAAAGAAGAAGACATGCTTATTTGTACAATTTGAGTTTTTCAGCGTTGTAGGGCCGAAGATACTTATGCTCCCCGGCGTCTTGTAAGCGATATGCTCCACCGGGCATTGCTTCTGCTACGAGGAACGGTCTGTCCCATTTCGGGGAGAATTTATGCAGCCTTGCTTGGTCCACAAACTCGTTCCTTCGTAAGACCAGATCTCCTGTCTTGAAGGCCCGATGTTTAACTCGGGCGTTGTAGTAGCGAGCGATTTGCTGTTGATAGGCGGCTGCTCTGATCTGCGCTCGATCCCGCTTTTCCAATAGTATGTCCAAGTTGGTCCGGAGTGCCGAGGTGTTCGCTTTATCGTCGAAGTGTTCGACTCTATAACTGGGCAGTCTGATCTCAGCCGGAACCATCGCCTCGGTACCGTAGCAGTGGCTGAACAGGGTTTCTCCCATGGGTGTTTTCTTCGAGGTCCGCAATGCCCATAGCACCCACGGCAATTCCTCGACCCGGCTGCCATGTCTTCCTTCCAAACGAGCCCTGAGTCCGCGTATAACTCCTCGGTTTGCTACCTCGGCTTGTCCGTTGCATTGCGGATGCACGACTGCGGCAAACTTCATTAGTATATGGCAGTTGCTGCAAAATTCTTTGATTTTGTTGTTTTCGAAGTTGGTCCCGTGGTCGGTAACGATGGACCTCGGGATTCCAAATCGAGAGATGATATTGTTCTGTAGGAACTTTATAGTAGAGGCGGCGTCTGGTTTTCTGATGGGCACGGCCTCTATCCACTTCGTGAAGTAGTCTACCGCGACAAGGATGTATTTGTGTCCGCCCGTACCGGTGGGGAGTTGGCCCACCATATCTATCCCCTATTGTGCAAACGGCCAAGGGGAACTGAGGGGCGTTAGCTCAGTAGCGGGGAGATGAGGTATGTTTCCGTGGAGTTGGCAGTTCTTGCATTTTCCGACGAGCTTCTCGGCATCCTGGTGTATCCTCGGCCAATAATACCCTTGGAGCAGCGTCTTCTGGACCAGGGTGCGGGCCCCTTGATGTGCTCCCCCAACCCTGAAAGTGTTTACGAGCACCACCACTGGGTTTTACTAGCATCAAGTATGCCATTTTTAAAATTTCGGGATACTAATCAACATTAAATAAGAATCTAAGCTGGATGATTAGGGTTTATGGTTTGATATCAACTAAACTAAAGCAAGTGAAAGAAATTACAACCTAGTAGATCGAGTCCTTCACTTCACAATCTCCATGTAGTAGTCCACACGACTCCACTAGGCTCCACTTGAAGTTGGATCGAGCTTCCTTTGTGATCTTCGTGCCGAAGATGATCTACCCGAAGCTCCGCTAATCCAAACTACATTTTCACTAAACTCTTTAGTGAAGGAAACACACTACACCAAAGTGCTAATCTAGTGTAGGATGGTGAAGTAAGAGTGTTGTTTGCTCATTAGGGTTCTCACAAGCTCAAGAGTTCACAACTCATGTGAGAGATTGAGCTTGGAGGTGGAGGTGAAGAAGATGGTAAGAGCTAGAGAGCAAATGAGCTCAAGCGAAGAAAATGAACAAGTGTAGAAAAATAAGTGAAGAATGGTTATCATATACCTCACTTATTGAAGTATGGATTATTTACTAATAAATAATTCCAACCATGCTTCAATAGTGAGTCAAGACTAATAAAGAAATGATAAATGCTATGCTTCACCCCATGCTCAATAATCTCTCATTTTCCACCTCATTTCTATTTTCACAAAATAGAAAATTCTACAATGCTTCATATATATATATATATATATATATATATAAACATAAACATATATATTAAGTAAATAATTAGTGAGCAATAATATTAGTTAATATATAATTATATCAAATATAAATATATATCATATTATCAAATCAACACTTGATTCAATAATCCGGTTATATCACATATACCGAATAATATTATTTATCTGTATATCATATTATCAAATCAACACTTGATTCGATAATCCTGTTATATCACATATAACCTAACCGATAACATTTATCGCCAGATTAGAATACGGTATCACATACACGTATTTAATCAGCCCCCCGCACATATCAACATATAGGCCCTACTTCGTTTCGTTTGAACTAGAAAAGCTCTGTGTAAGACTCTAAAAACTCGTCAATACGCCAGCAGTAGGTGATGATCACATCGGTCACCCACAAGCCGTCAGCGGTACTGGCTGGACGTAACGGCTACCCAGGTATTGAGCAATTAGAAGATCAACAAGCAAGCTTGTCCAGAATCTCATGAAGCCTATAAATAATACTTACCGTACAGTCTGGTCTCTTCGTCTGATATGTCACATATCGAGTCTGGGGGTGGAATTGTCAGACTCCAATAACTTGATAAGTCATGTCGATGTCTGCCCCATAACGGTACGAGAAACTACTGATAACCCTTACCAGTAAATCTCATCAACAGCCCTGGCTAGGGACTTCTTGTTACAGCCAATCGAGCATAGCGCAACATCAACTCTCTATACCGGGAGAGACGAAACCCCTCCTATCGCTCATTGCCTCCATGTGACTCGGGACTGTACCCAAAATCCACCTGTTTGCACGACTCCTTTGAGCCATGGTAGGGAGGAAATCAAAGCACAGTGGGAACCACACAAGACTCTATGACGATCTCGGGTTTACAGACTAACCTATACCAGTATCACCAGAGAACTGCTATCTGACGATACGTATAGTACCATCTAGGAGTTCTCGTCGAGTCATGTTCGGTGTATCCATTCTTTAATGAGCACCTATGTACAATCTTTGATGTCAAACACCAATGGCTATGGGATCAACCATCGCCTCCATATAGGGTCAAGAAACATACACACTAGTCTACTATGGAATATCGATGCTCTGTCTCGATATACCCTCGACTAGGAATAATTAAAGGATGTGCTTGTGGACTACCCAGGTCCCAGTAGTATGGTCCGCATCATAGTCCTGGTAGTCAAGCTAACACCCTAAGGGCTTTATCAACATGTATAAGAGAGATAGTATAATAATACTAAGTGTACATGTTAAGATAAAGAGTAACCAGATAGCATACCATCATGTCGAGCAAGAAAGTCCTCTATATATACAGTAAAACCTCTATACAGTAATATCCTTGGGACCGGGGAAAAATATTACTATAGGGGGGTTATTCTTAAGTAGAGTTTTATATATAAAAGAAATCATGGCGGCAATAAGGCAAGAAGCGCAAGGTGATAATCCGGAAGACGATAGTGTGGAAATAGAAAAGGTGTCATGTCGAGAAGCTTCAAACATGTTGGATAAGTTAGAAATGTTTTGGATTCAACAAGAAGGTGATTGTGGTGACGAGTTACTACGAACTCGCAAGTTAAAGGATATGGTAGTAACTCAAAAAATTAAGTCATTGTCCCAAACAACTTTGAATAAGTACTTTATGTCATCTTAAGTTCAATTGTGTAGTTAAGTAATTTATGTCATCTTAAGTTCAATTGTAATAGCCAAGTAATTTTATGTATTTTTTATATATATAAAAAATTATTTAAAATTTAATGCCAATTTATTACTATATAGAGGTAAATTAGTACAGGCGGGACTTGGAAAAAGTATGGAATATCACACTGTGGAGGTTATTCTTATTTATAACTGGTCCCGAGTCGGGACCGGGACTTTTTATCACTATAGGGAGGTTATTCCTATATAGAGTATTCCTATACGGAGGTTTTACTGTATGTCCAAGCACCCACTATAATATACATCAATGTACGATAATGGCCTCTAAGGCATACATATTCCTAACAGACCCCTTCATGTATCTCTCGTAGAATGTAGTCGGCTTCGTGGGGGTCGACGCATCGGAGCATGGGCTGAGTGTACGACTTCTTATAGAGGTTTCCATTGCTCCAGATGAAATGACGAGCTTTTGCCTGAAGGCAGCGAGCCTCCCCTCGGTCCTCTGGAAGTATACCATCTTTTAGGAACTCCACGAGGGGCTTCCTCCAATCTTGGCCTTCCTCCTGAGTAGTATATATTTGGAGCGTTACCTCCCCGTCTTCCACGCTGGGCCGTAGCAAGACTTCGAAGAGGATGTTTCTTTTATGGTCAGCAGTATAGGAAGAAGCGAGCTTGCTTAAGGCGTCGGCTTGAGTGTTCAGGGTCCGGGGAATCTGTTCTACCTGGACGTCGTCGAAATTCTTGCAAAGTATTTTTACCTCGGCAAGATATTTGATCATGAGCGGTTCCCGGGCCTCGAATCGCTTGGTTACTTGACCGACGACCAATGCGGAGTCGCTGCGAATTCGGATCGTCTTCAGCCTACCCCGGAGGTGATTCGCAATCCGGCTAACAAATCCTCGTATTCCACGGCATTGTTCGAAGCTCTGAACCCTAGCTTCAAAGAGTATTCCATCTCCGCTTTGTCCAGGCTTCGGATGATCAGGCTAGCCCCGCTCCCTTCCTTGGTAGAGGATCCGTCCACGTAGAGCACCCAGTCGGGGACGGAGTCGGGTACTTCCTCGACCGAGGGACATGGTTCGGGGCCCCATACTGCCATTTCTTCTTTAGTGGGAATAGTGCATTCGACCACGAAGTCTGCTAGGACCTGCGCTTTTATGGCTTGCCTGGGACGGTACTTGATGTCAAATTAGGATAATTCCCACCTCTATTTCTCCAGTCGTCCTGATGATTCAGGGGAAGTGAGAATAGTCCCTATAGGTCGGTCGGTGAGGACGAGGATGGTGTGCGCCTAAAAATAGTACCGTAGTTTTCTTGAGGTGACAACATGTGCCAAGACCATCTTTTCTATAGCCGGGTATCTTGTTTCGGCGTCCTTGAAAACGTGGATTACATAGTAAACCGGCTTCTATACACCATCGAATTCCCTGACGAGCACTGAGCATGCAGCTTAATCGGAGACCGCGAGGTATAATAATAGATTGTTGCCTTCGACTGGTCGAGTGAGCAGTGGGGGAGTTGATAGGTGCGCCTTGAGCTGTTCAAAAGCGTTCAGACACTCCTCCGACCATTCGAACTTAGGAATTTTTCTCAAGGTTTTGAAGAATGGGAGGCACTTCTTCCTGGATCTTGACATAAAGCGACTCAGAGCGGCCACTCTCCTTGTGAGCCGTATGATCTCAACATTGCTCTTCGGTGTGGCCATGTTGAGAATGGTGCTGATCTTTTCTGGGTTCGCTTCGATTCCTCGATGGGTGACCATGAACCCGAGGAATTTCCCGGGGTGACTCCGAACGCACACTTAGCTGGATTCAGCTTCATTCTGTATTTGCGCGGGACGTCGAATGTCTCCCCGAGATCTTTGGTATGCCCGTCCGATGATGTTGATTTTACGAGCATGTCGTCGACGTAGACTTCCATGTTCCTCCCGATCTGCGGTTTGAACAGTTTGTTGACGATGCGTTGATACGTGGCCCCAGCATTTTTGAGACCGAAGGGCACTTTGTAGCAGTATACCCTCCGATCTGTGGTGAACGCGGTAAGCTCTTCATTGCCGTGTTCATCCGGATCTGATTGTAGCCGGAGAAAGCATCCATGGTGCTAAGTAATTTGTGACCGGCGGAGCTGTCCACTAGCTGGTCTATCCGAGGGAGGGGATAATTGTCTTTAGGGCAGGCTTTGTTCAGGTCCGTGAAATTGACGTACATGTGCCATTTCCCATTCGCCTTTTTGATCATGACCACATTCGCCAGCCAATCCGAGTAGTCAAGATTTCTAATGAAGTTGGCCGCGAGCAATCGATCGACCTCGTCCTCAATCGCCTTTTGCTTGATTGGCGCAAAACTTCGCTTCTTTTGTCGGACGGGTATGGCCTTTGGGTCGACTCTGAGCATGTGTGAGATAACTTTGGGATCGATCCCGGGCATGTCCGCCGATGTCCAGGCGAATACGTCTGAATTTCCTCTGGGGAAGCGGATCAAGTCTTTGCGACGGTCTCCTGTCAAAAGAGAACCGATCTGAACGGTCCATCCATTGACCCTCTCGACGAGGGGGGCTTTTGTCAATGCTTCCACCGGGGCTCCTTAGATTTCTTTCTGGTCGTCGCGTATATCCAAAGACCCCTGGAAATCAGGCGCGTCTTCCTAATTGTCGTCCTGCTCTCCGGCGGGGGACATCGAGGCAAGGCAAATCTTAGCGATCTGCTGGTTCCTGTAGGCCCGCCATATCCCCCTTGATCCAACGGGAATTTGATTGCAAGGTGATAGGTAGAGATTTGAGCCCGGAGGGCATTCAATGTAGGGTGTCTCATGCCCCATCCCCACCCCCGATACAGATGGTACTGTCCGCTCTGGCCGAAACCGCACGGTTTTGTCCTTCGGGACGAACCGGACCTGACCAGAGGCCACTTCCCAGGAGGTCACCCATCCTAAGACTTTCCTGGCCCGAGCACGCGAAACTACGGAGTTCTCAATCTCCTATAGTGCCGGTTCACTTATAATGCACCTCTGTATTGAAGAGTGGTATCATTTCATTTATAGTTCCGGATCTGCCCTCTTTCGGAATGTGTTTCAGGGACCCGATCTCATTGTTCTGAAGTGGCTCCCTCACTCAGATCACCAAGATGTCCGCAACAGACCGCACTGAGTGTGGACAGAGCTGATCACCGTGATGTATTAAGACCGCACTGCTATAGGGTATTACAACATTGGTGGAAAAAGTAAAACGATTAGAGTTAATAAATCGTGCACATATAATGAGTTGAAGCGAAAGATTTATGCAACCACACGGATAAATCAGAGAGAGTATAAGATCAATTTGGTATGCAAGATTCCAACCACAAGTCAGGACTACACAAGTGTTGAAGTAGCCGATGACGAGGATACAAATATGATACTTAGCTTATATCCTGAAAATCCATCGATACAAGTGTTGGTGGTGAAAGAAGTAGTGCAATCGCATCAAGAAGCAGGACAATCGCATCAAGAAGCACTACAATCGCATCAAGATTTGAACCACAACAGAAATTTACACGCATGTTCAATATGGCTATGTGCAGTCTCGGAGAGCCGAACGTGCCTAATGACGGATTCAATTCCATGCAAATTACGCAGGTTGATACAAATATGTATATCTGTGATTAGGATTTGTATGGTCAGACAATATCAAATCCGTACAATATGGATTGCATAATGGGGATGGCTGGAGCAAATAGGTAACATACTATATTAAATAAAATTCATGGTATTCATCGTATATCGAATCATGGTTAATTGACATGTGATTTTAAATTTATGTCACTGTTTGGGTCAAAAATTACACCCTGGTTGACCAAGTCAAAGTCAAAGTCAACCCCAAGTAAGCGGGCCCAAGCCCACGTCAAGTAGGCCCATGCCCAAGTCGAGCCCCACGGCCGGTTACTCTCATGCCAAAATGAAAATCGTGTAATAAATAATTTTGATATAATTTTTATGAATAAATGTATAAAAAAAAATGGGCATAAAGCCAAATTTTTGTAAAGCCCATGGCTCATATGCAAAAGAAATGACCACATGAGGCATGGGATGGGCAAAATGCCATTTCGTAAAGCCAGAATCTGTAGGGTGTTTTTCATCACCCCGTTGAGATTGAAATACGCGCGCGCTTGTTAGGCGTACTACAGATTCCCCCTGTTTAGGGTAGGCGGGGGTTTATTGATTACGGGGATCCGAATCTCCGGCAGCCGCGGACTAAGCTGCTGTTAATTACCCCTCGCCTTTGGAGTGAAGGAACTTCCGATTGACAGGTCAAACAGGTCATGCGAATTTAATGTGCAGTGTGCGTGTGTTGTGCAGTGAGGGGTTTTGGATATATCGGGGGGCCCGCAGAGTTTACGGGGGTCCCGCTATCCGGATAGCAGGTTGGGGGTCAAAGGGGCTAGCAGACCCCTTGCGGGGTGCGGGGCAGCACCCCATTAGAATTTTTTTCTAACGGGGGAAGTGTGTATGTATATAAAAAAAAAGAAGGGAAAATAGCGTCCAAAGGACGCGTGAGCGCCAACAGGAAAAAGGGCTTAGCCTCTACACTGGGAGTTGTACTCCCGATTGACTTTTGGAGTTGAACCCAAGTTGCCTCTCAACCACCCAATCGAGTACAGGGCTCTGCTCATGAACCGGAGAACGGTGTCCCAAAGCAGCCGACGCCTATTCCCTCAAATCCAAAGGTGGGTGAGCCGCATGAAAGTCGGCTACATTCTTCCTTAAGAAATGTCTTGACTAGCGATGACAGCCGCCCACCAATGCAGGATCAGATTATGGATTTGATCACCAACAAAATCAAAATATTAGTGGTCGAAGCCAAGACGGAGAAAGAGGTCGGCAGCCATGGGAGACCATACCCTGCACAATACGATCTTGTGGAGTTTCTTAGTGTTAGTGTATATGCCCTAGGGGCCATTATTGTATCATACTAGTTTGTATATTACTTAATGAAAGCTTGGGATATTCACATGTATATAACAGTCTTGCTAAACATGGTAGTATGCTACTTGGTTTTTTCTATCTTAATATGTGAGTATACGTATTGATAGAGCTCTTAGGATCTTGCTTGACTACCAGCGTTGTGATGGCAGTCACACTAGTGGGGGCTGTGTAGTCTACAAGCACATCCTTTTTCAGGTGCCTAGTCGTAGGATTATCGAGACAGGGCATCGATACTCCGGAGTAGACTAGTGTGTACGCTTCTCATCCCAGTTGGGGAGATGGTCTGTCCTACAGCCGTCAGTACGTCGTACTGGAGATAGTATACAGGTGCTCGTTGGGTTACGGGTACACCGGACATGACTCGCAGGGAACTGTTGGTTGGTTTTATACCAGTCGTCAGTTAACAGTTCCCAGGTGACATGAGTACAGCATAGTCCGCAAACTTGACACTGCTACTTCGCCTCGAGTGTGTCCCACTGTTCTTAGATTGTTACCCTACCACGGCTCAAAGAAGTCGTACAAACAGGTAGTAGTTGGGTGCAGTCCCGGGCACTTGGAGGCAGTGGCGGTTAGACAGGATTCGTCTCTCCCGGTATTGGGAGTTGATATCGCGCTGTGTCAGAGAGCCATTACGCAAAGTCCCTGGCCAGGGCAAGCGAGATTTATTGGTAGGTTCCAGTAGTTTCTCAGGGTGTAATGGGCTACGCTCCGACACGACTTATACCGCTATTAGGGGACTGACGCTTGTCGCCCCCTAGGCCCGATATGCGATAGTCTTAGACGAACAGACCGGACTGTACGGAGATTGTCACATCAGGCTCAGTAGGAGTTCGGATGGGTTTCCTCATTGGCCTTCTTATCGACATCTACCTGGGGACCGTTACGTACAGCTAGTGCCGCTTGCGGTCTGTGGTTAAACCCACTGCCAACGTAGTAGTCGAGTCATTAGAGTCCAACACAGGGAGTTTCCCTGCTCCAGGCGAAACGATATAGAGGTCGTATGGTTTTACGACAAGGGTTCGGACGCATACGTGTGTTTAGGCACGTACGACTTTCGGACAGTTTTTACTAGCCGGCTTTGGTTTAAGCCAGATTCTAGTATCGGGATATTGGATTTATACAGTCTAAAGTTTTTCCGTGTTTTCACGGATAGGAGGGGCGTTCTCGTAATTTCGCGAGAAGCTTCTAAAAGGATGGTGACTTGGGGGTTTAGGTGGCATATGCATTAAATGAGATTAGCGACTCATTTGTGTGATTCATCCTTGTCATTAATGCATCATAAATGATTAATGACTCATGTAGATGAATCACTCATTTGTATTTATGAAGCATGGTTGTTAAATCCTTTATTTTATTTATTTGATAAATATAATGCTTCATATATATCATGAGAGATCATAATCTCATTCTCATTCTCATGCTCACCTTCTCTCTCCTCAAGCTCTCTCTCTTCAAACCCTAATCCCCCCTCTCATGTGTTGAGATCAAGGATTAGAATAGACTAATCAATCCATAATCCAACTCTATATCACCTAGGTTACTTAGATTAGCACTTTAAGAAACCTAGTTACCTCAAGTTAGAGGTAAAGCTTGGAGTAAAGCTCTCGGGTGGATCGTCTACTACTTGGAGAAGGCCGAGGAGGAGGTGGAGAACGAAAAGACGAAGGACATGGTTCATTAGGTATAATCACTTCACATAGTAGTTTAGAACTCCTATGCATATGTTAGTTATCGTTTAGCAACGATTCTTGCGGTTAGTCGATGTTATTGCAAAGAACAAGATCGTTTTTTCATATTTCCGCCTCCCCGCAAGTCGTGGGGTGTAGTACATCGACTTACACTTAGTGGCTATATCGTTCCCAAATTCGAAAGGTTCAATAGGACGGATAATGCGAACCCGTACATTGCCTAATTTAAAGCATCATGCGCGAATACTGGGGGAAATGATGTGCTCCTTCTCCGTCAGTTTGTTAATAGCTTGACCGATATTGCTTTCGATTGGTATGCAAGCATACCGGATGACTCGATCACGACGTTCGCTCAAATAGAATCCCTGTTCAAGCAAAGGTTCATGAGTGTCAGCGATAAAATCACCATTGCCGACCTTGTAAGAACCGAGCCAAAGAACAACAAAAGCAACACGGATTTTATAGTCCGATGGCGCATTCTCTCTGTCAAATGTGAACCGCCGTTAGAACAAGACCAATCCATCAGTCTTCTTATAGAAAATCTGAACAGTTGAATGAAACCTTTCCTGTTCACCGCAGGCCTCAAAACATTCCAAGCTGACCAAGAAGGTTCAAATGTTGGAACGCTCAAAGCCTGAGTCCACTCAGGATCTCCAATTCACAAACAGATCGAGACATCGGAAGGACGACAACCGGAGAGGCAAAAATTCCAACGGTGCCGATTCTCGCAATAAGCAAAAAACGAGTGGAGCGAAAACTAACAAACCCAAGAGCCAACTTTGGAGGAAAGGAGAAATAGGGTCTACTCTTTCAGAAGAGACAAGGTCCACAAAATATTCAAAGATACTCTGAAGAATGGCATGCGGCTACCAGAACCAAAAAGGCTAAGTGAAGCGGACATGACTGATCTGTTGGCTATAGTGCCCTCAAGTCAATTACTGTAATCGCAGGCAGGCGATTATGATGATTGAGGGAGGACCTATACGGGTTGAACAGCCTTACTCAAGATGATAGTATGATATCTGGTTCTTCTGTATCATCATGTATATGTATTATATGGTATTAAAGATCACTGATACATGTTGATAGAGCCTATAGGATTCTTGCTTGACTACCAGGGTTATTGTGGCGATCACACTTGTGAGAACATGGTAGTCTATAAGAAAATCATTAAATGTCTCTAGCCGTAGTAATATCAAGACTAGGTATCGATATTCCAAAGTAGACTAATATATACGTTTCTTGATCCCGACGAGGGGTGATGGTCAGTTTCACAGCCATTAGTGTCAGTTAGTCACCAAAGATAAGATACAGGTGTTAACTGGAGGTGAGCACACTGAACGGACTTGCTGGGAACATACTAGATGGTATTATACATATTGTCGGATAGCAGTTCTCAGGTGACATGAGTACAAGTTAGTCTGTCGACCTGAGATCGTCATTTGTCTCATGTGAGTTCCCATTACTACCCTACCATGACTCAAAGGAGTCGTGCAAACAGATTTTAGTTGGGTATAGTTCCGAGCCACATGGAGGCAGTGAGCGGGTCGTCGGGGATTCGTCTCTTCCGGTATTAGGGGTAATGTCGCACTGTGCACGGGTGGCCATCATCAGAAATCCTTGGCCAAGGTGGATGAGAATTACTGATTCGGAGCAGTAGTTTTTCAGTGGGTGATGGGCTTCACACCGACACGAATTATTGCGTTATTAGGGGGTCTAACTTTATCCATCCCCTAGACCTGGTATGCGGTACTCTTAGACGAACAGACCAGACTGTACGGAGATTGTCACAGACAGGCTCAGCAGGGGTACGGATGAGTTTACTCGTCGGCCTTCTTTTCTCTCAATACCTGGGTAGCCGTTACGTACAGCTAGCGCCGCTGACGTGCTTTTAGTTAAACCTACTGCCAGCATATTGACGAGTCTTTAGAATCCCATACAGAGGGTTTTCCCAGTTCAAGCGAAATGATGTAGTGATCGTATATTGATACGTGCAGGGTTCCGATTAATTATGTGTACTAGCTACACGACCTTTAATCGGGCGGATGGTGATACTAGCCGGTGTTCCCTTATAAAAAAGGGCAAAATGGAAAGTTCCCCACTAAAACAGTCCCACGTGTTTAACACGTGAGTGACTATATGCAACGCATATAGGCACAGCGATTAAAACAATTGCTAGGCTAAAACAACCCCACGTGTTTAACTCGTGAGTGCCTATATGCAACGCATATAGACACAGCGATAAAAACAATTGCTAGGCTATAACAGCTCTACGTGTTTAACACGTGAGTGCCTATATGCAACGCATATAGGCACAGTAATTAAAACAATTGTTAGGCTAAAACAGTCCCACGTGTTTAACACGTGAATACCTATATGCAATGCATATATGCATTGCAATTAAAACAATTGCTAGGCTAATAAGCCTCACGTGTTAAACACGTGAGGGCACTTCCCTACGCAGAATTAAATTCTACCCAACAAGGAACCAATCCAACGGTGATTAAGCATAGAATTAAATTCTATTAAACTTTTAAATGAGAAATGATATTTTCTGTTAAACAAAAAGTTGGCGGATCAAAGATCCCATAAGTTGGAGAATATTTTTCATATCTTTTTAAACAAAGAAAGATTGTGCTCCGTTAAACCAAGCACCCTTGGATTAAAAATCCAACGGTGATTAAAAATCACCAATCTACAGAATAAATTATGTATGGGATAATATTTTCCTAATCTTGTTTAAGAAACAAGAAAATATGTTCTGTAAGACAGGAACCCTTGGATCAAAGATCCAATAGTGGGTAAAACCCCCAAAATCAACTAGGATCTCTCAATAAGAGATTTCCTAAAACTAATCAACAAACTTCTCTCTATTATATAAAGAACCCATGACTTCAAAAAAAAAGGAGAAAAAAGAAGAGAGAGAGAGAGAGAGAGAGAGAGAGAGAGCGCTCCCCAGGGACTTAAAGAATATGCAGGGAGAGAATTTAATTTTCAGAAGAGAAGACCTGTTTCCTTGAAACACTAGGTAAAGGAAAAGACAAAAGACTGTTCTTTGGATCCCTAAGGGTTTAATCCTTTATCGAAGAACTTAGTTCTTCCTCTGGTTGAGATCTGCAGAGGCAGATCTTCCCACAAATTGAGAATTTAATTCTCATCGGGGAGATTCTGTCATGCAGATTCAAAGCTTAGAGGAAAGAACTGAGTTCAAAGAGTTTAACTCTTACAAAAAAACACATATAGGAATTTAGTTCCTTTAAAAAAAAATACGGTTTAACCCTGTAAGAAGAATTTAATTCTTGCAAAGAAACAAAAGGAGAACTTGATCCCTAAGAACCAAAGAAGAATAGTCTTGTGATTCGTTAGTGTTTAACACTATAACTGGACTTCATGTGTTCTCCACGTGAGTATTTCTTATGAACAAAGAAACGGCTGAGACTGCATCACGTGTTTCCCACGTAAGTGCTTAAAAAGGGAGAAGAGAACACTCCCTAAGAAAGTCATGTGTTTTGTACGCTGCCCTCAATCAAGTAAAAGAAAGAAAAAACAAAAGGGCACTGCCCCATTATGACGCGTCGCACGTGTTTTACATGTGAGCGCTATGGGAGCTAAGTGTTCAGCAGTTACACAAAGGGAGAGGCAATAAAGCCAAAAGACAGAACTCGATTCTGTCGCGTCTCACGTGTTTCACACGTGAGCACCCCCAAGAGCTAAGTGCTCAGCACTTGTATAAAAGAGAGGAATAAATTGGCAGCACCCATAGTTGAGTACCTCACGTGCGCCACGTGAGCGCTACAACAATCTAGTGTTTAAACACTATTTCAGTGCCCACATGAAATGCACGTGAGCATTGTATGTCTCAGCACATTAGGGCTGAAGAGGCCCAAACCTAGTCCTACTTGACTACGAGAGTCAAGACCCCTCTATGCTCATCATTTCCTAAGTTGATATTGACCCCCAACTTGACTCATAGTCTGCCAGCTGATGACATCCAAAATGATGTTCGTCCTGCACCTCCTAAGTTAATCTTAGTCTCCAAAAATGACTTATGATTCTTAGACGATCCACCATGATCTTTTCCCTCGAACACGAGAACTGGTTAAAACGTACATCTCTCTACATCTCTGATACATGGCGTTGTAATTCCTCGACGTCTTCAGAGAGGCGGCGGGTCCCGACAACTAACTGCTTTTTGGTGCACTTCTCAAACTGACGTGCACATCCCGAATCAAACCACATCCCGAACTGGATGCATCCTATATCATCGTTGCTCATCTCGTCACGTAACGAATACATGTGTGTACAAGATGATCTATGGACCGAGATGTCCTTAAACTAACAATGGACTGAAACGTCCTTCAACTACAACGAACCGAAATGTCCTTAAACTGCAACGGACCGAGACGTCCTCAAACTAACAACGGACCGTAATGTCCCTAAACTAAAACAATGGAGCCCAAATACTCTTTTGCTGGATCTGAATGATCTTAAAACTCCGTTAAGTAGATCTTAGTCTTAAATTGGACTAACGTATCCTTAACAAAAATTTAAGTTGGTCTTAATCTCAAACGAGATTAATGATCCTTAAATCAACCCAAACTCAAATTTAAGATATACGGATTTGGACTAATCCATGCCCTACGGGCAACAACATAAATTAGTCTCCGTATACAATCCACGGGCAACCGAAAAATAAAACAAACAAACAAGACACGAAGTGAACCTCTGGAGCAGGAGAAAGTGGTTATCACGATGCGATAACGTAATTAACTGCAGGGGCTTACGCCTGCAGGAAAGAGTGTCCTCACAATCAAAAACCCCTCGCAAACGAGGGGGAATCTGACGAAATCTGCTACAACGGCCGCGTCCGTCCAAACCTCCGATATACGGTGCCATAAATCAACTTGGCATTTTTGGAGAGGTGGACGGATAAATCCAAATAGCATCTGCCCCCAAACTCAGGCAAGATGATCCATCCCGGTTCCGTCTCTGTTTTCGGCGGTGAACAGATTCTGGCACGCCTGGTAGGACCTTTTCCTCTTTCCACTCCACATTTCGTGTGTCGTGTTCGCGAACAAATCACGGTTTACTATGGTTGCCCCTAGATTCAAGGTACTAAGATTTGGTTTCTTGCTCCTGTGCAGAGAAAAGAAGATCAATGGCTTCCAAGTGTACCTGCAATAGCAACTCCCACTCCATCCCCGCTGGTGGTGACATACGGGCCAAATGAGGCCTATATCTTTTCAATGCCAGTGGAGAAAGTGACTCAAGCCACCACTGGACTGTTCTTTGGGATCATGATCCCGCTAGCAAGCTTCAGTGCCCCAGTGCCACCACAAAAAGCTCCCAAGAAGTCGGTCTTCGATCGACTTGCAATCTCCACGGCCCCTCTCAACGGGTCGTCCAATTCTAACATCTCAGTCTTCAACAGGCTGAACCAAAGCTCAAGTGGGCCCGCAAAGAGGCTCGCAATACCTGAAGGGGTTATTCCGAAACGGATAGCCATTCCAGCTCTGGCAGGTGAAGTCGTCAAAGGGGCTTCTCCTACTAAAGGATTGGTCTTCGCAAGATTGGCATTTCCAACTCCTGCTACAGGTGAAGTCGTCAAAAGGGATTCCCCTACCAGAAAGTCGACCTTCGAAAGATTGGTCGTTCTCTCTCCACGGACGTCAGTCTTTGACAGGCTGGCACCAGTAGTAGCCCTTCATCAAAGCAGGGGGCATGACGAAGCCACTCCCACAACCGATGTGGTCCTATCGGCAAGACATGCTTGACGCCGCCACTGGCGCCGGGTGAGAAGACCTCGGGGCAACTCCCCCTCTGGACTTGCTCCCCCAGCTCCAACGGTGGAAGTTGACGATGCTGTTGCAACTGGGAACAACTTTGAACCACTTAGCAGGGTGCGGAGGAACTCCCCAACCGCAGTGCTGAAGAAATCTCCCCCACCGGCAGAAAGCATGAAGCAGGCGAAGCTGGAGCAGCCCCCTCAGCGGCTGTCCTCCCAAATCCACAGGGTCTGGCGGAAAGTCCAAGATTCTGTGATCAACAAGAATTACTCTCGTCAACCGAAGAAAATGAAGGTTCGACAAGAGGAAAATTATCCCTCCACCATACAGCGAGGGATTTCTTTCACGCAGGCGCTGGTCACAATGGCTCATTCGACCTCGACTTCTCACAAAAAAGAAGGCCGGAGAATCTCCCACTGCCGGCGGCAAATCCCAAGGGTGATGGATCTAAACGCCCTAAGTCTGGGGGCATGATCGTGCACACAGTTTACATGGCTTCCGGAAAAGAGGAGAGCCGTGCTTCCGTGAGTCATCAGCCGCAAACTCGGTCATTAACGAAAGCTCAAGAACAGCAACAAAAGCTCCAAGAGATGCTGACGAAAATGGCAGCACTCATCGGGAAGAATGAAAGCCTGGAAGCAGCGTCCGAACAACGCCAGGAACAGGAGACCGATACGGAGTTCTTGCAAAGGGTGCTGGAAAGAAAATACAAGGAGGCCGCGGAACAAGCTGCTAATATGAAGCAGATGGCGCTTCTGTTCCAGGATATGGTTGGAATGATGATCCAGCCGAAGATCCACCGATAATTGTCGAGGACGACAGAGAGGAAACATCAAACCCTTTTCCGGCTTTATCAGCAGCCAGGGAGGAAACGATCTCCAAAGCTGCCCTTGATGACTACATAGCTAAGCAAATACGAGCTCATCAGGCAAGCGAAGCGGCTGGCCAAGTCGTCAGAATCGGGCGACCTTACCCAGGCTGGTACGATCAAATCAAGTACCCACCGGGATATATGATCCCCAAGTTCCACGTATACAAGGGGACAGGCAATCCATATCAGCATGTCGCTCAGTTCAGAGCTTTGTGTGGCAATACTGGAGGCGATGACAAATTGCTGCTTCGCCAGTTCGTTGGCAGCTTGTCAGAAACGTCGTTTGAATGGTACTCGGAGCTCCCAAATGACTCCGTCAAAACATTCACAGAAATGGAGCTGCTGTTCACACAGCGGTTCGCCAGTGCAAGCGAGCGAACTCCGATCACGGCATTAATCAATGCCAGCGTGAAGCCAGGAGAGACCTGGGTGCAATACGCAATCCGGTGGCGGAACCTATGGTCAAAATGCGAACAACACATAGAAGAAGCTCCTGCCGTGGGCATGTTCGTAGGGACCCTCGATTCTCAAGCGACTGTATCCCAATTTATGATGTTCTTCAAGCCGACCACCTTCCAGGCCTTGATCGACAAGCTGGCCCAAATGGACCAGATGGGCCATGGGCCGTCATCTTCAAAAACGAATCCTCGGAATACAAAGAGTAAAGGGAAAGCGACATTTGTTGCCAACACTCAACAACAGCCGAGCGATCAGAAACTGGCTGCTCGCCAAGTCAACGTGCACTCGCGGCAATCCCTCGAAGAGAAGTTAGGACGTTCTTACTCGTTTCCCCGTGATAAAACGAGAAGATTGTTCGAACTGGCAATGCGCAACCAACTCATCACACTGCCGTATCCGAGACGTCCACTGCAGCCCGGCGACATCAATAATCCCAACTACTGCTCCTACCACAGAGTAGTGGGCCACCTAATTGAGTATTGCTACGTCTTCAAAAACTGGGTCGAAGACCAATACCAACAAGGGAAGTTTGCGCTGTCCGAAAACTGGAGGGTGAACCCACCGCAGAAGCACGCTCCCAAAAAGGTAGATCGCCGGGGGCATCATGCTCATTTGTTGAAGAAGCTCCTTGGGAAGTGGTCCTTTCAGCTAAAACTAAAAGAATGCTAAAGGATCTTCAAGCATGTCCGGCGATCAAATGGAAAAGCCCGCTGGAACCCGAGATCATTAAGGGGATACTTAAACCGCTCCTAACACTGAAAGCTGGTAACGATGGGCAAAACACCCAGGTCAAGCCTTCAAAGTCTTTGAAAGGAAAGAAGAAGACCAAAAAGCCTATGCAGCCTGCCGAGTACAACGACAAGTGCACGGACCTGCAAAAGTATATTGACGCGCTGGAGGAGTACAACCAGAGGGCGCGGACACCAGTCACTCTAGAAAAGTTTCTCAACCGTATACTTGAGAACAGAGATAATGACTCGTCGGGAGAAACCGAAGATTATGTAGCAAGTTGCCGCATGGTTTCTCATTCGTCGTTAAATAACGAAGAAACTCTCTCGGCGTCAGAAAGCAACACAGAGGAACTGGGGGCAGGATCGGCGCTAAAATTCCCAGAACTGCCGGAAGACCCAATTGACAGGCTGCTAAATGAAGCCCTTCAAAAGAGCAGAGCTGACTGAGAACATGAAACGTCCATATATGAAAAGGCCAAGCGTCTGTGTCAGGATGAAGAATCAGCGGTAAGGACGAGTCGAAAAGTACTCTAACCAAGACAAAGCACGCCTGCTACAAACAAAAGCAGGTTCAAAGCAGAGAAGCGGTTCGCTAAAGCCTTGTTAATGGGAATGAAGCTACCCCTCTCATGGAAAAAACTCCCGGGAGTACATGCCTCAATGAAGCGGATATACATCCGAACTATTCTTATACCATCGGAGGGTCATACACCCCACCGAAGAGTGCAATGCCTACAAGAAGTGGTGGCAAGGATACGTTGCTCACTGGCAACACTTTAAGCGGATGAAGCGCAAAATCCGTCGACAACAAAGAACAGATGAGCGTGAAGGAATGGCTGGCAACTGCCATATGGTTGATACCAGCTCGACAAAAGGAAAATCTCAAGTTCTTACATTCGGGAGCGATTCTGAGGAAGAAATAACCCTCGGCCCTCTCTTCAAAGAATCCACCTCTGGAAAAGAAGAAGAAGAGAAGAACTGCGAGAACATTCAGCTGCGTAACCGTACGTTGCCTGAAAAGAACCTCGGAGCTACAAACAAAGGTTCGAGAAAAAGAGACAAGGGGAAGGAAAGAGTCCCTGAGGAAATTGCTCTCAATGATAGAGTCGTCAAAGAGCTCGCAGCCAAGGACCCGCCTAAGAAAAACAAGGTAGATTACAATGTCCTGCCACATCTGAGGAAGATACCCTCACAACTGAGTATACTGGACGATCTCCTCCTGTCCAAAGAGGTACGAGATTCTCTGATCAAGGTATTGCAGGAGCCTGATCAGTTCCAAGTTTTCCTTGTGGAAGAAAAGATGAATGACGAGCTGGCAGAGGTTCATACAGCTGACATCACATTCTGCGATGAAGATCTCCTCTACGGAACGTGCGAGAACAACCTTCCTTTATATGTCACTGGGTACTGCCATGACATCAAGATAGAAAAGATCCTGGTCGACAATAGGTTATCCGTCAACCTTCTCAACGTGAAGGTGCTGAAGGAGATCTGCATGAACGTTCAGCATCGGGCTCGGGATAAAATTACCATCTCCAGGTTCGACTCGCAGTCATCACGGAAGCTTTGGGTTACTCGTCACTGACATCAAATTTCATATCATTGACGCCAAGACTTACTACATCGCCCTGCTCGGCCGGCCTTGGTTACACGAGTACAACGTCATCCCTTCTACACAACACCAGTGTATGAAGTATTTCAAAGACGGCCTCGAGTACACAGTTACAGGGGAGTTAAATCCATTCTCCGTAAACGAAACCCGAAAATATTAAGACGCAAAGTACTTCCTACCAAACTTCGAAGACACGGAAATATATCATGAGCCAGAGAATAAACAAAAAGTCATCGCTACCATCCCGATCTTTGGGAGCGATACCGAGGAAGATGAAGAAATAGTCTACTCAGGATAACCCCAAGGCAACATAACATGACCATCTACTCCTATTTTGGTCTTTGGCAGTGACTCTGAAGACGAAGTCAACGCAATGATCTCCGTCTGCCCGTCAATGCAGACCTTCGCTGGCGCTGATCAGAGTTTACAAATCACCATGGTTCCTCCACGGCATTATAAAGAACTGGATGCTCTTGATACATATAGCGTACAAGAGCTACGGACCTTCTACGTCCTTCCCAGGCAAAAGGGTGAAAAGGAAATCCTCTTCTATCGATCTACGGAGACCAAAGTGGAGAAAGAAGTCTGGCATGGTGCCGAATTTGCGCTTGATAGGCTTCAACCAATCCGTCTGCCTAGATATTACGCAGAGATATTGAAAAGGCTATTAAGATGCCAAGGCGTACCCTTCAAACAAGCCGCTCGACAAGACCAGTTCTACAATAAAATTTGGGACATTCCCGGGACTCAGCGAACAATGCCCAACGGGAGGATGGAGACAACTGGGCTTGGATACGTTCGGTCCAAGAAACGGGAGCGATTCCATGGCTGCCATGTCATAAACTCCGGCGGGGAAGCAAATGCTTTTCCAGATAGCACTGATATTGAACCAGAGCGAGATCCCGCCGTAAGAATACCAAGTCCGTCATTCGAAGAACAAATTGACAAGTTAATGAGAGAAGCCGGTCAAA
Source organism: Agapanthus africanus (assembly GCA_030015575.1). Classification (NCBI taxonomy): domain Eukaryota; kingdom Viridiplantae; phylum Streptophyta; class Magnoliopsida; order Asparagales; family Amaryllidaceae; genus Agapanthus; species Agapanthus africanus. The sequence goes on from JASDDO010000028.1 coordinate 129,666,652, forward strand.
AGGTTCGGGATGACCACAGCCATGAAATGGCTATTTACGAGAAAGCCAGGACGCAGCGTCTCACTCAGCAGTCTGCAGAGAGAAAAGACTATAATGCCCTTCACCCTCAGCCCGCTGTGCGCTCTCATGGCATGGAAAAAGCCCGACGTAGAGGCAACAACAAGGTAAAGAACGAGAATGACATTCGAAAACAGCGAAGCGGATCCAAGAAGCCACGTAATCGAGAAAGAGTCAGCTGGAATCCGTCTTTTATAAAGAAGATGGATCGGAAATACTCTTTCCACCAAGACAAGATAAGGAAAATATTCGACCTTGTCATGAAGCATCAAATGATGACGCTCCCAGAGTCTCGGCACCCTGAACAGATAAACGAGGTCCACCACCCGGCTTATTGCTCCTACCACCAAGCAATAGGATATCCTCTTGAAGACTGTTTCACCTTCAAAGACTGGGTCGAAAACCAGTATCAGCAAGGCATGTTTGCTCTATCCGACGGTTGGAGGGTAACCCCACCACGAAAGCATGAGCCAAAAGCAACCTATATTAGGAGGGTAAGTCCAGATCAACATCGAGCTTGGAGACGAACTCGTACCTGCCACGTGATAACATTCTCAAAGGAGAAGGAGCACGAGAATATGGACGATCTTTCCCACTGCTTCGTAGATGAGAATGAGGACGAGGTGATCTCAGAATTTCCACCGGCGCTAAAAGAGCTGGAAGATGGGATACACACCACGGCGGCCAATTTAAGAAAAATTGACTTAGGGACGGAAAATGATCCAAGGCCAACGTTCGTCAGTGAGCTGTTGTCTAAAACACAGGTGGCCACACTAAAGGACGTGGTTATGCAGTATAAAGACTGCTTCGCATGGACCTATTCCAAGATGCCGGGATTAGATCCAGAAATAGCGGTGCATAAACTGGCTATATCGCCGGACGTTAAGCCAGTTAAGCAAGCGCCAAGAAGAACACGGCTCGAACTCGAGATGAGCATCAATGCTGAAGTCAAGAAGCTAATCGACTCCAACTTCATCCAAGAAGTTCAGTATCCTGACTGGATTGCCAATATTGTTCCAGTAATGAAGAAAAATGGGACAGTACGCATCTGCGTGGACTTTCGGGATCTCAACAATGCTTATCCGAAGGATGACTTCCCAGTGCCTGTTACCGAGCTGATGATCGATAACACGTCTACCCATGAGGTACTCTCCTTTATGGACGGATCTTCGGGGTATAATCAAATAAAGATCCATCCCGAAGACCAAAAGCATACCGCCTTCCGGACTCCGCTGGGTATATTCTGATATAAAGTGATGCCCTTCGGCCTGAAGAACGCTAGCGCTACCTACCAGAGGGCCATGACGAAGATCTTTGGTGACCTCATATACGAGATTGTCGAATGTTATATCGACAACCTCGTGGTGAAAAGCAAATCATATGAGGAGCACCGGGAGCATTTGAACATAGTGTTCTAGCGTCTGCGGAAGTACAATTTGAAGATGAATCCTCTGAAATGTGCGTTTGGAGTCTCCTCAGGTAAATTCCTAGGCTTCATCATACGATACCGAGACATCGAAATAGACCCATCAAAGATCAAGGCGATTATGTAAATGCCCACGCCAAGAACTCTCAAACAACTGCGGTCTCTCCAAAAAAAGCTCGCGTATATCCGGCGGTTCATAGCCAACCTCTACGGCAAATGCCGTCCCTACAGCCATCTAATGAAGAAAGGGACCCCGTTCGTTTGGGACCGTAAATGCTAAAGTGCACTGGACGAAATCAAGCAATATCTGCAGAACCCACCGGTACTGACCGCTCCGGTTAAGGGAAAGCCCTCCATCCTATATACAACAGCTCTTGAAGGTTCTTTAGGCGCGCTACGGGCATAGGAGAACGATCAGGGAAAGGAGAGAGCTCTCTACTATTTGAGTCGAGTTCTTCTGGGGGCAGAAAACAACTACTCCCCCATTGAAAAGTATTGCGTGGCACCGATCTTCGCGATAACGAAGCTCAGGCACTGTGCCCTGGCACATGAGGTCCATCTCATATCAAAGGTGGATCCTTTCAAATATCTGATGTCAAGGGCCATACTAAGAGGAAGGCTTACCAAATGGGCCCTCCTCTTGATGGAGTTCTCGATAACGTATCGACCCCTCAAGGCAGTGAAAGGTCAGGCCATCGCCGACTTTCTCGCTGAATATTCGATACCAGCCGATTCTCCCTTAAATTGCGAATTGCCAGACGAACACGCGTTCGACACAATCGAAGGGAAGAAGGAGGAAAATAATGTCCAATGGGAACTATACTTCGACGGAGCATCTTCCTTGAAGAAGCGAAAGCAAAGCACCCCATACTCAAGGCTGGAGTGGGCCTTATGTTCGTGACCTTGCAAGGAGGGATAATGCATTTCGCCATTTCCTTAACAGAACCCAGGACAAACAACGAGGCAGAATATGAAGTTTTGATAGCAAGTCTTGAAATATCTGTCGACATGGGAATAGAAGATCTCCTCATATATGTGTAGGGTTAGCTTAGAACCTTAGCAAGGTTTTGGCAAGCATCAAACAAGCTTCTTTAAAAATTTTGGGGTGCTAAACAAACCCTAACCAAGATCTTAACTAGAGGATTAGGGTTAACTTTGCATGTAAATAACTTTACATCTAAGAGAAAGGGATTACAACCTTTGTAGTCCGTTCCTTCGCTTCATAAGCTCCGAGTAGTAGTCCCTTCGCCGCGATCCATGAACTCCCGAACTCTAGAGAGGCTCCACAAGTCGAATGATCCATTCTTGCTTGAAGTCTTCCTTTTTGAAGATGATCTACCTTGAAGAATCTCAAGATCAAGCTTTCACTTCTCTAATCAAGTATTAGTGGAGTGAACACCCTAATTTAAGTGGCTAGAATAGATGAGGATGATGAAGTAGGAATTTTGCTCTCTTTTGTTTTCATTTTCTCACTTTAAATCATCACAAGTCAAAAAGCTAGAAAGCTTTTTCAAGGAGGAAGAAGAAGAAGAAAGCTTTTGTGATGAATAATGAATTATTGTTGTAGTTACAATTGCAACCCTTGGTTAAGAATGAAAGGCTTAACCATTGTAGAGAATAAACCATAGGTAAAGGGTTTAGGTTGGGTTAACAAATATCTACACAAAATATCAAGCTAAATGACAAAAGAAAGCTTGATGAAGCTTCATGAAAAAGCTAACCCAAAAGCTAACCCAAATCCAAACCCTAACTTGGTTTAAACTTAACAACCATGTTGCATTTGTAACCCTAACATATTACAATATTATATATCACATATATAATATATTTTTGTAACAAAAGAAAATAATACAATTAACATATATCGCATATATATCAATATATTATTCGGTGAGAAAATGAATCAATAAAGCGAGCTTATATCAGTTAACGTAATGTAATATATCACATATATAATTATACATTAAATTATCGAATCAACTCTTGATCTGACGATCCGGCTATATTGCATATAACCGACTAATATAACATGTACTCATTCATCGAATCAACACTTGATCCGATGACCCGGCTATATCACATATACCCGGCCGATATCTCATATCACGAGAATATAATACGATATCTCATATCGTATCATTCTCGGTCCCGCACATATCACATATGTGCTCCTACTCCGTTTTTGCCTGAGCCAGGAAACCTCTGCGTAGGACTCTAAAGAATCGTCAATACGCCGGCAGCAGGTGATGATCATATCAAACACCCACAAGCTGCAAGCGGTTAGCTAAACGTAATAGCCACCCGTGTATTGAGCAATCAGAAGATCAACAAGAAAGCCTGTACATTCTCCTGCAAATCCAATCAGTAACACTTCCGTACAGTCCGATCTCTTCGTCTGATATATTGCATATCTAGTCTAGGGGTGGTAAACATCATACCCCAGTAACCGATAAGTCGTGTCGATGTAAGGCTCATAACGGGTCGAGAAACTACTGATAACACTTACCAGTAAATCTCCATATCAACCCTGGCCAGGGACTTCCAGTTATAGCCAATCGAACACAGCGCAACATCAACTCCCAATACCGGGAGAGACGAAACCCCTCCTATCGCTCATTACCTCCATGTGATTCGGGACTGTACCCAAAAGCCACCATTTTGCACGCTCTCTTGGACGTGGTATGGTGGAAATCAAAGCACAGTGAGAATCATACAAGACTCTATGACGATCTCGGGTCTACAGACTAACCTGTACCAGTGTCACCGGAGAACTGCTATCTGACGATAGGTATAATACCATCCAGGAGTTCTCGGCGAGCCCGTTCAGTGTACCCAGTCTCCACTGAGCACCCGTACACCATCTTTGATGTCCAACACCAATAGATATGGGATCATCCATCGCCCATCATATGGGTCAAGATGCGTGTACGCCAGTCTACTCTGGAGTATCGATGCCCTGTCTCTATACACCCTCGACTAGGAACAGTTATAGGATGTACTCGTTGACTACCCTGGCCCCACTAGTATGATATCATCATAGTCCTAGTAGTCAAGTACATATCCCAAGGGCTTCATCAACATGTGATCACAAAACAGTATTTGTTAACACGTTAAGATAAAGTGAAACCAGATAGTATACAATCATATCGAGCAAGAAAGTCCTCTCTATATATATCCAAGCATCCATTATAATATACATCACATGTACAACAATGGCCTCTAGGGCATATACATAACTAACAATATGGAGATTCACAGCTGGTCGTTAGCCAAGTAAAAGGCGACTATCAAACGTGCAAACCGGAGTTGGTAAAATATGGCGAAAGGGCGCAGAAACTACTGACCCAAATTCCCTCCTACATTCTGGAAAGCATACCGCGTGCGGAAAATAGCAAGTCGGATGCGTTAGCCAAGCTTGCTAAAAAAATTACCGACGAAAACCTCGATGACGTAAGGATCGTTGTGCAAAGCCGCCGGATTCTCGCGCCAGCAGAAATATCTTCGGAGTCGTCTGGAGGAGAAGAAATGACCAAACAAGCGGTCCTCCGGATAGAAGACAAAGAAAAGGGCCAGGATTGGAGGGAAGTCTTCATAGACTACTTCAAATCCCATCGAACGCCCGAAAATGCATCCTTAAGACAACAGCTCATGAAGCGGGCTCTGTCTTTCGCCTTCGTTAATGATACTCTATATAAGAGTGCAGGGTTGTCTAGGATGGCAGCAAGGTTTCGGGGGGCATCATCCATGCCGTATTTAAATTTTTGCCGTTCTAGCTAACCCTAACCCTAGAATCGAAACTAGAAAATCCGACGAATCTAAATGTAAACACTTTACATAAGAAGTGAACAAGGAATACAACCTTTGTAGACCGGTCCTTCATTTCTAAAGCTTCGTGTAGTAGTCCCTTCGCTGCGATCATCGAACTCCCGGACTCTATGAAGGTCCAAATGAAGAAATGAACGGGCTTGCTCAATGCCTTCGAAGCCGAAGATGATCTACGTCGAGGAGACTCGAGCTCATGCTACCTCTTCACTGATGGTGAGATTAGTGAAGCAAACACCCTAAACTAAATGGCTAATAGTAGAGGATGATAAAGTAGGAAGTGAGTTCACTTTAGATTTAATTTTATCACAATATTTCATCACCTTTTCAAACCCTAGAAAACTCTTTTCATAAGGAAGAAGGAGATGAAGCGATGAACAATTAGATGATGTTAGAAATGCAACCATGGTGAGTTATTATCATGCCTAACTCATGTAGAGAATAAACCATAGTTTAAGGTTAAGGGTTGGGTTAACAAATATCTTAAGCTAAACAAACAAGTTGAATAAGTCAATGTTCTACTAGCTTCTCCAAACTTAACCTTGACTAAATCCAAATGTTTGAATTGCTTAAAACAAATAAAACCCTAGCTTTAACCCTAGCATGGTATAAGTCTCATACATACATGTTGCATGTGTAACCTAGCATGACACAACAATATATGTCACATATATATTTTGTGTGCAAATAGAAAACAATATATATATCACATATATATAAAATGTATCAAATGTGAGAAAAGGAATTACTTAAGTGAGCTAATATTAGTTAATGTAATGTAATATATCAAATATATAATTATATATTAAATTATTAAATCAACTCTTGATTTAATAATCCGGCTATATCACATATAACCGACTAATATCAAATGTAACAACTTATCAAATCAACACTTGATCCGATAACTCGGCTATATCTCATATAACCGACCAATGTCACAAGTCGCGAGAATAGAATACGGTATCACATACTCGCATTAATCTCGGTCCCGCACATATCACATTTGTGCTCCTACTCCGTTTCGCATGAACCAGGAAACCTCTGTGTAGGACTCTAAAGACTCGTCAATACGCCGGCAGTAGGTGATGATCATATCAAACACCTACAAGCCGCAAGCGGTCTTCTAAACGTAACGGCCACCCGGGTATTGAGCAATCAGAAGATCAACAAGCAAGCCTGCTCGTACTCCTATGAACCCAATCAGTAACACTACCGTACAGTCCGGTCTTTTCGTCTGATATATCGCATATCACAGCCTGGGGGTGGTATAACTTCAGACCCCAATAGCCTGATAAGTCATGCTGATACAAGGTCCATAACGGTTCGAGAAACTACTGGTAACACTTACCAGTAAATCTCAGTAACCCTGGCCAGGGATTTCCTGTTATGGCCAATCGAGTATAGCGCAACATAAACTCCTAATACCGGGAGAGACGAAACCCCTCTTATCGCTCATTGCCTCCATGTGACTCGGGACTGTACCCAAAAACCACATTTTTGCACAATCTCTTGACCGTGGTTTGGTGGAAATCAAAGCACAGTGGGAATCACATAAGACTCTATGACGATCTCGGATCTGCAGACTAACCTGTATCAGTGTCACCAGAGAACTGCTATCCGAAGATAGGTATAATACCATCTAGGAGTTCTCGGCGAGTCCGTCCAGTGTACCCAGTCTCTACTGAGCACTCGTATACCTTATCTGATGTCACACCAATGGATATGGGATCATCCATCGCCCATCAAATGGGTCGAGAAGCTTATACGCTAGTCTACTCTGGAGTATTGATGCCCTGTCTCGATACTCCCACGACTAGCAACAATCTAAGGATGTACTTACTGACTACCTCTGTCCCACTAGTATGATCTGCATCATAATCCTGGTAGTCAAGTACTCATCCTGAGGGCTTTATCAACATGTAATAGAGAGATAATCAGTGTACATGTTAAGATAAAGTGCAACCAGATAGCATACTATCATGTCGAGCAAGAAAGTCCTCCATATATACTTCCAAGCATCCACTACAATATACATCGCATGTACAGTAATGGCCTCTAGGGCATACATATAACTAACAAAGAGATCATTCGACTGTCTGTGGCTGAGATGCCTGGGACCAGAAGAAGCAAATAGGGTCGTCCAAGAAACTCACGACGGACTTTGCGGTTCCCATCAGGCCGGGCCAAAAATGAAGCTGAAGATCAAGAGAATGGGTAACTACTGGCCCACGATGATTCAGGATTGCCTCGAATATGCGAAGCAGTGTCACTCGTGCTAAATTCACGGGGACTTCATTCACCAACATCCAAATCCGCTACACCCAACGGTGGCCAGCTGGCCGTTCGAAATGTGGGGAACCGATATAATTGGGCCTATCGAACCAGCATCATCTAAAGGACATCGGTTTATATTGGCAACAACCGATTACTTCTCTAAGTGGGCAGAGGCAATACCGCCAAGGAAAGTGAAGACGGAGAACATCCTCCATTTCTTCAGAACACATGTCATTTACCGATTCAGCACTCCGTGACAGATCATCTCAGATAATGGGCCGACCTACAGAAGCCATAAGATCAGCCGCTTCGCATAGCAGTATAATATAGACTGGAGGTACTCTTCAGTCTATAATCTCCGAGCTAACGGTTTAGCTGAGGCTTTCAACAAGACCTTGACGAAGATCATAAAGAAAACGGTGTCCAGAAATAAAAGAGACTGGCACGAGAGACTGCATGAAGCTCTTTGGGCGTATCGAACCACGTTCAAAGAAGCTACGAATACATACGCGTTGGTATTCGGAACAGAAGCGGTACTTTCCTTGGAGATAGAACTATCCTCTCTATGAGTGGCAGTTCAACATGAGCTGACGGATGAAGAAAATGCCCATCTTCGGCTTGAGGAGCTCGACGCCCTCGATGAAATTCGTCTCATAGCGCAGCAAAACCTGGAAGCTTACAAAGCAAGGATAACGCACTCATACGAAAGACTAACCAGACCGAGAACATTCCGCCAAGGCGAACTCATGTTAGTCGTAAAAAGACCTATGATCCCCAACCGTGCAAAGCGAGGGAAATTCGAGCCGAACTACCAGGGTCCGTACATCATAGACAAGGTTTACCAAGGTGGGGCCTACTTGCTCATGGATATGCATGGCGAAAGACCCTTCCGGCCAATAAACGACCGGTTCCTTAAGAAATACTACGCTTGACAGGTCGCGACTCAGGTTAATGATAGATGACGACGCTCGTGTCCGCTCGCTGTCTCCCTGAGTCAAGACTCTATAAGTAGTATCCGACAAAACTTTGCCTCCAAAATGGCGACAATGGACCGAGATGTTCTTAAACTAACTATGAACCGAGATGTCCCTAAACTAACAATGGACCATAATGTCCTTAAACTAATAAGTCGCCTCAAGCACGGCAATAATGGAATTCAAGTCCACAAGTCCCAACGGTAAGGACAACAACTCAAGTCTCGCTGGCTACACAGCTACCCCGGTGGCGCAATCTCGTTGTCAAAAGAAAAACGGTGCGTCCACAAGCGAAATGGGCACGGATGAAAACCCGAAAGGGCGCCGTAAGTAAAAACAGCAGGGCTACCGGCGAGCTTGTGAAAACCTGAAAAGGCACAATCTCGTTGTAAAAAAAACGGTACGTCCACAAGCGAAATGGGCACGGATGAAAACCCGAAAGGGCGCTGTGAGTAAAAACAACAAGGGTACTGGCAAGCTTGTGAAAACCCGAAAGGGCGCAATCTCGTAAAATTTTCATCTTATCCTCTCAATATATAAGGAGAACTCCCCCTATGAGACCCTCACGGCTCATAGGATTGAAAGTCTTAAGGGATCTAAACATGTCCTTAAGCCGTCATATTCCCCACGTTGCCCTACAGGCGGTCTGATATTGGCCCTTGTATACAATCCGCGGGCATAAATAAACGCTTCCCCCACTAAGTTCCACCAATCATGAGGAATGTCCTCATATGGTAAACGACACTTGTAAGTCCTCTCAACTTATAAGGAGAAAATACTCTTATGAGATTCTTATGACTTATAAGAGAAAACACCACTTAGGAGTCCTCATGATTTCTAAGGAGAACATACACCTACGAGATCCTCACGACTCGTAGGGAGAAATACCTTAATGAGACCCTTACGGTTCATAAAGTCAAAAAGCCCTAGTCAGCAGAATCCTAACTCTATTTGCTAAGCCATCTTTGTTCAAATCAGCAAAGGCAAATGATGATTCGCTCCTGGTAACATCCAGTGGTAGCAATGTTGATGCCTAAATCGGTGTCAAACTCCAAGTTCTCTCACGACAAATGATGATTCTCTCCTGGCGATATTCTAGTCGCAGTGATATTGATGCCTGAACAGGTGTCAATTTTCAAGTCCTTTCACGGCAAATGATGATTCGCTCCTGGCATTATTCCAGTCACAGCGGTGCTGATACTAAGATTGGTATCAGATCTCAAGTTCCATACTCGCGACAAAAATCAGCGAGCAAAAAATGCATATGAAATAGCCGAAATGATGGGGCAACTCGCAATAAAAATCAGCGAGCAAAATATATGCATATAAAAACAGCCGAAATATTTGGGCAACTCGTAATAAAAAGCAGGGAGTAAAAAGAAAAGAATAGCCGAAATGATTGGGCACCGCAATAAAAAGACGAAATGATTGGGCAATCGCGACTTTCGCGATATAAAAAGCTGAAATGATAGAGCGTCGTGGAAAGGAAAAAAATGATGAAACTTTTGCCCTACAGGTGAGTCCACATCGACCCCTGTATACAATCTATGGGAATAAACGAAAAGAGAACCACATTTTCCCACTAGGCTTCATCAGAAGGAGAGCCAGATCTCGACGGTTCACAGACAGCCTAGAAATCAACAACGGCGTTTCTTCTCACTCCAGCAGGATGCAGAAGCGACGTCAATAAACGACCCCAGGGTCAAAACAAAATGGAGCCATGACAAAGTCTCTAGTTCCAAGTCTCGACGGTTCATAGACAACCTAGAGACCACCTCGACACTCATCTCGTTACAGCAAACGCAGTGTAAACAACGGCATTTCTTCTCACTCCAACAGGATGCAGATGCAACGTCAGCAAAACGGAGCCATGGAAAAGTCCCTAGTTCCAAATCTCGACGGTTCACAGACAGTCTAGAGATCAACAACTGTGTTTCTGCTCACTCCAACAGGATGCAGACGCAACGTCAACAAAACAGAGTCATGACAAAGTTCCTAGTTCCAAATCTCAACGGTTCACAGACAGCCTAGAGATTAACAACGGCGTTTCTTCTTACTCCAACAGGATGCAGACGCAACGTCAACAAAACGGAGCCATGACAAAGTCCCTAGTTCCAAATTTCAACGGTTCACAGACAGCCTAGAGATCAACAACGGCGTTTCTTCTCACTCCAACAGAATGCAGACGCGACGTTAACAAGCGACCCCCAGGGTCAACAAAACGGAGCCATGGCAAAGTCCCTAGTTCCAAATCTCGATGGTTCACAGACAGCCTAAAGGTCAACAATGGCGTTTCTTCTCACTCCAGCAGGATGCAAACGCGACGTCGACAAGCGACCCCAGGGTCAAAACAAAACGGAGCCATAGCAAAGTCCCTAGTTCTAAGTCTCGGCGATTCACAGACAACCTAGAGACCACCTCGACACTCGTCTCGTTATAGCAGACATAGTGTCAACAACGACGCTTCTGCTCACTCTAGCAGGATGCAGACGCGACGTCAACAAGCGACCTCAGGGTCAAAACAAAATGGAGCCATGACAAAGTCCCTAGTTCCAAGTCTCGACGGTTCACAGACAACCTAGAGATCACCTCGACACTCGTCTCATTACAGCAGACACGGTGTCAACAAAGAAAGCTAAGGCCAAATTCCTAGCTTCAGGGTCTTGACGGCAACACAAATAAAACCTTAAAGACTATCGGAGATCATCCCACACCAGCGCGGAGTGGTTATGATTCATCGGGGCTCCTAAACTGAGCCTAACCTCAAGTAAAAAGCGTTATGGAAAATTCTTAACGTTTGCTCTTCCGACTATAATATGACCCGAGGAGATTACTTGAAGACGTCTTGTCCAGCCCCCGAAGGGATCAGAGACAAGACAGTCGCGGGGCTACTCAAACAACACTGTTAAGTCTGCATATCGGGGAATGCATCAGCCAACGCGACGGTACGACAAACAAAACCCTAGTACCACAGACCCTAACGGACCTCTTTCGTAAAGAGCAGGGGTTAACTGTGACGTTAGGACAGGTTTGCCTACAAGCCCAAGGAAGGTAAACTACAAACTCCGAAATGAGTTCATAAACTAGAGACTCCGTGATGAGTGAATAAACTACAAGCTCCGAAATGAGTATATTAACTACTTCACACTAAATCAAAACATCAGGGAAAGAAGAAATGCCAGGATGAAATGAAATATGTCTTTTATTCATGAGTATACATAGTACATTTTATTCAGAGATCAAAATGAATACATCTTATTCAGAGAGCAAAATGAATACATCTTATTTAGGGAGCAAAATGAATACAAAAAAAAAAGAATATACAGCAAAAAATGTTCATGTCGGTGGACGGTTCAATAGGCCAGCGAGCTCGTCGTTCTTCCGCTGGACTTCGGCTTCAAGATCCGTTAGTGCTGCAAGACGAGTCCCTGCCTGGATCTGTTGATCCTGATAGGAAGCAAACCGACTCTCGAGCTCCTTCTCGGCGACTTTATGGGCTTCAACCATCTCGCGGGTAAAAATCACAGCTTTGTCAAGAGCCACCACTTCTGTAATGGCTTCTTGAAGCACCCGCCAAATTTCATACGCACAGGTGGTCTTGGCAGTAAGCTGAGCCTGAAGTTCCCCCAACGCGTTTGAAGCCAACTCCCTCTCTGAAAACTTCCGGTTGAGCCTCTTCTCGCATGACTGAAGGTTGACTACACACCGTTCGATCCATCCTCGGAGGCTTGTTTTTACAGTTAAGATGTCAGAGGGAAGGCGTATGCACTCAAGCCCATGTACGCAGGCCTCCACTCGGCGACAGTACTCAACCCAGGCACGCACCAATGCTTCGTTATGATAGGTGGCGAGAACCGATAGTGAAGCGTTGGCCTCGGCAGCAAATTCTTCGGCCGTGACAGAAGTACCAGCGCGAAGATCTTCGATGAGTGCCGCCAAGGAATAAATGCTCTGTTTCGCCATCCTTTCAGACGCACGTCGAGCATAAGGGCCTGGTGGCATAAGGATCCGACTCTAATGGAGTAAGGGCTGGCAAAGCTGTAAAGATGCAGGAGCGGTCAGTTGTGTTTCCAAACATAGAGTAAACAGAACGATGCCAAGGATAAAACATCACTTACCCACCGTCATGGAAGGTGGGTTTGAATGATCCCCGGGTCCATCAAGAATCTCGACTTCGTCATCAGCCTCAATAACTGTGGTTTAGAATGAAGGGCATATCAGCATCATCATGGAAATATAAAACCAGAAGGGCAAAGCATACCAACCTTGTCCTGAAGAAAGAACTATGCTTTGTGGGGGGTTGCTTGTGGGGCAGCCATGTCAAGCAAGCGCTGGAAGGTTTTTCTCTGAGAGAGATCCACGATAGAAGCCACCAATTCCCGTAATTCTGAAGGAAAGAAAGGGTCAGATGACAGAAGGGTCATTAAACAAAATGTATATGTACATGATATTACCTTCAATGCTTCGCCTGCCCTGAGCTGGGGGAATGACAGCCTCAGTGGTCTCCTCCACACCTTCAGGTGCATCACTGGAGATATTCGTAAAACTTATGACCGGCAGGTAGTCTCCAATAAGGGGACAAAAGCTGCCGCTGGAGGCTCCAAGGCAGGGATGACGGCTTCAATAATCTCCTCTATACTCTCCGGTACGTCGTTAGGGATGTCCATGGGGTCCATGGCCGATGGCGTCAGCTTTGCTAAGGGAGCGGACATGGAGGAGAGACCAGCCGCCACCGGAAGCTCCACGGTAAGGGTAGCAGCTTCAGTAATCCCTTTTACACCCGCCGGTGCATCATGGAAGATATTCACGGAATCCGCAACCATGACCTGATCCGGACTTAAACCCGTTTCCGCTGCAGAAGTCCCTGCAAAGATCGCGCAAAAATAAGAGTACATAAAAGTAATACAAATTACTAGCCAAAGGAAGAATGCGAAAAACGCATACCAATACGCCAAGGAGCTTGAAGTATGGATTTTTCGAGCCGTCGTTATTTTCTCATTAATACGCTCGTCGGGCTTCAAGCGCAAATGAATGACTACCAGTTTTTAGTGCAAGCTCGTCCTCGGAAGCATCTAAGATAGGCTGTTTAAGGGCCCGTTCTTCTTCCATTAACAGAGGACCCATGTGCACCCTCCGTAATGATGGTTTGACGTCGTAGAATGCAACGGAGGGGTAAGCTTTTTTCGGAGCACACACGTTCTCAGTCTCATCTTGAGAACGCCTTAAAGCCTCGGCCAATTGCGCGGCCTCCTCGGCAGACGAACCAGGATAGATAAGACCGGTGTCTGACTCCTCCATAGCTATCGGTTCATCCTGAATAAACGGTTCGGACTCAAGAAGAGTGTCGAGTAGGCCGGCAACCGATTTCTTCCTCCTCTTGGAACTTGTGCTAACACTAGTAGAAGAACGCTTCCTCCCCCTGGGCGCTTTGGCACGACGTTTCCCAACTTCACTTTTGGTACCCTCCTTTGGTGACACCGCCGCTGGTGACACTACTGCTGGTGCTTCATTGGAAGCCTTTGCTTCAGCTCTAGTGCGCACTGGCATACCAGCAGTGCGAGGGGTCGATTCTATTTCTGCGGCTTTGGGGATAAGTACCAAACCGCTATCCCTTAATGGAGGGCAAACCACTGATCGCGTCTGCAATGGGGTATTGGTGGCCTAGGCTGGAATAGGAGCTCTACCCTCGAAAAGCACATGTCTCTCCTCTGCAATGATGGGGCCGACCCGATGACGATACCAACCCTTAAAAGACCCTACGGGTCTCGGAAGGTAGTCGGACTCCGAGATCATGAAGCGGGAGCCGGTGTTTAGCCGCATGAAATGGTGGATGACGTCACAAGTAACCTCCAAAGAAGGAGCAGGCTCGATTATGAATGTCTCGAGAGGGATGCCCTGGTCATAGCCTAACTGTTGAGCAAAGCGGTGCAGGCCATACCGCATGAAAAGGACAGCATTATTCCGGCGGAACACCAGATACCCTGGTCTGATCGAGTATAGGTTCATAACCTCTTTTGGTTTCAAAGCCGGGACCCCGCCCTTCAATAAATCAAACAATTGTTGAATGGGCCCCACTGGAGCGAAAAGAACTCGATCGCTGAACACCATTCCGCCTTCACTTGAGTACGGGTTCAGCAGTACGCGGAGAGCCCCTACTTGGGTCGGATCAGGAGCGGAGGCATCAACCAACCTCATAATCCGCGGGAAGGTGTACAAATCATAAAAATCCGGCCGTTGGTGCGCAGCGAACGCTCCTAGCATGTGCATCTCGACCCACGACGTGAAGTAATGGAGGGGAAATTCACGATCTCTGCACCTGGGTTTGAAGTATTAACCGCGACGCTTAATCCATGATATAGATGTGATAACCCCGCGATGCCAACAGCTAGCCGTACTCCCCCAGCTATGCGGTGAGCGGGATAAAAAACGGAGGCTCTCATAAAGCGGCGATGCATCAGCATGGCAAACCAGCTTAACCAAAGACTGATAAAACCAACAAAAAAGGTCTCTTCATCCATACCAGGGGCCGTAATTGCGTCAAAAGCTATGGTTGACGAGTTCAGAATATAGAAATGCGGCAAGTCTTCCTCCTTGGCCGGCAAGTTCCTTAACCCTAATCCAAAATTGTCTTCATTTTTTGCAAATTTCGGAGCTTTCTTAGATATGACGCCCTCCTGAAGAAAGCAAGCAATGAAAGCGTCAAAGGTGACACCTTGACTTTTCGATGTCACGGACAACTTTTCGAAGATACCCAGGAACTTGATTAGACTTAGGTACTTGTGACGTACGGTGTTCTCAATCGACAGGCCGTCGACCATAGCAGGCACCGTATCAAACACATATTCATCGGGAGGCGGTAACTCTTCATAATGCTCCCCCTGATCAGCAATCCAGAGATCTCGCGGAACTCTTCCAATGAAATTGAGACCTCTTGATTCCCTAGCAAGAACGTATTGGTGGGAAGGTTCCATTGATTCAAGAAAGTTTCAACCCACCAGACGTGAGGGACGTGGTAATAGAATAACGAAGCATACACTGCTTGGTACAACCCGACCTTCTGCAGACGTGCACGTTGGGTAGAAAGAATGTACCGAGCCTAAGAAAGATAGCCCATTGGGTGGCGGGGGATAACGCCTACCTTATAAACCTGCCCCAAAGGTCGGGCTTCACCCTGACAAATTCGGCGCCCCAGAAAGTCGATCGCCACCACGGGTTGGTTGGGTATCCCGGTCATTGATGGCTCGAGTCGGCCCGTGGGAGTCCAGTTAGTCGCCTCCATCGCGTAAGCATTCCGTGGGCGTTCCGTCAACGATATAGAGCGGATGGGTTCTGACGGCTCTTCGCAGGTAAAACTACGGTGGCCCCCGATGATATGACCGTACCACTTTCCCCATAAGAGAAGACTAGTACGGTCCCTGTCATGCGCCCTGATCATCGCCATAGCCTCCTCGTCCGACGGCGACTGCGGGAAGGCCGCTTCTGAGCGAGTGTAAGGGAAGTCGGAAAGCTAGGCCATCGTTCCTAAAAATAAAAAAAAACATTTAAAAATAATAATAATAATAATAAATAATAAGATAACATAAAATAAAATAACAGGAAAATCGTGATGTGACGGGACTACTGCCTGCAAAACCAATGGACTCCACAAAATCTAAATAACGGCTCACCAATGATGAGGCAAAATAATTATTATGAGAATCAAGAAGGATTCTCATCAAGAAAACAGTAAAGTTTAAACAACTCTTGAAGCGAGTTCTGCTAAAAAGCACAACAGATTCAAATTTGCTTTAGGGGCTTTAAAACCCTCAAATATTCAAGAGCATTAGGGAATAAAATTCCCAAAAATATCTAAGTCTCTCTCATAGCCAAGCACTATGAACAAGGAATTAAATTCCTTTAATAAAGGGATTAAATCCCAGAAAAACCCCATGGTAAGGAAGCAAAGAAAGTGGAATTAAATTCCAAGGATCTTAAAGATCGGTGACAGGGTAAAACCCTGGGGGGAGGATTAACAATCCCCATTGATTCAAGACTTCAAAATCTACAAAAAAATGTGTGCTTTGGATCTTTAAGAAATCGGTTCAAGAAGAGAGCAACGCTCTGTCCGTGGATTTAAAATCCCCAACAAAAAAAGCAAAAGAGGAGGAGGTCCCGTTCATGATCCTTACCAAAAGAAAGTTTTAACAGAGTTTAACTATGAGATCTCAACGGGCAGAGAACTAAACTCTGAAGAAGAGAATTAAATTATCAAGGAAAATAAGTAAGGAAGAAGATGAAAGAGCGGTAGTTTCCCAAAGGCAAAAGCCCTGCATTTATAAGACATGATGAGGAACGATTCATCTTCCCATTCCCCTAGGCAATCCAACGGTTGTGAGGGCAGATAGCGTTGCACTCACGTGCAAGCCACGTGAGAGCAACGTTGGGGGGCATTTGTTCCCATATAAAAAGGGCAGAAGGGAAAGTTCCCCACTAAAACAGCCCTACGTGTTTAGCACGTGAGTGCCTATATGCAACGCATATAGGCGCAGCAATTAAAACAATTGCTAGGCTAAAACATCCCCACGTGTTTAACACGCGAGTTCCTATATGCAAGGCATATAGGCACAGCGATTAAAACAATTGCTAGGCTAAAACAGCCCCACGTGTTTAACACGTGAGTGCCTATATGAAACGCATATAGGCATAGGAATTAAAACAATTGCTAGGCTAAAACAACCCCACATGTTTAACATGTGAGGGCCTATATGCAACGCATATAGGCACAACAATTAAAACAATTGCTAGGCTAAAACGGCCCCACTTGTTTAACACGTGAGTGCCTATATGCAACGCATATAGGCACGGCAATTAAAACAATTGTTAGGCTAAAACAACCCTATGTGTTTAACACGTGAATGCCTATATGCAACGCATATAGGCACTGCAATTAAAACAATTGCTAGGCTAATAAGCCTCACGTGTTAAACACGTGAGGGCACTTCCCTACGTAGAATTAAATTCCAACAAGGAACTAATCCAACGGTGATTAAGAATAGAACTAAATTCTATTGAACTTTTAAATGAGAAATGATATTTTCTGTTAAACAGAAAGTTGGCGGATCAAAGATCCCATAAGTTGGAGAATATTTTTCATATCTTTTTAAACAAAGAAAGATTGTGCTCCGTTAAACCAAGCACCCTTGGATTAAAAATCCAACGGTGATTAAAAATCACCAATCTACAAAATAAATTATGCATGGGAAAATATTTTCCTAATCTTGTTTAAGAAACAAGAAAATATATTCTGTAAGACAGGAACCCTTGGATCAAAGATCCAACAGTGGGTAAAACCTCCAAAATCAACTAGGATCTCTCAATGAGAGATTTCCTAAAACTAATCAACAAACTTCTCTCTACTATATAAAGAACCCATGACTTCAAAAAAAAAGGAGGAGAAAAAAGAAGAGAGAGAGAGAGAGAGAGCTCCCCCAGAGACTTAAAGAATATACAGGGAGAGAATTTAATTCTCAGAAGAGAAGACTTGTTCCCTTGAAATACTAGGTAAAGGAAAAGACAAAAGACTGTTCTTTGCATCTCTAAGGGTTTAACCCTTCATCGAAGAACTTAGTTCTTCCTCTGGTTGAGATCTGCAGAGGCAGATCTCCCCACAAGTTGAGAATTTAATTCTCATCGGGGAGATTCTGTCATGCAGATTCAAAGCCTAGGGGAAAGAACTGAGTTCAAAAAGTTTAGCTCTTATAAAAAAATACATATGGGAATTTAATTCCTCTAAAAAAACTAGGGTTTAACCCAGTAAGAAGAATTTAATTCTTGCAAAGAAACAAAAGGAGAACTTGATCTCTAAGAACCACAGAAGAATAGTCTGGTGATTCGTTAGTGTTTAACACTATAACTAGACTTCATGTGTTCTCTACGTGAGTATTTCTAATGAACAAAGAAACGGCTGAGACTGTATCACGTGTTTCCCACGTGAGTGCTTAAAAGGGGAGCAGAAAACACTCCTTAAGACAGTCACGTGTTTTGTACGCTGCCCTCAATCATGTAAAAGAAAGAAAAAACAAAAGGGCACTACCCCATTATGACGCATCGCACGTGTTTTACATGTGAGTGCTATGGGAGCTAAGTGTTCAGCAGTTACACAAAGGGAGGCAATAAAGCCAAAAGGCATAACCTGATTCTGGCGCGTCTCACGGGTTTCACACGTGAGCACCCCCAAGAACTAGATGCTCAACACTTGTATAAAAGAGAGGAATATATTGGCAGCGTCCATAGTTGAGAACCTCACGTGCACTACATGAGCGCCACAACAATCTAGTGTTTAAATACTATTTCAGTGCCCACATGAAATGCATGTTAGTATTGTATATCTCAGCACATTTGGGCTGAAGAGGCCCAGACCTAGTCCAACTTGACTATGAGAGTCAAGACCCCTCTATGCTCATCATTTCCTAAGTTGATCTTGACCCCCAACATGACTCATAGTCTGCCAACTGATGACATCCAAAATAACGTTCGTCCTACACCTCCTAAGTTAATCTTAGTCTCCAAAAATGACTAATGATTTTTAGACGATCCACCATGATCTTTTTCCTCGAACACGAGAATTGATTCAAGGGTGCGTCTCTCTACACCTCTGATACATGGCGTTGTAATTCATCAACGTTTTCAGAGAGGTGGCGGGTCCCGAAAACCAACTGCTTTTTGGTGCACTTATCAAACTGACGTGCACATTCCGGATCAAACCACATCCTAAACTGGATGCATCCCATATCATCGTTGCTCATCCCGTCACGTAACGAATACACGTGCGTATAAGATGATCTATGGACTGAGATGTCCCTAAACTAACAATGGACCGAAACGTCCTTAAACTATAACGGATCGAAACGTCCTTAAACTACAACGGACCGAAATGTTCTCAAACTAACAACGGACCGTAATGTCCCTAAACTAAAACAATAGAGCCCAAATGCTCTTTTGCTAGATCTGAATGATCCTAAAACCTCGTTAAGTAGATCTTAGTCTTAAATTGAACTAACGTATCCTTAACAAAAATTTAAGTTGGTCTTAATCTCAAACGAGATTAATGATCCTTAAATCAACCCAAACCCAAATCTAAGATATACGGATTTGGACTAATCCACGCCCTACGGGCGACAACATAAATTAGTCTCCATATACAATCCACGGGCAACCGAAAAATAAAACAAACACACATGACACGAAGTGAACCTCTGGAGCAGGAGAAAGTGGTTATCGCGATGCGATAACATAATCAATTGCAGGGGCTTGCGCCTGCAGGGAAGAGCGTCCCCACAATCAAAAACCCCTCGCAAACGAGAGGGAATCTGACGAAGTCTGCTACAATGGCCAAATCCGTCCAAACCTCCGATATACGGTGCCATAACTCAACTTGGCATCTTCGGAGAGGTGGACGGATAAATCCAAATAGCATATGCCCCCAAACTCAGGCAAGACGATCCATCCCGGTTTCGTCTCTGTTTTCGACGGTGAACAGCCGGCTTAGGATTAAACCGGATTATTAAATCAAGTTTTGAATTAATGATTTACATATATATATATATATATATATATATATATATATTTCGATATGTATATTCTAGTATTATGTTCATTGTATTTTTCTTTTTCTTGGGTATTCGTACTTTGATACGAATACGGACATGTATTTGCGAGGACGTATTCTTGTATTTATACAAGAATACTTTTTAAAGGAGGACACCTCATTTCTAGGTATTTCTTTTAAAGAAATTGTGAAATGAGATAGAGGGGAGAAATGGTGGAGGGTGTGGGCAAATGAATTGTTAATTCATTTGCTCATACTATTCAAGCATGGTTGCATTTTAAATTGTAGAAAATTCTTTGGACAAAAGAAAATTGCATGCTTGAATCTGGGTAAGGTTTTATTCATTCTACCATTCTAGTTTCTCTATCTTCCATGGCTCCTTCTTCTTCTTCATTATCTTCTACCATTCTCATGTGTTGAGAAACAAGTAGATAAAGAGAAAGAAAAATGCTTGAACACTCACACGCATCACTAAGCATCTTAAGATTTTTTGTTACTTCATTGATGAAGTTGAAACTTGAACTTGGTTTTCTCAGATGGATCATCTTCGGCGAAAGAAGACCGACTTGAAAGCGCGATCTAAAACTCTTGAGAGCTGGCTAGAGTCCAACCCAATTGGAGAAAATGAAGAAACTACAAACGTTGTAATTTCATCATTGCCTCTTGTTGTTTTCTAGTTAGGTGTTTGGTTATGATATTAGGGTTTAGTTTCTAGTGCCATCAAGAAATTTTTGTTTTTGGATTCCGCATTGGCCGCGAGTTAGTGGAAAGAGCACTAGGAACCTTCATGATCATCCCAATTATTGCCCATACCACCGAGTGTTGGGACACACTATTGAAGATTGTTTTATTTTCAAGGATTGGGTCAAGAAACAATACAAGGCGGGAGAAATCTCATTGTTCCCTGGCGTGTTGATAAACTATCAAGACGCGACCGTCAATTTTATACAAACAGAGACCGAGATATTTCAGGAACTGACCGCTCTCAATTGTTCACCCTTCCCTGAAAGGGACAAACCACAGCGACAATCCAAAAGTCCAGCGAGTAACGTTGACAATGAGGAGGCAACGGACGAATGTGCAATCCATACAATCTACATGGTCGGACCTGAAAAAACGAACCCTCCTACGCTTCACAGTCATGGTGATGATATGGTTGACGCTGCCCAATACTGGCTTGGTTCAGATAATGATGAGAACCTTGCTCAAGCTGCTAAGCAAAAAGAACCCATGGTTCTTAGAGAATCAAGCTCAGGCGATGAGGATAGCCCAGGCATCATCCCCAAAACTATAGAACAAGTATTATTCCAATAGCTTCAAGGGCAATTTCAGGACCGTGATAAGGAGTTAGCCATGATCTATTTCAAAGTCAACGATCTGGTGAATGTTGTAGCAAATTTAGCAACCCGAGTCCTTCAAGTGCAATCATAACAAAATCAAAATTTGGTCCATGAACCAGGGATTGATATCCCTAAGTAGCCAACAGCTATTCCCTCCAGTCTAAGAGTGGAGTAGCTTCATGAAATTCGTCGGCGACTAGCCTCCAAGAAATTCCTTACACATGACTAAGACCAGTTGACACGGGACAGAATCAAAGGAAAATAATCAGCAGCTCTCGAAACTCTGCAGGAATCACTTAAAAGAGTTCAGATGTTGGAATATGCGAGTCCCGAATCTCTTCCAAACTTCCAATATAACAATAAGTCCATATGTCCGAAGAACAACAACCGCAAAGGTAGGCCTCCCAAGGACACTGAATCCTCTAATGCATCGGCCGACCATAGTAAGCGAGGAACATGCAGGCCTAATGCCGACTAGCCTCGAAAACCAGTGTTGGGAGGGAGAGAAGAATCTCCCCTGGAAGAGAAATTGAATAAGTTCTATTCTTTCAGAAGAGACAGAGTCCGTAAAATATTCAAGGACGCCTTGAGAAACGGTCTGCAATTGCCTAAATCAAAAAGATCACATGAAGCAAACATGACTGATGATCTCTTGTAATGCCCGTATCACAAAATGGTGAGTCATACCATTGAAAACTGCTTTGTTTTCAAGAATTGGGTTGAAAAACAATACAAGGAGGGTGTGGTCTCATTGGCCAAAGGCGCGTTATCAGACAACCAAGCTATGATCGTCCGCTCCATTCGAACGAAGACCAAAACCCTCTGAGGGCAGACGGCTCAATCGCCCGCTTCAGAAAATGACCTAGTCCACCACAGTTTCTACGGGGCACACGTACGCGTCTCTCCAAAAAAGCCAAATAGAGCGTTGAAGCACCGTGAGATCAAAGTCCAAGGATTTTGAATAAGCGTACAAAGTCGACCCCTACGTCGTTAAACTGGGAGCGGACAACCCCTACGTCGTTAAACTGGGAGCGGTTAACCCCTAAGTCGTTAAACTGGGAAATTAAAAAATGGTATGTCCACAAGCAAAACGTGCACGGATGAATAACCGAAATGGCTCCGTGAGTAAAAACAGCAGGACTACCGGCGAGTTTGCGAAAAACCTGAAAGGACGCAAACTCATGAAAAGAAACGAAATACACTCGTAAAGTTCTCTTAACTTTGTGAGGAGGATATCCCCCCGTGAGATCCTTACGACTCACAAATAGGCAACACACTTAGGAATCCCTACGATTCCTAAGAAGAATCTACATTTACGAGATCGTCTCGACTCGTAAGGAGAAATGCTTTTATGAGACCCTTATGGCTTATAAAACTGAAAAGCCTTAGGTGACAGGGGCCTAAACCTGTCTCCTAAGCCGTCGCTCCCCAACAAGCAAAGGCAAATAATGAATTGCTCCTGGCACCTGTGCTCCGGTGTTAGCAACACTGATTCTGGCCCAACCCAAAAATTCCAAGCTTTCAATCCAAGAGACCCCTAAGTCTTTAAACTGGGAAAAGATGAACCTTAAGTCGTTAAACTGGGAATAGATGACCTTTGAGTCGTTAAACTGGGAACAAAGAAAATCCCCTCACGGCAAATGATGATTACCTCCTAGTACCATATTCCAGTGTAGCGATACTGATGCCAAACAAAAATCCAAATCTTAAATTCTAAATCCCACACTCGCAAAGTTCTCTCGACCTTGTGAGAAGAATATTCCCGCGTGAGATCCTTACGACTCACAAAGGAGCATCACACTAGGGGGTCCTCACGGCTCCTAAGGAGAAAATACACCTATGAGATCATTTTGACTTGTAGGGAGAAAATGTTTTTATGAAACCCTTACGGCTCATAAAATTGAAAAGCCTTAGGTGACAGAGACCTAAACATGTCTCTTAAGCCATCGTTCCCCAATGGGCATGGTAAATGATGATTCACTCCTGGTACCATATTCCAGTGTAGCGATGCTGATACCAAACCAAAACCAAAATCCCCAAATCCTCTCATAGCAAATGATGATTCGCTCCTAATACCATATTCTAGTATCGTAATGCTGATGCCAAACAAAAATCCAAATTCCAAGTCCCACACTGCAATGCCTCAAATTCAAAGGTCCCACCAAATAAGGCAGGAATCGGACAAATCAAACTAAAGTCCCACCCGGAAGCGCTTCCAAGCTCCAAAATCCCGCCGGACAGATTGGAACCTCCCAAAACAAATCAAACCAACCAATTCCAACAACGACCTCTACGTCAAAAATAGTGACACTCCGGGCAAGGGGAAACGTGAAACAGACACTCCGTGCAAGGGGAAACATCAAACAGACACTCCGTCTCAGGGAAACATTAAGCAGTGACACTCCGTGTAAGGGGAAACGTCAAACAGACACTCCATGTAAGAGGAAACGTCAAACAGTGACACTCCGTCTTGAGGGGAAATGTCAAACAGACACTCTGTGCAAGGGGATACGTCAAACAATGACACTCCGTCTCGGGGATACGTCAAACAAACAATCCGTCTCAAGGAAACGTCAGACAGTGACACTCCGTGTTGAGGAAACGTCGGACAGATACACTCCGTACCGGGGATACGTCAACCAGCGACACTCCGTGCCGGGGATACGTCAACCAGCGATACTCCGTGTCTGGGATACGTCACGTACAGACACTCCATCTCAGGGAAACGTCATATGGTGACACTCCGTGCCAAGGATACATCACGTACAGACACTCCGTCTCGGGAATACGTCATATACCGACACTCCGTCTTGGGGAAACGTCAACCAGCGACATTCTATCTCGGGGATACGTCATACACCGACACTCTATCTCGGGGAAACGTCAACCAGCAACACTCCGTCTTAGGGAAACATCAACCAGACACTCCATCTCGGAAAAATGTCAACCAGCGGCACTCCGTACCGGGGAAATGTCAAACAGACAGTCTGTTTCAGGGAAACGTCAACCAACGACACTCCGTGCCAAGGATACGTCAACCAGCGACACTCCGTGCCGGGGATATGTGTAACACCCGAGCCCAATAATACTATTTCTATTACTATTTGAGTGTTATATATTGCTCATCCCAATTATCCTGATTGTTTGGTGTTTATTGCTAAATTTTAACCGGTTAAGTCATTTTGGCACATAACAAATTTTAACACCGAAAATGAAATTTAAAATGTCCATGTTGGCCTACTCGTCGCCACTAGTCGCGTGGTAGCGTCCGCGTGTCGAGATTTCTTCCCGTTTGGTTAAACGGGCAAGTTTGGACGGCTACGCGCGCGTGCAAGTGTCCGACTTGGGGGCATGCATTTTAATCATTAAACACCTCTTTTCAAAATTTGGAAACCGCTTAAAATCCTATAATTTGAATTTGGAACATTTGGGCGCAATCCGGGCGCGTTTTGGAAATGTTTCATTTAGCGCCAAAGATGCCCGTTTGATTAAATATATTTAAAACTATAATTTATATATTCTGTTACTGTTTAATCGTTAAAATCTTTTATAAAAATCTTTTAATATATTTTTCACTTACCGTACCCTTCCCCAGCCAATCACGAGGGATTTAAATCCCTCGTGGGCCCCGCCTCATCATCTCTCTCTCTCTCCGTCTCTCTCTATCTCTCTCTATTCTCTTTCTCTCTCTCTCTCTAACAAACTCTCTCTCTCTCCTCCTATATATATATCACGCAGCCGCCTCCTATTCATCTTCCTCCCCACGAAAAACCCTCGAACCCTATCAAACCCTAGCCGCTCGTCGCCGTCGCCGCCGCAGTCCACGCGCCGACGAGACCACCACCAGCACCCTTGCGTACGCCGCAACCCCGTCCTCCTCCTACCTCCTTCCTCCGTCTCTTTCCGCGCCTGCACCCAACCCCGACACCATCACCAGCCCCAGACCTCGCCGTCGCCGCAGCCTCCCATCGCCAACGACACCCGAATCCTCCTCCCTTCACCCTCGTCCCGACCTCGTCGTCGTCTTCCTCCTCCCCTCGCCGGACCACCACCAACCCGAGCCCAAAACCCCATCACCTACCCTCTGGTTCACCGGAAAAGGGTCGCCGTCGATCCCCTCGTCGTCGCAAGAACACCGACAGCCACCTCCTCTTCCTCCTGCGACCCAGACCAGGCCAGTACCTCCCCATCATCGCTGCATCACCCGATCCCTCCAAGTCAGCCCTTGTCGCGCCCACTGTTCATCGCCGCCGGCGCCCCATCGCCGTCGAGCCCGTCGTGGTTGCCCTGGTTCTTCCATGTAAGCATCCCTTATCTTTCCTTTTGTGCTAGATTCCCCCCCCCCGCTGATCTTTGTTACGTATATCATGTTGCTAACTTCGTTGCCGATGACTTTTGCCGGAATCCGGCCGTGCCGTCGTTTGGACCCGACGCTCCAGCGAAGTACCCTGGTCCGTGTGGTCCTGCTGTTCGCTGTTGGGACTCGATCCGTGGCCCGTGCACCCGTCTCGTGTTTTCCGCCGACATTGCATCCGTGCTTTCCGGTTTGCGAAACCGTCGAGGCAAGATTTCTTGCTACATGCTACGTTAAACTAATTAAATGTTTGACTCACAAACTTGCTATATTAACTAGTATTGCTACTTATCTCATTGGACGAAATATGATGTATATTATAATACTGCCACCTAAATCGTATTTTGCCACCGTAACCTTAATGACAACTACCTGCTAATCATTTTACTATTTAGAGGATAATAGTCGCACACTTATATCTTTATTGCTTGCTGTTATTAATATTGCGCTACACTGTGATTATTGCACCCCAAGGGTGCTTGAACCTGTTAATAAGAGAATACAAAGCATCACTGTGTTTACATGGAATAATATTGTTATTTGCTGTCCCTGTTGTTGTCCCTTATTCGTTACTATACCTGTTATTAGCATACATTTGATTGCATTACATATTGACCGATCTTGATACACCTGACACATGTACTGATACACCGGACATGACACCCTGTACATATCGACTCAACCTGTTGAAATGTGACCTGACCTGTTACCTGATTTCATGCCTAATGCCGACAAACCTGACCATTCCTGCTGTCTATCCAGACAGACCTACTTTTACCTGATTTTGTGTTGGCATTAGTCCTTGACTACTGAATACCTGACCTGACATACATAGCTTGGGGGTATGGGGAAATCAAAGGTGAAACCGACTTGTAACTCAACAGTTCGATACTTGTTCTGATCAGTCTTACGGGCTTGGCCAGCCCCGGAGTGGTGATGCTGACATCACTCGCCCATCTTGCTACCTATTACTGCTTAGCGGCACGTCTCGGATTCAGCCCCGAGGACCTTGACCGTGGTCCCGGGCACGCACGGGATACTATTGAGTTACATCGACGATTCATCAATTGATTTCAAAGACTATAGAGTAGAAACCTGATAGGACAGTCTAGTCACCACTGCACATTGCCCTGCTCTGTTATTTCTTAGTACGGCTTATTCATGTTCATACCTGCATTGCTTATTACCATGTTTATATTATATTATTTTAGTTGACATGACGCGCTGACGTCTGGGTTTTGCATGGCCCAGATTCCTTACCACTGCAGCGACCGAGCAGGAGTACTTCAGCCAGCAGGCTGAACTGTGAGTTCCTTAGGGTTTAGTTTATTTATTTTCATTTCATTTCCAGATGTGAGCCCGCATTATGGGACGTACTGTTTATTTATTGTATTGGATCATTTGCTTCCGCACTCATTGTTTATTGATTCTTGTTATTATGGATTTGGACATGATTAGATTAGTTTATTATTTTGTTCTTGATATCTCTACAACCGTAATGTGACTGTGGATGGATATTTCCTACCCACAGGTAGCATGGTTGGCTATGTCACGTGCCCAATCTTGCGTACTCTGGGAAGCGGGGCGTGACATGGTTCTTTTGGTATCAGAGCCATAGGATAGTCGGGTTGATTCTTTTGTAGTTGGGTATTGTACCCAATACACGAATCACAATACCCGTAATTAGGAAACATGTCCTGCCACCTTGACCGTTTTACCATCCTTGAATCATTCTTCCGGATCATGTCGACATGCAAACTTACTTTGCATTGTCAACTCGAAAACCTAAATTCTTGCTATCTCTAGGACTTAGGCGACTTGGGTGGAGTTAAGTAATTGCGGCTATGATACCGCGGCATAGCTACAATGCAGTACTCTATTTAAGTATCTTGGAGTTCTAGCCTTGGTTTATATATTGAATCTATCATCATGCTAATGTTATTTGTTTTGATTTCAGGACCATGGCAGATAAGAATTTCAAGACGTATCAGAGGCGTGTGGATGAAGCCGCCATGTTAGGAGTGATACGTGGGATGTTGGAAAATCAGAAGAGGCAAACTGAGCTGATCCAGCAGCACGCAGATTCATTTCAGGAGGGTTTGCAGGCCATTCAGCAGTCTGTAAACACCGCTGTAGCGAAGCCAGTTGACCGAGTAGGGACCGTGGCAGACTTCAGACGGTTGGGTCCTACTACTTTCACTGGTCTGGAGGAGCCGTTACCAGCCGAGCAGTGGCTAGTAGACACGGAGAATTTACTGATTGCGGCACAGATCCCAGACGACAAGAGAGTTGATGTGGTGTGCATTCAGCTGGTGGATTACGCCCGAGAGTGGTGGCTTGTGGAGGAGACCCGCTTGTCCAAGCCAATCAGTTGGGCGGATTTCTCTAAAAG
The DNA here is from genome assembly GCA_030015575.1 of Agapanthus africanus. Lineage (NCBI taxonomy): Eukaryota > Viridiplantae > Streptophyta > Magnoliopsida > Asparagales > Amaryllidaceae > Agapanthus > Agapanthus africanus. The sequence goes on from JASDDO010000028.1 coordinate 129,694,881, forward strand.
TTTCTTGGAGAAGTTCTTCCCGCGGACTGCACGGGAAGAAATGGAAGAGAAATTTATCGGGCTGAGACAAAATGGAGCAGCTGTGGATGTACATGCAGCAGAATGGACGAGACTCAGCCGTTTCGCTGGACCCTTAGTCGCCAAGGAGGCAGACAGGGCGCGAAGGTTCTTGCGCAGTTTGGATGTGGACATCCAGAGGCAGATTGTCTCCCTGGGTTTGACCACTTTCTCGCAGGTTCTTACGGCAGCCAGAGAGCAACAGAGTTTATCAGGATCGAAAGGGAACCTTCACCAGATAGCAGTTGCGGCCAGGAAGCCTGCATTTGTACCTAACCGAGATCATGGGCGCAGAGGTATTCCAGTGGACCGTCGAGGTGTAGCGCCAATGAAGAAGCCTGTGATCGTTGATCGAAGGAAGAGCGTGATTTGTGATTACTGCCGATTACCTGGGCACGTGCAGAAGGAGTGTCGAAGGAGACTGGGACTTTGTCTGGTTTGTGGAGCAGCCGATCACGCAGTGGGTGCTTGTCCGTCGAAGATTCGCACGAGAGATGATATACAGAAGCCTCCGCAGAGACCGTTCCAAGGGCAGAAACAGCTGACTCAAGGACCAAATCAGGCTCGAGCTTTCACGTTGACAGCTGAGGAAGCCAAGGCATCAGGAGAAGTGGTTTCAGGTACTTTGCTCGTTCATGGTTTTCCCGCATTGGCATTATTTGATTCCGGAGCATCCCACTGTTTTATGTCATCCAAATTTACAACTACACACTCGATTACCTGTACGACCCTGTCTAGTTTCTGGGACATACACACTGGGAATGGGAAAATCATAGCTAGTAAGGAATGTAGAGATTGTTCAGTTGTTGTTTGCGGACGGGAGCTTTTTGCAGATTTCTTGGTGATAGATACGGACAGTTATGAAGTAGTCTTGGGAATGGATTTTCTTGGCACTTTCCACGCCCATATTGACTGTAGGGCAAGGAAGGTAATTTTCCAGATTCCCGGACACCCTGAGTTTACCTTCACTGGGGGAAGCAGTTCTGTCGGGCCAGTCGAGTTTAGGGCTAGGCCGACAAACAGTGTTCTTGCAGCAATGGTAGTGGATAGTAATGAAGAGCCGGCAGTTGTTCGCGACTTTATGGATGTATTTACAGATATTTCGGGCTTACCGCCGAAGCGAGATGTGGAGTTTGCGATTGACCTTATTCCTGGTGCAGCGCCAGTATCAAAATCTTATTATCCGATGGCACCGGTGGAATTGGAAGAAGTTAAGAAACAAGTTGGTGAATTACTCGAGAAAGGTTGGATTCGAAGCAGCAACTCGCCTTGGGGAGCTCCAGTTCTTTTAGTAAAGAAGAAGGATGGCACGAGAAGGATGTGCATTGATTATCGAGAATTGAATCGAGTGACTATTAAGAACAAGTACCCGATCCCTCGCATTGGAGAACTTTTTGAGCAGCTTAGTGGCGCGAGGGTATTCTCGAAACTGGATTTGCGATCAGGATATCATCAGGTCCGAGTAAAAGCAGAAGACATTTGCAAGACGGCGTTTCGAACTCGATATGGACATTTCGAGTATCTAGTGATGCCCTTCGGAGTGACGAATGCGCCGGCAATATTCATGGATTTGATGAACAGGGTCTTTTCACCATACCTGGACCAGTTTATTGTGGTATTCATTGACGATATTCTGGTATACTCAAAGAGTCCGGAGGAGCATGCTGAGCATTTAAAGATCGCACTGCAGACGCTGAGACAGGAGAAATTATTCGCGAAAATGAGTAAGTGCGAATTCTGGCTGGAAGAAGTGAAGTTTCTGGGGCATGTCGTGTCGGGCGATGGAATCGCAGTCGATCCCGAGAAGATTGCAGCAGTTCGAGATTGGCCTATTCCAAGAAATGTGGCTGAGATAAGAAGTTTCCTTGGTTTGGCCGGATACTACAGGAGATTTGTGGAGAACTTCGCTCGTTTGGCAGAGCCGTTAACTAAGCTTACACGTAAGGAGGTACCGTTTGTTTGGACGGATAGATGTGCATTGGCCTTCGAGACGTTGAAGCAGAAGTTGATAACCGCCCCGATCCTGACCGTACCAGATAATTCAGGAGGACTAGTGATACACAGCGACGCATCCGGAAAAGGATTAGGATGTGTTCTGATGCAGAATGGGAAAGTCGTCGCTTACGCATCGAGACAACTGAAGACTCATGAGAAGAATTATCCGACTCATAACTTGGAGCTTGCAGCCGTGATCTTCGCCCTGAAGATTTGGAGACACTACCTTTTGGGCGAGAGAGTCGAAGTCTTTACAGATCACAAGAGTTTGAAGTACGTGTTCACTCAGAAAGAGTTGAACATGAGGCAACGCAGATGGTTGGAGTTGATGGCCGACTACGACCTTGACCTTAAGTACCATCCGGGAAAAGTTAATGTCGTGCCGGATGCGCTAAGTCGGTTACCAGCAATTCAGATATTAACTGCACAAAGGGAGATCATTGCGGATTTTTGGAGATTTGACTTGGAGGTTATGTTACCACATGCTACGGGGCAGTTGATGCAATTGCAAGTACAATCGTCCTTAGTTGAGAAGATTAAAGTGGCACAATCGCAGGATCCTAGGCTGCAAAAGTTTCGAGAGCAGGTTGAAGCCGGACTACGAACCGATTTACTGATCCATGAAGACAGTTCGTTGAGATATGGTAGCCGTGTGTGTGTGCCAAAAGGAGAGGTGCGTGAAGAACTTATGAAGGAGGCACACAGTTCAGCTTACTCTGTACATCCAGGAGGGACAAAGATGTACCGAGATATTCGACAGCAATTCTGGTGGGAAGGTATGAAACGGGAAATTGCTCGCTTCGTGGCTAAGTGCTTGGTGTGTCAGCAAGTCAAGGCTGAACACCAAAGGGTTGCTGGTTTGTTGCAACCACTTCCAATTCCTCAGTGGAAGTGGGAACATATAACCATGGATTTCGTGACGGCTCTACCGCGGAGTCCAAAGGGCAACAATGCAGTATGGGTGATTGTCGATCGGTTGACCAAAGCAGCTCACTTTATTCCTTTTCGGGTTGGTCAATCGACGGAGACTTTGGCAGAGCGGTACATACAGGAGATTGTAAGACTGCATGGAGTACCGGTAAGCATCGTGTCCGATCGGGACACTCGGTTCTTGTCGCACTTCTGGAGGAGTTTACAAGAAAGTTTGGGGACTCGATTGAAGTTTAGCACAGCTTATCATCCTCAAACTGATGGACAATCGGAGAGAACGATCCAGACCCTTGAAGATATGTTGAGAGCTTGCATGTTGGACTTCAAAGGTTCTTGGGAGGATCATCTACACCTGGTGGAGTTTTCGTACAACAATAGCTTCCAAGCGACTATTCAGATGGCTCCGTTTGAAGCGTTGTATGGTCGTAAGTGCCGTTCACCGGTTTGTTGGGATGATGTTGGTGAACGAAGGTTACTAGGACCAGATTTGGTGGTACAGACAGTCGAGAAGGTGAATACAATCAGGAAGCATATGAAGGCAGCTCAAGACAGACAGAAAAGTTGGGCCGACACGTCAAGAAGACCTCTAGAGTTCACCGTGGGTGATTTGGTATTCCTGAAGATATCACCGACTAGAGGGGTGATTCGCTTTGGGAGTCGTGGAAAGCTTAGCCCTCGATTCGTTGGACCCTTCGAGATATCGGAGCGTGTTGGTGAGGTAGCGTACCATTTGGCGTTACCACAATCATTGGCAGGAGTGCACGATGTGTTTCATGTATCTCAGCTACGGAGGTATGTCCGAGACGAGACTCACGTTTTGGATCATTCGGAATTGACTGTACGGGAGGACCTAACTTTTGAGGAGCGACCGGTTGAAATCAAGGATCGAAGAGAAAAGGTTCTTAAGAATAAGGTTATCCCTCTTGTGTTAGTTTCTTGGGGAAATCGATTGCATGGAGAAACCACTTGGGAGCGAGAAGACGAGATCCGGCAGAAATTTCCTCACCTTTTCCTATAGTTAGTTATCTTGTATTCTTGGAATTTCGAGGACGAAATTCTTTTATAGTTGGGTATGATGTAACACCCGAGCCCAATAATACTATTTCTATTACTATTTGAGTGTTATATATTGCTCATCCCAATTATCCTGATTGTTTGGTGTTTATTGCTAAATTTTAACCGGTTAAGTCATTTTGGCACATAACAAATTTTAACACCGAAAATGAAATTTAAAATGTCCATGTTGGCCTACTCGTCGTCACTAGTCGCGTGGTAGCGTCCGCGTGTCGAGATTTCTTCCCGTTTGGTTAAACGGGCAAGTTTGGACGGCTACGCGCGCGTGCAAGTGTCCGACTTGGGGGCATGCATTTTAATCATTAAACACCTCTTTTCAAAATTTGGAAACCGCTTAAAATCCTATAATTTGAATTTGGAACATTTGGGCGCAATCCGGGCGCGTTTTGGAAATGTTTCATTTAGCGCCAAAGATGCCCGTTTGATTAAATATATTTAAAACTATAATTTATATATTCTGTTACTGTTTAATCGTTAAAATCTTTTATAAAAATCTTTTAATATATTTTTCACTTACCGTACCCTTCCCCAGCCAATCACGAGGGATTTAAATCCCTCGTGGGCCCCGCCTCATCATCTCTCTCTCTCTCCGTCTCTCTCTATCTCTCTCTATTCTCTTTCTCTCTCTCTCTCTAACAAACTCTCTCTCTCTCCCTCCTCCTATATATATATCACGCAGCCGCCTCCTATTCATCTTCCTCCCCACGAAAAACCCTCGAACCCTATCAAACCCTAGCCGCTCGTCGCCGTCGCCGCCGCAGTCCACGCGCCGACGAGACCACCACCAGCACCCTTGCGTACGCCGCAACCCCGTCCTCCTCCTACCTCCTTCCTCCGTCTCTTTCCGCGCCTGCACCCAACCCCGACGCCATCACCAGCCCCAGACCTCGCCGTCGCCGCAGCCTCCCATCGCCGACGACACCCGAATCCTCCTCCCTTCACCCTCGTCCCGACCTCGTCGTCGTCTTCCTCCTCCCCTCGCCGGACCACCACCAACCCGAGCCCAAAACCCCATCACCTACCCTCTGGTTCACCGGAAAAGGGTCGCCGTCGATCCCCTCGTCGTCGCAAGAACACCGACAGCCACCTCCTCTTCCTCCTGCAACCCAGACCAGGCCAGTACCTCCCCATCATCGCTGCATCACCCGATCCCTCCAAGTCAGCCCTTGTCGCGCCCACTGTTCATCGCCGCCGGCGCCCCATCGCCGTCGAGCCCGTCGTGGTTGCCCTGGTTCTTCCATGTAAGCATCCCTTATCTTTCCTTTTGTGCTAGATTCCCCCCCCCCCGCTGATCTTTGTTACGTATATCATGTTGCTAACTTCGTTGCCGATGACTTTTGCCGGAATCCGGCCGTGCCGTCGTTTGGACCCGACGCTCCAGCGAAGTACCCTGGTCCGTGTGGTCCTGCTGTTCGCTGTTGGGACTCGATCCGTGGCCCGTGCACCCGTCTAGTGTTTTCCGCCGACATTGCATCCGTGCTTTCCGGTTTGCGAAACCGTCGAGGCAAGATTTCTTACTACATGCTACGTTAAACTAATTAAATGTTTGACTCACAAACTTGCTATATTAACTAGTATTGCTACTTATCTCATTGGACGAAATATGATGTATATTATAATACTGCCACCTAAATCGTATTTTGCCACCGTAACCTTAATGACAACTACCTGCTAATCATTTTACTATTTAGAGGATAATAGTCGCACACTTATATCTTTATTGCTTGCTGTTATTAATATTGCGCTACACTGTGATTATTGCACCCCAAGGGTGCTTGAACCTGTTAATAAGAGAATACAAAGCATCACTGTGTTTACATGGAATAATATTGTTATTTGCTGTCCCTGCTGTTGTCCCTTATTCGTTACTATACCTGTTATTAGCATACATTTGATTGCATTACATATTGACCGATCTTGATACACCTGACACATGTACTGATACACCGGACATGACACCCTGTACATATCGACTCAACCTGTTGAAACGTGACCTGACCTGTTACCTGATTTCATGCCTAATGCCGACAAACCTGACCATTCCTGCTGTCTATCCAGACAGACCTACTTTTACCTGATTTTGTGTTGGCATTAGTCCTTGACTACTGAATACCTGACCTGACATACATAGCTTGGGGGTATGGGGAAATCAAAGGTGAAACCGACTTGTAACTCAACAGTTCGATACTTGTTCTGATCAGTCTTACGGGCTTGGCCAGCCCCGGAGTGGTGATGCTGACATCACTCGCCCATCTTGCTACCTATTACTGCTTAGCGGCACGTCTCGGATTCAGCCCCGAGGACCTTGACCGTGGTCCCGGGCACGCACGGGATACTATTGAGTTACATCGACGATTCATCAATTGATTTCAAAGACTATAGAGTAGAAACCTGATAGGACAGTCTAGTCACCACTGCACATTGCCCTGCTCTGTTATTTCTTAGTACGGCTTATTCATGTTCATACCTGCATTGCTTATTACCATGTTTATATTATATTATTTTGGTTGACATGACGCGCTGACGTCTGGGTTTTGCATGGCCCAGATTCCTTACCACTGCAGTGACCGAGCAGGAGTACTTCAGTCAGCAGGCTGAACTGTGAGTTCCTTAGGGTTTAGTTTATTTATTTTCATTTCATTTCCAGATGTGAGCCCGCATTATGGGACGTACTGTTTATTTATTGTATTGGATCATTTGCTTCCGCACTCATTGTTTATTGATTCTTGTTATTATGGATTTGGACATGTATTAGATTAGTTTATTATTTTGTTCTTGATATCTCTACAACCGTAATGTGACTGTGGATGGATATTTCCTACCCACAGGTAGCATGGTTGGCTATGTCACGTGCCCAATCTTGCGTACTCTGGGAAGCGGGGCGTGACAATATGCCATACATCGACACTCCGTCTCGGAGATACATCAAGCACCGACCATCCATGTCGTAAAAAAAGCAGTGCCAGCCTCCCAAAAGCGGGTACCAAATCAAGTCAACCCCTACGCGAAAGAATATCCATCAATTTCAAGCACATGACCTATACATGTAGTGAGCATTCATTGATGGGGGCACTTTGTTAGGGTTAAAATTTAAACCCCATTGACCAAAGGTCAAAGTCAAAATCAAACCACGGACAAGTAGACCCAAGACAAAGCAAACGGACCCTACTGTCGAATCCAAGCCGAGCGCACGCCTATTTACACCACATTGACCAAAGGTCAAAGTCAAAGTCAAATCGCGGACAAATAAGCCCAAGCCAAAGCAAACGGACCCTGCTGTCGAATCCAAACTGAGCTCACGCCCGAACCCAAGTCCAAGCAGGTGGGCCCAAGCCCAGACCGGCCCCATGCCAAGAAAGTACAACAAATAAATGTAATATTTAAATCAATGTGCAAAATGTGAAATAAATGGGTAAAGAGCCAAATTTTTGTAAAGCTCATAACTCATGTGCAAAAAGAAATAAGCACATGGGCATGGGATGGGCAAAATGTTGTTTTGTAAAGTCCAAGGTGCCATGTGTAAATTTGTAAGCCTATATAAGGCGACATTATGAAGAAATGAAATATAATTCTTTCCCCTCAAAAAAATATTAGGGTTTGTGTCTCTATCTTCTCACTCTCTCTCAAGTTCTTTCTCTTCCTCTTCATTTTCCAATTAAATCAAGGACTTAGCTCACTTTTTCTCAAAACTAAATAAAGTTTCACCATAATCCCATTGAAGGAGAGTTTAACTCTCACATCGAATCCAAAAAGGAAAGATTTTTGTTATCTTCTTCTTCCTCCTCAAGATCCAATTTGAGAGAGAGAGAAGAAAGAAAACTCACCTCCCAAACCTCTATCAAGAGATGAAAAGGTATCTTTTTTCATCACCCAAGATCCAAATCTTGGAGTTTGAAGAGAACCCATTTGGGTTTCTTCTCAAAAGAGAAAGGAGGAAATCTTTTGGAGTTTAATTCCATAATAAAAATTCTTTTGGGAGTTTAACTCCATTAAAAATATTTAATTCAGCTCCATATTTTAAAATCTTTTAAAGTTTTACTCCATTAAAAATTCTTCTGGGAGTTTAACTCCATTTAAAATCTTTTGAAGTTTAACTCCATAATAAAAATTCTTTTTGGAGTTTAACTTCAAAATAAAATATTTAGAAATTTAACTCCAAAATAAAATATTTTTCGAGAGTTTAACTCCAAAACAAAATCTTTGGGAGTTTAACTCTATAATAAAAATTGAAGGAGTTCAACTCCAAGTCCGAGGGTTTAACCCCCCTTTCCGATTCGCGCTCATGCCTGTGGACACGTGCCGTGCATGTGCCCCGCGGGCTCCCCTATGGGCATGTGCCGCGCACGTGCCCCTTTTTGCATTGTTTTTCTTTTAAAAAATACACACATATCGCATTGTAACATTTCAGAAAATATAAAATGTTATTTTTGGAATTTAATATTAAAATAATATATTTCCCGAAAACTGCCCAATTTGCGAAATTGAGGTTTTCGAAAAAGGGTATAAATATATATTAATAATTGTGAAATAATTGGGAATTAAAATGGTATATTCATTTAAAAATATATTTAAAGGACTTGGCATTTTTAAGATTTATTATATGCAGTTTAAATGAAAACCCGATTAGTGCACTGCTAATCGCGATTAGGCCAAATCCGTGTTTTTACAGTTTTCCGTGGCTACTTCACCATGTCATGTTGCATTTGGTTACATGTTGTCGCATTTGTGTTGTTTTATGGGTATTATGTGATTTGGTTTTAAAGGAGGAAAGAAAAGAAAAGGACAAAAGGGCAAAAGGGTAAATTGGTGAAAGTGGGTGAGATTAAAGGAGAGAGAGAGGGGGCAGCCACATTATCCCTCCACCATTTTCTTTTCTTCTCCTTCTTCCTCACTTCCCTCCATCTTAAACCCTAGGATCCATCTCAAAGACCTTGCCAAAACCCTATACTCCCTTCACAAAAGTTGATCCCCTCCTTCTCCTCTACATATTGGACCAAGAAAAGTGGGGTTTTGACGATATTGACAAACTAGGGTTTTTCTTGAGATGCAAATGAGGTATATCTTCTTTCTTGTAGTTTAGTTTGTTGTTTCTTTATATTCTAGTATAGTATAGAGGTGGTTTGAGTGAGAAATGGTGATGTTAGAATATTTCTAGAAAAGAATTAGGGTTTGATTGAACCCCAAATGTGCAATTAAGGCTTTATAGTGACCTTAAACCCCTGTAATGATTGTATTTTGGGCTAAACCGTAGACTAAAACCCCATTTAGAAAACTTAGAAATCCCCCGATATCGGATTTTGTGAGAATTGTGATGGTATTTTGGAATCTACTAACACTCGGGGATCTGGAAAATTATTTAGCGAACACAGTGACACATGCAGGCACCCAGGAAGCCACCACGGAGACCCGAGACCCCAACTCCACCTATAGGCCGCAAATTTAATCATTCTGGCCGCAATTTGAGGCCAGAGTAGGGTTGATTTGGTCCATGTTTGTTTCAGGGCTTTATCTCCAGTAAATTAGACCCTCCATATGTACATAATTGACCAATTTGGCCTAAGATAAAATCTAGGACCTTTTCCTTGAGTTGTTGTTTTGAAATGTGACTTTTAAATGACTTGAACCTGTGATATTTCATTTTGTCTCGATCGATTGGCGTTTGTACATCGATGTCGAGGGTTATTGGTTCTTCTTGCATGTATAGACCATAGGTTTAAACCTATGTGTGATACGTGCACTGTTTTGGTTTTGTGCGAGATTTCTGTTTACGATGCTATATGTGTATATATGTAGGTACCCCCACGTGGATTTCAAGACGACAAGGAAGCGCGTGGCGACATTGGCATCGGCAAGCGAAGATCAAGGTGAGTAGATATATATCTACGGGGGAAGTCGGTTGGATAGCGTATAGCACCCCCGCAATGTCGTAAGAAATGATATGATGTGATATAGATATACTTAGATATGTTATTGAGGGATATAAACACTTAGCAAGAAAAGCTTTAGGAGATATATAATGGGTTAATGTTAGCGAGATTTGAGAAAAGTGGTTTAGTTGGTTTCTTAGTTGCGAACCCTAGAGTGAGGTTGTTACCCAGACACATGCACGCACGGGATATGGTTTTGGGTGTACATGTTATATGTATGTGGATAGATGTGGATGCGTGGGTTTATATATATATATATATATATATATATATATATATATATATAGAGAGAGAGAGAGAGAGAGGGGGGGGGGATAGTATATGGTACTTGGAGATGAGTCGATGTGATTGGGCATGATGCCGTGAGATCAGTGATATGATTTGGTTCATACTATGAGATACGACAGAAGATTATAGCGGATTTTTAGGCGATGCGTTTCAGACACACGCACATATATTTGTTGATGGTATCAGTCGTACTAGACTTAGATCTGTACCCCAGTTCAGGACATATGATGATAAGGATACCAGATGAGTAATGAGATAAATATGATATTTGACCCGTATCCAGATTTGGGATACCGTACGATAGATTTACCGTACGAGATATAGTTATGAGGATAGATCCGCACTCTTGACTCGAGGATGTCATATTATTTATTGTATCGTACGTGATACTATTGAGGCGAGATCACCGACTACTAGATATATATATAGATCGACTCAGACTTAGATGGATTTCCTTACCCTTTTGAATGGGCTCGAGTCATACTCATTTTCAAAAATGGAGAATTGTGAGTAATTTAAATACCAAACTGTATGACTCGTATATTGGGTAGGTATATTTTTCAGTGTTATTGTTACTACATCACTTTCTGTATATTCATGATGTTTCATCGCATTGCATGCTTGTACATATGTTCTCTGTAACTATTATGAAACCCTGCTGTCAGGACACCAACACCATTACCGATGATGCGTATGTTCCACGTATACCTGCTTGCCGGCTCACACACATCATCATCAGTAATTGCCATGTCACGTACACTTTAGAGAATACTATTCATTGACATAGCTTGCTAGTTGGTAGTTGCAATATATTATAGCTTTCATATGCAGTTCAACTATTGCATTTATTGCATGATATCATATGTATTCATATAATCATTGGTCATGCAGTATTATGGATATTTATGCCGGTATTCACTATTTATTGATATCATGATTTTGATGATTTCGGATCCTTCTTGAGATTTTCTGGATTTGGAAACCGCATGTGAAAGTTTTATAAACTGATGATTTATTTTAAAGAGAAAAATGTGGTTTTCCTTGATATGATAAGTCTTGTCCACCATGATGTTTTCTCGGTTCTGAGATGGTTTTCGAGACCCGATTCGAGGAGTTGGATGAACCGTCTGCGGGTATATGGTGGACCCGGTATGGTACCTCGGGGCAAGAAACTCGAGTTGTAGACGATGAGCCCGGCACGGGTAAACTGTCTACCGGTGATTGTTTGGCGCGGCGGATATCCGGAGGATGCCGTTGGTGGTCGTGTGATTGATGATATGGGCCGATCCGGACTGTGATATTGAGATATTGAGATTTGATGATACAGGCCAGTCCGGATAGCCGGAACCTGAGATATTGAGATATTGAGATTTATGTTTTGTATCGATACTTGACACTGATTTCTCAGTTGATGTAATTGATGATACTCGATTTATATACATACAGAAATCTCATTAACTAAAGAAAACAGTTGTCTCATTCATGAAATATTCTGTTTCCATTAGTAATGCATTCATACATCACATATCTGATATGTTGCTATCTGAGGCACTGACACGAGCACGTGGTATTGCACTTATGTGTAGATGGATCAGGATATTTATTTGAGAATATTACTTGATATAACCTAGAATAGCGTCATACATTCGATTTCTGCTCTGTGATATTTTCCACTCACGAGTTGGTAACTCACCCCCGTTGTGCCACAGTTTCTTGCAGGTTTTGCCGTACAGGTATCTTGACAGCTTGCTGGCACACTGCTTTCATTTCGGGTGATTGTTTCGGTAGGTGGGTTCACTTGCATCGTGACCACCATTGTACATTTATTATTTTAGTTGTATCTAGTAAACTCCATCAATCAGACTTGTATATTTGATAGAACTAGAAGACCAGTGTTTATTCTTTCGACCTTAGAGTTATGCTTGTATTATTATGGTTTTCTGGTGGATATGGGCTTTCTTTTGAGTTTTGATCCTCGCCCTTCGGCGTTGTATATTATATTGCTTACGTGGTTTTGTCCGCCCTTTTGGTGAAGAGCTAGCTCCCGCTTGAGGATGCCTTTATTCATTATATACGCTTTATCAGGTTTGTACCCGTTTGGGGTCATTATTTACAAAGAAAACTCTGCCGAAATTTTTAGAAAAGACTTGAGATTTTAAAAATGCATATTTCGGCTTATATTGTTAAACTTCTTGCTTTAAAAATTGGTTTTTCCTTCACTCTACTGCTTTAATTGGTTTTGATTTCTGGGTTTTGGCTTACTTAGATTACGTACGCCTCGAGTCGTTTCGTAATTTAAGTACCGGTCATGTTCTGTACTTTTTGGGTCGTGACACGCATACCGCATATTGAGTTTGCATAATATGTTTGACCTGTTAATCGAAGGTTCCCTCGCTCTAAAAGCGAAGGGTAATTAACCTTAATCTGCGACTGTCGGAGATTTATATCCCCACAATCATTAAACCTTCAGCCTACACAAGGCAGGGGGAATCTATATATGCCTGACAAGCACGCGCATTCCTATCGCAATAGGGTGATGAAAAACACATTACAGCGGTACCTACTCAATTTTAGGGAAAAGAAACTCGACAAGCATAGGGGCTTCAATGCATTTCACTTTACTAGTGTCTCTTACCCGATACAAAAGAATTCGTAAGCAATATTTCCTTTATTTAGAAGTTTTGTTTTAACATTTCTGATTGTTAAAGGTTATCACAATATGCGTTTGTTAACCGTATTGTTTAACAATTCTTATTGCGGCATGTTCGTATACTTATTCATGAAGGCATTGATTGACAGTCGGCGGATTCTGGAGGCCCCAGGAGGAAAAGGGTCGATACAGTAGCGGCCGATAATTGCAGCACAAATTCTATTGGCAAACGAGGAAGAAATGGCTTGATATTTTTTCAGTTTTTGTTTGGTCGAAATTTGAACTCTTTGTTATTCGTACATGTATTCATCTATTTGCCTTTGGCCGATATTCGCCATTATTATTACTTATTTTGAGTGGCGATGGTAAATTACTTATATGTACTAGTTTGTCTAGAGAATGTCAAAAATTATTGACATATTTACTTTAATATCGTCGATATTGGTCGTTGTTGTGATACAAATGATATTTTTGTTGATGGTATCTGTTTTATATAGCTGATGTTGGCCGATACTGTAATATGAGTGATATTTTTGTTGATATTATCAGTTTTATATAGCCGATGTTACAAACAATTTATCAGAGGTTACATGCAACTTATCAGAAGTTATAGGTAAGTGGTTAGAAATTACCTGCAACTAATTAAAAGTTATATGCAAGTGCTTAGAAGTTACAGGCGACTTATTAGAAATTACAGACAAGTAATTAGAAGTTACAGGTAAGTGCTTACAACTTATAGGTAACTGCTTACAAATTACAAGAAACTGCTTACAAGTTATATGCAAATAATTAGAAATTACAGGCAAATGGTTAGAAATTATAGGCAAGTGCTTAGAAGTTATAGGAAACTGCTTACAAATTACATGCAACTTATTAAAAGTTACAGGCAAATAGTTAGAAGTTACAGATAATTTATTAGAAGTTACATGCAATTTATTAAAAGTTACAAGCAACTGGTTAGAAGTTACAGTCAACCGGTTAGAAATTACTGGAAACTACTTACAAGTTACAGGCGACTGCTTAAAAGTTAGAGAAAACTGCCTAGATGTTATAGACAACTGCAAATAAAGGGATTCATAAAACAGATTATAAATTTCATTCAGATTCATACTTAACCAATAGCAAAATTATAACGAACATCGTAATGTTTTAGTACAAAAGGTCCACAAAACTTGACGGTGGATACATAAATATAAAACAAAATACCAAACAACCAACATGTAGCTATTTTAATCATAGTCGATCGGAGTAGTGCATGTCGTTCCATTATGACCCTCGTTGCCATACTTATCGCAATTCATCTTCCTCTTTTGAACATCCCTGTTGTTTATGCGTCTTGCGAGGGGCCTTCCCGGCTTTTTTCTCATCAAAAAATGGTTAATCTCAATATTCTTTTCCGTGACTGTTGGCTTGTCAAATGTAGATATTGGGTAAATTGTATTCGCGTAAGTAGCTGTGAAATATTCGATCGTCAAGAAAGTGTCACGGTAGTTATAGATTTATTGCCTCAAGAAATTGATAACGGTGCAAGCATGCCTACAAGGAATCCTAGTAATGTCACATTCACGGCATGTACATGATCAAGCCGACATATTGATCCAAACAGTTTTAATGTCAAACACTTTATAATTATTTGTATCAGCTTGATGAACAGAAAAATCTCACGCATCTTCCAATTTTTTTCAGAATTTCCTCCGACTTGGGACATAACACTCCATTCCACCCTTCAGTTTTTTTCTCGGCGACTATCGAAGTGATCCATCAAACATACTTTTATGTGGTCCACCATTTGAAAAATAGGAAAAGTGCAGGCTTCACATATCCAGTCATTATATGATTCAACAATATTGGATGTAACATGATCACACCTACATTTAGCAAACAGATAAATAAATCAAGACCACACAGTGACCATAACTGCTAGACGTTACAGGCAACTGTCCAGATAATGCAAGAAACTACTTAGATGTTATACATATCTATGCTAATCATGTTCATCACTAAATAAGTTTTATTGAGAAGAAGATTTGAAATTGTACCTTATTCGAGGGAAGTAACATTAGCCCAATGTTGAGAACTGTAATGATCAACAAATGTGTTGTAAGCAGATATCGATTCTTTCTTCAATATGTTCATCTTCCACAAGAATTCAATCGTCGTATACTGGTAACAAGCACTGTCCATCAGATTCACACAATTTTCCGCTTCCGAATTCTTCATACCAAGACCCTTGAGCTTACTTTTAAAATTTTGTTTCAAGTGAAGAATGCAAAATGAATGCAATGCGGTCGGAAAGCACACCCTGGTCGCTTCTTTGATTCTCATGTCGAAGTTAGACACAAGCACAAGGGCATGCGGCTGGTGGTAAGGCATAAGATCATCAAACAACACGGCTCTTAACTGAGATAAAAACTATATCTAAATTGTGATGTTCTCTTGATCGCAAATAGTGAAAACTAATGGAAATAAACCATTGTTTCCGTCATAAACAGTCGTCGTCAATAGAAGACCTTTTGCCATGTTCTTGATGAATGTTCCATCAAGAAATATGAGAGGCCGGTAACCATATAAAAACCTGTCAATACAAGCACCATAGCTAATAAATAACCTTATGAATCTGTCATCCGCTAGTTTATCGATTCTAATTACGCTGCCGGAATTGTTTTCCATGCATTTGCTTTGATACCACCTCAAAGAGTTATAAGAATGCCGGTAATTGCCGAAGATGATCTATTTTTCCAATTCCCTTGCATGCCACGCAACATCATATGAAATCTTGACCCCGAACCTTTGATGGAAGTCTTTCTTGGCCTTGATTGGCCGATAGACGAGTCGTAGTCTCAAAACATCTACAAGCATGTCGGCTACCAATTTCTTAATAGCCCTAGGATGTCCGTCGCTTGAAATTTCCCCGGAACATGTGTGCGTCGAATAGTATCTTTTTATAGTCCATAGAGCGCTGCTCAAACATGACAACTAAGCAAACATTAGCATAACTTAACAGTTTAAACAATCAACAATTTGAAAACGATAATTAAACTTTTATATTACTAAGGTATATGTTAACTCTATATCTCCGAGTACAAAGTGATGCATGCAATCTCTATTGGCATCCTTTATCCTTTTGGGATTTCCACTATTACCCTCAAGTTATCATTCTTTATGTAGTCGAAGTTGAATTGTTTCGCAATAGCAAATTGGTAAAGAGCTATCCTAATTTTGTAAGAACTCTTGAATATTTGAGATATGCTCACAATTTCGTCATGCCACACGACCGGGATATTCTTCATTATTATTTGATCATCTTGCCTTACCAGTGGTAAGATAAACTCCAAGTCATGTACAATTGCTAGAGCGGAAGACGATGATGTGTGTTGATTGTTACATAGAAAACTCTTATATTAACATATTATTACTTACACCTATGTTGATATTACTGGCAATTCTTCTTAAAAATTAGGGCATGTAACAGCTTAGATGTTACAGGCAACTGCTTAGATATTACAGGAAGCTTTTATAGATGTTACAGGCAACTTTTATAGATGTTACAGGCAACTGTCTAGATATTACATGCAACTTTTTTTACATGTTACATACAAGTGCTTAGATGTTACAGACAACTTTTTTAAATGTTAAAAAGGTAACTTTTTAGATGTTACAATATACTGCTTATATGTTACAGGCGAGTGCTTAGATATTACAGGCGAGTGCTTAGTGTTTTGTATATTATTCTAAACAAAAATCAAGTCAAATAAAAATCAAATCTGCTCATAATGACTTGATAATCAAAAGAAGCCTGCATATGGATGACCTTCTCGTTCATCTCTTAATGGATGCGGACCATATTTATGTAGTTATCTTCATTTATCATCCTGACATCTTGATCTTCATATTTCTCTATTTTATAAGAAATCTTCAACTTCTCAACCGGTATAACGAATCGAAACGAGATTGTTCCTTTCATTTCAAACTATGTTGTCGCCTATACGATGGTCAAGACCGAACCTTTATCATTCGATCCGCTCACAAAACACATTAAGGTCCAAGCTTAGGCCATCATCAATGAGCAAGAAAGTAAATGAAGATCTAGTTTGTTGAGGTAGTAAATGAAAGTGGAGTAAATGAGAGAATATAATGTATAATGGAGAAAATGAAAAGGATAATTCTTGTTCTGATGCCGAATAGGCTTTTTTTGGGTAATGAATTTGAAGGGTAAAATGATTGGTGGGAACATTTAATGCTCAATCCTTCAAACAAAAATCAACAAAAATTAACTTAGCATATAAGTTACAGGCAAACCGATAGAAATTACAGACAGCTAAAACAACAGCATTATTGCAAAAATGTTCAGTTATCATCTTTGTACTTGCGCACATGGGTTCTAAAAAGTATTTTTGGGATATACCAAAATAATCATTGCTGTTAGTATTTGATAGAATTATTGGTGGGCCGAGAATTTTTTAACATGTTGAAAAAGTCCAGAGAATTTTTCACATGTTTTATAAGGGCCCGGAGGCTTTTCAACAATTTACCCTTCTTTTCTTTTTATGTGACATCATCACATTTTCTACTGAAAACAATGACTTCTAAGCTTGAATGAGTAACAGAAAGGGCTCATCAAGGTGTTGGGCAAGGATAACCTTAAAGCATGTTAAAAAAGCAAGAATACAAACCTAACATACAAAAAATAAAGCAACCGAAAATTAGAAAGAAAGAAAACTACCCCAAGAAAACAAAAAATGAAGGGTAAATTTTCAAAAAGCTCCTGTCCTGCTCGGGAGTTGTCGAAAAACTCCTGTAATTTTTGAAATTGTTAGAAAGGGCCTGCTGTTCAAAATCTTTGTGAAAAAACATGCATTGCATTTAGGCCTTTATTCCCCCCACCCCCAACTGCTCAGATATTATAGACAACTGCTTAGATATTATTGACAAACAACTAGCATAAGGGGGTTTTAATTGGGTCCAAAGTTTTTTAACAAGATCAAAAGACCCAGGGTTTTACACAAGTTTGAAGCCGGCAGGGGCTTTTTGATAATTTGTTACCCAAACAAAATGGAAACGTGTTGAAGCAAATAGCAAGTTGCCACATTTGTCTCTCTCTCTCTCTCGTTCACTCTTCCTGATCACAACCAGCTTTTGCTCTCAAACTTTCCCACTCTTTCCATCAATTTTGAACTCAATCCCTTAATTATCATCTTGTTCTTGCTTGCAAACAACCCCAAATAAAATCTCAACTCTCAAGAGCTCCCATTATTTTCTGTGCACATTTGGCCCAAATAATCCTACTAAAAATTCTCAAGCAAACTTTTAGCCAGCTTCAGCTAATCTATTGCTTAAAGCATCGATATTTGTCCCCTCTTATATATATACAACATGAACCCTCCTCTCTCTCTCCTTCTTCTCAGCTCATTTTTTTTCCCCAACCAAATGGCCAATCAATCAGACGACAACCACGATCGGAGCGTTAAGCTTCACATCCTCGACGAGTCGAGCATCATGACTATGTTCGAGCCGCAGAGGGAGCAGTACAATATTGACGAGGTGCATACGGCATCAAACTCGGTCGAGACAGCCCCTGAGAAGAAGATTACTTTGTTCTCCCTTCGCCTCGCGGTTCTTGAGAAAACCGCGAGCGGGATCGGAGCTCTCGGGTTCATCTGGGCCACTGTGGTTCTCTTAGGCGGATTCGCTATCGCCCTCGATCCCAAGGATTTCTGGTGCATTACTGTCATCCTTCTTATTGAAGGCAACAGGATCTTCAGCCGAAGCCACGAGCTGGAGTGGCAGCATCAGGCGACTTGGTCTATCGCTGACGCCGGCAAGTACAGCTTCCGGGCTATCAAGAACAGCTCTCGTTTTGTGATCAAGGCCGTCAGGTTCACATTCAGGCCGTTTTCCTCTGTCGCTCCCAACTCCGACTCAAATCTTGCACAAGACGTGCGCCGAGCTGTCTCGGCTGGAGGCTTTGAAGCTCCAAGCGGACGTTCGTGGCCTTCGAATGACGTCCCGATCTTTCCCTATGCGAGCTGGATGTTTCTTTCAAGAAACATCAGCAGAATTCTCTACTGGCTACAGATACTCTCGGCCTGTGCGTGCGTATCGCTGTCGTTGATGAGGCTGAGCCGGCAGGACTACGGGATCCCCGATACTAGCAAAGATACTAACAAACACAGCGATACAAGAAATCTCAGGTCGGCGCTCGATATATTTTACGGTCTGGCTTTTGCTGAGGCCTTTTTGTTCCTGACTGAAAAGGCCTACTGGGAATGGAAAGTAAGTTACTGTCGCTTGCTCGAAGAGGTGAACAACGCGTGCGGTTTAGGCCCGTTAGGTATCATATCGATAAAGCGATTCTTCTACGACTCGTATTCAAGATGCATCAATGGTAGCATCTTCGACGGGCTCAAAATGGACCTGGTCTCATTCGCAGAAGAGCTTTTGGCGTCCAATTCCTGCGACGAGCAGCTCATCGGCGCACGAATCCTCCTCAAATTTGTAACGAGTCCTCGGTTTGCTGACGAGACACTCCGGAAGATCGGCACTTCAACGTCGGCCATGGAGAGACTAATCGAGATGCTGAATTGGAAGAACCCGGCCGAAGAAGAAATCCGCAAGTCTGCAGCAATTATAGTATCGAAGCTCGCTGGAAAGAAGCAGAACGCACTTCGTGTAGCTGGGATTCCAGGAGCTATGGAATCGATCTCGTCGCTTCTCTTCACAGGCCGTAGCTCTCTCTCGAAGCCAGACGAGATAAGCCATAGAACCGTCATTGCCGACAAAGCCGACTACGAGTTCTCGGCATTCAATCTTTTAGGCTTGCTTATCATAAAGAAGCTTGCAAATGACCATGACAACTGCGGAAAAATCGGGAACAC
This sequence comes from Agapanthus africanus, assembly GCA_030015575.1. Taxonomy (NCBI): domain Eukaryota; kingdom Viridiplantae; phylum Streptophyta; class Magnoliopsida; order Asparagales; family Amaryllidaceae; genus Agapanthus; species Agapanthus africanus. The sequence continues at coordinate 129,714,677 of JASDDO010000028.1, forward strand.
GAGAGGCCTACTAGCTAAGATTATAGACTTCACGAGCATCAATGCGAGGCTGCACAGAATGAAATGTGCGTCAGATTCACAGATACGATCGGTGAAGCGATCTTTACAGGTCGTGAAAATGCTGGCGAGCACGACGGGCCATACAGGAAAAGTTTTACGGCAGGAGATTTCAGAGATTGTGTTCACTGTTAGCAACATAAGGGAAATACTGCAGTATGCAGAAAGCCATATGATGCTGCAGAAGCTGGGGATCGAGGCGCTGACAAGTTTGGCGATGGATGAAGCGGCAAGGGAGAAGATTGGGGCTACCGGAGGGATGATTAAAGAGCTGCTGAGGTTATATCTAAGAGAAGGTTGCTCTACACAACAAGAGATTGAGCTGAGAGTCGAAGCGGGAGAGGCGTTGGCGATGCTGGCATTGGAGAATGACAAGAACTGCGATCGGATTCTGAAGAAACCGCAAATCGTGGAGAGGCTCGTCAGTTCTCTTTCCGATCCTGTCGTGAGAATCAGTTCTTTCAGGATCCTGAAGAACTTGTGTGCTTTCAATGGTGATGCCTGCGTTTCGCGCCTGAGAGGAGTAGCTTCGGCAATTCCTACTGTAAGATTTCTCGATACTTCTATCATATTAAAAGTTAAGGTACAACTAGAAAAAATATTGTGTAATTTTATTGCCTTTTTATCCACAGGTGTTGAATGTGATCATGGTGGAAGAGATGAAATTGCTGGAAGTTTCACTTGGGCTCGCCGCACAGGCATTCATTTTCATAAGCTACAAAGAATATGTTGAAGAGCTCGACACGGCGGGGATCGAAGAGGCTCAATTCGCAGACAGGATAGTGCGGCTGCTAAAAGCTTACAGTTATCCTTCGATTAAAGTTCCAAGAATTAGGAGGTTTCTGACGGAGCTCGCGATTTGGCTGATGACATCGGACGGAAAGTATGTAAAGCTGTTCAAGGGTTTAGGGTTGGAAAGCGAGCTCGAGAATGTCATAGAAACCATGACGGAGCTCGAATGCTTTAATGTTTTCTCCGGCAGTGTAGGGCTGAGCCGGCACAACAGAGCTCTAGGCTCTCTCGTTGACACTGCACTAGAGTTGATGAATGAAGGCTCAAATTGAGCTGAGACATGAAGCTGGTGTGATTATGAAAGCACTTGTACATAAGGATTTGTTAGTTTAAATGATTTCTTCGTAAATTTGTGTTCATTCATAGATTATTTTTCCAGTATAGAGTTATAACAATTCATATATTGACCCTGCGTCGTTCATAACCATCTAGCATCCATCTCTACCACAAGTTTTAGCAAGCAATTCAAAATGCCTTCGACATAAAAATATCATAAAAATATATCACTTATTATTCGTCATCACAACTTCAGAATTTTGGTGCAATAATTTAAAGAGTGACAGCAAACCATGTTCATGGCATCAATCAACTTGATCAAAGTTAAATTAAATATGGTTGTTTGTGGATATGTGTTCAATAATATAAAAGAAAAAGGAAAAATATATATAGATAAATTACAAGCACAAGTAACCTTAAGCATAGGCATTAACCAAAGATAAGACTGATTTAATTAAATCAAGTTGAGCTTAATTAAATCAAGCAAAAAATATATATATCCTAATTGCATTTCGAGAGTCGTAATTAAAATCTAAGATTTAGTTTTAGAGATTCCTGATTATAAAGAAATCTGCTCGGAATCCACCATACATATCGGAGTCCAACAAAAATGAGTTAAGAGTTTAATTAACTCTAGAAAAGTTTATTGATAGAAATTAAATATTATTATAATTAAAGAAGTACAACTAAGATCTATTATGGCATTTTCAAAAATACTCAACAAGTTGGCAACATCTTCCTCGTAAATCTTCTTTATCAACAGAAAATGGAAGACATCTAGAAGCTGTTCGGTTGCGATGACTCTGAAATCCTGGAACTTCTGTCAAAAATCAAGAAATATACACCTTTTCAAAAGGAATCCCTTCTCTCCTAGGTAGCTTTTTTTTTAGCCAAAGAAAACCTTTTATGCTATGATAATGCTATATGATTGAAAATTTCACGATTTTTATTTGCTATAACAAGCAAATTACTGCAAAACTGAATAAAATATAATTATTGAGATTTTTTACAATTTCTTGATTTTCATATGCTATACCATGCAAAATATTGAAAATTCCAAAAATACAGAAAATTTTGTAATATTTTGAAAAATCGAAGGAAACATAAATTTTTGAAGATATCGTGATTTTCGTGTTGTACAAGCAAATATTGAAAAAAGAAAGGAAACAGAAATGTTCAATATTTTTGAAAATTACATAATTTTCGTGTGATGGCATGTAAAATATTGTAAATTTTAGGAAAACTAGCTAATTTTATTGTTTTTATAAATTTCATGATTTTCATATACTATAATATTCAAAATATTGAAAACGGAAAGAAAATAGAAAATTTGAGAACTTTCCTATAGTAGCATGCAAAATATTGTAAATTTGAAGAAAATAAATAATTTTGGGATTTTTGTACAGCGATTTTGAAGTGTAGCATGCGAAATATTAAAAAAAAACAAAGAAAATATAAAAAATTTATGATTTTTGAAAATTTCATTATTTTTGTGTGCTACAACATAATATTGAAAATTGGAAATAAGAAACTTTTGAGATTTTTGAAAATTTTACAATTTTCATATGATATCATGAAGAATATTGGAAAACTCTAGATTTTGACAAATCCATTATTTTTGTGTGTTGTAATAAGCAAAATAACAAAAAACCGAATAAACGGAAATATTAAGATTTTTGACAATTTCGGGATTTTTGTGTGCGAAATATTGAAAATTCAAAGTAAACAGAAATTTTTTCAAAATATTGAAAATTTCAAGGAAACAAGTAGTTTTGAGATTCGTGAAGAAATCGCGTTTTTCGTGTGCTGTATAGCTAGCAAAAGATTGGAAAACGGAAGGAAACATAAAAATCTTGATTTTTGAAAATTACACAGATCTCGTGTGGTAAGACGCAAAATACTGAAAATTTGAATAAAAACAAATAATTTTGGAATTTTTTAAATTTTATGATTTTCATGTGTTAAAAAATCGAAGAAAACGGAAAAAAATTTAGATTTTTGAAAATTTCATGATTTTTGTTTGTTGTGGCATGCATAATACTGAAAAAGGAAGTAAACAAAAAAAAATTAAGATTTTTAAAAAAATTATTATTTTCATGTGTTATCATGGAGAATATTAAAAACCAATAGACTTTTGAAAAGTACATGACTTTTGTGTGCTACAATAACAAATTACTGCAAAACCGAATCAAACTGAAATATTGAGATTTTTAACAATTTTGCGATTTTCGTGTGCTATTGCATAAATTATTGAAAATTCGAAGAAAATAGAAAATTTTGCAAAATATTAAAAAATTTGAAGCAAACAATTTTTTTTGAGATTTTTGAATATATCGCGATTTTCGTTTTCTATAACAAGCAAAATATTGAAAAGGGAAGAAAGCTGAAAAGTTTAAGATTTTAAAAAATCACGCAATTTTCGTGTGGTAGCATGCAAAATATTGCAAGCTTGAATTTTGGGATTTTTGTAAATTCACGATTTTCATGTGCATCATGCAAAAATTTAAAAACCGAAGAAAATAGAAAAATTTGCGATTTTTGTGTACTATACAGTAAACAAAATACTACAAAACCGAATAAAACAGTAATGTTAATGAGAATTTTGACAATTTCACGAATTTCATGTGCTGCAAAATGTTGAAAATTCGAAAAAAAATAGAGAATTTTGCAGAATATTGAAAAGTTTACGAAAGCAGATTTTTTTTAAAATATCGTGATTTTCGTGTTCGATATTAAGCAAAATATTGAAAACCAGAAATTTTACAGAATATTGAAATGTTGAAGAAAGGGGAATTTTTTGAAGCAATCGTGATTTTCGTGTGTTACAAGCAAAATATTGAAAACCATATGGAAAAAGGAAAGTTAAAGGTTTTTTTTTAAATTAGATAAATTTCATGTGGAAGCTTGTAGATTAATGTAAATTTGAGGAAAACAAATAATTTTGGAATTTTTGTAAATTCCACGATTTTCACATGATATAACATGCAAAATTAAAAATTCGAAGAAAACAACTAAATTTGAGATTTTTGAAAATTTCATGATTTTTGTGTGTATAATATTGAAAAATGGAAATAAACAGAAAATTTTGCGATTTTTTTTGCTCTATCATGGGAAATATTTTAAAACTGTGCTTTTTAAAAAAAGTTCGCAATTTTTATGTGTTAAGCTAAATACTGCAAAACAGAATAAAATAGAAATATTGAGATTTTTGACAATTTTGCGATTTTTTTTGCTATATAACATGTAAATATTGAAAATTCGAAGAAAACAAAATATTTTGCAAAATATTGAAAATTTGGAGCAAACAGAAATTTTTAAGAATGACGTAATTGAACGTTCAAAATTTTTTATAATTGCATAATTTTCTGTTCTTGCGGGCAAAATATTATAAATTTGAAGAAAACAAATAATTTTGGAATTTTTGTAAATTTTGCGATGTTCCTATGTTGCACCATGCAAAATGTTTTAAAACCCCTATGAAAACAGAAAAAATTGATGATTTTTGTGTGCTATATAGCATACATAATATTGAAAAATAGAAGTAAACAAAAAAGGATAAATTTTATAAAGCACAATCGAACTTTTAAGGTTTTTCATATACCACCATTGAACTTTAAAAATGCCATAAACCCCTGTTGAAGAGTACTTTATTCATGGTATTTTCGTCAAAATATGTCAAATTAGCCTCATATTAAGGGTATTCAATCCATATACAAGGTTATTTAGGAGTTATTCGATTGAGTAATGTCTTAAACAAGTTAAGAGCGAACTAACATTTTCGAGTTCAAGAGGGTTTATGGCATTTTTAATTCCAATGGTGCTTTATAAAAATCTTTGAAAGTTCAATAATGCTTTATAAAAATTTACCAAACAAAAGTTTTTTAGATTTTTGGAAATTTTACTATTTTCGTATGCTATCATAAAAAATATTTAAAAACTTAAAAATACAAAAGATATTTTATTTTTTAAAATTTCATGATTTTCTTGTAGTATAGCAAGCAAAATAATTGAAAATCAAAGAAAAGAGAGATTTTGAGATTTTTAAAATTTAGCCATATTTATGTGCTTTGACGCGCAAAATGTTGAAAATTTGAATAAAACAAAGAAAAAATTGGGATTTTTATACAATTTGTGATTCTCATGTCCTATAATGAGCAAAATATTGAAAACCCGAAGAAACTTTAAAAATTTTGTGATTTTTGTATATACTGTAGCAAGGAAAATACTGAAAATCTAAAGAAAAAATGCCAAAATATTTACGAGTTAATCCTTCGAATATTTTACGTTTACGTAGAAGTTCATAAATATAAGATATTGCAACTTATAAATCATATAACAATCAAGTCTAAATTAATATGATACAAAAGGATTTTTTTTAGTGAACGTGCCACAGCTGATTACTCCTTTTTTACATTTTAAAGATTGGCATTCTATGTCCAATAGAATATCTCGATGTAAGCATGAAGGGAAGAATAAATACAATAATGATGAATGGAAAAAAGAGAAAATCCTTTAGCTAGATAAGGGGCGGATGTAGCCAAGTGGATCAAGACAGTGGATTGTGAATCCACCATGCGCGGGTTCAATTCCTGTCATTCGCATTTGCTCAGTGGCCTCTGCTAGTTAATTCTAATAGCTACAATTATACACTTCCGATTCAAACAACCTGGTTCTCCAAGTTAAAACTTGTCATTCGCTCCTTCTATCACTGGTTCTTCTTTCTGCATTTTTATTTTAGTTTTAACATCGATTTCTTTTTCAGCCACATTCAGGAAAAGAAGTTATTGAGCCTTATATTGATGACCGGACCCAAACTTATTTTCATAATTATAACACAAATTCTTCCTACATCCGTTTTGGTAACAGGCATCAATGAATTGTATTTACTATTTCGAAACTACGACGAAGAACAATGTTGCCCTTACCATCATACATTGTAAAGACCGATCACGGCATCATCAAACATAACAAACAAGCCGTTCCCCCAAATTTCCGGAGTCTTGATTCTTTCATGTTGCTCTATCAAAGTCCTTCTCCTAGCTTATTAGCATGAATGATGATCACTTTCAATTACAAGAACAAGTTAAATATTGAATGAATCTACAAATGTAATAAATTTCCAACATAACAAATCCTTATATACATATCATTTTCCTTAACATGATTTTATCCTTCATCCATCAACTCGAATGCAATGTCAACGAGGGAGCTGAGAGATTCCTTATGAGGGGTTAGTCCCACGCTACCAGAAAACGCATAGAAGCATTCCATTTCTGAAACTGTTTCTGCAACATTCTGAAGCTCGATTTCCATCCCTAAACTCTTGAGCAACTTAATGTGCTTTTCATTTGAAGTCATCAACCAAATTACTACCTCTGTTAGAAACTTTCTGATTCTCGGAACTTTAATAGAGGGATAATTGTAAGTTTTGAGCAACTGCACTAGTCTCTCCGCGAATTGAACCTCTTGGATCCCTGCTGCCTCAAGTTCTTCTGCGTATTCTTTGTAGCTTATGAATCTTAAGATTTGTGTAGCAAGCCCGAGTGATGCTTCCAGCAATTTCATCTCTTCCACCATGATAACATGTAGAACCTATGTATAAGCAAATAAAAAAATAGAATAAGATAAAACTATTATCGTAGCTAGGAATTATGGATGTTTTATTGCAACTTTAATATAATGAAAGACAATAAGAAAACTTACGATAGGAATTGCTGCGGCTACTCCCCTCAGGCGCGAAACGCAGGCAGCCCCACTGAAAGCGCACAAATACTTTAAGATCCTGAAAGAACTGATTCTTATCACGGGGTCGGTAAGAGAACCAACAAGCGACTCCACAACTTGCTTTTTCTTCAACATTCTATCACAGTTGTGCTCACTCTCCAATGCGAGCATTGCCAACGCCTCTCCTGCATCAACTCTCAGCTCAATCTCCTGTTGTGAAGCACAACCTTCCCTCAAATATATCCTCAGAAGCTCCTTTATTAGCCCTCCAGTCCCCCCTATCTTTTCCCTTGCATCTTCATCCATCGCCAAACTTGTCAGCACCTCAATCCCTAGCTTCTGCAGCAGCATGTGGTTCTCTGCATACTGCAATATTTCCCTTATGTTGCTTACTGTAAACACAATCTTTGCTATCTCTTGCCGTAAAACTTTTCCTGCATCACCAGTCGTGCTTGCTAACATTTTCACTACCTGTAAAGATCGCTTCACTGCTCGAATCTGCGAATCAGAAGCACATTTCATTCTGCACAATCTAGCATCGATACTTGTAAAGTCTATAATTTTAGTTAGTAGACCTCTCGTGTTCCCGATCTTGCCGCAGTTGTCATGGTCATTTGCAAGCTTCCTTAAGATGAGTAGGCCTAAGAGATTAAAAGCTGAGAACTCACAGTCAGCTTGGTCGGCGACGATGGTTCTATGGCCTATCTCACCTGGCTTTGAGTGAGAACTACGACCTGTGAAGAGAAGAGAAGAGATTGATTCCATGGCTCCTGGAATTCCAGCGACACGAAGTGCGTTCTGTTTCTTTCCTGCGAGCTTCGATACTACAACTGCTGCAGACTTGCGGGTTTCTTCTTCGGCTGGGTTCTTCCAACTCAGCATCTCCATTAGTCTTTCAATAACTGGCATCGAAGTGCCAATCTTTCTTAGGGTCTCATCAGCAAAGTGATGATTCGTTACAAATTTATGGAGTATGTGCATACCAATGAGCTGTTCATCGCGAGAACCGGATGACAAAAGCTCTTCTGCAAAGGAGACTAGATCCATCTTGAGACCATCGAAGATGCTACCATTTACGCATTTTGAATAAGAGTCATAGAAGAAGCGCTTCGTCGATAAGATTCCTGATGGGCCGAAACCACACTCGTTGTTGACCTGTTCGAGCAAGTGACAATAGCTTATTTTCCACTCCCAAAAGACCTTCTCAGTGAGAAACAGAAGGGCCTCAGCAAGAGCCAGGCTATAGAATATGTCGAGTGCAGACTTAAGATTCTTGATCTCTGTGTCATCGCTATAGATCATGCCATGATCCTGCTGACTTAACCTCATCAGCGAGAGTGATACACACGCACATGCCGAGAGTATCTGAACCCAGTGGAGGATTCTACTGATGTTTCTTGACAGAAATACCCAGCTTAAATAAGGCAGGAGTGGAACATCATTCGAAGTCCACGATCGCTGTGTTGAAATTACATCAGTGCCTCTAGCTGCCGCAACTCTTTGTATGCCTTCTGCAAGATTAGTGTTGGCAACAGAGAAGAAAAATGGTCTGAAAATGAACTTGACGGCCTTGATCACAAAGCGAGAGCTGTTCTTGATTGCCCTGAAGCTATACTTGCCAGCATTGGTAATAGACCAAGTGGCCTGATGCTGCCACTCGAGCTCATGGCTTCGACTGAAGATCCTGTTGCCTTCAATTAGGAGAATGAACGTTACAAACCAGAAATCTTCTTTCTGGAGCAAGCCGAGGAATCCACCTAGAAGAACTGCAGTAGCCCAGATGAATCCTAGAGCTCCGATCCCGGTTGCAGATTTTTCAAGAACTGCGAGGTGAAAAGCAAATAGAGTCAGCTTCTTCTCAGGGGCCTCCGCCTTTTCTGCTGCGGCTTGGGGCGCATCAGCTTGAGCATACTGCTCTTCGGTCTGCGGCTCAAATATCGTCGACATCCAAGTGTCTGTGAAATTCATGGCATTGACTCTATTTGATGCGTCGCTTATCTGTAGTGTATTTATCTCTTTTACTTGATCGAGTTTTCTAGTCGTTTCGCTTTCCTTTTCAGAAGATATCATTTATGGGTTAAAAGGGGAAGATGGAAGCCAAATTAATTTATAAGGAAGAGATCATTAAAAGACGGCTCAAGTTTGCTTGGGAATTTATGTTGGATTTTGTCGATCATGTGCAGAAGACAACTGTTGCTATCAATTCTTAAAGCTATCTAGATTCTCTAAAGAGAAAGCAAACGTGTTTGACTATATTTTATGTATATAGGATTGCATGCAATGCATCAGACTAAGTCAGTAAACTACAAAAGAAGCATGAACAAATCAACAAATTTTAACAGCCCAAATGTGCAGCAATATGCACCATATGGTGCAGACACGTCAGGCGGGCCAAGTTATCTTTAGTTTTATACCTGATCCGAAATTTTAACCCTAAGTCCAAAATCCGTTCAAACACTGATGTACTTGCGATTTTACGTATCCAGTCACACAAATGCGATTCAGGAGTTTAGGTTTTAGGTTTCAAGAACGGTTTGGGTTTTTTGACAGATTTACTAAGCCATTTGATACAAACATATAAAATTCTATAACTGAGATAATAATGTAAAATATTTTTTGATTGCATCTTGCAATTGTATTGTACAGTCGCTCCACAAGTGATAAATTGCAAATAGTATTATCATCGACCAATACTTCATGAAAGACTTAACATAGTTTTTCTACTTGTTGTCGACCTAACGTCAACATTCTTAATTAGCATCAAATTTTCTATTGAAAAAAGAATAAATTACAATAGCAGTTCTTAAGAAGTTGAACTAAAATTAGCAAGCATCAAGATAGCTCACTGAAGAGGCTTCTACTCAAGGTAGCCACGATAGAGGTACATGCATTATGGTTCGATTTGAAAATTTCCTTGAACGGCGGAATAATGGTATCTGCATTATTCAGGAAATGATTAGGGATATATACAAGAGGAATTCATTCTTTCAGGATGCTGAAGAATAAAAGTGAGATATGGTAAAACCACAAAATCAAGCCAGTACAAACATTAGAAATGCACAGTGACTCAATCTCAATCATGCGAAAATAGAGGATGTGATTCATAGATCAAAAACAGGATGATTAAAATAGGTAAATATTTGTGCGGTAGTATATGAGAGTAGAATGCTTCTGAATTTGGAAGAAGTACATAGAACTAATAAAAGACTGACAAATGCTGTAAGGGGTCAGAATGTTGGACAAATAATAATCAAAAAACATGTCCAAAAATTGAGTGTTGCAGAAATAAAATGTTAAGATGGATGCACGGCACTACTCGTAGAGATTGTATAAGAGACATGTGCAATCATAATAAGTTAGATATAAAGATAAAACTGAGGGAGAATCGTTTGAGATGGTTTTACATGTGCAGTGGAGCCTGATAAATGACCCAGTAAAGACCAACAGAATTGTAGTTAATGGAGGTATAAGGGCTAATAGACCTAAATGAACATGGAGAGGCATCAGATCCAAGTGGAAATACAATATCGATGCAATTAGCCTCCGTAGTTTTGCGTAAAGGATTTGTGCTTTGAAACTATTGCCATGCTGCTATCGGGATTATATTAAGCAAAAGCATAGAGATAACCTTGGTTAGAGCAAGAAATACATTATAGATTTCTTATAGCCAGATTTCACAAAAAATGGATAATCATCCTCATAGCGAATATTATGAAAGGAGGTCTACTAATAACACATGGTTAGGAAAAGAAATATGCTTACCTTAAAAACTGCAGTTGCTTAATAAAGATGCTCTCAAATATCGTACGCTCGATCAGTCATAGGAAAGCATATAAGGAAGTAAATTATGAGGTCTCTTTTCATCGGTGATATCAGCAGCACAAAGGTGAGCTTCCTCTGCTAATTTTAAGAAGTAATCGAAGGTCTCATAATTCCTAATAACTTGAGCTATATATGCAACAGGTGTCTCCTTCGATTCATTACTGCTTTTATTCTCACCATTAGCACTCAAAAGGATGGAAAGCACTTGAATGAGATGTGGCAGACATCGCGGATCATAAATTATATCTGCACCCAAACTGAAGAAAGTAAAGTGAGATTCAAATCTGATGTTACCAATGTATACTTCAATTTATCCATTTATTCATGAGTAGAACTGCACCAAGAAAATTTGGGTCTGAACATTGCTGGTTAGATTTATATGAGGTTAGAACCCAATAACATCATCAACTATGACAGAAAGGCAAAAAATGAAATAGAAAAGGAACAAAGCCATCATCCCAAAGTTTTTAGTTAGGTACATGAATTCTTTCTCCAAATTTAGATTTGTTAAAGGGTCATCTCCTAGCAAGTATCAGATCATATTTAAAGTAAATAACTCATGGTACAATTGACGTGCCCGGAACATCTATAATTCATTCTCTCATTTTGTTGTAAAGTGAAGCTACAGATGATCCAGATAAACTTCATTCTGATCAATTTGTTTAATTATTTCCCACTCATCCATCTCTTATTCTCATTTCTGGATGCTTTAAGCACAACATGACCAGAGTTTACTTGCATATGCATCAACAATTACCTATGTTTCTAGATAGCAAGACGATTTTATGATCATGAATGAAGTTTCTCAACCAAGCAGGTTCATGCATTATGAAAATAATCAAAAGGAGATAATTTACTGGCATAATTAAACAAGAGTCAATACAAATCTATATATTGAGAGTCATAAATTACCTCTTAATCTAATAACAAATATCTATAATTCATTCTCTGATAGTTGAGTCAAAAAGGAAACATATTGGAGTGCAACCATCTTATCCGTCGCCTTGTCACGAATAAAGTGATAATCTATTTCAATATGCTTGGTCCGCTTATGAAAACATGGATCCTCAGCAGTGTAGATTGCGACCTTATTATCACATAAAAGTGTAGTCGGAAGAGAAGGAACCCTAACAACTGTCAGAAGAAAGGTAAGCCATACCAATTCAGCAATTGTATGCGCCATATATCTATATTCAACCTCTGCAAAAAAACGAGCCACTGCATTTTGCTTCTTACTCCTCCATGTAACCAAGTTTCCACCCAAGAAGACACAATAGCCACTTGTAGAACGACGATCATCAATAGATCCAGCAAAATCAGCATCCGCAAAGACGGTGAGCGACATCATAAATGATGGTTTGTAAAGGAGACCATGTCCTGAAAAACCTTTGATATATCAAAGAATTCTGCATATACTGACTTACTGTACTGACGACAAACGCAATGTCAGGACGAATGGCGGTGAGATAAATAAGCTTTCCAACTTGACGTCGATATCGTCCTGGTAAGATAGTGAAGGCTACGAAGGAGAGCTCAATCGAGACAGCTTGACTAAGGAATCTATAAAGGTTTACTGGTTAACATCTCAAAAATCATGTCTCAGATAGAAGAGAGATCTTCTGAAGGTAGCGGCGGTGAAAAATTAGGAATAGTGGACCGTATAGGAGTACCTAAAAAAAATCGTTAGAAGAAGAATTGGTGGGAAGGGTGGGACAACTTTCTTACGACGTTGATGCACATGTGAATAAGGGGCTACAGGCTGAAAACTAGGGCACACAGGTTGAACAGACAAATCAAACTACCATGTAAAGAGTTTATAATACCAAAAAGTCAGTATCCTACTAGTATGTAGACATGGATCCGGTTATGGACACTTTAAGGCTTAATTTCCAAAAACTACCAAAAACTTATGGGTTGTGACATGTAACTACCAAATTCTTTGAAAATTACAGGAAACTACCAAGTGTATATAAACTTGTAAAATTAATAGACAATAAACTACCAAACTTGTTTAGTAAATGTTTAATAAACTACCGAATTTGTTTACTAAATTTTCAATAAGCTACCAAACTAATTTAAGAAAGTTTAAGGATGTCCATAGCTATACACTTTGGTAGTTTTATGTAATTTTCGAAGAATTTGGTAGTTAGTTGCTACAACCTCTAAGTTTTTGGTAGTTTTTGGGAATTAAGGCATACTTTAAATTCAGCTTCATAGAAAGAACAAGCAGCAAATTATACTTTTAGAATTATACTTTTAGTTTCATATCAAAACAGGAGAAGTAGGTAACAAAAGGTTACAAGCAATCAATTTAAGGAAATCCTGAAACTGATCCTGCTACAACAGAAAACAGTCAAACACATACCAAAACAAGATTACAGAACGAACAGCTAAGTCCAATTTTTGTAAAGAGGAAATAAATGAAGTAAATTCTGATATAACAAGTATAAATGTCAAAAGAATAGCAAGAACCCCCAATGCCAAGACGGATAATTGAAGCATAACCATTAAGCCCTAAACATAAAGATTAATAATTCTCAAAAGAAACCTGATCATTCTCTCAACTTCCCCCATTTCCTTAATTCTCTTATGTGATAAAAAGTACGGAAGCGAACTAAAAATCAAAATCAAAGATTACTATAAAGGGTTTACAGAATTAAAAACCATCATGTATTTACAAAGACGAGGGAATAAAAGCATCTCAGTGCAGAAGGGAAAGCAAGGGAGACAAAGAATAGATGGTTAAAGAATAAACACCAAAATAGGATAGAAAAAAATCTCTTCCTCTGTGAAGTGTGAACACCCTTTGTTTACCTTTAATAGAACACCACAATAGGTTATAAAACTCTCTTTTCTTCTTCAAAGTAAACAAAGAACCTCTTGTCAAAGGGAACCATCAAAAAGCATAAGATCCTAACAACATTGACTAGGAACTACCAACGCATGGTAAGTCACCTCTACAATATTAAATTTTTGTACCTAATAAACTTAGAAAGGATACCAGCAAAACTAGTGTGCATTCTTAGATTTGCTGAAACCATCATCTAGGTATCTATGATGGATTAGTATGAAAAACAACGATTAGGATCCAAGCCCAACAGCCAACTATATTAAATTCCCGATAAATGAACACTCTGATACAAAATAACTCTGATATTACAAGAGAAGCAAACTCTTAAGCAAAAGGAATTGCAAATACCATTAGACACGGTTTTCTCTAACCTTTTTTGGGAAACGTTAAAAAATAGAGTAACCGAGTAGATGAATAGTTTTAGTGCTTTAACAGCCATTCCTCGGTATCCCGCAAGAGAATGGAACAAACTGTTCCCAAGTAAAATGGGCCAGATAAGTTGGGAGTTCAGAATGAAAATAACTTGGAGCCTTCAAGAAAAGCAAGAGTTAACTACTCACACAATGTCAGGCTGGTAGCTTTGAAGTTCACTTTTCGAAGGAGATTCCCATTGCAAATATTTACACTCGGCCTGGATATGGATATTACCAGTTAAATTTAATCTCGGTAACTAATAAAATTGTAAAAAAAAAAATCTTCATTCAGAACAACATCTATCTGATTCCAGAGCAGGGTACATTATGTAAACATTTTTGGCAGAAAATACCTCTAACCAGCTAAATGTATGTTATAGCTATCTGTAAAAAATCCATCAAACTACAACCAATAGGATGTTTTACAATAATTTTATAGTGTAAGCATTAGTTAATGTTGAATTATACGATAAAACCATGTAGTGATTGCTCTCTACTGAATTACTGATCAGCAAGATTTTTAAATAAAAAAAAACTGCTTCTATTTCTGCAAAAATAACTTCCACTCTGTATTTATTACTGAAACTATGAGCGAGGACAACCACCCTCAGATAGTGCAAGTTCAGAACTATATGTTTGTTCGCCGCCGAAAACGGAGACGGATCCGGGATGGATCGTCTTGACTGAATTTGGGGCAGATGCTATTTGGTTTTATCCGTCCACCTCTCCGAAGATGCCAAGTTGATTTATGGCACCGTGTATCAGAAGTTTGGACAGATGCGGCCGTTGTAGCAGACTTCGTCAGATTCCCCCTCGCTTGTGAGGGGTTTTTGATTGTGGGGACGCTCTTCCCTGCAGGCACAAGCCCCTGCAATTAATTACGCTACCGCATCGTGGTAACCACTTTCTCCTTCTCCAGATTGTCATTTCGTGTCGTGTCTGTTTTATTTTAGATTGCCCGTGGATTGTATACGGAGACTAATTTATATTGTCGCCCGTAGGGCGTGGATTAGTCCAAATCCGTATTTTCTTAGATTTAGGTTTGGGTTGCTTTAAGGATCGTTAATCTTGTTTTAGATTAAGATCAACTTAAACATTTGTTGAGGATACGTTAGTCTAATTTTAGACTAAGATCTACTCAACGGGATTTTCTTTAGTTTATAGGGACATTGAGGTCCGCAATTTAGTTTTTAGGGACGTTGCGGTCCGCAATTTACTTTTAAGGACGTTGCAGTCCAAGGAGTTTAGTTTTAAGGACATTGCGGTCCGTTGGGTTTAAGAACATCGTAGTCCGTGGTTTAAAGACATCATAGTCTATGGAGTTTAGTTTAGGGACGTTGCGGTCCATTGTTAGTTTTAAGGACGTTGTGGTCCATGGAGTTTCTGGTTGTCGGGACCCGCCACCTCTCTGAAAACGTTGAAAAATTACAACACGTATCAGAGATGTGAAGAGATGTACCCTTGAACCAATATTAGTTGGGAGATCTGTAGTCAGGTTTGGGACTAAGAACAATTAACGGGATTACAAGGACATGGGCTCGTTTGATCTGAATTAGGGACTTGTGGCCAACTTGGGCTCAGTCCACTCATTTTTGAATAAAATATTGAACATTTGTTTGGACTCAGTCCACTCATTTTGGATAAAACGCTGAACATTTGTTTGGACTTAGTCCGCTCATTTTGAATAAAATGTTAAACATTTGTTTGGGCTCAGCCCCTTTTGTTCAACAATGTTGAGCATTGATTTAAGTTATGACACCCCTTTTTCTTTTTATCTTTTATTGAGTGTTGAACACTTTTTTATGGCGCTGGGGCTTTGTTTACAGAGCGCTTTGTAATTCCTTAGCGCCCACGTAAGGAGCACGTAGGGCGGTTGACGCTGAGCGCCAAACTTAGAGCGCTAAGACGCTTCTTATAAAATAGCGCCAACATGAGGAGCGCGTGGAGTATTGGGCGCCAGACTTGGAGCGCTAAGGCGCTTCTTGTAAAATAGCGCCCACGTGAGAAGCGCGTGGAGTGTTGAGCGCCAGATTTGGAGCGCTAAGACGCTTCTTATAAAATAACGCCCACGTGAGGAGCACGTGGGCGCTGAGCGCCAGACTTGGAGCGCTTCTTTTAAAATTGGCAGCTTTGATCAGTGCTGTGCTCTGAGAATTAAATTCTCGGTTTATAAAAGATTTTGTCTCATGGATCTAAGAATTGAGTTCTTCTTTTATGAGGAGATGTTATGATCTCTTTGTTTTTATGAAAGACTTTGTCTTATAGATCTGTGATCTGAAAAAGAACTAAGTTCTTTTTTGATGTGAGAGTTAAACTCGCAACTATCGAGGAGATGTTATGATCTCTCTTCTTTTATTTACCTTGAAGAAGATTCTTCTTCTTAGAGCTTGCTCTTCTCTTTTTCTTTTCTGAGAACTTGAAACTTATAGGGAGGTTTCTCTGTGCAAGACTTTGAATCAGTTAAGGAAATCTCTCATTGAGAGATCTCTAATTGATTTGGGGATGTTTCCTACCATTAGATCTTTGATCCAAGGGCTTCTGTTTTACAGAAGACATTTTTCTTGTTTTTAACAAAATTGGGAAAATATTTTCCCATACAGAACTTATTCTGTATCTTGGTGATTTTTAATCACCATTGGATCTTTGATCCAACAGTGCTCTGATTTACAGAGCACAATCTTTCTTGTTTGGAAAGATTTGAGGAGTATTTCCTCAACAGAATTTTATTCTGGTAATTTGATGATTTATCATCTTTGTTGGATCTTTAATTCAAGGATGGAGAACATTTTAGTTCTAGCGCTGGCGCTCTCGTGCTTTGCACGTGAGGCGCTGCCTCAGAGTCTTCGACTCTTGGCGCTAGCGCTCTCGTGCTTTGCACGTGAAGCGCTAGCGCTCTCGTGCTTTGCACGTGAAGCGCTAGCGCAGAGTCTGACTCTTAGCGCTGGCGCTCTTGGCGCTAACGCTCTTATGAAGCGCTGCCTCATTTCAAATTTTGAATAGAGTTTTGCTCTCTAATTGGGGGAAACAAATGCCCCCCACCGTTGCACTCACATGGCTTACACGTGAGTGCAGCGGTGGCAGCCTTTCCACCGTTAGATCAACTTGAAAGTTGGATCGACTTCCAGTGCCTATAAATAGGGCCTTTGGCCCTTGGGATGACTTCTGTTCATCTTCTCCCTTTCTTGTTTTTTCTGAGAATTGAATTCTCTCTTCAGAGCATAAATATCTACCCTAAGAACTTTCTTTGTTCAAATATTTGGTAAGAATCATGTTTGACCCCATTAAACAGAGTTTTGCTCTTACTACATCACAGATCTTCAAACCGTTAATTAAAACAGAGCTCTGCTCTTTCTAGATCATAGATCTAAAGAAATCTTCTTTGGGGTTTCTTAACACAACGCCGTATGCATTGGTATTCGGCACAGAAGCGGTACTCCCCCTCGAGATAGAGTTACCCTCCTTACTAGTGGCAGTTCATTACGAGCTAACGGACAAAAAGAATGCCCATTTTCGGCTTGAGGAGCTTGATGCCCTCGACGAAACTCAGCTCATGGCGCAGCAAAACTTGGAAGCTTACAAAGCAAAGATGACATGCTCATACGAGAGATTGACTAGGCCGAGAGCATTCCGCCAAAGCGAACTCGTGCTGGTAGTCAAGAGACCTATGATCCCCAATCGTGCTAAACGGGGAAAGTTCGGGCCAAACTACGAAGGCCTATACATCATAGACAAAGTCTACCAAGGTGGGGCTTACTTGCTCATGAATATGCATGGCGCAAGACCCTTCAGGCCAATAAACGGCCGGTTCCTAAAAAAATACTACGCCTGACCAGTCACGGCCTAGGTCAATGATAGATGACGACGCCTATGTCCGCTCGCTATCTTCCCAAGCCCAAACTCTATAAGTAGTATTCAGCGAAACCGTTGTCTCCAAAATGACAACGGACCGAAATGTCCCTAAACTAACAACGGACCGAAATGTCCTAAAACTAACAACGGACCGAGATATCCTAAAACTAACAATGGACCGAAACGTCCCTAAACTAACGACTGACCGAAACGTCGTTAAACTACTACAAACCCGCGGCGTCCCCAGGCTGACGTGGTGTAAAAAACGGTATGTCCATAAGCGAGATGGGCACGGATGAAAACCCGAAAGGGCTCCGTGAGTAAAAACAGCAGGGCTACCTGTCACGCCCCGCTTCCCAGAGTACGCAAGATTGGGCACGTGACATAGCCAACCATGCTACCTGTGGGTAGGAAGTATCCATCCACAGTCACATTACGGTTGTAAGGATATCAAGAACAAGATAATAAACTAATCTAATACATGTCCAAATCCATAATAACAAGAATCAATAAACAATAAGTGCGGAAGCTAATGATCCAATACAATGAATAAACAGTACGTCCCATAATGCGGGCTCACATCTGGAAATGAAATGAAATAAATAAACTAAATCCTAAGGAACTCACAGTTCAGCCTGCTGGCTGAAGTACTCCTGCTCGGTCGTCGACAATGGTACGGAATCTGGGCCATGCAAAACCCAGACGTCAGCGCGTCATGACATCAAGCATAAAGTATAAACATGGTAATAAGCAATGCAAGTATGAACATGAAATAAGCAGTACTAAGAAATAACAGAGCAGGGTAATGTGCAATGGTGACTAAACTGTTCTATCAGGTTTCTACTCTATAGTCTTTGAAATCAATTGATGAATCGTCGATGTAACTCAATAGTATCCCGTGCGTGCCCGGGACCACGGTCAAAGCCCTCGGGGCTGAATCCGAGACGTGCCGCTAAGCAGTAAAAGGTAGCAAGATGGACGAGTGATGTCAGCATCACCACTCCGGAGCTGGCCAAGCCCGTAAGACTGATCAGAACAAGTATCGAACTGTTGAGTTACAAGTCGGTTTCACCTTTGATTTCCCCATACCCCCAAGTTATGTATGTCAGGTCAGGTATTCAGTAGTCACGGACTAATGCCAACAGAAAATCCGGTAAAAGTAGGTCTGTCTGGATAGACAGCAGGGATGGTCGGGTTTGTCGGCATTAGGCATGAAATCATGAAACAAGTCATGTCATGGTACAACAGGATGAGTCGGTACGTATGTATATGTCATGTGTAGCAGGGTCAGGCCAATATGTAGTGCAATCGGGTATGTGCTCACAACAGGTATACAATCAATAATGAACAGCAGCAGGAAACAGTAAATAACCATAATATTCCATGTAACCACAGTGATGTTTGTATTCTCTTATTAACAGGTTCACGCACCTTTAGGGTGCAATAGCCACAAGGTGAAGCAATATCCACAATCATGAAGTAATGAAGTTACAGGAATTTACACTAAGTATAATAATTGTCTCGTGAATGATTTAACAGTTAAAGCAGATATGATCCAGTCGTTTTATTTAGTTGAAATATGGATTGATGTTGGGTTGATTAATTACGAGAACTATTATAACGATTCCATGTTAAAGATAACCGCAACTGTCAATTCTAACTTATAACATTTTATCAATTACCATTATTAAGTTGTCTTATAGTATGAATTCAATTGCGTGGCAAGACTAGATCTCGCACGCTAGCATGTTAGAGCAAGTATTCAGATACTTGCCTTGACGGTTTTGCAAACCGGAACACGGATGCGATGTCGGCAGAAAACGCGATATGATAGCACGGGTCACGGATCGAGTCCCAACAGAGAACAACGGGATCACACGGACCAGGGGGCTTCGCTGGAGCGTCGGGTTCGCCAAGACGGCACGGTCGGATTCCGGCAACAACACGGCAACGAGTTAGCAACACACGATAAACTTAAAGCGATCAGCGGGAGGGGGGGGTTTACTGCACAAAGGAAAGGCGAGGAAGGCTTACCGGGAGATACCAGGGGTTACCCCGGCGAGCTCGACGACGTTGGGACGCCGGCGAGGCAACGACGGCGGCAGCAAAGGCCTGAACGGCCTCGGGGTTCGCGGGAGAGGGTGCTGCGACGAGTGGGGGAGAGGGTGGTCGGCTCTGGTGGCCGAGGGGGAGACGGAGGTGGCTCTGGTGACGACGGTGAGGATCGCCGGCGCGTTCTCCGGCGAACAGCGGAGGGTAGGTGATGGGTTAAGGGCTCGGGTTGGTGGTCCGGCGAGGGGAGAAAGGAAGCGACGACGAGGTCGGGACGAGGATGGTGAGAGGGAGTCACGGGAGTCGTCGGCGACGAGAGGCGGCGTCGACGTCGGCTCTGCAGTGGTTGGAAGGAGGTAGGAGGTGCGGCTGGGCTCGCGGTGGCGAGGGCGGCGACGGCGAGGTCGCGGGGAGATCGGCGGTGAGGTTGCGAGGAGCTAGGGTTAGGGTTTCATGGGTTCGTGATGGGAGAAGATGAGTGGGGAGGCGGCTGCATGGGGTTAATAATATAGGAAGAGAGAGAGAGAGAGATTGGAGAGAGAGATTGAGGGAAGAGAGAGATAGAGAGAGGCGGTTTGAAGAGGGCCCCACGAGGGTACAGTCTTCGCTGTGATTGGCTGAGGCGAGATATAAGGAGGAATTTGGAAGGATTTTGGAAAGATTTGCTGTGAAAGAAATTATTTTCGTATATATATTAGTTTACGATATTAAATTAAAACGGGCCTTTTTGGCGCTAAATGAAACATTTCCAAATCGCGCCCGGGTTGCGCCCAAATGCTCCAAATTCAAATTATAGGATTTTAAGCGGGTTCCAAATTTTGAAAAGAGGTGTTTAATGATTAAAATGCATGCCCCCATGTCGGACACTTGCACGCGCGCGTAGTCGTCCAAACTTGCCCGTTTAGCCGAACGGGACGAAATCTCGACACGCGGACGCTACCACGCGACTAGTGGCGACGAGTAGGCCAACATGGACATTTTAAATTTCATTTTAGGAGTTAAAATTTGTTATGTGCCAAAATGACTTAACCGGTTAAAATTTAGCAATAAATCCCAGAAAAACAGAATAATTGGAAATGAGCAATATATAATCCTCAACTAGTAATATAAATAGTATTATTGGGCTCGGGTGTTACATCATACGCAACTACAAAAGAATTTCGTCCTCGAAATTCCAAGGATACAAGATAGCTAACTACTGGAAAAGGTGAGGGAATTTCTGTCGGATCTCGTCTTCTCGCTCCCAAGTGGATTCTCCATGCGATCGATTACCCCAAGAAACTAGCACAAGAGGGATAACCTTGTTCTTAAGAACCTTTTCTCTCCGATCCTTGATTTCAACTGGTCGCTCTTCAAAAGTCAGGTCCTCCCGTACGGTCAACTCCGAATGATCCAAGACATGAGTCTCATCACGAACATACCTCCGTAGTTGAGACACATGAAACACATCGTGAACTCCTGCTAATGACTGTGGTAACGCCAACCGGTACGATACCTCTCCAACACGCTCCAAAATCTCGAAGGGTCCAACGAATCGAGGACTAAGCTTTCCCCGACTGCCAAAGCGAATCACCCCTCTAGTCGGTGATATCTTCAGGAATACCAAATCACCCACGGCGAACTCTAGAGGTCTTCTTGACGTGTCGGCCCAACTTTTCTGTCTGTCTTGAGCTGCCTTCATATGCTTCCTGATGGTATTCACCTTCTCGACTGTCTGTACCACCAAATCTGGTCCTAGTAACCTTCGTTCACCAACATCATCCTAACAAACCGGCGAACGGCACTTACGACCATACAACGCTTCAAACGGAGCCATCTGAATTGTCGCTTGGAAGCTATTGTTGTACGAAAACTCCACCAGGTGTAGATGATCCTCCCAAGAACCTTTGAAGTCCAACATGCAAGCCCTTAGCATATCTTCAAGGGTCTGGATCGTTCTCTCCGATTGTCCATCAGTCTGAGGATGATAAGCTGTGCTAAACTTCAGTCGAGTCCCCAAACTTTCTTGTAAACTCCTCCAAAAGTGCGACAAGAATCGAGTGTCCCGATCGGACACGATGCTTACCGGCACTCCATGCAATCTGACAATCTCCTGCATGTATCGCTCTGCCAAAGTCTCCGTCGATTGACCAACCCGAAAAGGAATAAAGTGAGCTGCCTTGGTCAAACGATCGACAATCACCCATACGGCATTGTTGCCCTTTGGACTCCGCGGTAAAGCTGTCACGAAATCCATGGTTATATGTTCCCACTTCCACTGAGGAATCGGAAGTGGTTGCAACAAACCAGCAACCCTTTGGTGTTCGGCCTTGACTTGCTGACACACCAAGCACTTAGCCACGAAGCGAGCAATTTCCCGTTTCATACCTTCCCACCAGAAGTGCTGTCGAATATCTCGGTACATCTTTGTCCCTCCTGGATGTACAGAGTAAGCTGAACTGTGTGCCTCCCTCATAAGCTCTTCACGCACATCTCCTTTTGGCACACACACACGGCTACCATATCTCAACGAACCGTCTTCATGGATCAGTAAATCGGTTCGTAGTCCGGCTCCAACCTGCTCTCAAAACTTTTGCAGTCTAGGATCCTGCGATTGTGCCGCTTTAATCTTCTCAACTAAGGACGACTGTACTTGCAACTGCATCAACTGTCCTGTAGCATGTGGTAGCACAACCTCCAAGTCAAATCTCTGAAAATCCGCAATGATCTCCCTTTGTGCGGTCAAAACCTGAATTGCTGGTAACCGACTCAGCGCATCTGGCACGACGTTAACTTTTCCCGGATGGTACTTAAGATCAAGGTCGTAGTCGGCCATCAGCTCCAACCATCTGCGTTGCCTCATGTTCAACTCCTTCTGAGTGAACACATATTTCAAACTCTTGTGATCCGTAAAGACTTCAACTCTCTCGCCCAGAAGGTAGTGTCTCCAAATCTTCAGGGCGAAGATCACGGCTGCAAGCTCTAAGTCATGAGTCGGATAGTTCTTCTCATGAGTCTTCAGTTGTCTCGATGCATAAGCGACGACTTTCCCATTCTGCATCAAAACACATCCCAATCCCTTTCCGGATGCGTCGCTATGAATCACCAGTCCTCCTGAATTATCCGGTACGGTCAGGATAGGGGCGGTTATCAATTTCTGCTTCAACGTCTCAAAGGCCAATGCACATCCATCCGTCCAAACAAACGGTACCTTCTTACGCGTGAGCTTGGTTAACGGCTCAGCTAAACGAGCGAAGTTCTCCACAAATCTCCTGTAGTATCCGGCGAGTCCAAGGAAACTTCTTATCTCCGCAACATTCTTTGGAATAGGCCAATCTCGAACTGCTGCAATCTTTTCGGGATCGACGGCGATTCCATCGCCCGACACGACATGCCCCAGAAACTTCACTTCCTCCAGCCAGAATTCACACTTACTCATCTTCGCAAATAACTTCTCTTGTCTCAGCGTTTGCAGTGCGATCCTTAAGTGCTCAGCATGCTCCTCCGGACTCCTCGAGTATACCAGAATATCGTCAATGAATACCACAATAAACTGGTCCAAGAACGGTGAAAAGATCATGTTCATCAAATCCATGAATATTGCCGGCGCATTAGTCACTCCGAAGGGCATCACTAAATACTCGAAATGCCCATACCGAGTTCGAAACGCCGTCTTGCAAATGTCTTCTGCTTTCACTCGGACTTGATGATATCCTGATCGCAGGTCCAGTTTCGAGAATACCCTCGCGCCACTAAGCTGCTCAAAAAGTTCTCCAATGCGAGGGATCGGGTACTTGTTCTTAATAGTCACCCGGTTCAATTCTCGATAATCAATGCACATCCTTCTCGTGCCATCCTTCTTCTTTACTAAAAGAACTGGAGCTCCCCAAGGTGAGTTGCTGCTTCGAATCCATCCCTTCTCGAGTAATTCACCAACTTGTTTCTTAACTTCTTCCAATTCCACCGGTGCCATCGGATAATAAGATTTTGATACTGGCGCTGCACCAGGAATAAGGTCAATCGCAAACTCCACATCTCGCTTCGGCGGTAAGCCCGAAATATCTTCAAACACATCCATAAAGTCGCGGACAACTGCCGGCTCTTCATTACTATCCACTACCATAGCCGCAAGAACACTGTTCGTCGGCCTAGCCCTAAACTCGATTGGCCCGACAGAACTGCTTCCTCCAATGAAAGTAAACGCAGGGTGTCCGGGAATCTGGAAAATTACTTTCCTTGCCCTACAATCAATGTGTGCGTGGAAAGTGCCAAGAAAATCCATTCCCAAGACTACTTCATAACTGCCCGTATCAATCACCAAGAAATCTGCAAAAAGCTCCCGTCCACAAACAACAACCGTACAATCTTTACATTCCTTACTAGCTATGATTTTCCCATTCCCAGTGTGTATGTCCCAGAAACTAGACAGGGTCATGCAGGTGATCGAGTGTGTAGTTATAAATTTGGATGACATAAAACAGTGGGATGCTCCGGAATCAAATAATGCCAATGCGGGAAAACCACGAACGAGTACAGTACCTGAAACCACTTCTCCTGATGCCTTGGCTTCCTCAGCTGTCAATGTGAAAGCTCGACCCTGGTTGGGTCCTTGTGTCAGCTGCTTCTGCCCTTGGAACGGTCTCTGCGGAGGCTTCCGTATATCATCTCTCGTGCGAAGCTTCGACGGACAAGCACCAACTGCGTGATCGGCTGCTCCACAAACCAGACAAAGTCCCAGTCTCCTTCGACACTCCTTCTGCACGTGTCCAGGTAATCGGCAGTAATCACAAGTCACGCTCTTCCTTCGATCAACGATCACAGGCTTCTTTATTGGCGCTACACCTCGACGGTCCACTGGAATACCTCTGCGCCCATGATCTCGGTTAGGCACAAATGCAGGCTTCCTGGCCGCAACTGCTGTCTGGTGAAGGTTCCCTTTCGATCCTGATAAACTCTGCTGCTCTCTGGCTGCCGTAAGAACCTGCGAGAAAGTGGTCAAACCCAGGGAGACAATCTGCCTCTGGATTTCCACATCCAAACTGCGCAAGAATCTTCGCGCCCTGTCTGCCTCCTTGGCGACTAAGGGTCCAGCGAAACGGCTGAGTCTTGTCCACTCCGCTGCATGTACATCCACAGCTGCTCCATTTTGTCTCAGCCCAATAAATTTCTCCCCCATTTCCTCCCGTGCAGTCCGCGGGAAGAACTTTTCCAAGAAACTTTTGGAGAAATCCGCCCAACTGATTGGCTTGGACAAGCGGGTCTCCTCCACAAGCCACCACTCTCGGCTGGTAACGGCTCCTCCAGACCAGTGAAAGTAGTAGGACCCAAACGTCTGAAATCTGCCACGGTCCCTACTCGGTCGACTGGCTTCGCCACAGCGGTGTTTACAGACTGCTGAATAGCCTGCAAACTCTCCTGAAATGTATCCGCTTGCTGCTGGATCAGCTCAGTTTGCCTCTTCTGATTTTCCAACATCCCACGTATTACTCCTAACATGGCGGCTTCATCCACACGCCTCTGATACGTCTTGAAATTCTTATCTGCCATGGTCCTGAAATCAAAACAACCAACATTAGCATGATGATAGATTCAATATATAAATCAAGGCTAGAACTCCAAGATACTTAAATAGAGTGCTGCATTGTAGCTATGCCGCGGTATCATAGCCGCAATTACTTAACTCCACCCAAGTCGCCTAAGTCCTAGAGATAACAAGAAGTTAGGTTTTCGAGTTAACAATGCAAAGTAAGTTTGCATGTCGACATGATCCGGAAGAATGATTCAAGGATGGTAAAACGGTCAAAGTGGCAGGACATGTTTCCTAATCACGGGTATCCTGATTCGTGTATCGGGTGCAATACCCAACTACAAAGAATCAACCCAATTAACCTATGGCTCTGATACCAAAAGAACCATGTCACGCCCCGCTTCCCAGAGTACGCAAGATTGGGCACGTGACATAGCCAACCATGCTACCTGTGGGTAGAAAGTATCCATCCACAGTCACATTATGGTTGTAAGGATATCAAGAACAAGATAATAAACTAATCTAATACATGTCCAAATCCATAATAACAAGAATCAATAAACAATAAGTGCGGAAGCTAATGATCCAATACAATGAATAAACAGTACGTCCCATAATGCGGGCTCACATCTGGAAATGAAATGAAATAAATAAACTAAATCCTAAGGAACTCACAGTTCAGCCTGCTGGCTGAAGTACTCCTGCTCGGTCGTCGACAATGGTACGGAATCTGGGCCATGCAAAACCCAGACGTCAGCGCGTCATGACATCAAGCATAAAGTATAAACATGGTAATAAGCAATGCAAGTATGAACATGAAATAAGCAGTACTAAGAAATAACAGAGCAGGGTAATGTGCAATGGTGACTAAACTGTCCTATCAGGTTTCTACTCTATAGTCTTTGAAATCAATTGATGAATCGTCGATGTAACTCAATAGTATCCCGTGCGTGCCCGGGACCACGGTCAAAGCCTTCGGGGCTGAATCCGAGACGTGCCGCTAAGCAGTAAAAGGTAGCAAGATGGACGAGTGATGTCAGCATCACCACTCCGGAGCTGGCCAAGCCCGTAAGACTGATCAGAACAAGTATCGAACTGTTGAGTTACAAGTCGGTTTCACCTTTGATTTCCCCATACCCCCAAGTTATGTATGTCAGGTCAGGTATTCAGTAGTCACGGACTAATGCCAACAGAAAATCCGGTAAAAGTAGGTCTGTCTGGATAGACAGCAGGGATGGTCGGGTTTGTCGGCATTAGGCATGAAATCATGAAACAAGTCATGTCATGGTACAACAGGTTGAGTCGGTACGTATGTATATGTCATGTGTAGCAGGGTCAGGCCAATATGTAGTGCAATCGGGTATGTGCTCACAACAGGTATACAATCAATAATGAACAGCAGCAGGAAACAGTAAATAACCATAATATTCCATGTAACCACAGTGATGTTTGTATTCTCTTATTAACAGGTTCACGCACCTTTAGGGTGCAATAGCCACAAGGTGAAGCAATATCCACAATCATGAAGTAATGAAGCTACAGGAATTTACACTAAGTATAATAATTGTCTCGTGAATGATTTAACAGTTAAAGCAGATATGATCCAGTCGTTTTATTTAGTTGAAATATGGATTGATGTTGGGTTGATTAATTACGAGAACTATTATAACGATTCCATGTTAAAGATAACCGCAACTGTCAATTCTAACTTATAACATTTTATCAATTACCATTATTAAGTTGTCTTATAGTATGAATTCAATTGCGTGGCAAGACTAGATCTCGCACGCTAGCATGTTAGAGCAAGTATTCAGATACTTGCCTCGACGGTTTTGCAAACCGGAACACGGATGCGATGTCGGCAGAAAACGCGATATGATAGCACGGGTCACGGATCGAGTCCCAACAGAGAACAACGGGATCACACGGACCAGGGGGCTTCGCTGGAGCGTCGGGTTCGCCAAGACGGCACGGTCGGATTCCGGCAACAACACGGCAACGAGTTAGCAACACACGATAAACTTAAAGCGATCAACGGGGGGGTTTACTGCACAAAGGAAAGGCGAGGAAGGCTTACCGGGAGATACCAGGGGTTACCCCGGCGAGGCAACGACGGCGGCAGCAAAGGCCTGAACGGCCTCGGGGTTCGCGGGAGAGGGTGCTGCGACGAGTGGGGGAGAGGGTGGTCGGCTCTGGTGGCCGAGGGGGAGACGGAGGTGGCTCTGGTGACGACGGCGAGGATCGCCGGCGCGTTCTCCGGCGAACAGCGGAGGATAGGTGATGGGTTAAGGGCTCGGGTTGGTGGTCCGGCGAGGGGAGGAAGGAAGCGACGACGAGGTCGGGACGAGGATGGTGAGAGGGAGTCGCGGGAGTCGTCGGCGACGAGAGGCGGCGTCGATGTCGGCTCTGCAGTGGTTGGAGGCGTCAGGGTTGGTTGCAGGCACGGGAAGAGGAACGGAGGAAGGAGGTAGGAGGTGCGGCTGGGCTCGCGGTGGCGAGGGCGGCGACGGCGAGGTCGCGGGGAGATCGGCGGTGAGGTTGCGAGGAGCTAGGGTTAGCGTTTCGTGGGTTCGTGATGGGAGAAGATGAGTGGGGAGGCGGCTGCATGGGGTTAATAATATAGGAAGAGAAAGAGAGAGATTGGAGAAGGAGATTGAGGGAAGAGAGAGATAGAGAGAGGCGGTTTGAAGAGGGCCCCACGAGGGTACAGTCTTCGCTGTGATTGGCTGAGGCGAGATATAAGGAGGAATTTGGAAGGATTTTGGAAAGATTTGCTGTGAAAGAAATTATTTTCGTATATATATTAGTTTACGATATTAAATTAAAACGGGCCTTTTTGGCGCTAAATGAAACATTTCCAAATCGCGCCCGGGTTGCGCCCAAATGCTCCAAATTCAAATTATAGGATTTTAAGCGGGTTCCAAATTTTGAAAAGAGGTGTTTAATGATTAAAATGCATGCCCCCAAGTCGGACACTTGCACGCGCGCGTAGTCGTCCAAACTTGCCCGTTTAGCCGAACGGGACGAAATCTCGACACGCGGACGCTACCACGCGACTAGTGGCGACGAGTAGGCCAACATGGACATTTTAAATTTCATTTTAGGAGTTAAAATTTGTTATGTGCCAAAATGACTTAACCGGTTAAAATTTAGCAATAAATCCCAGAAAAACAGAATAATTGAAAATGAGCAATATATAATCCTCAACTAGTAATATAAATAGTATTATTGGGCTCGGGTGTTACACTACCGGCGAGTTTTGTGAACCCGAAAGAGCGCAATCTCGTTAAAAGACACTTGTAAGGTACTCTCGACCTTGTGAGGAGAAAATGCCTGCGTGAGATCCTTACGACTCACAGGGGAGCAACACACTTAAGAATCCTCACGATTCTTAAGGAGAAAATGCACTTACGAGATCCTCACGACTCGTAAGGAGAATTCCCCTTTGAGACCCCCACGGCTCATAGGATTCAAAAGCTTTAAACTACAGGGATCTGAACCTGTTCTTAAGCCATCACAGTCCCCAGAATTGCCCTACAAGCGTTTCAATATTAACCCTTGTATACAATCTACGGGCACGAATAAACATTTCCCTAACAGAGTCCCACCAGCGACTAGGGATATGCTCGCATGGTGAACAAACCCTTGTAAGTCCTCTCGACTTGCAAGGAGAAAACACTCTTGTAAGATCCTTACGACTTATAAGAGAACACACACTTAAGAATCCTCACGATTCTTAAGGAGAAAACGCACCTACGAGATCCTCACGACTTGTAGCGAGAAATACTTTTATAAGACCCTTACGGCTCGTAAAGTTAAAAAGCCTTAGTCAACAGGATCCTAATCCTGTTTGCTAAGCCACCTTTGTTCGACAGAGACAAATGATGATTCGCTCCTAGCAATGTCCCAGTGGTAGCGATGCTGATGCCTAAAACGGTATCAAATTCCAAGCCCTTTCACGGCAAATGATGATTCGCTCCTGACAATATTTCAGTCGTAGCGATTCTGATGCTGAGATTGGTATCATATTCCAAGCTCCATACTCGCAGCAAAAAGTCAGCGAGCTATAAATGCATATGAAATAGCCGAAATGATGGGACAACTTGCAACAAAATCATCAAGTAAAATATATGCATACAAAAATAGCCGAAATGATTGGGCAAATCGCAATAAAAAGCAGCGAGTAAAATACAAAAATAGCCGAAATGATTGGGCACCGCGAAAAATAGCCAAAATGAATGGGCAATCGCGACTTTCGCAATATAAAAGCTGAAATGATAGAGTATCGTGGAAAGAAAAATATATAAAATGAAACTTTTGCCCTACATATGAGATCACATCGATCCCTGTATACAATCTAGGGACACAAACAAAGAGAGAACCATACCTTCCTACCAGGCTCTTTCAAACGGAGAGTCAGATTCCTCCTCATTCCAGCAGGATCCAGACGCGACAATCAACCTTGGAGCCATGGCAAAGTCCCTATTCCAAAGCTCGACGGTTCACAGACAACCGAGAGAGCACCTCCTGGTCATGTAGAACATGGCTAAAGCCAATCTTGACCCCGTGGGAAATAGCCAGAGCACCTCCTGATCATGTAGAACACGGCTAAAGTCAATCTTGATCCCGTGGGAAACAGCCAGAGCACATCCTGGTCATGTAGAACACAGCCAAAGTCAATCCTGACCCCGTGGGAAACACCCAGAGCAAATCCTGGTCCCGTAGAACACGGCCAAAGTCAATCCTGACCCCGTGGGAAACGGCCAGAGCAAATCCTTGTCCCGTAGAACACGGCCAAATTCAATCCTGACCCCGTGGGAAACGGCCAGAGCAAATCCTGGTCCAGTAGAACACGGCCAAAGTCAATCCTTACCCCGTGGGAAACGGCCAGAGCAAATCTTGGCCTAGTAGAACACGGCTAAAGTCAATCCTGATCCCGTAGGAAACGGCCAGATCGAATCCTGGTCCCGTAGAACACGGCTAAAGTCAATTCTAACCCCGTGGGAAATGGCCAGAGCGAATCCTGGTCCCGTAGAACACGGCTAAAGTCAATCCTGACCCCGTGGGAAACGACCAGAGCGAATTCTGGTCCCGTTCCCGTAGAACACGGCTAAAGTCAATCTTAACCCCGTGGGAAACGGCCAGAGCAAATCCTGGTCCCGTAGAACACGGCTAAACTCAATCATGGCCCCGTGGGAAACGGCCAGAGCAACCCTGGCCCCGTACGGCTAAAAGTCAATCCTGACTCAGTATGGCCAAAGCCAACCCCTCCTGGCCCCGTAGAACATGACTAAAGTCAATTCTGACTCCGTGGGAAACAGCCAGAGTAAACCCTCGAACTCCCCATCAAAGCAATACTTTGACTCAGGAGCAGGTCAACTCATCAATCACTTACGAGTTCTCTTGACTTATAAGGAAGAAAATTCTCTTGTGAGATCCTTACGACTCTCAAGAGAAAAACACACTTAGGAATCCTCACGATTCCTAAGGAGAAAATACACCTATGAGATCCTCTCAACTCATAGGGAGAAAGATCTTTATGAGACCCTCACGGCTCATAAAGGTGAAAAGTCTTAGGTGGCAGATCCTAATCTTGTCTCCTAAGCCATCATTGCCTTGCAGAGAGGTCAAGATAGACTATCTACGGGCCATATTCTCCGAAGCCGAACATCTACAAGAAGAGAAACGATCACTTACGAGTTCTCTCGACTTGTAAGGGAGAAAATTCTCTTGTGAGATCCTTACGACTCTCAAGAGAAAACACACTTAGGAATCCTCACGATTTCTAACGAGAAAATACACCTACGAGATCCTCACGACTCGTAGGGAGAAAAATCTTTATGAGACCCTCATGGCTCATAAAATTGAAAAGTCTTATGTAACAGATCCTTAACCCTATTTCCTAAGCCATCATCACCCTGCAAAGAGTTCAAGATGGACAGCTACATACTGTCTACAAGCCACACTTGCCAAAATTACAAGCCGTTGAAATCGAGATGCTGCTCAAGAGTACGTCAACCGCTCTGCGCCAAGTCAAAACAGAAAGGCATAACCTACAGACGTCAATCACATATTATGCAAGACAGTAAAAAGAATGTTTGATTCGCATCCGTTTAAGCGTTCAAAGTGTACCTACTCATGCGTGTGCAAAAGATTTAGTGCATAAAATAAACAGACGGAAATGAGGAATTTGCTATTCATACATCAAAAGGTTCGTACAGCGATGAAAACAGTAAACAAAAACATCATTAAGGTGATTACAATGGCAAGACATCAAATCCAGGACATGGATTGAGAAATTCAAAAGTAAGGTCATCTAAAATATTTCGGACCTCTCGGACCATTCTCGTGTGCTTCCTCTCACGATCACAAGCGTCGGGGTCCTCGCTAATGTCCTCCACCCTTCGATAGGCAGCGATTATCGTCGCCTGTTGAAAAGTTTGATGCAAAATATCAACAAGATTGTCTCGCCTTCTCTTTGAAATTAGGCACATCAGATACACCGAATGCACCTTGTCTTCGGCATCATCCAATGCCTTAAGCGGCATGCCTTGATAAAATAAAGGAAGTGCTTCCCAGATCGCTCTCACAATGAGCTTTAAAAGAGCAGAACGACGAGGAAGCAGTCGACCATTGTATTCATCAAAGCGACGCATGATTTCGGCGCACTAAGCGTTTGTGAACTCCTGGTTCTGGCAGCGGCCTAGTGAGCGTATGTCTCCGTAAGAGATAATCTCATTGAGATCATACAGATGAGCGGCCATAACGTCTGAAAAAGAAAATCAGTGAGAATTAGTGGATAGACTGAAAAAGCTTATTGAAACAAATACGGGGATTTAAACAAATCTTAATATCCTCACGAAGAAAACAAGTGCTGATTAAAACACCCAACGAACCTAATTTTGTGTGATTAAGGAGAGAATCCTAAAAGAATTTCTCATTTAAGGAGAGACTCCTCGGGTCAAGGAGTTAAACTCCTCAAAAGAAACGCTCTGCAGACAGGAGTGACACATGTCAAAATCAATTATGAAAGGAATAAAATTCCTCAAAAATCTTGAAGAGCCATGCTCCGTAAAATGATAGAATAACCCATCAGAAAATTTAAAGCAAAGCTTTTTAATGAATTAAAATTTTGAGATCTTCAAGATCTATGAACAAACTCTAAGAGTTTTCATGAAAGATTAATAAATCTATATGATTTGAAAAGAGCAAAGCTCTGTTGATGGGTTAGGAAACCCTAAGAAAGATCTAAAATCTAACAAGAGCAAAACTCTGTTGAGAAACCCTAAAAAAAAGGTTTTCTTGAAGATCTATGATCTAAGAAGAGCAAAAGCTCTGTTAATGGGTGAAACCCTGGTTTATTGACTAATCTCTTTAAAAGATTTGATCTTTTACCTAAAAATTTGACAGAGTTCTGTCTTTAAGGGAGTTCTTAAAACAGAAAGCTATGCTTTAAAGGAGAAATTGATTCTCAGAAAACAAGAAAGAAGATGAACAGAAGTCATCTTAAGGGCCAAAGGCCCTATTTATAGGCACCGAGAGCCGTTTCGACTTCAAAGTTAATCTAATGGTGGAGATACTATCACCGCTGCACTCACGTGTAAGCCACGTGAGCGCAACGGTGGGGGGCATTTGTTTCCTCCAATCAGAGCAAAACTCTGTTCAAGTTTTCAAAATTTGAAATAAGCAGCGCTTCATTAGAGCGCCAACGCTCTGAGACAGCGCTCACGTGCAAAGCACGAGTGCGCTCGCGCAAAGAGCGCCGACGCTCTGAAGCAGCGCTCACGTGCAAAGCACGAGTGCGCTAACGCTCACGTGCAAAGCACGAGTGCACTAGCGCTGAAACTAAATGTTCCCCACCGTCGGATCAAAGATCCAATAAAGATGATAAATCATCAATTGACCAAAATGAAATTCTGTTAAGAAAAGATTCCTCAAAATCTTTCCAAACAAAAAGATTGTGCTCTGTAAATCAGAGCACCGTTGGATCAATGATCCAATGGTGATTAAAAAATCACCAAAATACAGAATAAATTCTGTATGGGAAAAGATTTCCCAATCTTGTTAAAAACAAGAAGATTGCCTTTTGTAAATCAGAAGCCCTTGGATCAAAGATTCAACGATGGGGAAATGCCCAAATCAATTGGAGAAAAAATCTTCTTAACCGATTGAACAAATCAGCTTGCCCTATATAAAGGCCCCAAGACTTCAAGTCTCATATAGAGGAACCCCTCTATAAACTTTGAGAAATCTCAGAAAGAAGAGCAAGCTCTCGGTAGAAGAACTTTTCTTCAAGGTAAAAAAACAAAGATAAGAAAAATCTCATTAAAGAAGAAGAACATAATTCTTCTCACCGATCATAGATCTATAAGACTAAGGTCTTTTTACAAAAAGAGATCATGAACATCTCATTATAAAAAGGGGGAGAATAATTCAATTCCCTTAGGATCACAGATCCATAAAAGCAAACATTTTCACCAAAATAAGAGATTGAAATATCTCCTATAAAATAAGAACTTTGTTCTTAGAATCTTGAGACAATCTCTTATAAATGAGAATTTATTTCTCAGATCATAAAACTGATCAATAGCGCTTTGCGCTCATGGACTGGTGCACAGCGCCAAGCGCACCACGTGCTCCTCACGTGTGCGCCACTTAACAAATAGCGCTTTATGCTCTTGGACTAGCGCTAGCGCCAAGCGCGCCACGTGCTTCTCACGTGTGCGCTATATCACAGAAGTGCTTTGCGCTCATTAACTGGCGCTAGCGCCAAGCGCGCCACGTGCTCCTCACGTGTGCGCTATATCACAGAAGCGCTTTACGCTCATTAACTGGCGCTAGCGCCAAGCGTGCCACGTGTTCCTCACGCGTGCGCTGATAGAACATAAACTGTTCTTTAAATAAAGCCCTAGAGCTATGATGAATGCTCAGCATTCAATAAAAGACAGAAAGGCTGTCAGAACCCAAATCAATGCTCAGTATTGTCAAATATTTAACATTTTAACTGAATGAGCCGAGCCCAAGTTAGCCATAAACTCTCATTCAGATTAATTGAGTCCATATGCTCATAAATTTCAGATCTTAGTCCCAATTGGACTACAGATCTCCCAACCAAAATTGGTTCAAGGGTATATCTCTTCACTCCTCTGATATTTGTCGTTGTAATCCTTCAACGTCTTCAGAGAGATGACGGGTCCCGACAACCAGACATTCTATGGACTATGATGTCCTTACATCGGACTGTGGGGTCCTTAAACCCATAAACTATGATATCTCTAAACTTTATAGACCGTGACGTCTTTAAACTGGACCGTAATGTCCTTAAACTAATTATGGACCGCAACGTTCTTAAACTAAAACAATAGAGCCCAAATGCTTTTTTGTTAGATCTAAATGATCCCGTTAAGTTGATCTTAGTCTAAAAATTAGACTAACGTATTCTTAACAAACGTTTAAGTCGATCTTAGTCTCAAATGAGACTAACGTATCCTTAAACCCAACCCAAACCCAAATCTAAGAAAATACGGATTTGGACTAATCCACGCCCTACGGACGACAACATAAATTAGTCTCCGTATACAATCCACGGGCAACCAAAAATAAAACAAACACACACGACACAATGTGACTATCTGGAGAAGGAGAAAGTGGTTACCGCGATGCGGTAGCGTAATTAACTGCAGGGGATTGCGCCTGCAGGGAAGAGCATCCCCACAATCAAAAACCCCTCAAACGAGGGGGAATCCGACGAAGTCTGCTACATCGGCCGCATCTGTCTAAACCCCCGATACACGGTACCATAAATCAACTTGGCATTTTCGGAGATGTGGACGGATAGAACCAAATGGCATCTGCCCCCAAATTCCAGCAAGACGTCAGTCTTCCCGATCTTTCACCGGAGAACGGACGTAATTTGAAAGTGCAACACATTCCCCTACTTAAATAGATACGATCTATTTACTTTCATCATTCCTCACTATTCTCTCTCTCATCTTTCTCTGGTTCGCTCTCTCTGCTCTCCCCCTTTCTCTCAACCTCTTTCTGCCTCCTCGCGACCTCTCCCCCTATGCCCCCTCACGACCTCTCTTCCCCCCGGCAATCTCTCCCTCTCCAGTCTCTTTCCTTCCGTGACCTCTCTTCCCACCCGGCGACCTCTCCCTCTCCGGTCTCTCTCCTTCCGTGACCTCTCTTCCCACCCGGCGACCTCTCCCTCTCCGGTCTCTCTCATCTCTCTCCCTCTGTCTCTCTCTCATCTCTCTGTCTCACTCACTCTCTCTCGATCGCTCCTCCTTCTGTCATCTCTCGATCTTACATTCTCTCGCTCGTGCAGATTTAGGTGGAATTTCACCAACGAACAATCCCCTTCATTCTTGCCATCATCGTGACCACCGTGAGTATCAAGAATGTTAGCAAAACCTATAATTATTTAAAAATAATCCATAAAAATATTTGGTTAAAATTTCGTATTGGGAAAGCAATTTGAAAAAATTAGGTACATATTAGGAGTTTTCCCCGATTTTACTTGTGACGGATCAATGAATAGGATACAAGTTCTTGCAACCCGTTACATGCTAGAAATATGGATTTTATTGAAAATTTATGTAATTAGGTGAGTATAAATATGAAGATAAATAAGTAGCTTGTTTGATTAGAACTCTCAAAACAGGGGTCAATTTTTCTAGTAGGTGAAAAAATGATGGATAATTATATCCATCTAATTTGCTATTTCGGTGACCAATCATCGATTGGAAAAAATAATATTTCTGAATATGTCGGAGGAAAAACTAAGATGAATAGAGTCAAGAAGTCTGACACATGCAACGAGCTGTGCCAAGTAGTGTACAAAACTACCAAAATCAATCCATTAGAGTTTAATATCTCCTTAATATGAAATGGCCGACAGATCATGAATATACTGCAATTGAAGTATCCGATGACGAGGATACAAGTCATGCTTGCATCGGGATCGAAATTGATCGAGCTGTTTGTGAAAAAAGAGATATTGACGTCCGCTCAACTGTCCGAACCTTATTCTGAAGTGTTCGATACTTCTTTTCGAGCATCCGAGTATTACCCGCAAGAAGAAATGACACGCATGCTCAATATGAATATTGATTCTACCGGCTTTATGTCTCCCACCAATAATGAACAGTATATAAATCAAAGTTACGTAGATGAAGGCACATCAAGCGGGACGTCAGTGAATTGGCAGTTTACGAAGTAAGTATTACCTTGCATATTTTTATACCGCATGTACATAAGCGGAGCACTGTTTATTGAGAGCGGAGGTATGCTATACTTACTAAATATTCATAAATTTGTGTGCAATTCTTATGTACCGCCAGTCGGTTATAACTGCATGTCATCGCCAAACTTCGGTTTTAATTGCATACCAACGCTAAGCTTCGGTTTCAATATTATGCCCCAAAATACCGAGCATATACAGTCATACAATACGGGATGGACACCATTTGCAAACGATAGATCGGGATTTCATCGGTATGAAGCCAGAACATCAAATACCATGCAAGTCCCTACTGTTGGTTCCGCACATCCAACCGATGTACCAGCTACAGATCTAGCGGAATTGGAACATAATAAAGATGAAAGTGATGATGATGATACTAGTGATGAAGACGAGATTCAAGCACAAGATAGTATGCAAATTGCACATGTTCTTGGCGATGAGAATGTTAGGCAGTGGATTACTAATTCATATGTTAATAATAATTTCGTTGCGTTGGAAAATCCACTTACCGATAACATGACAGATGCTCACATGTTATTTTTAGCGGTAATGGAGAATGTCAACTTTCTTGCCGATAGGTTTTCGGCAGTCGATATTGAAAGTGGGTTGAAGGTTGGTGATTTGTTCGAGAATACAAAGAAGTTAATTCAGACAGTCATCGTTTGATCAATTAAATACGAAGTTTCTTTTAAACCAATCAAGACTATCACGACCAAGTACACCGTCGTTTGTAAGACAGACGCAAATTGCTCGTGGAGGCTTCATGCATATATCTCGAAGAATCGCCGACAGAACATTGGCAGATAAAGAAGTATGCTGGTAATCATACTTGTGTGAATCATGTAGTTAATTCAAATCATAATCAGACCACTTTTACATTCATATGTAACAGGAAATTGCCTTTTGCGAAAGCGGATGTCGATTTGACCCCAAAACGATTCACGTACTTATAAAAGATACATTATTCATTGAAATAAATTATATGAAGGTATGGAATGCGTTGAACAGGGTATTGTCTAAAATATACGGAGATTGAAAAGATTCGTATGAACATTTGCCACGATACCTTGCCGTCATCAAATCTACGAATTCCGGAACCGTCTTCAAGACAACTGACACTTCAATGTCAGAAAGAATGGGGTATTTTACCGATGCATTTTGGGCTTTCGAACCAGCCATTGATGGTTTCGCTTATTGTCGTCTCGTTCTCAGTATTGATGGGACACACTTATACGGCAAATACAAAGGGACTTTGCTCGTTACTACCGGTGTTGATGCAAATGATGGCATTTATCCTTTGGCATATATTGTAGTTGGATGTGAAACCACTGAAAATTGAGAGTAGTTCATTGCTTGCATGCATCTCTACATTCCATCCGTGCGGGAATGGCATGTTACTTTCATATCTGACCGGATGAAAGGGATTCCAACTGTACTAATAAAATCATGGCCGGAAGCTCATAGTCATCGTTATTGTATGCGGCATATCAGACCCAACTTCTCAGCTGCTGAATTTAGTGGCAAAATCTTGCAGAGTTTGTTCTCTCAAATTGCATGTGCAAAGATGACTTGACATATACAGAGCTGAGAGAGGAACTTAAACGTATATGTCCAAGAATAGATGCTTGAATTGAAAGTAGTTTTAAAAATGAAGAAAAAATATGGGCTTTTTCGAAAGATGGTGGTAGGCGATTTTGCATGATGCCTACGAATACTTTAGAAAGATTTAACGAGGTCTTAAAATGATCTCGATCTTTGTCTATTCAGCCCTTAGTATGGCGGACTTTTTATAGGACAAACAAATATTTCTTTGCACGACATCAGGAGGGACGAGAGTGGACGACAGATTTATGTCCTAAGTTCGAACAATTAATAACAAAAAGGACTACTAATGCTAGGCATGCTTGGATTGTGAGGTTCGGCCGGTCTGAATGGTAGGTGACTGACAAAAATGGAAAA
The DNA here is from genome assembly GCA_030015575.1 of Agapanthus africanus. NCBI lineage: Eukaryota > Viridiplantae > Streptophyta > Magnoliopsida > Asparagales > Amaryllidaceae > Agapanthus > Agapanthus africanus. Next base: position 129,753,226 of record JASDDO010000028.1, read on the forward strand.
AATTATGGTATAATCATCGATTGTAGGAACTACGGTTGTACGTGCAATATACCTATGTTGCAAAAGTTATCTTGATTACATGTAATTTCAGCATGTACATGAGCAGAGGGTGGCGGAACATTGCACATCACGATCTTGCTTCGAAGTGGTATTCTGTCTCCAAATACAAAGCCGCTTATGCCCTATTGTTCCATCCTAACCTGATAGCCGATATTGGAAGGCGTACAACGGTCCAATTATATTACCATATATCGGTAGGTGACAAGCAGCATGACCATGTTCTACTCGTATCAAATATGTTATGGATGATTCATGAGAAGGACGTAGGCAAAATAGATGATCTGCAATGAGTATGGTCATAACAAGACACGATGCAAACATTCTCAAGCCCCACGTCGCCATTGGTAATCACCGCCTATACTTTGAAATACACACACATGCATATACAAACAAGTGCAAACACAAAAAACATACATATACACATATACACGCACACATATGTTCTTTGTTATACATGCTCATTTTTTTAAAAAATATTACAAGTCTGCCTTTTCATTGTGCAGATATACTTATGGATTCTGGACCTATAGATATGACTGTTCTGTACTCGTAGGCTGAACACAGGTCAGCCAACGCCGTATTAGTATAGGTAAAACTTTGTAATTTTATTTTCTCTAATTACATATATTATTTATACGTTACTGATACAAGTCCTTTTTTGTAATTGACAGAGTGATTAGGTGATTACATGCGTTAACCACTCAATCCAAGAACAGCAGGATCCCGACTGGAGATGCCCGTGTGTAGCTAAGCTGCAACGGGCATGCTTTCATTTTCTATCCAGATTAGAGTATATACGTTCTAAATAGAGACTTGATTACGGTTTTGGTAGATAGATGGAAATCAGAGACCTCTACATTTCATTTTAGAGTTAGTGAGATGACAATCATCCTTCGGGACGTCGCTGTGTTGCTTGGTCTGTCTATAGACGGAGAGGTGGTTGCTGTTGAGTACAGCCATGATTGGTCATATTTATGTCCGGGTTTGTTGGGTAGGATTCCGCCTGTTGGGCAGAGGAGAGACAATAACATTAACTTGAGTTGGCTGCGCGAGGTATTTAGTGTTGAGCATGCCATGGATGCTACCCTGCAGCGATCGAGCAGTACGCACGAGCCTACATTTTACATCAAATAGGGGTCGCTTATTCCTGGATAGAAGCAAGAGCAGAGTTAGTCTTGCTTAGCTGCCTCTTTTAACCAATCTCGACCAGTGTACCACTTTATCGTAGGAGTGCAGTTCTGTCATTCCTCTGTAGCAAGCTGAGGAAGGCTGCATTAATAGAGCAGAAGTGTTTTGGGAGCTGTTTGACACTTTTTCAGGTATAAGATATTTAAAGCCGCATTCTATCATATTTTATTTCAGATAGGTCATGGACATATCACTCTATTGGTCGCTCGACCATTACGACACAGTTCGCTTTAGATGGCCAAAGGTTATATGGTTGCCATTAAGTAATTGAACATATGCGCATATTTCAAATTTCAAGTTTTTTCCGAATATTAACTTGTGTACACTCTATGCAGGTGGAATGTGCTCAAGTCATGAGATGTGACACCAGATCGCAGCCTCCGCTTCTACCGCAACGAGTTCGATGTCATGGAGGGGTCATCAGTTACGTGGACATCATACACACTTGACATGTTGGGCACTCTGCATCCATTATACTTATCAGGCGTCGGCTTCTGGCGTGCGCGGACACCGATCATCTGCAACGATATTATTCAGATGCACGTGTCAGACCGTATCCTTCGCCAGTTCGGCTTAAGGCAGCACATACCAGACGCAGTGAAGCGGACAACGTGTCAGGGTGGAGCACTAGTTGAAGAAGCTTGGCTCGTGGAGTGTCAAATTTGGGTGGGTCGATGGCACGGTCGGGTAAACCATATAGCCGGTCAGATATAACCAGGTATACCGACAAACCAATACCTTGCCTGGCATTGGATGATTACCCGCAAATTTGTCATCACAGCCGCCCCTCTGCCCACCTCATATACGCCTCGAGAATTGATAGAGAGAAATTTGGTAACTTTATATCAAACCTATAAAACTATAATCTTATTTTTATGAAATTCATTATCTTATTTACCATCAATATATGTCCAAACCATTTACGTGTTGAAGGATATAGTTGATGGGGAGATTAGTGGCACCAGAGGCTCAGCGAGTTGCTTTATGAACATGAAATCCCTCATCATGAGTGTGATATGACAAGGCACAGATTCACACGTCCACCGGCCGTGCTTGCACCACCGTGGCTCCACCAGCCATTCCTACACCACCCGTGCCTCCACCGCTTGTGTCCGCACCCGTCTTTCCTATCACATATGCACGAACAAGACTTAGACGGGCACAGCAGGAGCCGTCTCAGCATCCCGATGAGTACAAGCATGTACCATCTCATCCACCTGCCGCCGATGAAACCGGATCGTCACAGTCTCGACGTCCTGCAGCGAAGAGGACACCAGGGATGGTGTGACGACTTCGTTAGATTGCACGGATTATTGTGTTGTATTGTGTTGCGATAACTTCGTTATTTATTTTACAGTGTTTATTGTTTTCAGCTTATTGGTTTTCGCCGTTTGGGCGTTGTATATTTTGCATAGATTGTGTCTCTGCCGTTTGGACGTTGAGTCTCTGTCGTTTGGGCATTGAATTAACTCCGTCCGTGGATACTATTATTTTACTATTCTTGTACATGAATTTTATTCAAAATTTACGAAGGTATTGTCCGATTTTAAACATTAATTCTTTACAAAAAACACTTTAATTTATTTTAATTCAAACGTTGATTCTCTCTCACACAAACACATGTTCATACATAATGCATTACACACACATGGTGCACACATCTACAACATACACGAGAATGACGCAAACAAAATAGATAACAAGAACAGTAGCAACACCATAATGCATCACTAAAATTTCATAAATAAAACATCTTCGTTACTGAGCTCCGCAGCAACAGAATTGATCCGCTCTGTAATTGCATCAATGGCCTCATCACCTACCGCGGAATCTCGAGTGAGTTCGAGATGATTCAAAGTCCGACGATGCATAAACATACAGTAGAGAGCTTGCGGAGTTCTAGATATTGCGACCAGAAAGAAGACCCATAGAATTAAAGAAGTAGAGACGGCGATTTGCTTCCCCATGATGGTCATGGATTACTTCTTCAAAGAGAAACGAGAGCGCATCCAATACGGCTAAGTGCAAGAGCCGCAAGATTTCACGGTCGATCTTCATCGGTCAGTTCATACCGCCCGTGATCGATAGAGAATGTCTTCATAAGTAGAGTGGTCTATCTTCGTATATGCAGATTTCACGACGGAGTAAGGGATGCACCTCTTAATTTCATCAATTGATGGCAATCTCGCAAATGCAGATCCCGACATTGAGAGAGAGCGAGACAGAGATCTGAGAGAGAGAAAGACAGAGATGGTGATGACGATGAGATCTGAGAGAGTGGAAGAGCTCGGCACAAAGACTGAGATTTGAGATAGAGAGGAAGAGATTGAACTCTTCATATAAGAAACACAATGTGTTTTTTGGGGCACAGTTGGCAACCACGTCCCAGAAAGACATATACTCGTGAATGATTGTGTTTCTTTTTGGAACGTACCTGCAAACCACGTCATAAAAACACAAATCCGTGAATGAGTATGTTTCTTTTTGGGCCGCAGTTTGCAGTTGTGTCCAAAAAGAAACAAAGTCCCAATAATGTAAATGGTGAATTAGGCGCAATTTGGAAATCAATGGGCGTATTTTCAAAGTGCACCCATTAATAAAATTAATTGGCACTTAATAATTCACATATTATTTTGCTACATTTACTGGGCGCAGTTCTAAACAATGCTCATTAAAAATGTATGGGGCGTACTTTCAAAATACGCCCATTACATTTGTAGTGGGGGCAGTTTAGAACGGCGCCCAGTATAATTATAAGGGGCGCGGTTTGAAAGTGCGCCCATACATTTGTAAGGAGCGCGGTTTGAAAGTGCGCCCATACATTTGTAAGGGGCACGGTTTGAAAGTGCGCCCATACATTTGTAATGGACGTAGTTTCAAAATGCGCCCTTAGAAATATTATTGACGTCACCGCTGACATGGTGCCTACATGGCGCCTATAGAAATTGGCATGTTTTTTACTATGTTTTGAAAGTGGTTTGTTTTAAAAAAATATTATTTTAATATGGTTAAATGTAAAAAAAACTGTCCAAACAAGATTAGATTTTTTATGAAAATGCTGAAATTTACCTTTAAAAACAACAATCGCCTGAAGATTAGCGAGGCAAGAGCCATCGTTGAGATCGAGAAACGCGAACAAGCCCTTCCCTTGCTCTCGCCCAGTTTTCACCCAGCCCCCGACGACAACCTTTTGGCCGATGAGGTCGCCGGTGATAATGGAGCGGATGAAGGTGCGCTTGGTCGAGGGCTCGAGCCCTGGATCTTCGTTTAGGGCTAGGGCATCCATCGCCTCCTCGATCTGTGGAAGTGGCGGCGCTTCGTGGAATAAGGTTTTTCTAGGATTTTTTTTTTTTTTTTTTTTATTTCTATACAGCGGTGTGTTTTGAACCTTAAGTTATGTAAGGAATTTATATATATGTTGGAATAAAAATCAAAACTTGGAAACCAAGCTTTGATTTAGGGATCTGTTTCTATTTTTTGATGTCCCGCTCTTGTGCAGTTCACCGGAAGCATAGTTCAGTTGCACATGGCATTATTTTCCTTCTTGAGACTGTGCGGGGATTGACCCCGGGAAGGGAAAATGCACAATTTAGCGCACTCGGCGAAACGCCATGATACCTGGTGTGTGTGGTGATGTGTGTGTGGGGCAGGCTTATAGGCTCCTTCCAAATTAACAAGCAAATAAAATTTTCAAAGTTCAATTTTGATATTGCGGGGTTTCTTTTAACCCAAACGAGAAGGTCTAATCCCCGCGTTTCATTAAACAAAAATTTTAGCGAAACTTACAAAAGAGTTGATATTATGTGTTGATCTTGCTTGATTTTTCTTTTGGTTTAAAAAGGTAATGGATCTGATAGGACGAATAGTAATTACTTTCTTTACAAGTTTTGATAGACATTTTTTATCCGGCCTAGTAAAACTTTTTGTTTCATCAACTTGCATCTTCTATTTGTGAAGAATGCTCGTAAAATATCCTTGCTTGCACTGTTGGGCTTCTATGTCAGGTCGGCTATCTGTCTAATGATCGGTCGTCGAGTTGATTTCAATCACTTGCCAAGTGCGCCAAGCATTGCTGAGAAGGAGGCATCTCCATAACCCCAAAGTTGAGGGGGAATCACTCAGACTTGGATAGACCTGATGCCTCTTGTTGGGGCTTCGGATCCGCTGCATGTGATGAGCAGAGAGATGTCCGCCGTAGTTGTGCCGAGCATAAAGGGGCTCAGTGGCCTCGTTATGAGGGCTGCAAACCCGCAGCGTCTGTTGGGCAGGAGGATGCCTGTTGGGGATGACCGAGCAGGGAAGTTGCTCGGTTGATCTTGGCGAGGGCTTTGATCCCTGTCGGTTGTGGTAGGAAACTACCAACCGGGGATAGCCGAGCAAGGGTCGGGCTCGACTGCATCTGGGAGGATTTTGATCCTTAGCGTTGGAGGGGCCGTAGGAGATCTGCTAAGGATAACCGGGCAGTGAAGCTACGTGGTTGCCTCTTAGCGAGGGCCTTGATTCCTGGCGTTGCGAGTAGGGAAGCTACCGGCCAGGGATAGCCGAGCAGGGAAGCCGCTCGGCTGTCTCTGGGAGGACTTTGATCCTTAGCGCGGGAGGGGCTCTAAGAAGCCTGCAAAGGATAACCGGGCAGTGAAGCTGCACGGTTGCCTCTTGGCGAGGGCTTTGATCTCTGGCGTCGTGGGTAGGCAACTACCAGCCTGGGATGACCGAGCGGGGTAGCCGCTCAGATGCCTCTTGCGGGGGCTTTAATCCCTGGCGTCATGGGTAGGGAGCTACCAGCCGGAGATGACCGAGCAGGGTAGCTGCTCGGCTTCCTCTAAAGAGGGCTTCGATCCTTAGCACGGGAGGGGCTGTAAGAAGCCTACTAAGGATAACCGGGCAGTGAAGCTGCACGGTTGCCTCTTGGCGAGGGCTTTGATCTCTGGCATCGTGGGTAGGGAACTACCAGCCTGGGATGACCGAGCGGGGTAGCTGCTCAGATGCCTATTGCGAGGGCTTTGATCCCTGGCGTCATGGGTAGGGAGCTACCAGCCGGAGACGACCGAGCAAGGGTCGGGCTCGGTTGTCTCTTGCGAGGGCTTTTTGATTCTTCAGGACGGGGACCGAGCAGGGTTACTGCCCAGTGCCTCTTGGCGAGGACTTTGATCCCTGTCGGTTGTGGTAGGAAGCTACCAGCCGGGGATAGCCAAGCAAGGGTCGAGCTCGACCGCCTCAAAGGAGGACTTTGGTCCTTAGCGTGGGAGGGGCTGTAAGAAGCCTACCAAGGACCCTTGGCCGGGTAGGGTTACTGCCCGGTGCCTCTTGGCGAGGGCTTTTGTCCTGAAGGATAGCCGAGCGAGGGTCGGGCTCGACTGCCTCTGGGAAGGCTTTTAATCCTATCGGTTGTGGTAGAAAGCTACCAGCCGGGGATAGCCAAGCGAGTGTCGGGCTCGACTGCCTCTGGGAGGACTTTTTGATCCCTGGCGTTGCGAGTAGGAAAGCTACCGGCCAGGGATAGCCGAGCACGGTAGCTGCTGAGCTGCCTCTAAGGAGGACTTTGATCCTTAGCGTTGGAGGGGCCGTAGGAGGCCTGCTAAAGATAACCGGGTAGTGAAGCTGCACGGTTGCCTCTCGGTGAGGGATTTGATCCTTGGCGTTGCATGTAGGGAAGCTACCGGCCAGGGATAGCCGAGCAGGGTAGCCGCTCGGCTACCTCTAGGGAGGACTTTGACCCTTAGCGTTGGAGGGCCGTAGGAGGCCTGCTAAGGATAACCGAGCAGTGAAGCTGCGTTGTTGCCTCTTTGGTGAGGGGTTCGGATCACAAAGACAGAACTCTATTTGCAATGTTCTGACGTTCCCTTTATTTAAATGGAAAGGATTTTTAGAAAACATTTACATCGTCTTCGCGAAAGGAGGGGTACACACTCGTTGTCATTGACTTCATTGGTATAGCTTGAGCTTCTCGGCGTCTTGTAGGCGATAGGCTCCGCCGGGGAGTACCTCAAAGACGAGAAAAGGACTATCCCACTTTGGGGAGAACTTGTATAGCCTGCCTTGATCGATGAACTCGTTCCGCCGTAGGACCAGATCTCCGGTCTTGAAGGAGCGGCGCTTGACCCGAGCGTTGTAGTATGCCTTTTTTTGTTGATAAGCGGCAACCCTGATCTGAGCCCAGTCTCTCTTCTCCAATAAGATGTCCAGGTTGGTCCGTAGTGCCGACGTGTTCGCATCGTCGTCGAAGTGCTCGACCCGATGACTGGGTAGCCCGATCTCCGCTGGGACCATTGCCTCGGTCCCGTAGCAGAGCCCGGTCTTCTTTGACATGCGCAAGGGCCATGAGACCCGGGGCAGTTCTTCGACCCAGCTGCCTTGTCGCCCTTCTAGGCGGGTCGGGAGACCTCGGAGGACGTCCCGGTTAGCGACTTCGGCCTGCCCGTTGCATTGGAGATGCGCGACCGCGGCGAACTTCATGAGGATATGGTATTCCTTGCAGAAGTCCTTCACTTTCTCGTTCTCGAAGTTCGTCTCGTGGTCGGTGATGATACACCTCGGGATGCCGAACCGGAGTATCAGATTGTTCTGCAAGAACCTGATAGTCGTGGCGGCATCCGGTTTCCTGATGGGGACGGCATCGATCCACTTGGTGAAGTAGTCTACCGCGATGAGGACATAATTGTGCCCGCCCGTACCGGTAGGGAACTGGCCGATCATGTCCAATCCCCACTGGGCGAACGGCCATGAGGATGTTAGGGCGGTCAGCTCGGTAGCGGGGAGGCGAGGGATGCTGCTGTGGAGTTGGCAACTCTTGCATCTTCTAACTAGTTTCTGGGCGTCCTCGTGAACAGTGGGTGTAAGTCTACGGTAGCGCCCCGGCCGTCTGTCCGAGGCCAAAATGCTGAAACGAAAACTTTTCTAAACTAGAAACCGGCGCTATCGCAGACTTTAATCCTGGATCGAACCATTAACCTATAACTAGCAACTAGAGAAAGGTTAGAAAAGCTATACCGATCGATCCGTGTCCTTCAGTCTTTAACCACCATCCCTAGCTTCTCGTGGCATCTCCGATCTCCGGTCTCCTCGTCGGAAAGGGCACCACATCTTCGAGTCTTTTTACGGGCTCCCGCTTCGTCCGAAGCAACTCGGACACGAAGTTTGCTAGTCGACGTGTTCAAGGCGATGTAGAGAATGTGTGTAATAATTTTGTCTCTTGAATCCATTGATTCTCAACGCATGAGAGTGTATGGATGGAGGTTGAAGATGAAGCCATCAATAGAGGTTGTGAGCTAGAGGAGGAAGAAGAAGAAGAAACCATTTCTTTCTTGTGTGTTCTTATGATAAAATGAGAGAGTGAGATCGTTAAAAATACAAGAGCAAAACTCCTCATACGGCAGCCCTCTCTCTCTTCTTATCATATCAACACTCAAATCCATCAATAATGTGACACATGCACAAAGAAAGAGACCATGAGTCACCACTTGTGCATATGTCACAATTAATGCTCCTAATCATGATTTCTAGCTCATAATTTCCATTTGTAAACAATAACCCAAATGTTTACAGCAACAAAAAGATACGGCAATATCTAAAGTAAACTCGTGACAGATCACAAGAATACCCCTCACCTGTATATGCATACCTGCATCCGCATTCCAACTGAATGCAAATGCGATGAGACTAAAGTAATCCGACAAATCTAATACTGGGATCCGGCTTAAACCAAAGCCCACTAGTATGATCCGCCCGATCATGATCCGTGCACTACTGCACGTATATGATCGAACTATGCCATATATCATACGGCCTCTACAACGTTTCGCCCGAAACTTGAGAAACTGTCTGTGGGGGACTCTAAAGACTCGTCAATACTTTGGCTGTGGATTTAACCACTAGCATGTCAGTGGTACTAGCCGTACGTAACGGATTACCAGGTATTGACCAAAAGGAAGGTCGATAAGCGAACTCATCCTGACACCCTACTGAGCATGTCAGTGACAATATCCGTACAGTCCGGTCCGTTCATCTATGAGCATCGCATGTCGGGCCTAGGGGGTTGGTAAAAGTCAGAACCCCAAAAGCGGTACAAGTCGTGTCCGAGTGTAGCCCAGAACACCCTGAGATACTACTGGAATACCTACCAGTAAATCTTCTGCCTTGGCCAAGGACTTCGTGTAATTGCTCTCGTAGACACAGTGCGATCTCACCCCCAATACCGGGAGAGACGAAACCCCTACCGATCCGCTCACTGCCTCCATGTGGCTCGGGACTGTACCCAACTAAAATCTGTTTGCATGACTCCTTTGAGCCGTGGTAGGGTAGTAATCAAAGCACAGTGAGAACTCACACGAGACAAATGACGATCTCAGGTCGATGAACTAACCTGTACACATGTCACCAGGGAACTGCTATCTGACGTCAGGTATAATACCAGCTAGCATATTCCCGGCGAGTCCTGTCCGGTGTACTCATAACCCAATGAGCATCCGTATACATCTTAGGTGAACCAACTGACACCAATGGCTTGTGAGACCGGCCACCGCCCCTTGTCGGGGTCTCGACTGTATACACTAGTCTACTAATGGAGTATCGATGCCCAGTCTCGAAACTCCCACGACTAGGGACCACTTTAAGGATGTGCTTATAGCCCCCAGCTCCCACGTATATGATCACCATAATACTGCTGGCCGTCAAGCAAGAATCATAAGGGCTCCACCAATGTGTAATAGTGACCTGTAATGTCACATAAAGCATGTACACGATGATAAAGATAAACCAGATAGCATACTATCATCTTGAGTAAGACTGTCCTACCTTTATAGGTCCTCCCTCAATCATTGCAATCACGTGCCTGTGATCCAATAATTGACTCTAAGGGCACTATATCCAACAGTGGGCCAGTAGTACCCCTGGAGCAATGCCTTTTGGATCAAGGTTCGGGCCCCTTGGTGCGCATCGCCAACCCCCTCATGGATTTCACGGAGGACGTAGTCGGCTTTGTGGGGGTCGATGCACCGAAGTAGGGGCTGAGTGAAGGATTTCTTGTAGAAGTTCCCATTGCTCCAGATGAAGTGACGGGCTTTGGCCCGGAGACGGCGGGCGGCTCCCCGATCTTCTGGGAGCGTACCGTCTTTCAGGAATTCCAAGAGGGACTTCCTCCAATCTTGGTCGCCTTCCTGCGCCGCATTATGTGGAGTGTTGTCGCTCCATCTTCCACGCTGGGCTGAGCCAAGGTTTCGAAGAGGATAGACCGCTTATTGTTGGCCGAGTATGACGAAGCCAGCTTTCTCAGGGCGTCGGCTTGGGCATTTAGCTGCCTGGGTATTTGCTCTACTTGGACTTCGTCTAAATTCCTCCGAAGTTTCCTTGCCTCGTCCAGATACTTCATCATCAGAGGCTCCCGAGCTTCAAAGCGGCCGTTCACTTGGCCAACGACTAGGGCCAAGTCGCTGCGGATTCGAATTGTCTTCAGCCCCAGCCCGGCGGCCATGGGCAGTCCAGCCAGGAGGGCCTCGTACTCTGCCGCGTTGTTCGAGGCTTTAAAACCGAGCTTCAGAGAGTACTCCATTTCTGCCTCGTTCGGACCCCGGATAATGAGGCCGGCACCACAGCCTTCCTCGGTTGAAGACCCGTCGACGTAGATGACCTACTCAGGAACCGAGCCAGGCCTTTCTGCGATGGGACACTGAGTTGTGAGGGTCGGCATGGACTCCGGTTCCTTGCTAGGGATGGTGCATTCAACGATGAAATCGGCCAGGTCCTGCGCTTTGATGGCCTGTCTCGGGCGATATTTTATGTCAAACTGAGATAGTTCCCACCTCCACTTCTCTAAGCGGCCCGAGGATTCCGGTGATGCAAGGATAACCCCCAACGGGCGCTCAGTGAGGACGAGGATGGTGTGTGCTTAGAAGTAGTGTCGTAGCTTCCTTGAGGCCGCCACGATGGCCAAGACAATCTTCTCTATGGCTGGATATCTCGTTTCTGCGTCCTTAAATATATGGCTCACATAATACACCGGCTTCTGCACTCCACCGAACTCTCGGACGAGCGTCAGTTGTCGCTGCTTGGTCGGATAGCGCCAGATACAGCGACAACCCGTCTCCTTCAACTGGTCGGGTGAGCAGTGGTGGCGTCGTGAGGTGCTTCTTCAATTGGTCGAAGGCGGTCTGGCACTCCTCCGACCACTCGAACCTCGGTATCTTCCTCATAGCTTTAAAGAACGGGAGGCATTTCTCCCCCGAACTGGACATGAAATGGCTCAGAGCAGCGACTCGTCCAGTGAGCCGCATGATCTTGACGTTGGTCTTGAGCGCGGCGATGTTGAGGATAGCGTCGATTTTCTCTGGGTTAGCTTCGATTCCACGGTGAGTGACCATGAAACCGAGGAACTTTCCCCCGGTGACTCCGAATGCGCATTTGGCGGGGCTTAGCTTCATCTTGAACTTGTGGAGCACTTCGAAGGCCTCGCCCAGATCCTTGGCGTGGTCGGCTGACGAGACGGATTTTACGAGCATATCGTCCATGTAGACTTCCATATTCTTGCCGATCTGTAGCTTGAACATGTGATTAACCAACCGTTGGTACGTGGCCCCGGCATTCTTAAGGCCGAAGGACATCACCTTGTAGCAGTATACCCCCCGGTCTGTTGTGAATGCGGTAAGATCTTCATCTTCCGGATTCATATGGATTTGACTGTAGCCGGAGAAAGCATCCATGAAACTCAACAGCTCGTGGCCGGCCGAGCTGTCGACGAGCCGATCTATCCGAGGGAGAGGATAGTTGTCCTTGGGGCAGGCCTTATTGAGGTACGTTCGCAGCCACTCCGAGTAAGGTACATTCCGGATGAAGTTGGCGGCGAGAAGTTGATCAACCTCATCTTCGATAGCCTTCTGTTTGACCGGGGCGAAGTTTCACTTTTTCTGTCTGACGGGTCGGGCCGTAGGATCAACCCCGAGCTTGTAAGAAATGATTTTGGGGTCGATCTCGGGCATGTCAACAGGCGCCCAGGCGAAGACGTTGGAGTTATTTCTGAGGAAACCGACTAGGTCATCTCACTGAGTTCCTATCAGGAGTGATCCGACCCGGACGATTTTTTCATCGTCCCCCTCTGTTAAGGGCACCTCGATCAGTGGTTCGACCGGGGTCCCCCGAACCTCCTTCTGCTCGTCTCGGGTGTCCAGAGAACCCTTGATGTCGTCTTTTACCTCAGCGTCGTCGGCCGGCTGCTCAGACGAAGATGTTTCGGTAAGGCATACCTTCGCGACCCGCTGGTCTCCGTAGACCCGACCTATCCCGCCCTGATCGAGAGGGAACTTCATCGCCAGGTGGTAGGTCGATATCTGGGCCTGGAAGGAGTTCAGCGTCGGGCGGCTGAGGAGTACATTGTAGGCCGATGGGACCTTTGCTACGATGAAGTCCACAGGCAACGTACGGGTGCGGCTGGGCTCCCCGACGTTGAACTGCTGGATGACCACCCCTTCCGCCAGGATGAAGTGGTTGGTGAACCCTGAAAGGACGTGGGAGGTCGGTTTCATGTCTACTGGGGTGAGCCCCATGCGCAGAAAACAGTCGTGGAAGAGGATGTCTGCCGAGCTGCCCGAGTCGACAAGTATCCGGTAGACCTCGTATCGGTGGATTCGGACCTTAATCACCAGAGGGTCGTTGTGGAGCATGGATATGCCATGGAGATCCCCGTCACCAAAGGTGATAGGCTCGTGGTCCCTGGCCGTTTTGTTCGGGCGGCCGTTGGCCTCCGTTGCCGGCGTGGGGTGTTGAGTCTCGCAGGCGCTCGACTGACCCCCTGTCGTCATAACCATAGTTCTTGATGGGCCTCAATTCCTTCCGGTGAGGTCCTTTAGGCCCCGTGGTGAGGTTGTCTTCGAGCTGCCTTGGCGGGCCTCATGGGCGCGACCCCGTCGAGGGAGGGGGTGCCGGTCATGCCTAGAAGCAGGCGTTCCCCTCCGAAAGACGGCGACGACGTGAAGACGTCTTGCCTGAGATTCGGGGCAGATGCTACTTGGTTTTATCCATCCACTTCTCCGAAGATGCCAAGTTGATTTATGGCACCGTGTATCGGAGGTTTAGACGGATGTGGCCGATGTAGCAGACTTCGTCAGATTCCCCCTCACTTGAGGGGTTTTTGATTGTGGGGACGCTCTTTCCTGCAGGCGCAAGCCCCTGCAGTTAATTACGCTACCGCATCGCGGTAACAACTTTCTCCTTCTCCAGAATTTCACTTCGTGTCGTGGGTGTTTGTTTTGTTTGTGGTTGTCCATGGATTGTATACGGAGACTATGTAATGTCGTCGCCCGTAGGACGTGGATTAGTCCAAATCCGTATTTACTTAGATTTGGGTTTGGTGTTTTAGTCTAAGGATACATTAGCTGTGTTGAGGCTAAGATCAACTTAAACGTTCGTCAAGGATATGTTAGTCCTGTTTGAGACTAAGATCAACTTAACATGGTGATCCATTTAATATATGGCCGTCGGGGCTCGTCACCTCTCTGACGTCGTTGAAGGATTACAACGATAGGTGTCAGAGGAGTTCAGAGATGTACCCTTGAACCAAAGTTGATTGGGGGTCTTATAGTCCAATTTGGGACTAAAGTCTGTTTGAATGTTTAAGGATACGTTAGCCATATTTGAGGCTAAGATCAACTTAAACGGGATCGTTTAGATCCAACAAAAGAGCGTTTGGGGGTTCTATTGTTCCAGTTTAGGGACGTAGTGGTCCATAGGTAGTTTAGGGACATTGCGGTCCATTGGTAGTTTAAGGACGCTTAAGTCCGTGGATTTAAGGACCCCACAGTCCGTATTTTAGTTTAAGGACGCTTAAGTCCGTAGGTTTAAGGACCCCACAGTCCGTATTGATGTGTGGTTGTCGGGACCCGTCACCTCTCTGACGTCGTTGAAGGATTACAACGATAGGAGTCAAAGGAGTTCGGAGATGTACCCTCGAACCGGATGTAAATTGATTTAAGAGAGCAGCTGTGCTCAGTCAATTTAATTTGAGGACTTATGGCCATGATTGGGCTAAGTCCAGTTTGAAAAATGTTCAACACTTTTATTTGTTTTTGGCCTATTAGACATGTGCTAGGGCTTGGCCCCTTTTTAATAATGCATAGCATTAATCTTGGTCTCTGTTGGATCTTTATTTGGGCTCTGCCCCTTTTAAAATAATGCATTGCATTATTTATTATTTTGTTTGGGCTCTGCCCATTTATAAATGATGCAGAGCATCAATTTTGTTTGGGCTCTGCCCTTTTTATTGCATTGCAATTTATTTTGGCCTGCTAGGCCTTTCTGATTTGGGTCTGGCCCTTTAGTAAAAGAAATGCATTGCATTTGTCAGGCGCTTTACGCTAATCACTAAGCGCAAGCGCTTGTGGTGATGACACGTGTCACGCTCTGGTGAGCGCAAGCGCAGTTAGCGCAGTGCGCTGCACCAGTGCACTGTGCTGCTGCGCTGCTGACACGTGGCGTGCTCTGGTGAGTTGCGCCAATTTCAGAGAGCAAGGCTCTATTTCAAAAGCGCATAGCGCAAGTAGTTCAGGTGCTGACACGTGGCGCTCTCTGGTGGCTTGCGCCAACCCAAGAGCGCAACAGTGCAGTTTTGCAAGTGCAAGGCACTATTAACTTGAGAATCTTTTAGATTCCAGAACCAATGGTTCATAAAAAAACTGCAAAACACTGTTTGATTTCTTGATCTAATCAAAGAAAACTAGTTTTTTCTTGTTTTTCTTGTTTTTAGAGAACCAGAGGTTCATAAAAGAGTGCAAAGCACTTATTATATGAAGATCATTGGTCTTGTTCTTAGATCAATGATCTATTAGAAGAAATTCTTTTATTTTATGAAGTTTTTTACCTTTTTCTTCAAATTTCATCAGAGTTCTCTCTGTTTTTGAGGTTCTTAATTTCTCTCTCTGTTCTTCTTTTTTTTTGATTTGGGGTCTAGGGGCCTTTATATAGTGCCCATAAATTTGTTAAAGAGATCTTTCTCTGAGTGATTTGGGGGATTTTCCCCACCGTTGGATCTTTGATCCAAGAGCTTCTGCTTTACAGAAGACAATCTTCTTGTTTTAATAAGAACAGAAAGATCTTTCTGGAATTTAATTCTGTTCGGCGCAGATGCACCAGCGCTTGACACGTGTCAGGCAGCGCACAGCGCAGCGCAACTGCGCTTGCGCAACTGCGCTGGCACGTGTCTGCGCCGCGCGACTAAAGCGTTGCTTCCTTTAATTTTTGTTTTAAATAGAACCTTGCTCTGATTGGGCGCGCTGCCCTGGGCGCTGCTCTGACGTATCAGCTTCTGACACGTGGCGCGTTGCACGCAGCGTACGGGATTTGAAGCGTTGCATCAATTTTTGAATTTTGAAATTCAAACAGAGTTTTGCTCTGATTGGGGGAAATAGCAGGCGAGCTGACCGCCACTGCCTTGGTAGGGGCAGGGGTGCGACGAGGCTCGAGGCGAGGCTCTCCGATGTGGGACCTCAAGGTTGAATGGGACGGATCGAGGGACCTGCGACCGCTGGGGTCTGCGAGGCGGTGGCCGGCGGAGGGGTGATGACATTCGGCGGAGGTTCATCCACGCCTCCGTTGAGAGGGAGGCGGCGGCGGGTGCTTGGATCTTCAGGGTGATCCCTTGCCATGTGGATGGAGATCGGAAGGCCAACTTTGTTTTTTTGTGGAGTTTAGTTTCCTACAGACGGCGCCAACTGATGGAGGTCCTTTTCGGGTCTCCGTCAGATGTTGTCTTCCGTCGATCTCCCGGTGGATCTTGGAGGTGATCTCCTGTTGCGTGTAGGTCTCAATGGGTTTTGAGGAGATTGGTGGTTCTGAGGAGTTTGCGCCGAGTACCTGCAAGTAAGTCCCGGGGTGGTTTGGTACCACCGAGGACTCTCCGATGATCAAGTTAGCACGAGATCCGAGCAAAGTAATGGCTAAGTGGGGTGAAAAAGCTTACTTGACCCCTCCGTGATGGGGGTTTATATAGTGGCGGCAATACGCAGTAGCAGGCGCGAGAATCTCGCCGACAGTTACGCTCCCGACGTCACGCCTACGTAATAAGCGGATCGCCCGTTAATGAGGATCGTGATGGCGTGGAACGTGGGATGTTGCCAGCGGAGAATCCGCGCATGGCGAGATTTGCGGAGCGGCGGTTACGCCTGTGAGTGTTGGAGTTGGTCGGTCGGAGGGACCGAGGAAGATGGCCTCAGCAGGAGAGCTCGGGAACGAGCGGGAGGACCGAGGCATCTTGGTCCTGTGGTAGCTTGGGGCGGGCTGAGAGGCCGAGGAGGCCAATTTGCAGGGGACTCTGAGGTGAGCCAGCTTGTGCTTGCAGGTCGGGTACAGGGGTGGCCTGGTCGGCCCCTGTGGATCCTTTTTTCTGAGTTCTGGGACACGTCATCTGCCACGTGTCCTGATCTGGGAGGGCGTGAAAAAAGCTTACTTGACCCCTCTGTGATGGGGGTTTATATAGTGGCGGCAGCACGCAGTAGCAGGCGCGAGAATCTCGCCGGCATTTACGCTCCCGACGTCACGCCTGCATAATAAGCGGATCGCCAGTTAATGGGGATCGTGATGGCGTGGAACGTGGGATGTTGCCGGCAGAGAATCCGCGCATGGCGTGATTTGCGGAGCGGCAGTTACGCCTGTGAGTGATGGAGTTGGTCGGTCGGAGGGACCGAGGAACATGGCCTCGGCGGAAGAGCTCGGAAACGAGCGGGAGGGCCGAGGCATCTTGGTCCTGTGGTAGCTCGGGGCGGGCTGAAAGGCCGAGGAGGCCAATTTGCAGGGGCCTCTGAGCTGAGCCAGCTTGTGCTTGCAGGCCGGGTACAGGAATGGCCTGGTCGGCCCCTGTGGGTCCTTTTTTCTGAGTTCTGGAATACATCATCTGCCACGTGTCCTGATCTGGGAAATCGCCAATATAGAGCACCATCACTGCCAATTTGCTATGCCTTGCACCTAAAGATCTAATGACTCAAAAATTCCTGAAGCCTTATAGCTTTTGTCATACTTGAATTGAAATTATATTAAGAGTTCATTCTGCCTCATTTAAATCTTTGCATGTTTAAATCTTGTAGATTTAGGGCCCGCGAACTTACGTAGGTTCTAAATTTTAGAACTGGTGATGTTCAAAATCTTTGAAGAGAAATATGCTTCACAGAGTCACTGTGCTACATGAAAAATAAAAACATTGGATTTAGTAATTATACCTACTTTGTAATTACATGAATTATATATATTTTAAAAATATATATTTTATGTGGTGTACCTCTTACTTTATTTTGTTTCCAATGTGTTGTTTCGGAAGCCATCATGTCGAGGGCTTTCAAAAATGCAATTAGATTCCAAATCCAATTTGTTTCATACCTTCTATGATTGTTAATTAGCTTCTAAACATAGGAATGATTATTTGGTGCGCTAAGCGGAATGGATTCAGAAAGAGATGGAAAATTCGGACACCCTTTGGACGACTTGGCAGGAGCCGTGTTTTTTTCCCCTTACGCATGAATTACCGTATATGATCACAACCGGATTTTCCCCCCAAACATAAGAGGAGGGATAATTTATTAAGGCTAAATAAAGAATTCGCGCGGTAAAGATGACAAAAACCAGATTTATGCATGTACAAAGCTCTCGCTGAAAAAAACGGTAGTCTATTCATGTTTTTATATATAGAAACAAGAATTTTTTGTTACGTTTGAAGCAGCTATCAGAGAAAAAATACGTCTTTTTCTTGTGTCGTATAACATTTAATTGTAATAAAAACGTATAAAGCATTTTACTATAATTTATAAAGCTTAGTTTGTACACAAAAATTGTAAGGTTTCAAGTTAATTACGTATAATTCGACTTTGTATTTCTTAAGTCACTCAAATTATAATTATTTCATATCTGTCAATATTTGTCCTAGGTCTTTGAAAAACAAGTCAATCAAGGCATAACATTCAATCAGACTTGGCCATGTGTTATGAAATATTCTATTCCTTTAAACCTAGAAAGTCTTTAATCGTTATGTCTTTTTAATCGAAGGCTCGAATATTTCCTTTTTTCCATAAACCCAAATTTCCCATGTCCTCTCCTTAGACTGTCTTTTTGACGAGGCTCATAAATGAGTATTCCCCGATCACGACACGTGGCAGATGACATGTCATCCGTCCAGCCTGCTAGACTCCTGAGAGCTACGGAGCTGGAACAAGTATGATGCGTCGGGGACATTCTTTGGCATCTCGCCTCCGAGGTTGCATCCGACCTTACGGGGACATCTCCGGAGTACCTTCCCAATTTCGCCTAAACGATCATCCGACGGCTCTCCTCCGAGCAATCCTACAGCCGAGCTTTCTCGGCCATCGAGCTATCCACCGAGCTAAGCTTCCTCGGGTTCCCTGTTCAACCGAGAGCACGGAGCCCGAACGTCTCCGTAACGGCTCCGTGTATCTCGCCGCGACGAGATCCCCGCCGCTCTACGGCCCACATCTCACGCTAGCGTATCTCGTCATTAACTAGCGCATCTTGTCATTAACGGGCACATCCCGCCATCAGCGCGAATGTGATGCAGAGGCGTAACGAGCGGCGAGAATCTCGCGATGGTCCACTTCATGCGACCACTATATAAACCCCCTCCACCAGACGATCCACGTAAGTCAAATCGATTCCAATACACCGCTGCGTTGCCCCTATACTTCGGTACTTACTTGATCTCGGACGGTCCTATGGTGGTTCCCCACTCCGGGACTTCCTTTGCAAGTAGCCCGGCATCAGCGGCATCCAACAACCCATTGAGATCCACATGTTCAATTCTCACTCCCAATCAAAACCGTTCAGAATCGCTTGCAGCAAGATCGACGGAGGACGACATCTGAGGGAGATTTCGACCTCCATCAGTTAGCGCCGCCTGTGGGAAACGATTTTTCTCCACCCAAAAAGTTGATCTTCCGTCTCCGATTCAATGGCAAACGACAACTGCGATGATCCCCGTACGAGACATCCCGTCTTCCGCAGCGGGGGCGGAAACGATCTTACTCCTCCCTCTAACGTCATCAATGTCTTATCCGCTTGAATCTACAAGCTCACGACGATGGTGGACGCACTCGCCCGCGTCCAAGCGGCCGGCCATGGCTGCCAGACCGCAGCGTCCCCTCCCCAGGGCGACGACGTTCACAGGGAAATAGAAGAAGACACTCAGGCTTTTAACCTCACTCGCACTCATCTTGATGCGACCGAACACCGATGTGCCGGTTCCGGCAGTCATGGCCCGCGTCCGGGAAATGATTCCATGATTCGTTGGGCGCCGGATAGCTCGACACCCCGATCATAGGGAGGACCAGGCAACCACTTCAACACGCGCCGCGCTTTCTCGCCCCCGAAGAAGTGTCAGTCCAATCGTCTGATTCCAGGCTAAACCCGCGCCGCCGTTGCCGTCAAGGTCACGCGTATGACGAACACCGGGACTATCCACTAAGGGTCCGCCCCGGAGATTTAAGGAACGTGATAGAGCGGAACCGAAGCCGCTCCGTCGTGCAAGCCGGGAGCAGAGGAAGCGAGCACTCCGACTATGAAGATTCTTCGGGGTACCAACAACGAATAGAGGCCTTCGAAAGGAAAATCGAAGACATACGACAAGATAACCGTACGGCTGGTGAAGGCACGAAGTACTCCGCTGACTCGCTCACAAGGCCCTTTACTGAATAGCTACTAGCTGGGCGTGTCTCATCCAGAAACAAACCGCCCAAGGTGGCCCTCTTCGACAGGAAGTCCGATCCGAAGGACCGCTTGGACCAATTTATGGCAGGCATGAGTTTTCAAGACAACTCAAACGCAGTTTAATGCTGAGCCTTCCCTACCACCCTCATCCGGGCTGGCCGAGATTGGTTCCGAGAGCTCGCGCCACGCTCAATCTCGACCTTTGACGAGCTGGCTACCCAATTCCTTGGTCATTTCGTCGGTAACCGTCAGTAGAAAAGGACGGTCGACTATCTGTTCACCATCAAAAGTGGGGACAAGAAATCCTTTAAGGGGTATGTCACCCGCTTCTACAATGCCCTTCTTGAGGCACCGAGCATCGCGACGAGACGGTTATCACCGCCCTGAGGTCGGGTCTTAGGCACAAAAAGTGCCTCTGCTTTTTTGTATTGGCACAACCTAGGACCATGGCCGAAGTAAAAGTGTGGGCCGAGCGAGAGATTCAACTCGAGTCGGAGGTGAACGCCAACCTGTCCCGGGGTGACCAAGCAGACCGAAAGAAACAGGACAGAGAGGACAGAAAGAAAGCAGCTCACCCAAAACCCTATGCCCAGAGATTCCAGGAGTACACTCCTCTGAACATCTCTCAGACGGAACCGCTAGAGGAAGCTAAAGGTGAAAGGTTTTTCAGGCTCCCGCCGGCAACCTAAAGGGCGGGCAAACGGCTCCGGGGTCCGTATTGTGCTTACTACAGGTCGCAGGGGTACCCGACCGAGAGCTGTAAGCAACTCCGTGACTATATCGAGGAACTGATCCTCTCAGGACAACTGACGAAATATCTACGAGACAAGCGGTAGGCGGAACAAGAGCAGAAAGACCAACCCCCTCCCGGGGAGTTAACGATCGATCAGATCATGGTCATCTCGACGCATCTGACTCTAGACAGTGAGGGGGACCGCCGCCCCATACCAGTCATAGCTATAAGTGATCCGCCCCATAAGAAGCACAAGAAGGATGACCCGATCACATTCACCGAGGAAGACCTTCACGGCATATCACTCCCTCACAATGACCCGCTTATGATAGCAGCCCGAGTTCACTGTTACGAGGTCCAAAGAATATTGGTCGATTCAGGGAGCTCAGCGGATATCCTATTCTATGACTGTTTCCAGCGTATAGGATTAGGTTCCTCCGATCTCCAACCAACCTCTCATGTCCTCTCCGGGTTCACCAACCATTTCATCCCGGCCAAAGGTTCGATCACCCTCATACTCAATATTGGGGACGCTAGCAAAACGCGAACCATATCGGTAAACTTCCTCGTTGCGAAGATTTCGTCGTCCTATGACATCCTCCTGGGACGCCCCACCATGAACGCTCTTCTGGCTCAGATCTCAACCTACTACCTCGCGCTCAAATTCCCTTTAGATAACAGGGGATAGGCCGCGCGTATGGGGATCGGCAAACTACCAGGATATGCCTTGCCTCAACATCGCTCGCCGGGGAGCAGGGCGACGACTTTGGAGATACGCATGATCCCCAGGGCACTTTGGACACCCGCGAAGACCGAAAGAAAATACACGGCGCGTCGGTGGAAGCGTTAGCAGAAGTTCCCCTAATAGAAGGGGACGACGGCCGGACTGTTCAGATCAGTTCTCTCTTGACAGGGAGCATCCGCGATAACCTGATCCGATTCCTCCGGAACAACTCGGATGTGTTCGCTTGGATTCCGACTAACATGCCCATAATTGATCCCAATGTGATCTCCCGCAAGCTCGGGGCCGACCCGAAAGCCAAGCCAATCCGACAAAGAAGAGAAGTTTCGCCCAATAAAACAAAGGGCGATAGAGAAAGAAGTGGACTGGTTGCTCGCTGCCGACTTCATCAGGAACTTGGACTACTCAGATTGGCTGGCGAACGTAGTTATGGTCAAAAAGGTAAATGGGAATTGACGCATGTGCGTCTATTTTACGGACCTGAACAAGACTTGCCCCAAAGACAACTACCCTCTTTCTCGGATAGATCAACTGGTAGACAACCGGTCACGAATTACTGAGCTTCATGGACGCCTTCTCCGGCTATAATCAGATCCGAATGAACCCGACCGACGAAGAGCTTACAGCCTTTACCATGGATCGGGGAGTATACTGCTACAGGGTAATGCCCTTCGGACTCAAGAACGCCGGAGCCACGTACCATCGACTGGTCAACAAACTATTCAGACCGCAAATTGGGAGAAATATAGAAGTCTACATCGATGACATACTCATGAAATCCGCCTCATCGGCCGGACACACAACAGACCTTGCCGAAACATTCGACGTCCTGCGAAAGTACAAGATGAAGCTGAATCCAACCAAATGCGCGTTCGGCGTCACAAGTGGAAAATTCTTTGGGTTTATGGTCACCCACCGAGGAATCGAGGCGAACCCAGAGAAAATCGGCGTCATCATCAACATGGCGACGCCCAAAAGCAATGTCGATATCATGCGACTCACCGGGAGGGTGTCTGCCTTAAGTCGCTTTATGTCCAGATCCGGGGAAAAATGCCTCCCTTTCTTCAGAGCCCTAAGAAAAATCCCCAGGTTTGAATGGTCCGAGAAATGCCAAGACGCTTTAGAACAACTTAAGGCACACCTCACGACCCCACCACTCCTCACTAGACCAGTCGAAGGCGACGAGCTGTTACTCTATCTGGCCGTCTCCGACCAAGCCGCGAGTGCGATACTCGTCGGATAGTTCGAAGGAATGCAGAAACCGGTCTACTATATAAGCCATGTCTTCAAGGACACGGAAACTAGATACCCAACCATAGAGAAAATAGTCCTCGCGCTTGTCATCATGTTCAGGAAACTGCGACACTATTTTCAGGCACACACAATCCTCGTCCTCACTGAACGACCTTTAGGGAATATCTTCACCTCTCCCGAATCATCAGGCCACTTAGAGAAATGGAGGTGGGAGCTATCCCAGTTCGACATCAAATACTGACCCGGACGGGCAATTAAAGCACAAGCCTTAGCCGATTTCGTTGTCGAATGCACCATTCCTACTAAGGAAGGAACGACGGCTCAGGGCCCCGACCCACGGCCCTCGGTCGAGGAGGTGCCCGGCTCAATCTCGGTCTAGGTGCTCTATGTAGATGGATCCTCCACCGAGGAGGGATGTGGGGCCGACCTGATCATCCACTGCCTAAACAAAACGGAAATGGAGTACTCTCTGAAACTTGATTTTAAAACGTCAAACAACGCGGTAGAATACGAGGCCCTGTTAGCCGGGGTATGAATTGCCTTCGGAGTAGGGCTGAAAACCATCTGGATACACAGCGACTCCTGCTAGACGTCGGCCAGGTAACCGGGCATTTCGAAGATTGAGAACTACTCATGGTAAATACCTAGCGAAGGTAAGAAGGCTTCAACAAAAATTCGAAGAAGTACAAGTGGAGCAGATTCCCAGAAATCTGAACATCGAGATCGATGCCCTGAGCAAACTTGCATCCTCCTAATCGGCCAATCACAAGAGAAACATCCTCTTCGAAGTCCTACCGCGACCCAGCGTAGAAGATGGAGATGCAATGCTCTAAATCTACACGACCCAAGAAGATACCCCGGATTAGAGAAAACCCAGTGTAAAATTTCTGAAAGATGGGATCTTCCAGACGACCGGGCCGAGGCGCGTCGACTACGAGCAAAGGCTCGCCATTTCATATGGAGCAAAGAAAACCTATACAAAAAGTCATACACTCAACCCTTCCTCCGATGCGTCGACCCCCACGAAGCATACTATATCTTACGAGAAATACACGAAGGGGTCGGAGGGGCGCATCAAAGGGCCCGCTGCCTGATTCAAAAGACACTGCTTCAGGGATACTATTGGCCGGAAATAGACCGAGATGTCGAGTAAATGGTCAGGAGATGCAAGCGCTGCCAACTCTTCGGGAGCATACCACGTCTCCCCGCCACCGAACTAATACAACTGAGTTCCCCTTGGTCGTTCGCGCAGTGGGGGATGAATATGGTGGGCTAGCTTCCCGCCGGCACGGGCGGACACAGGTACATCCTTGTAACATCCTAGTTCATTTATACCAAATCTAGTTCATGTATTTCTTTATTTATGGTATTTTCCTGATTTACTGTGTTTTGGGTGCGAATAGTATTTTGACATCTGTATTTGTATTCGACCCGCTTGCTTGAAACCTGTCTTGATTCATATTTATGATCTACCCTGACTTGTTACGTAGACTCGTGCACGTTCATTTGCACACTAGCATTTTACCTGGCATCTGCATTTTAATATAACATTTAAGTCAAATAAAATATTCTAAAAAATACATTGCATGGCCTGCTTGATACCCCTAACCCTGTAGTAGCATCCGCGCATCTTGTTCTCGTCCCGTTCAGTGAAACGGACTTGTTTGGATGGCTACGCGCATGTACGTGCATCCGTTCTTGGGGGTATGTATTTTCGTTACCCGGATATCCAATTTTGGTTTTGCTTGACACGTATAGTTTCTGTATTTTAAAACTGGTTTTTTAGACCCGACCCGGGCGTGTTTTGGACTATTTTTGTATTAGCCAGAAAACTCAAAATTTACCAATATTATATTCCAATAGATTCTTAACTGTTACTGAATATAACTTACGATTTAAAATTTTAACATAAAAGATTTGTTTCAATCCTTTCAGTTACACTTTCTCTCTCCTCTCTCTCCCTCTCTCTCCATTACATATACGTATATATTTATATTATATTATATTTTTCCTTTCACAAACTTTTTCACTATTCTCCCACACGCTCTTCTTCTTCTTCTCAAAAATTTCTTTTCCCGCTCTCGCGAACCCACGCCTTTCGCCTGCGCGTCGCCGGAGCTCCGACCTCCGTCGTCGCCATCCCTATCACCATGACCTCCTCTCCTCCTCCGCCTACACCCACAACCCCGCAAAGATCCTATCGTCGCTACCCACGCACCCATCACCTCCATCCCCGACCTCGCCGCCGATCTCCCTCATCGGACTCGTCACCACCCTCATCGCCTTTCTTCATCCTCACCTCTCTCGTCTCCTTCTCCTCCTTCTCCTAACACCACAACCACCCCGTGTAATCCCCGACGACACTGCGACCCATCACCGGCACCCTCACGTCGATGACCCCTCGTCGTTTTCATCCCTTCTTCTCTCCCTTCTCGACCTCAACCTCATCTCTATCCCCTCTCCTCTTTTCTCCCAACCTCACACCACCACCAACCATGAAACCCCGACAATTGAGTCAATCATGAGATGTCAAGTACCACACCAGACGTTGTTTTTGCGCTAAATGCAATAAGTTGATATTAATCCTATCCTGGAGAAACGTTCGGAAGAAGTTTTAGAACATAAGTGGATGTTCTAGGGAAATGATAACGGCAGCCTCTTTCGGGAGATGGTTATCATTCCAGGCTTCCAAGGTGACCTAGATGACAGAGTGACTGTCAGAGTTATAGTTTTCCCTCTAACGAGGGGCAGTAGTTTGGACAGATGATCCAAGCAGATACTGAGGGAGGCATGGCGCATGATACTGATTAAGTTCAGTTGATGATACAGTCTAAGAAGTTTGGATTTGGAGTTCATTTATGAACTAAGTCACATCAGATATCCAGACATATTCTAAGACAGGTATTGCTCATTTCGGGAGATGGCTTTCTCCGCGAACTTGAGATAAAGAGAGATATAGAAAGAAACATCAGGGCGGATCCACTCACTGATGCTATTCCTCGAACGCAATAGTTTCACAAACGGGCTTTGTGAGACTGATTAGTAGAGGAGTTGGGTGTTCGGTATCACACGGGCTGTGAGTATGCGACATCGCAATAATTAGCCTTGAGTGTAAGTGGAAGATTGTTGGATATAGTGCCCTCAGAGTCAATTATTGGATCACAGGCACGTGATTGCAATGATTGAGAGAGGACCTGTACCGGTAGGACAGTCTCACTCAAGATGATAGTATGCTATCTGGTTTATCTTTATCATCGTGTACTACTTTAGGTGACCTTACAGGTCACTATTGCACGTTGATAGAGCCCATAGGATTCTTGCTTGACAGCCAGCAGTATGATGGCGATCATATACGTGGGAGGTGGGGTCTATAAGCACATCCTTAAAAGGTCCCTAGTCGTGGGAGTTTCAAGACTGGGCAGTCGAGACCCCAATGAGGGGCGGTGGCCAGTCTCACAAGCCATTGGTGTCAGTTGGATCACCTAAGATGTATACAGGTGCTCATTGGGTTATGAGTACACCGGACAGGACTCACCGGGAACATGCTAGTTGGTATTATACCTGACGTCAGATAGCAGTTCCCTGGTGACATGTGTACAGGTTAGTTCATCGACCTGAGATCGTCATTTGTCTCGTGTGAGTTCCTATTGTGCTTTGATTAATACCCTACCACGGCTCAAAGGAGTCATGCAAACAGATTTTAGTTGGGTACAGTCCCGAGCCACATGGAGGCAGTGAGCGGATCGGCAGGGTTTCGTCTCTCCCGGTATTGGGGGTGAGATCGCGCTGTGTCTAGGAGAGCCATTACACGAAGTCCTTGGCCAAGGCAGGAGATTTATTGGTAGGTATTCCAGTAGTATCTCAGGGTGTTCTGGGCTACACTCCGACACGACTTGTACCGCTTTTGGGGGTCTGACTTTTACCAACCCCTTAGGCCCGCCATGCGATGCTCATAGACGAACGGACCGGACTGTACGGATATTGTCACTGACAGGCTCAGTAGGGTGTCAGGATGAGTTCGCTCATCGACCTCTCTTTTGGTCAATACCTGGTAGCCCGTCACGTACGGCTAGTACCTCTGACGTGCTAATGGTTAAATCCACAGGCAAAATATTGACGAGTCTTTAGAGTTCCCCACAGACAGTTTCTCATGTTTCGGGCGAAACGTTGTAGATGCCGTATGATATATGGCAGGGTCCGATCATATACGTGTAGTAATGCACGGATCATGATCGGGCGGATCATAGTAGTGGGCTTTGGTTTAAACTGGATCCTAGTATTAGATTTGTTGGATTACTTTAGTCTCATCGCATGCGCATTCAGTCGGAATGCGGATGCAGGTATGTATATACAGGTGAGAGATATCCTTGTGATCCGTCACGAGTTTACTTTAGATGTTGCCGGATATTTTTTTGTTGGACCAAACATTTGGATTAATGTTTGGATGGTGGAAATTATGAGTTAGAATTCATCATTAGATGCATTAAATGTGGCACATGCAACCTAGTGACTCATGGTCTCTTTTATTGTGCATGTGTCATATTTGAGATTGATTTGTGAGTTGATATGAGAGGAAGAAAGAGAAAGGGCAGCCATTAGGTTGTGGGTGAGCTCTTGTATTCTCTCATTCTTGCTCTCATTATCATTCCATCACAAAAGAAAAGAAAGAGAAAAACTTCTTCTTCTTCCTCTTTCTTCTCTAGCTCATAATCTCCATCAATGGCAATACCTTCAACCTCCATCCATCTCATGGATGCAAGAGACAAAGTGATCACAAACATTCTCTACATCACCTTGGACACGTCGGCTAGCACACTTCGTGCCCGAGTTGCTTCGAATGAAGCGGGAGCCCGTAAAAAGAATCGATGATGTGGTGCCCTTTCCGACGAGGAGATCGAGACCGGAGATGCTGCGAGGAGCTTGGGATGGTAGCCGAAGACCGAAGGACACGGATCGATCGGTATAGCTTTCCAACCCTTTCTCTAGTTGCTAGTTGTAGGTTAATGGTTCGATCCATATTTTAAGCATACGATAGCGCCGGCAGTTTGAAAAAGTTTTCGTTTCCGCATTTTGGTCTCGGACAGACGGCCGGGGCGCTACCGTAGACTTACACTTCTTCTACTTCCTTTTCTTCTCTTTTCTTGGTTCTTGATTCCGGTGATCGCTGTCGGAGCTGTGCTGCCGCCGATGATCCGAGCGACCCTGTGAACGTACCTTACCTGCATGATCACCCTCTTGCCTTGCCTGGACCCGTCCCGCGTGCCGTGTGTGCGGTGCGACGATTTACCGACGTCGGACGTGCTGTGCGTATCCGTCGTGTGATCCGATCGAGGCAAGTTAATCTTGCTACATGCTATACTACTATATTCTATATTCATTTGAATAATAACATCACATAATGATTAGTTTGCATCCCACATTATCATTTTGCATGTTTCACCGTTTTCGGATATCCGTGTGCATCCGTGCAAGTTATTTCATATCTAGTACATGCAAATTTATCTTGATACATGCTAGACTACAATATACTGCACCCAATTGAATATTTACATTTCATATTGTTTAGTTGTACATCCCGCATTTACCAGTTTATCATTTTACTGTTATACGACGTCCGTACATATCAATATCATTATTTACATATCTAGTCGCATGCTAATTCATCCTGCTACATGCTAGGTATAGTATTATGCATCCATATGAGTAAAATATTACCCGTTTATCACATTATACATCCATACTAAAATTTTTACCGTTTTCGGATATCCGTTTGCATCCATGTTTATTTGTGTATCCATACCATTAATTCTGCATAACTAGTTGCACCCCATATTACATCAACTCATATTATTAATACATTAGTACCCCATACTTGATCTTGTGCATCCTACATAGTCATGATATAATCTCTGATAAATATTTGTGCATCCATGCTTTACCTATTATAGTTTTATTATGAGCATCCGCTTGATACCTGTGCATTACTTGACATAACTTGATACATGTACACTACTTGACATGACCTGATACACCACTACTTGACATGACCTGATACATGTACACTACTTGACATGACCTAATATATCACTACTTGACATGTTACCTGATTCTGTTTCTAATGCCGACAATCCTGACATGTTGTCCCGATGGACATATCCTGTTGTCTGTATAGACAAATCTGTACCTGCTTGATCCTGTGTTGGCATTAGCTTCAAATTTATCAATACCTGACTTGAACACATAACTTGGGGGTATGGGAAAATCAAGAATATAACCGAACGTAACTCAAAGGGCTATATATTGTTTGCCGTTTTTCCGGGCGTTACGGAATACCTATTGTTTGCCGTTTTTCCGGGCGTTACCTATTGTTTGCCGTTTTTCCGGGCGTAACGGAATAATCACCGATGGGTTACGATGAGAATTACATTAATTGATTTCGAAGACTTTAGAATAGATAACCTAGTAGCACGGTTTAGATTGATCACTGCACGTCACTTTTACTGATATACTTCACCGCTATATATTCCTGTTGACTGGTTACTGTTCATACTCATGCCTGCATGTCCTGCTACCCTTGATTATATTATTGTTGATATTGTGACGCACTGACGTCTGGGTTTTGCATGGCCCAGATCCTCTATCTCTGTCGCAGGCAGTTCAGGAGTATTTTGACCAACAAGCCGAGCAGCGAGGACCTGTTAGTATTTTAGTTTAGTTTTCTTTTAGTATTTTCATTCCTGATGTGAGCCGTATTTGGGACGTACATTCCAGATTATTATTGTCTATTGGATCTATTGCTTTCGCATATTATTTCTTGACTCGTTTATTCTGGCTTATGGACATGTACTAGATAGTTTATTCTATTTCTACTGTTCTTGATATCTCTAGACAGCCATAATGTGACTGTAGAGGGATGTTTCCTAGCCACAGGTAGCATGGTTGGCTCTGTCACGTGCCTATCTTAGCGCACTCTGGGAAGCGGGACGTGACATGGTTTATTTGGTATCAGAGACATAGGTTAGGTTAATCGGGTTTGATTCTTTTTGTAGTTGGGTATTGGACCTAATACACGAATCAGAAAACTCGTAATTAGGAACATGTCCTGCTACATTGTTCTCATGATTCTTGAATCTTATCTTTCTCTTGATCCTTTGTCTTGACGATATGCAAACAACTTTGCATCTCGACTTGAAACCTTCTGGTTCCCTATTGTTTCTTTCTATTCTGATACTAGAATTTGGGCGACTTGAACGGAGTTATGTGATTGTACCCATGAACTGTAGCATAGTTACAATGCGGTACTCTATTTAAGCAACTTGGAGTCCTGGTCTTGATTCATTTCCTTATTCCATGGTCGTTTTATTAGCTTGGTTCTCTCAGTTTCATTGCTTACCAGTTCATGTTTTACAGATTTCTTGGTGATCGATACCGGCAGCTATGATGTTATCTTGGGAATGGACTTTCTCGGCACTTTCCACGCTCATATTGATTGTAGGGCAAAGAAAGTAATTTTCCAGATTCCCGGGCATCCGGAGTTTGTATTTGTTGGAGGTATTAGTTTTGTCGGGCCAGTCGAGTTTAGGGCTAGGCCGACAAACAATGTTCTTTCGTCGATGGAAGTTGATAAGGAGGAAGCGCCATCTATAGTTCGAGAGTTCATGGACGTGTTCAAGAACATCTCGGGTTTACCGCCAAAACGAGATGTGGAGTTCATGATCGATCTTGTTCCTGGTGTGTAACAACCCCAAATTTCCAATACAAGTTTTTACCAAAAAAATTCAAAAAAAATCTATAAAGGGGTATTTTAGCCTGAGCACAAATTATATGTAATTATTTTGCTTTTTAATTACAAGTTAAAAGAATGTAACAACTCCATTTTTAGTGTACAAAAATTTGCTTTAAAATTAATGTATACTTAGGGTATTTACATTTACTGTTATTATTTTAAGTAATTAATTAGCTCCATAATTACAAGAAGGAGCTTGTAGCTCATTGGTAATACCTTGCACTGCTGAACCAAGCCACCAGAGTTTAAATCCCATACCCCACATTATTTTTAATATTGATTTTTTTAAAAACCTTTAGAATACCAAGAGTTTACACATGCATATCTCACAAAACCCCACTACACCCAAAGATGTAATATTTCCAGGAGTTAGATGAATCGTCGGGGGAGATCCCGGCCGCCTGACTCGGCCGGGAATCGGCCAAATCGGCCTTGACTCGGGCTGACTCAGTCCTCAGACCGAGTCACGGCCGAGTGACGGCCGAGTCGGCCGATTCCGGCGACGGCCCCAATATGAAAGTTGTGTCTTTTCATATTCCCTATGCATCTGCAAAATTTCAGCCTCAGACTATTTCCAGAGCTCTTTAAAAACCCCAATTACTCCACTTTTAATACATTTTTATTACATTTTATCATATTTTTATTTTAAACTTTTCATCTACCCTAACCCTAAAAATACAAACCCTACACTCTACCCTCTCACCCCAAAATCCTGATCCCACTCTCTCAAAAATTTTCCAAAGATCGTGTGCTTTGAAAACAAGCTCAAGGCGAAGCTCTGACGAAATTCCGGCGGAACTTCCGGTGATCATCTTAGAAACTATCGGCGACGACGCAACACACCGACGATCCCTCTAGTTCCCCCTCACTATCTCGTGTAATCTAAAACCCGTAAGTCCCTTTTCTATCTCTCTTTTCCATTCTCAAAATACGAAATTACAAAACCCGACGGAATCGGAACAAATCCGATTTCCGATTCGGATTTCTATGAAATTCCACTTCTCACTAATACAATCATACTTAAACATTCTTATGTTTACTATTAAACACTAATCAAACAATTTGAACAAGTTTCATCACATGAAATGACAACTATTTCAAATTATCGTATTTTTCACTTAAATACCACATTGTTTCAATTCTTCACTTAACCCTATCAAACTTGCTATATATTTAAAGTAGATCACAAGGTAACGACCTACCTCCTCACACACTCATATGAAACACCCCCGAGAACCTAGAATACGAGAAAACAAACAATTTCATTTAAATACCATATACTTAATAAAACCATTTCTAAAAGATTTAGTTTTGATACACTTTTTAAAGAAGTACTACTTATTATGAAAATACGATAAGTTGTGGACATTGATCGTTTATCTAAACCTGACTTTGTGGTGTCTAGGCTAGGCAAGTGAGAAAGGTAATTTTAAAAGGCCCGACTCACGGTGATTCGTGAGCGGATCCCTCCTTTCCTCACTTGTACTTACCTGGCCACAATTGGCAGTGAAGAGGCGATTTGAGACATCTCACAACTTATCGTCTGGACCAGTTAAGAATAGATTAGTTGACTTAGGAGAATTTAGAACAAACAATACGGAAAATATACACATTTACAGATAAGTACCATTTACTTCATAAAACCGTTTTCTAAAGGATTTAGTATTTACAATCTTTGCAAAACGCCGCTACAACCCACTTTAGGGAACCCGTTCGGGATGGTGCGGTTTATCGCACATCTTCGGGCTTAGTAGTGCGAGATTCAGACCTCCGCAAGGAGCATTCGATCTCGAAAGATTTAAAATACGACATCTTAAGAAAATGAGATTTTCTAGAATATAAAATATTTATTAAAATTATTTTTGTATAAATATATGTATATTTATCATTAAAATATCTATTTTGTTATGATATAAATATTCCACCTTTTTCTAAAAATCACAAGAATCAATTTTACATTAAAATACCATAAATTCCACATAAATCAATATTACAAATAAATACCTTTATTTATGAAATTAGGATATTTTCACTAGAAATATCACAATATAAAATACACCTTCATTACAACTCTAAAGACGAATAACAAATACTTGAGGTGTCTTTTGAAAAGTATATAAAAGTATTTTTTACATAAACCCCCTCAAGTTTTATAAATTTCCTTAAGGACCCTAGCAAATTATAGGTAAGAATTAATCAAGACTTCGATTTACATTTCTAATTATCTGACTCGGGTTTGAGTCTGATTATATTTAACTTGAATATGATTCAAGTACAATCTACAATTTTCAATATTACAATTCAACATGAATTCATGAATCCAATTATCAATCTATACAACTTGACTGAACCGAACCATGGATATACATTCCATTTACATGGTTCTCCAGTTATTCCATTTACATGATTCTACGGTTACATCCGTTTACTGATATCATCGTTTCGGTCAGTCTTTCAATTATACATTCAATACAATTTATAGTACAAAACGATACAAATAAAACACCAGGGGGTTTAAGGGGTAGATTGGTACGGAAGGTGTTAAAGGTGGCACGAGATGGTAAGATTAAGACACCTAATATGAATCCAATTGCCGTTGTTCCGGGTTGTATAACGGAGCCTTGTACTTCCATTTGCCCTGGTCTCTAGCATACTGAGACCCCTCTCGTATACACTGGCATTCTTCTGTACCAAGCTACAAACAACAGCGTTAATACAATATTACAACAATATAATATAACATTAAAAACTACTCTCTCTCTTTCTTCTTTTCTACTTCTCCCTTATCTTTGGGACTTACCAAGCGATCTGTTCGCTGACGACATTCTATTTCGTTCTTCTTTGAATGTCGTCAGATGGTTTGGACCCGACAGAGATCGAGCCATTTGCAGAAGAATTGGATCAGCTTGCTGAAGAACCAGAGCTCTAGTTTAATTGTACATTTTCCATTCAGTACTTTTCATTTCCTGTCATGCCATTGTCTAGGCATCATTTTTATTTCAGCTGTATTTCCTTTTCATGCATTGTACAAAAGAATGTTAATAAATAAAAGTTGTTGTTTTTATTATACCTTGCCTCTTGTGTATTTTCTTTTATATCGCTTAGTTACGCTTAGCGTATTTGCTTCTGAGTAAATATGTAGCGGGCCAGTCGCGTCCTCTTCGTCGTAGAATGGGAAGCGGGGCGTGACATGGTGTAGCGCCAATCTCAAAGGCGTACTATCCAATACCACCAGTGGAGTTGGAAGAAGTCAAGAAGCAGGTTACTGAATTACTTGAGAAGGGTTGGATTCGCAGCAGTAATTTCATTTTGGGGAGCTGCAGTTCTTCTAGTCAAGAAGAAGGATGGCACAAGGAGAATGTGCATAGATTATCGAGAATTAAACCGGGTGACTATTAAGAACAAGTACCTGATCCCTAGCATTGGCGAATTATTCGAGTAACTCAGTGGCGCGAGGTTATTCTTGAACCTGGATTTGCGATCCGGATATCATCAAGTTCGAGTTAAATCAGAGGATATTTACAAGACTGCGTTCCGAACTCGATATGGACATTACGAGTATTTAGTGATGCCATTCGGAGTCACGAATGCACCGGCAATATTTATGGACTTGATGAACCGAATCTTTTCACTGTTCTTGGACCAGTTTATAGTGGTGTTCATCGATGATATTCTGGTCTACTCGAGGAGCCTTGAAGAGCATGCAGAACACTTGAAGATCGCACTGCAGACATTGAGGCAAGAAAGATTGTATGCAAAGATGAGCAAGTGTGAGTTTTGGCTTGAAGAAGTGAAGTTTTTGGGGCATGTTGTATCCGGAGATGGAATCGCTGTTGACCCTGAGAAGATTGCAACAGTTCAAGATTGGCCGATTCTGAAGAACGTAGCAGAAATCAGAAGTTTTCTTGGACTTGCCGGATATTGCAGAAGATTCGTGGAGAATTTTGCCCGTTTGGCTGAGCCTTTGACCACGCTATACGATGGCGGAACTTATGGTCAAAGTGTGAGCAGCGCATTGAAGAAGCTCCCGCGGTGGGTATGTTTGTGGGCACCCTCGATCCACAAGCAACCATCTCGCAGTTTATGATGTTTTTTAAGCTGACTACCTTCCAGGCTTTGATTGACAAACTAGCGCAAATGGATCAAATGGGCCATAAACCCCCTCTTCCAAGGCCAGACACCCGAAATGACAAAGGAAAGGGAAAAGCGATCGTCGTCGCTAATGCTCAACAACAACTGAGCGACTCGAAGCCGGTTGCTCGTCAAAATAATACGCGACCGTACGTGTCCCTTGAGGATAGGATGGGACGTTCTTATTCCTTTCCCCGTGATAAAACGAGGAGGTTATTCGAGCTGGCGTTGCGCAACAGACTCATAAATTTGCCGGATCCAAAACGTCCGTTGCAACCAAGTGACGTCAACGAGCCTAACTACTGTCCTTACCATCAGGTACTAGGCCATCCGATCGAAGATTGCTACGTTTTCAAGAATTGGCTTGAAAACCAGTACCGACAGGGCAAGTTCACGTTATCTGACAAATGGAAGGTGAATCCCCCGCAGCCCCACACCTCTAAGGGGACGAATACGCCGGGGGCAACATGCTCCATCATTGAAGAAGCTCCTTGGGAGGTCGTATTATCAGCCAAGACAAAGAGGATGCTAAACGATCTTCAGACATGTCCAGCGGTCAAGTGGAAGAATCCGTTGGAACCGCAGGTCATTGAAGGGATGTTGAAGCCACGTCCAACTCCAAGGACCGATGGTGGCGGTTCAAGCACTTGCAGCCAACCGTCAAAATCTTCGAAAAAGAAGAAGAAGAAATCTAAGAAGCCCGTGAAGCCTGGTGGCAAACACACGGACTTACAAAAGCAAATTGACGCGTTGGAAGAATACAACCAAAAGGCGCGGACTCCCATTACGCTCCAAGAATTCCTCAACCACGTCTTTCAAGAAGAAGGTGAGGGA
The DNA here is from genome assembly GCA_030015575.1 of Agapanthus africanus. Classification (NCBI taxonomy): domain Eukaryota; kingdom Viridiplantae; phylum Streptophyta; class Magnoliopsida; order Asparagales; family Amaryllidaceae; genus Agapanthus; species Agapanthus africanus. The sequence goes on from JASDDO010000028.1 coordinate 129,788,635, forward strand.
GAAAGTTCGTCAAATGAAGCTGAAGAATGCGTGGCGAGCTGTCCTATGATTTCCCATTCGAACGATGAGGAGACCCCTTGTACTGAAACGCTGGGGGCAGATTCTGAACCAAAAGTTCTGGGGCCATCAGATGAAGTAATTAACGCATTCCTTAATGAGGCTCGGTTGAAAAGTAAAGCTGATCGGGAGCGCGAGGCGGTTATATTTGAAAGGGCCAAGCGCCAGCGACTTGATGAAGGAGCTGAGACGATCCCGTTGGAGCTGAACATCTCCGCTGCCAACAAAAGCCAATTCAAGATAAAAAAGAAGTTTGCTAAGGCCATGTCAATGGGTATGAAGCTACCATCCTCCGAAGAAGAAATTACCGGTGAAGCGAAAATTTACCCGTCTTATTGCTTGTATCATCAAAAGATTTCGCACCCCACTCAAGAGTGCAAAGCTTTCGATAGATGGTGGCAAGGATACGTTGCTCATCGACAACGCTTTAAGCGGGAAAAACGTAAAACTCGTCGGGAGCAAAGAAATACGACTGAAGGGCTTAAAAGAACTGCTGGCGATTGTTGCATGGTTAACACCGGTGGATCACAAGTGCCTACATTTGGGAGTGATTCTGATGAAGAGCTAGAACTTGCCTCTCTCTTTAAAGAGTCCGCTTCAGGAAAAGAAGAAGAACCGAAGGTCTGCGAAAATATCCGGCTGCGGAATCGGACGCTGCCTGAAAAGAACCTCGGACCCTTGAACAGAAAAGATAAAGGGAAAGAAAAGGTCTCTGAAGATATCGTCTTAGATGACCAAGTGGTGGAAGAGCTAGCCGCCAAGGACCCGCCGAAGAAGAATAAGGTGGATTACAACGTCTTAGCACATCTAAGGAAGCTGCCCTCACAGCTCAGCATTCTTGACGCCCTTTTGCTATCAAAAGAGGCGAGAGATTCTTGATTAAGGCGCTCCAAGATCCGGAACAATTCCAAGCATGCTTGGCCGAGGAAAAGATGAAGGATGAATTGGAGGAAGTGCACACGGCCGATGTCACTTTCGGCGATGAAGACCTTCTACTTGGGACGTGCGAACACAATCACCCTCTCTACGTCTCGGGATACTGCCATGATATAAAGATAAGCAAAATCCTGATTGATAACGGGTCGTCTGTTAACCTACTCAACGTGCGGGTGTTGAAAGAAATCTGCATGAGCGTCCAGCACCTTGCTCGTGACAAGATCACCATCTCCGGGTTCGACTCCCAATCGTCAAAGACTTTTGGATCTGTGATACTGACGCTACGCTTCGGGCTACTCGTCACGGACATTAAGTTCCACGTCATAGACGCCAAGACATGTTACAATGCTTTGCTCGGCCGACCATGGTTACACGAGTACAACATCATCCCTTCTACACAACATCAGTGTATGAAGTATTTTAAAGATGGTTTCGAGTATACCGTGACGGGAGAACTGAACCCGTTCTCTGTGAACGAGGTCCGCAAATACGAAGATGCCAAATACTTCTTGCCGGATTTCGAAGACACGGAGAAGTGTCACAAGCCGGAGAATAAAACTAATGCCACCATCCCTGTCTTCGGCAGTGACACCGAGGAAGAAGAGGAGATAGTGTATTCGGGTCCGCCCCAACATAACAAGCCAGGACCGTCCACTCCTACGTTGATCTTTGGCAGCGACTCGGAAGATGAAGTCCATGCTGTATTCTCTGCTCGACCTTCAGTACAAGCTTCCGCTGATGAAGAGCAAAGTCTGCAAGTCGCCATGGTGCCGCCTAAATATCATAAAGAACTGGACACACTTAATATCTACAGTGTAGAAGAGCTGCGGACATTCTATATCCCTCCCAGGAGAGAAAACGAGAAAGCAATTTTGTTTTACCGCTCTGAAGAAACCAAGGTGAAAAAAGAAATCTGGCATGGCACAGATCCTGCGCTCGACAGGCTTCAGCCTATCCGTCTTCCCAGATATTATACAGAGGGTTTGAAGAAGCTGCTGAAACGCCAAGGGATATCCTTCAAACAGACCGTTAGAGAGGCCAAATTCTATGACAGGGTCTGGAACGTTCCCGGGACCCAACGCAAACTGCCTAACGGGAGAATGGAAACAAGAGGGCTTGGATACATCCGGTCAAAGAAACGAGAGTTACTACCCGGCTGCTACGTCGTGTATGACCTTGATGAAGAAGCGGATGCTCAATGGGAGGACGCTAATCCTAAGCAAGTGAAAGGACCAGATGCAAAAGAGCCCGGTCCGTCGTTCGAGGAACAAATGGACAGACTTATAAAGAAAGCTGGTCAAAAAGTCCGAGATGATCACAACCGTGAGACGGCCATCTACGAGAAAGCCAAGACGCAACGCCTTCTCCAACAGGCCGTAAAGGATGAAAATGCCGCTCCTTGTCAACCGTTATAAAGAAGGATCAGCTCAAAAGCAGAAATAAGTCGAAAGGCCAAAAAGGCGCTCAACAACAACAAAGCAGGGCTAAGAAGCCACGCAAATGGGAGTCGAGCGTTATTGATCTATCCCTTATGAAGAAAATGGGGCGAGCATACTCGTTTCCTCGGGACAAGACGAAGAAGATACTTGATCTTGCTCTAAAACATCAGATGCTTACACTGCCGGAGACTAAGCACCCCGAACGAGCAGGCGAAGTCTCATATCTGGACTATTGCTCTTACCATCGAGTAATAGGGCACCCTCTCGAGGATTTCTTTACCTTCAAGAATTGGGTCGAAGATCAGTATCAGCTTGGCAAGTTCGCTCTGTCCGACAACTGGAGGGTAACGCCGCCACAAAAGCATGAGCCCAAGGCCACGAAAGAGGAACCAGTTCCACATTGGGATTGGAAGCGAATTCGCACCTGTCACATGATTACAATATTAGGAGAAGAGCCCGAGGACATAGATGAGCTCCCTTGGTGCTTTGAAAATAACGACGACGAAATAATCTCAGAATTCCCACCAGCGCCAAAAGAGTTGGAAGATGGAGTCCATACCACTGCAGATAACCTCAAGAAGATTGAGTTGGGGGTGGCAAACGATCCACGACCGACATTCATCAGCGAGTTACTATCTGAAGAAAGGGTAGCTGCGTTAAAGGATGTACTTCTACAGCATAGAGATTGCTTCGCGTGGAACTATTCCGAAATGCCGGGATTGGATCCAGAAATCGCTGTGCATAGATTGGCGATATCCCCGGACATCAAACCAGTCAAACAGGCGCCGAGGAGAATGCGACTCGAGCTTGAGATGAGCATCAATGCTGAAGTCAAAAAGCTGATAGACTCTGGCTTTATCCAGGAGGTTCAATACCCTGAATGGATTGCTAATATCGTCCCAGTGATGAAGAAAAATGGAACGGTGCGCATATGCGTGGACTTTCGGGATCTCAACAAAGCCTGCCCGAAGGATGATTTCCCAGTACCAGTCACCGAACTGATGATAGACAATACGTCCACGCATGAGATTTTCTCATTCATGGACGGCTCATCAGGATATAATCAAATAAAAATGCATCCTGAAGACCAGAAACATACGGCTTTCCGGACTCCTTTGGGAATATTCTGTTACAAGGTGATGCCCTTCGGTTTAAAGAACGCCGGTGCCACCTACCAAAGGGCCATGACGAAGATCTTCGATGACCTTATACACGAAATCGTCGAATGCTATATCGACGACCTCGTTGTTAAAAGCAAATCATATGAGGAACATCTCGAGCATCTGAAGACCGTATTTCAACGTCTTCGACAATACAATTTGAAGATGAACCCTCTGAAGTGTGCATTCGGGGTTTCCTCGGGCAAATTCCTGGGATTCATCGTTCGACACCGAGGTATTGAAATAGATCCGTCAAAGATTAAAGCGATCATGGAAATGCCTCCGCCGAGAACTCTCAAACAGCTGCGGTCTCTCCAAGGGAAGCTCGCGTACATACGGCGATTTATAGCCAACCTTTCAGGAAAGTGCCGTCCTTACAGTCACCTGATGAAGAAGGGAACCCCATTCGTCTAGGATCAAAGATGCCAAAGCGCGCTAGACGAGATCAAGCAATACCTGCAGAACCCGCCGGTGTTGACTGCTCCGGTTAAGGGAAAGCCTCTCATTCTTTATACAACCGCCCTCGAAGGTTCCTTAGGCGCATTATGGGCACAAGAGAACGATCAAGGGAAAGAAAGAGCACTCTACTACTTAAGTCGGGTTCTGCTGGGGGCAGAAAGCAACTACTGCCCCATTGAAAAACACTGCCTAGCGTTGATCTTCGCGATAACAAAGCTCAGGCACTATGCGTTGGCGCATGAGGTCCGTCTCATTTCGAAGGTAGACCCTTTTAAGTACTTAATGTCAAAGGCCATATTGACGGGACGACTCGCTAAATGGGCCCTACTCTTGATGGAGTTTTCGATCACGTATCAACCTCTCAAAGCAGTGAAAGGCCAGGCCATCGCCGACTTCCTCGCTGAACATCCCATACCCGCCGATTCTCCTCTAAATTGCGATCTTCCAGACGAACATGCGTTTGACGCAATCGACAGTGGTGATACCCATTGGGAGCTTTATTTCGATGGAGCATCTTCCATAAAAAAGCACAAACAAAGTACGCCAATGATCAAATCGGGAATAGGCCTTATCTTCGTGGCCCCACAAGGAGGAATAATGCGCTTTGCTTTCTCCTTGACAGAGCCGAGAACGAATAATGAAGCTGAATATGAAGCTTTGATAGCAGGTCTCGAGATCGCCATTGACATGGAAATTGAAAACCTCCTCATATATGGAGACTCCCAGCTGGTCGTTAGTCAAGTAAACGGTGACTACCAAACATGCAAACCGGAGTTGGTGAGGTACGGCGAAAAAGTGCAACAATTGTTGACCCAAATTCCCTCTTATACTTTGGAGAACATACCGCGCGCGGAAAACAGCAAAGCAGACGCATTGGCCAAACTTGCTAAAGAACTGGCTGACGAGAATCTCGATGATGTTAGAATCGTGGTACAAAGCCGTCAAGTGCTTGCCCCAGCAGAAATATCTCCGAAATCATCCGAAGGGAAGGGAGCGACTGAGCAAACGACCCTGCAAATAAAAGACCGGGAAAAGGCTGAGGATTGGAGAGAAGTCTTCATAGACTACTTTAAGTCCCACCGAATGCCCGAAGAAGTGTCCATAAGACATCAGCTCATGAAACGAGCTCTGTCTTTCGCCTTCGTCAATGATACTCTATACAAGAGGTCATTCGATTCTCTATGGCTGAGATGCTTAGGACCTGACGAAGCGAAAAGGATCGTCCAGGAAGTTCACGACGGACTCTGCGGTTCTCATCAAGCAGGCCCTAAGATGAAGTTGAAAATAAAACGGATGGGCTACCACTGGCCTACGATGATTCAGGACTGCATCGAATATGCGAAGCAGTGTCACTCGTGTCAAATTCATGGGGATTTCATCCACCAGCACCCAAATCCATTACATCCAACGGTGGCTAGCTGGCCATTCAAAATGTGGGGGATTGATATAGTCGGCCCCATCGAACCAGCATCGTCTAGGGCACACCGTTTCATCCTGGCAACGACTGACTACTTCTTTAAATGGGCGGAAGCAGTACCGTTAAGAGAGGTGAAGACGGAAAATATCCTCCACTTCTTCAAGACGCATGTCATATATCGATTTGGAACTCCGCGACGGATCATCTCCGATAACGGGCCAGCTTACAGAAGCCACAAGATCAGTCGCTTCGCGCAACAGCATAATATAGACTGGAGATATTTCTCGGTTTATAACCCGCGAGCCAATGGACTAGCTGAAGCCTTCAACAAGACATTGACAAAAATCATAAAGAAAACAGTGTCCCGTAATAAGAAAGATTGGCACGAAAGACTGCAACAAGCTCTTTGGGCATATCGAACTACATTCAAGACGGCCACGAACACAACGCCGTACGCGTTGGTGTTTGGTACGGAAGCAGTACTCCCCCTCGAGATAGAGTTACCCTCTCTACGAGTGGCAGTCCACTACGAGCTGACGGACGAAGAAAATGTTCACCTTCGGCTTGAGGAGCTTGACGCCCTTGATGAAACCCGGCTCATAGCGCAACAAAATCTGGAGGCCTATAAAGCAAAGATGACGCGCTCATATGAAAGACTGACCTGACCTAGGACATTTCGCCAAGGCGAACTCGTGCTAGTGGTCAAAAGGCCTATGATCCCCAATCGCGCCAAGCGAGGAAAATTCGAGCCAAACTATGAAGGCCCGTACATCATAGATAAGGTCTACCAGGTTGGGGCCTATCTACTAATGGACATGCATGGTGAAAGGCCTTTCAGGCCAATAAATGGTCGCTTCCTAAAGAGATACTACACTTAATGATCCACGGCCTAGGTCAATGATAGATGACGACGACTATGTCCGCTCGCTATCTTCCTAAGCTCAAGCTTTATAAGTGGTAGCCGGCCTTCTCCATGACGGACCGAAATGTCCTTAAACTAATAGCAGACCGAAACGTCTTTAAACTACTACCGCAGCATCTTTAGGCTGACGAGATATAAAAAAAAACATATAAAAATAAAATAAAATAAAACGGTATGTCCATAAGCAAAAAGGGCACGGATGAAAACCCGAAAGGGCTCCGTGAGTAAAAACAGCAGGGCTACCGGCGAGTGTTCGTGAAAACCCGAAAGGGCGCGACCTCGTAAAAAAATATATATAAAAAGAAAATAAAAAGAATAAAAAAAAAGGTATGTCCATAAGCAAAATGGGCACGGATGAAAACCCGAAAGGGCTCCGTGAGTAAAAAACAGCAGGACTACCGGCGAGTGTTTGTGAAAACCTGAAAGGGCGCAACCTCGTTAAAAGACACTTACAGGGTCCTCTCGACCTTGTGAGGAGAGACCACCTGCGTGAGATCCTTACGACTCACAAGGGAGCAACACACTTAGGGATCCCCACGATTCCTAGGGAGAAAATACACTCGCGAGATCCTCACGACTCGTAAGGAGAACTCTCTTATGGGACCCTCACGGCCCATAAGATTTGAAAGTCTTAAGTTACAGAGACCTAAACCTGTGCTTAAGCAAACCCCCACAAACTTCCAATATTGCCCTACAAGTGGTTCAATACTGACCCTTGTATACAATCCACAGGCGCGAATAAACATTTCCCTAATAAAGTCTGATCCGAGACTGGGGATATGTTCGCATGATGAACGACCCTTGTAAATCCTCTCGATTTACAAGGAGAAAACCCTCCTGTAGGATCCTTACGACTTACAGAGGAACATGCACTTAGGAATCCTCACGATTCCTAAGGAGAAAATACGCCTACAAGATCCTCACGACTTGTAGGGAGAAATACCTTTGTGAGACCCTTACGGCTCATGAAGTTAAAAGCCTTAGTCGACAGCGTCTTAACCCTGTTCGCTAAGCCACCTTTGTTCGACATCGATGGAGGCAAATGATGATTCGCTCCTGGCAATATCCCAGTTGTAGCGGTGCTGATGCCGAAATCGGTGTCTAATTCCAGGTTTACGGCGGAAAGCCAGTAGACCGCACATGCATACGGAATAGCCGAAATGATAGGGCAACTTGCAATAAAAAGCAGCAAGTAAAAATGTATGCATGCGAAATAGCCGAAATGATTGGGCAACTCGCAATAAAAAACAGCGAGTAAAAATAAATTAAATAGCCGAAATGATTGGGCACCGCGAAAAATAGCCGAAATGATTGGGCAATCGCGACCTTCGCGATATAAAAGCTGAAATGATAGAGCATCGCGGAGATAAAAAAAAATGATGATAAAACTTTGGCCCTACAGTTAAGATCACATCGATCCCTATATGCAATCCAAAGGCGTAAACAAAGAGGGAACCATACTTTCCCAGCAGGCTCCGCCAGAAGGCGAAGCTAAATCTCGACGGTTCAGTCCAACTCCGAGGAAACCAGTATCTTCATCAGACTCCTCGACTCACGGATACAAACACTCCTTGACGATAGCCTCCTGATCCGCGTCGACTCGCAGAGCCACCAGCGTCTCCGTGGGAATCCTCGACTCGTTTCAAACCCCAAGGAAACAAATAATCCTTGGCGCTCGGGAAACAAATAATCCCTAGCAAACTCCTCGACTCACGGATACAAACACTCCTTGACGAGAGCCTTCTGATTCGCTTCGACTCGCAGAGCCACCAGTGCCTCCGTGGGAATCCTCGATTCGTTTCAAACCCCAAGGAAACAAATAATCCTTGGCACTCGGGAAACAAATAATCCCTAGCAAACTCCTCGACTCACAGATACAAACACTCCTTGACGAGAGCCTCCTGATCCACGTCGACTCGCAGAGCCACCAGTGCCTCCGTGGGAATCCTCGATTCGTTTCAAACCCCAAGGAAACAAATAATCCTTGGCACTCGGGAAACAAATGATCCCTAGCAAACTCCTCGACTCACGGATACAAACACTCCTTGACGAGAGCCTCCTGATCCGCGTCGACTCGCAGAGCCACCAGCGTCTCCGTGGGAATCCTCGATTCGTTTCAAACCCCAAGGAAACAAATAATCCTTGGCGCTCGGGAAACAAATAATCCCTAGCAAACTCCTCGACTCACGGATACAAACACTCCTTGACGAGAGCCTTCTGATTCGCGTCGACTCGCAGAGCCACCTGTGCCTCCGTGGGAATCCTCGATTCGTTTCAAACACCAAGGAAACAAATAATCCTTGGCGCTCGGGAAACAAATAATCCCTAGCAAACCCCTCGACTCACGGATACAAACACTCCTTGACGAGAGCCTCCTGATCCGCGTCGACTCGCAGAGCCACCAGCGTCTCCGTGGGAATCCTCGACTTGTTTCAAACCCCAAGGAAACAAATAATCCTTGGCGCTTGGGAAACAAATAATCCCTAGCAAACTCCTCGACTCACGGATACAAACACTCCTTGACGAGAGCCTCCTGATCCGCGTCGACTCGCAGAGCCACCAGCGTCTCCGTGGGAATCCTCGACTCGTTTCAAACCCCAAGGAAACAAATAATCCTTGGCGCTTGGGAAACAAATAATCCCTAGCAAACTCCTCGACTCACGGATACAAACACTCCGTGACGAGAGCCTCTTGACCCACGCAGAGCCACCACTGTCTTTGCGGAAGAATTCCCGGTTCGTCTCAACTTGCAAAATGAAGCCTCAGGCAGCATGGACTAAGAAAGCTTGCTCCCTGAACAATGGGGCCCTACAAGTCAATCCAAAATGGTCTCTTGCATACTATTCACGGGTCTCACTCTCCGAAGTCGATTTTCCGACAAAGAGGGAAACAACCGCTTACGAATCCTCTCGACTCGTAAGAGGGAAAATTCTCTTATAGGATCCTTACGACTTATAAGAGAAAACCACACTTAGGAATCCCCACGATTCCTAGGGAGAAAACCCACCTACGAGATCCTCTCGATCCGTAGGGAGAAAAGTCTCTATGAGACCCTCACGGCTTATAGAGTTGAAAAGTCTTAGGCAGCAGATCTGAACCTGCGGCCTAAGCCATCACTATTTCTTAAGAGAGTCAAGATACTCGTTCTGATCATCCGTCAACCATGATTACTAAGGTGGCATGCTGATAATGAAAGAAAGAAAAGACGGAGAAAATGACACATTACAAAAAAAAGGGGTGTATCTTTTATTCATAAACTTGATTGGGTACAGGATACATTATGTCAAAGAATGAAAAAATATATATATACATTCTTTTATCTACAATTACAAACGATACAAAGGAGGATAGCTACTGAGGAGGAAGTGTCTTTAGTAAATCCACAAGGTGCTCTCGCACTTCCTTCAGCGCCTCCTCCTCAGCGGCTGCCGCGGCCACCTCCGCTTCCACCCGGGCTCGCTGCTGCAAGAAAGATGAAAGTTGCTCCTCCGCCGCCTTCTGGGCTGCTTCCTGGTTGGGTGCAGCTCGCTCGACAACATCAAGGTGTTGCCTCAATGATAACCCTTCAGAAAGACATTGCAGAAGGCCCTCAAAGACAACGTTCAGCCGTGCGGCGTTGGCCTCCACCCGGGCATGCAGTTGGGCAGACTTGCTCGAAGTCTCACCTCGCTCCTTACGTCTTGAAATGACTTCTTGTTCGAGATGGTGGAAGTAAGGAGCGCTCTGCTCAATCCACGCTGTTCTTTGATTACTGGCAGCCAAGGCCTCGGGAGCGGGACGCAGCGACTCCAACCGATGCAGGCGGGCCTCGATCTCCCTGCAATGGTTAACCCAAGATGCGATGATACCCTCATCGTGAAAGTTCACGAGTATCACCAGCATCGGGTTAACCGCTATAGCAAAATCCGCAGCAGGGGTAGGGGTCTCGACGTCGAGCTCCTCAATGTAATCGCTCAACATACGTAAGCTGTTCGCGGCGCCTTTCGAAGATGGACGTCTCAGGTAAGGACCTGCTGGCATTATGATGCGAGATTCAAAGGGCGCCGAGACCGGAACGACAGCTGAAGAGAAACAGGATGTGATCAGATAACAGTTCTGAAAATAAAGAAGGAAGACTTTATCAATGTGATAGTCGCTGTACCAGCTGAGGCAGGTGGCAGAGCCGGAAGAGTCGGCAACACAGCCCGTCTTTCATCCCCTCCTTCGATTTGTAACACTGCAGTCGAGATAAAAAAAGGGGGTTTAGAAATAATCCCATCAATGAAGAAAGAAGGATGTCATTGGAAATCATACTCACCAACGCCACCAGAGGAAGAAGCAAGCTCGGATGGGAAGGAGAAGTGTGGGAGCAACATCTGGTAAAGATGATCAAAAAGTACTCCTGAAAAGACACAACAGCACGACTTTAGTACATACACTATACATCTGAAAGATAAGACTAATAAGTTGCAAACCCATACCTTCCAACATCTTAGACGGTATGAGAGAGGGTTGGGAGGTAACCACCGCCAAGGCAGTCGTTGAAGGCGCTCCTTCAAGCAGTGGGGCATCGGCGCTGGCTGCACCTGCGTTACAAGAAAGGTGAACTTGTCAGAAAGGATTGTAAAATAAGAAAGACAGTAACCTAAGGTTTACCTGAGGAGCTCCCGGCCGAAACAGAAGCGACTCCCTCCTCTATCGACATGAGGCCACCGCCCGTAGCCTCATCACCCGACTCGATGGGGACCGTCGTCGTGCTAGCGCGACCAGGAGACGGCAAGAGATCGTAAGCAGGGAGGGCAACGATTGGAGCGTTGCCGGATTCTTGGAAGGAAGCGGCTGACTCTTCCCCAAGAGTCGTACCCATCTCACCCGCAACTTCTTCGAGCTCCGCCGTCTCCATCGGCTCATCCACTGTCACTACGAGGTCGCCGGCCTCAAGCGCCTCGTCCATCACCAGCCTCGGTTCAGTTATAATGATCATATCATCTGCCACCACTTCAGGTTCGGCATCAATGACCTTCTCGGCGGTAGGCCCCTCGACCTCCACTTCAGGCTCCAAAGCCACAACGACATTGCCCACCGTCGGCTCGAGTTCGGCAGGTACCGCCTCCTCTATTTTTTTGGGATCAACGGTTTCCGCCTCCCCCTCGATCGGACTTGGCCCTGCAAGATAAGAGATATAAGGACCAACGACATTAAAATCCTTATAACAAAAACTCCGAGAGAAACATTACCTGAAGTGGATTTACCGTTTGCGCTCCGAACTGCGCGCGCCACCTCTCTGCGGGCAGTGGATAGGGCGACAGGGGCCTCTTCGGATGGAGTATCAGCGCGAGGGACGGTGCTGGGGCCCGCTCTCGCAGCCAAGGCAGCCCGGCGCGCCTTCGCCTCACGCCTTTGCCGCTTCCTTTCTTCCCGGGCTGTCGCGATGGACCTTAGTGACGCCTCCTTCAAGGCGTCGTTATCCTCGTTCAGGGATGCCTCAAGAGCCTTTAAGGCATCCTTCATCGGCTCTTCAAGACGAACCTCCTGCGGTGGCCCAGAGGAAGCGGGAACATCGGCAGCTGGTAAAACATCTGCGTCGCTTGGTGGGAACGGCATTGAGGTTTCTGCAATAAAAAGAGAAAGGTTAGATCGACCATAACACAAGGGAGATGGAAACTTGATGGATTAAAACTTACTAAGGCCCATAGACGCTCTAAGACGTTCCTCCTCCTGGAAAGTCTTCAAAGAAGCGGCGATGGCTTCTTCATCAGTGATACCTGTCGAAAGGAAAGAAAGAAAGCGTTAGTCAAAGGCAATGAAGAGGATATGTTGCAATAAAGAAAAGGCGACTAATAGTTACCTGATTGCGCAAGCTTGGCCAGCCACGCATCACGCCTCGCCAACCATGCTGAAGCTTTGAGAGCAGCCTCCAAGTCTGTATCGTCCGGCGGCGGCATCACTAATCCTGCGTTAGTCCCATATTCGAGCAGACCCTCGGCATAGGGAGCATAGGGTTCCTGACCGAACACGACGTCCGCAGCGAAGAGCGACTTCTTTTTCTTTTGCCCTCCGACCCTAGGCTCACGGGGGATCGACTTCCGCTTAGCAGCCACTTTGGGACGACGGGTCCCGATGTCCGCACCCACGCCAGACTCCGGTGAGGGTACAACCACTGTCTCTACTGGAGCGCTGGGTGCGGGAGGTGCATCTGTGATATCAGGGAGCGGCAGCTCACGTGGAGGACTTTGTGCACGTGATGGTCTGCCCCCGGCATCTTTTAGAGGAGGAGCCACCGGGATCCTTGGCACTAAGGGAGCGTTACGGTTGGTGCCGGGGGATACTTCTTTACGGTCGATCAACACTCGCCTCTCTTCCTTTATAACAGCCCCCATCGCATGATTGTACCACTCTTTATATACATTAAGGAGTCGTGGAGCGCAGGCCGGCGTGCTGATAAAAAAACGAGAACCCGTGTTCAGGCGCATGAAGTGATGTAACGCGTTCTCCATCCCTTCTTCATTGACAGCAGGTTCCAGTAAGAAAACTTCCAAGGGTACTCCTTGATCGTAACCCAGTTGTTGGGCAAAACGATGCGGGTTATATCTCATAAAGACTGCTGTACCGCCCTGCCTGAAGACTAGGAAACCCGGTCTAATAGAATACAAATGGAGGATCTCCCGGGCCGTTAACACTGAAGCTCCATCCTTGAAGGAGTCCTGTAATGGTCGCACCGCAGTGGTGGATGCTTTCCCAATGGTTAATACCTTATCAATAAAGGACATCCCGACTCCAACGGTGTGAGGGCGAAGCAGTAAACCCCTGGCGTCCCGTGGTGAAGGGGTCACGATTGATGAGCCAATCAACTGTAAAATGCGAGGAAAACCGCACTTGTCAAAGAATGAAGGCCTTTTATGCATACCGAAGACACCCGCCGTGTAGCTCGAGCCACGATGCAAAGTAGTGCATCGGGAAGACTACGTGCAGTACCCCGGGCTCGTTGGCATCCGCTGCTCAGCTGAGGCCATGATATAGGTGCGCCAGGCCAGCGATCCCCACAACCAACTTTACCCCGATGACCATTCGGTGGGCTGGGTAAAAGACAGAAGGCCGCATGCGATGAGAGTGCATTGGGATCATGAACCAACTCAGCCACAGTCCGAGAAATCATAAGAAAAAGGCCTCCTCATCCATTCCGGGGGCCGCAATTTCTGCAAAGGACGTTGCTGGGGAATTAGGAAGAAAGAAGTCCTTTTGGTCTATATCTCTGGCTGGCAGGTTATCCAAACCTAAACCGAAAGGGTCCTCAAGGGTGGCAAACTTGGTAGATTTTGCCGAGAGGACGTTGGGATGAAGAAACTGAGCTATGAAATCCTCAAAATTAACTCCGCGACTCCCGCGTTCGATAAAGAGAGATTCATAGATGTTCAACACCTTAATCAAGCTCGGGAATTGATGTTGAACGGCATTCTCCGGCGTGACCCCCCTGACCACTGGCCTAGCACCAAAGACGTACACATCTGTCGGGAGCAGCTCCTCGTAATGTTCTCCCATGACCGGTAGGCCGGATATCTCCGCGAATTCCTCCAAAGAGATGGACACTTCCCGATCCATGGCAAGGAAAGTGTGGGTGGGAATATTCCATTGCTCCAAGAAAGCCTTGAACCACCAGGTGGGGAGCGTAGGATATTGGAAGAGAGAGACGTAGACCGCGGTGTACAGTCCTAGTCTTATCAACCGCGACTTCTTCGTCGACAGGATGTACCGGGCCCACGACAGATAGCCAATCGGATGACGGGGAATCAAACCAAGGTTATATGATTGCCCCCAGGGTCGTGCTTCTCCCTGACAAATACGGCGTCCTAGGATATCCAAGACCATGGGACGCTGAACCGGAACCGCATCCATAGCCGGATGAAGAAAGCTGTTCGCGGTCCAGTCTATCATCTCCACGGCATACTGCACTGAAGGTGGGGCAGCGTAGTGAATTGCCGTGATGGGTTCTGACGGTACCGCGTAGGTGAAGCTCCGTCGGCCCAAGATGATCTGATTGTACCACGACCCCCAAAGATGGAGACTCTTGTATTCCGGGTCGTACTCCTTGATCATAGCCAAGACTTCACGGTCCAGGGGCGCCTCGGGAAATCCCTCCTCCGAGCGGACAAACGGGAATGAAGTGTCCAGAGACATGATCGCTGCAAAAAGAACAATTTAGCCGTTAGTATTGTAATTCCAACGTTTGGCGTCTAAAAAAGAAAATGCATTAATTAAATTAAAATTAATTAATTACACCGCACCACAGTGCAGTGAGTAGGAGATCAAAGAGGGACCCACAAAATCTAAATGACAATACGTCAGTTAATAAGACAATCTCATCATTGGATGAGATTGTCAGTTGGCCCCAGGAAAACATTCCCATTTTAAAAAAAGGGGGGGAAGAATCCCTAGAGACAAGGAGAAAATCTTCTCTTTCAGAGCAAAGCTCTGTCACAGAATGACACTTGTCAAATTCTGGTCTCAAAGGAATAAAATTCCTTAAAAAGAGCATAGCTCTGTGATAATAATGGAAAAGATCCATCAGAAAATTTTGATTCTTAAAAATTTTTTAAAAAAAAAATTTTGGGACCTTGAAAAAAAAAACCCATGAAAACTTATGATAAGTTCTTCACTTTGCAGATCTAAAAGATCCACACTTGATCCAAGAGCAAAGCTCTGTTCATGGGTTAGAACCCATGAACAAGATCCCTGCAGATCTATGAGTGTTTGAGAGCAAAGCTCTGTTTATGAAACCCCAATGGGGGTCTCTATAGATCAAAAGATCTGTGAGAGCAAAGCTCTTTGGTTAAGGTTAATTAATTTGATTTGAATTAATTTTTACCTAAAGTTTTTAACCTTGGAAGTGAGCAAAGCTCTGAAGTTATGGAAACGAGAGCAAAGCTCTGAAGTTCTAAGCAAGAGCAAAGCTCTGGAATCGAAATCTAGAAAATGGTGAAGTTTTCTAAAAGGCCATATGTCCTATTTATAAGGCGCTTGCGCCCCTTCAGCTCACCCCTTGATCCAACGATCAGGAGTTTGCCACCGCTGCACTCACGTGTGCGCCATGTGAGCGCAACGGTGGGGGGGCATTTGTTTCGCCCAATCAGAGCAGAGCTCTGTTGAAATTCAAAAATTCAAAATTTTGAAGCAACGCTTCACATCTCGGGCGCAACGCGCCACATGTCAGGCGCTGATACGTCAACGCAGCGCCCAAGAAGGCGCGCCCAATCAGAGCAAAACTCTATTTTTATGAAGCAACGCTTCAGCTGCGCAAGCACTGCGCTGCGCGACACGTGTCAGCGTAGTTGCGCTGCGCAGTGCGCTGCGCGACACACAGCGCGACACGTGTCAGCACAGTTGCGCTAGCGCAGTTGCGCTGTGCAGTGCGCTGCGCGACACGTGTCACGCGCTGGGGCATCTGCGCCAAACAGAATTAAATTTCCAAGAAATCTTTTCTGTTCTTGTTAAAACAAGAAGATTTTCTTCTGCAAAGCAGAAGCCCTTGGATAAAAAATCCAACGGTGGGGAAAATTCCCCAAATCGCTCAGAGAAAGATCTCTTTAACAAATTTAACTAATTTATGGGCACTATAAAAAGGACCCTAAGCCTCAATTAAAAAAAAAAGAAACATCTTTCTAAAAAAAAGAGAGAGGAGAGAACTCTGAGGAACTCCTCAAGAACAACAGGAGGTAAAAAAAACCTTTAGGAAAAAGAGAAAATTCTCTTAAAAACAGATCATTGATCTAAGAACAAGATCAATGATCTTCAATAAAAAAGAAAAATAATTAATAATAGTGCTTTGCACTTGCTTATGAACCACTGGTTCTATGAAAACAAGAAAAACTTGTTTTCTTTGATTTAAAATTGCTTGAAAGATAAAACAGTGCTTTGCACTTGCAAACTGCGCTGTTGCGCTCTTAGGAGAGCGCCACGTGTCAGCAGCGCAACAGCGCAGCGCACTAGCGCAGCGTACTGCACTGTTGCGCAGCGCACTAGCGCAGCGCACTGCACTGTTGCGCTTGCGCTCACCAGAGCGCGCCACATGTCAGCAGCGCAATAGCGCAGAGCACTAGCACAGTGCACTGCACTGTTGCGCTTGCGCTCACCAGAGCATGACACATGTCCTCACCGCAAGCGCTTGCGCTCAGTGATTGGCGCAAGGCACCTAAATGCAATACACTTTAATGAAGGGCCAGGCCCAATTAAAAGACCAAACAGGCCTAAGTAAATTGATGCGCTGCATCATTTATAAATGGGCAAAGCCCAAACAAAATAATAAAATGCTACGCAGATGCCTTGCAGAGCCCAAAATAAATCGATGCTCTGCATCTTTTATGGGCAGAGCCCAAACAAGAAAATAAGGGTCAAACCCTGGCCATCACAAGGGTGCCGGAACAGATGTGCAAAGAGCTCGATGCATTGTCGGTCTCTACCGTGGACCAACTGAAAACTTTCTACGTTCCCGGAAGGAAAAGTGGACAGAAGGGCATCCTGTTTTATGGGTCAAATCCTGTTGTGCACCCGGACGATTTGCCTATCGCATGCCTTCCATACGAGAGAGGCATAAGGGTCGTCCTCAATCCCAGATATTATGCGCCTGAGATGCAGGAATACTTCAAAAGATGCGGATGCCGGTTATATCAAACGGAGTCCGAAGCAAAGTTTTATGAAGGGCTATGGCATCCACCTCAGGTCCGAGCACTCATCGATGGACGAATTCCAGATAGACGGGGCATAGGTTTCACCAGCCTGATTCTAAGGCATGCTACATGATCCATATTGGGGAAGCCAGCGAAGAGTCCAATGATGAAGATGAGCTAGCCGAGCCAGAAGAAGCTCCTCAAGAGCTCGAAGATGGCGGACAAGCAACCTTCGATGAGCTAACTGAGATCGATTTGGGAATGCCTAATAACCCAAGGCCGACCTGCATCAGCTCACTCTTGTCAGATGAAATGAAAGAGCAGATAATCGCCCTGCTGCATGAGTTCATCGACTGCTTCGCTTGGACGTACAAAGAAATGCCTGGCCTTTCCCCTGAAGTGGCTGTGCATAAGCTGGCTATATCTCCTGATGCTAAGCCAGTCAAACAAGCTCCTCGAAGAATGAGAAGGGAACTGGAAGAAAAGGTCATCGAGGAAACCAAGAAACTCATCGATGCCGGCTTTATCAGGGAAGAGAAATATGCAGACTGGATCGCATGCATAGTCCCAGTGAAGAAGAAAAATGGGCAGATCCGAGTTTGTATCGATTTCAGGGACCTCAACAAGGCATGTCCTAAAGACGACTTCCCACTACCGGTCATGGAAATGATGGTCGATGACGCCTCAAATTACGAGCTGTTCACCTTTATGGATGGCTCGTCTAGATATAATCAGATCAAGATGTCACCTGAGGATGAGAAACACACAGCATTTCGAACCCCGATCGGAATATATTGCTACAAGGTGATGCCGTTCGGACTAAAGAACGCAGGGGCCACATACCAAAGGGCAATGACCAATATCTTTGATGACCTAATTCATAAAGTCGTTGAATGTTATATTGATGATCTAGTCATCAAGACTAAAGCCAAGGCTGATCACATCCAAGATCTTAGGACCGTTCTCACCAGACTGAGGGAGTACGATCTGAAAATGAATCCTCTGAAGTGCGCTTTTGGCGTGTCATCGGGAAAATTCCTGGGCTTCATAGTCCGCCATCGAGGGATTGATGTTGACCCATCCAAGATAAAGGCCATCATGGAGATGCCCCTTCCGAAGAGTCTGACGTAGCTAAGATCTTTCCAAGGCAAGCTTGCTTATATACGAAGGTTTATCTCAAATTTATCGGGGAGATGTAGGCCCTTCTCAAAGCTCATGAAGAAAGGAGCTCCTTTTGTCTGGGATGCCGAATGTCAAGAAGCGTTCGAAAGCATCAAACAGTAATTGTTGCACCCTCCAGTGCTGGCCGCTCCCATTCCAAATAAATCGTTGATTCTCTACACTGCCGTGCTAGATAAGTCACTCGGTGCGCTCCTTTTCCAGAACAACGAAGAGGGAAAAGAGAATGCTCTCTACTACCTCAGTCAAACTTTAGTCAGGGCGGAACACAACTATTCCCCAATCGAAAAGCAATGCCTGGCTCTGATGTTCGCTGTGAAGAAGCTGAGGCACTATCTGCTCGCTCATCGGGTTATGCTGATCTCTAGGGTCGACCCGCTCAAATACTTAATGACCAAAGCAAGCCTAGTCGGTAGAATGTTGAGATGGGCTGTCATGCTACTTGAGTTTGACATAGTTTATACTCCTCAGAAAGCAGTAAAAGGGCAAGCCCTTATGGAATTTCTCGTTGCTCATCCCATACCGGAAGGGTCGCCGCTCAATTGCGAGTTACCCGATGAACAAATATTGCACCTCGAGGATAGCAAGCCATGTTGGGAGCTCTACTTCGATGGGGCCTCATCAATAAGGACCTCCAGCAAATCAAGCGTCTCGGAGATAAAAGCAGGGATAGGATTGGTGTTCATCACGCCATCGATGGGAACCCTACGGCGTTTTTTTGCTCTCACCGAGCCTCGATAAACAATGAAGCTGAGTATGAAGCTCTGATAGCTAGTCTGGAGCTCGCCATAGAAATGGAAATCTTTTGACTACGGGTTTACGGTAACTCCCAGCTTATCGTCGACCAAGTAATCGGCGATTATAAGATATACAAACCCGAGTTAGCTCGGTACAGAAGCCGAGTGGTGGAACTCATGAAACGGTTCACTCATATTGAGCTAATGAGAGTTCCTAGGGCGTTGAATGGAAAGGCTGATATACTCGCTCGCTTAGCTAAAGAGCTGGCTGATCCTGACATGGACGAAATTCTGATCACAGTCAGGAGCCGACAAATTCTTCCCCCAGTGTCTCTCCGAGAAGAGGAAAGAGCGGAACAGAAGAGAAGTCCCGCCGAAGAAGCTCCGATCGTTCAAGACGAGCCCGATTGGAGAGAACCCTTCATAGGGTACTTCCAATACGACAAGCTGCCTGAAGGAAAATCGGCGAAGGTTCAGCTGAAGAAGAGAGCTCTCCGATACGTGTTTGTAAATGACACGCTATACCGCAGGTCATATAACCAACTCTGGCTTAGGTGTCTGTCATTGGCCGAAGCCCAAAAGGTCATGAAAGAAGTCCACTCGGGCGTTTGCGGTGCTCACCAATCTGGCCCTAAGATGCGACTTTAAATCAAATGGCTTGGGTATTACTGGCCCACCATGATACGGGATTGCGAAGAGCATGCAAAGAAATGTCATATCTGCCAAATTCATGGTGATTTCATTCAGAAGCATCCCAATCCATTGCATCCTACAGTGGCGTCGTGGCCCTTCGAAGTCTGGGGCACCGACGTAGTTGGCCCAATTGATCCTCTGTCATCCAAAGGCTACCGGTTCATATTGTCCGCAACTGACTATTTCTCCAGATGGGTTGAAGCTGTCCCGCTCAAAGAGGTCAAGACAAAAAATATTCTGACGTTCTTACAGCATAATATTCTATACCGCTTCGGTACACCAAGAAGAATCATTTCTGACAATGGGCCTTCTTTCAAGAGCTTCAAAGTTTCAAGGTTCGCTACTCAGCACAAGATAGACTGGAGATATTCCTCCATCTATAACCCAAGAGCCAATGGGCTAGCCGAAGCCTTCAATAAGACTCTATGCAAGCTCCTAAGGAAAAATGCTTCAGCCAACAAGAGAGACTGGAATCTCAAGCTTCACGAGACGTTGTGGGCATATCGTACCACGCACCGTACTCCAACTCAGTCCACTCCATACTCATTGCTCTTCGGAGTGGAGGCGGTCCTCCCCCTCGAAGTCGAAGTTCCAACCTTAAGAATGGCCATTCAGCACGAATTGACGGAGGCGGAAAACATGCTCCTTTGGATGGAAGAGCTTGACGCGCTCGAAGAAAAGAGGCTCGCGGTGCAGCAAAATATGGAGCTATACCGAGCCCAAATGTCACGGGCCTATAACAAGATGACCCATCTCCGCGCTTTCAAGAAAGGTGAATTGGTATTGGTCCTCAAAAGACCGATCATCCTCAATCGACATGCCAAGGAAAAATTCGAGCCAAACTGGGAAGGACCATACGTCATCGAGAAAGTGTTCGACGGAGGATCCTACCAACTAATAAGTGCCGAGGGAGAAAGGCCCATGCCACCCATCAATGGCCGATATCTCAAGAAATCTACGTGTGAATGCTCCAAGTCGCAGGCGAATTGAGCACACCAGCCCTACGGTCTGGATCATACATCCTGCAAAACTGTATACAATCCATGGGCGTAAACGACCCCTATCTCTCCCAAGTCCTGCCGGTGAGACTACTTTTAAAAGTCCCACCAGCGACAAAAAAAAACGGTATGTCCACAAGCAAAACGGGCACGGATGAAAACCCGAAAGGGCTCCGTGAGTAAAAACAGCAGGACTGCCGGCGAGTTTATGAAAACTCGAAAGGGCGCAAACTCGTGAAAGGAGATAAAATACACTCGCAAAGTCCTCTCGACCTTGTGGGGAGAAAATCCCTGCGTGAGATCCTTACGACTCACAAAGGAGCAACACACTTAGGAATCCCTACGATTCCTAAGGAGAACATACACCTGCAAGATCCTCTCGACTCGTAGGGAGAAAATGCTTTTATGAGACCCTTACGGCTCATAAAATTGAAAAGCCTTAGGTGATAGGGATCTAAACCTGTCTCCTGAGCCATCGCTCCCCAACGGGCAACGGCAAATGATGAGTCGCTCCTGGCATTTCGCTTCAGTGTTAGCGGTGCTGATGCCGACCCAAAAATCAAATCCCAAGTCCTTCCAAGGCAAATGATGAGTTGCTCCTGGCACTGTTCCAGTGCAGCAATACTGATGCCAAACAAGATCCAAATTCCAAGTCCCCAAACGGCGAATGATGAGTCGCTGCTGATACCATATTCCAGTATAGCGATGCAGACGCCAACCAAAATCCAATTTCTTAAAATTCTCCCGGCCCTACGGTTAGTCCCCAAATTGACTGCCGTATACAATCAACGGGCTCAAATAATTCTCAGCATACCCATGCCCCACCGCAATCACCAGTTACAAGGCTGGTCTCCGCCCTCGGAATTATGCTCCATTTGGGAAGACCCACTCATGTGTCCTCACGATACATGAGGAGAACTGTAAGTCCATGTCACGCACCCCACTAACTTGCGGGGAGGCGAAATATATGAAAAACGATTGTCAAAGTTTCGTAACACGAACTTGAGCGCATGAATCGTATCTAAACCATTGCTAACTATATGCTAGAGGTTTAACTACTCGGATTCGAAGTTATACCTCACGTTACTTGTCCTTCGGGTCTTCATCGCGGTCCTCCACTCCTCGTAGGCTCCTTGGAACATCGGCACCTCAACGGCCTCCTCGAGTCAAAGACGATCCACCCGAAAGCTCCTACGCCAAGCTTAATCTCTAAATTGAAATAACTAGGTTGCTTAAAGTGCTAATCTAAGCTACCTAGGGGATATAGAGTGAGGTTATGGATGTATTAGTCTAGCTAACCCTTGATCTCAACACATGAGAGGTTAGGGTTAGGGTTTGAAGAGAGATGAGCTTGAGGAGAGAGAAGGTGAAAATGAGAATGATAATGAAATAATGATCTATCATAATATATATGAAGCATTATTATTTATCCAAAAATGAAATAATAGATTTAACAACCATGCTTCATAAATACATATGAGTGATTCATCACCATGAGTCATTAAGCATTTATGATGCATTAATGATATGGATGAATCACACAAATGAGTCACTAATCTCATTTAATGCAATGCCACCTTACCCCCCCCAAGTCACCACTCTTCTAGAAGCTTCCCGACAAATTACGAGAACGCCCCTCCAATCCGTGAAAACACGGAAAAACTTTAGACTGTATAAATCCAATAACCCGATACTAGAATCTGGCTTAAACCAAAGCCCGCCAGTAAAAACTGTCTGAAAAGTCGTACGTGCGTAAACACACGTATGCGTCCGAACCCTTGTCGTAAAACCATACGACCTCTATATCGTTTCGCCTGGAGCAGGGAAACTCTCTGTGTGGGACTCTAAAGACTCGACACTACGCT
Organism: Agapanthus africanus; assembly: GCA_030015575.1. Lineage (NCBI taxonomy): Eukaryota > Viridiplantae > Streptophyta > Magnoliopsida > Asparagales > Amaryllidaceae > Agapanthus > Agapanthus africanus. The sequence goes on from JASDDO010000028.1 coordinate 129,811,137, forward strand.
GGCAGTGGGTTTAACCACAGACCGCAAGCGGCACTAGCTGTACGTAACGGTCCCCAGGTAGATGTCGATAAGAAGGACGATGAAGAAACCCATCCGAACTCCCACTGAGCCTGATGTGACAATCTCCGTACAGTCCGGTCTGTTAGTCTAAGACTATCGTATATCGAGCCTAGGGGGTGGCAAGTGTCAGTCCCCTAATAGCTGTATAAGTCGTGTCGGAGCGAAACCCATTACACCCTGAGAAGCTACTGGAACCTACCAGTATATCTCGCTTGCCCTGGCCAGGGACTTTGTGTAATGGCTCTCTGACACAGCGCGATATCATCTCCCAATACCGGGAGAGACGAATCCTGTCTAACCACTACTGCCTCCAAGTGCCCGGGACTGCACCCAACTGCTACCTGTTTGCACGACTCCTTTGAGCCGTGGTAGGGTAGCAATCTAAGAACAGTGGGACACACTCGAGGCGAAGTAGCAGTGTCAAGTCTGCAGACTATGCTGTACTCATGTCATCTGGGAACTGCTAACTGATGACGGGTATAATACCAACCAACAGTTCCCCTGCGAGTCTTGTTCGGTGTACCCGTAACCTAACGAGCACCTGTATACTATCTCCAGTACGGCGTACTGATGGCTATGGGATAGACCATCTTCCTAATTGGGATGAGAAGCGTACACGCTAGTCTACTCTGGAATATCGATGCCCTGTCTCGATAATCCTATGACTAGGGACCTGTATAGGATGTTGCTTATAGACTACCCAGCCCCTACTAGTGTGACTACCATCACAACGTTGGTAATCAAGCAAAGAACCTATGGGCTCTACTAATATGTATAACTGATACGTTACAAGAAACATATGCACATATTAAAGTAAACACAAACCAAGTAGCATACTACCATTTTTAGCAAGACTGTAAATACAACTGTGAATATCCCAAGCTTTTATTAAGTAATATACAATCTAGTATGATACAATAATGGCCCCTAGGGCATATACACTAACAATCTCCCACTTGCACTAGGGCCATGAGCTGGCATATCGTAGACCTATCATCTCGAATAGCCTCTCGAACTGCGTCTGAGGAATGGCCTTCGTGAATGGATCAGCAATGTTATTCTCCGTCTCTACTCTTTTCACCTCAATCTCCCGGCGATCTACGATCTCCCTGATCAGGTGATACCGCCTTAAGATGTGTCTGGACTTCTGATGGGACCTGGGTTCCTTCGCTAAAGCTATAGCGCCGTTGTTGTCACAATACAGAGGTATTGGACTAACACTGGAAGGAACCACCTGATGTTCTGTGAGGAACTTCTTCATCCAGACAGCTTCTTTTGCGGCATCGCAAGCAGCTATGTACTCCGCTTCCATTGTTGAGTCAGCAACGGTCTCCTGCTTGGAACTCTTCCAACAGACCGCCCCTCCACTGAAGGTAAAGACATAACCCGACAAGGACTTGGAGTCATCTTTGTCACTCTGGAAGCCGGAGTCGGCAAAGGCCTCCATCTGGAGGTCTTTTCCGCCATATACTAAGAACATCTCCTTAGTCCTCCTCAGGTATTTGAGAATGTTCTTTACAGCTATCCAGTGATTCTCCCCTAGGTTTGCTTGATACCGGCTTACTATGCTCAATGCGTATGCTACATCTGGTCTGGTACATAACATCGCATATATTATAGAGCATACCGCTGAGGCGTAGGGTATAATCGACATGCGATCCCTTTCCAAATCAGTCTTGGGAGACATATCTTTAGAGAGGGTGATTCCGTGACAAGCCGGTAGGTTACCGCGCTTAGAATCTTCCATACTGAATCTTTTCAATATGGTGTTTATGTACCTGGACTGCGAAAGTCCCAACATCCTCTTTGATCTATCACGATAGATCTGGATCCTTAGAATGTAGGTGGCATCACCTAGGTCTTTCATGGAGAACTTCTGTGACAAAAAACTTTCGACTGACTGTAACATAGGAATATCATTTCCTATTAGGAGAATGTCATCCACGTACAAGACGAGGAATACTACAGCTCTCCCTACAATCTTTCTGTATATGCATGGTTCATCTGGATTTTTGATAAAGTCAAATTCTTTGACAGCATCATCAAAACAGATGTTCCAACTCCGCGATGCCTGCTTTAGTCCATAAATGGACTTAAGCAGCTTGCATACTTTACCGCTGCTCCCACTCTGAATGAATCCCTCTGGCTGATCCATATAGACGCTCTCTTCCAAATTTCCATTTAGAAAGGCCGTCTTTACGTCCATCTGCCAGATCTCATAATCGTGGAAGGCAGCAATAGCAAGAAAGACCCTAATGGATTTTAGCATAGCTACTGGAGAAAAGGTTTCATCATAGTCCAAACCAGGTCTTTGACGGAAACCCTTTGCAACAAGTCTAGCTTTATAGGTTTCAACCTGTCCATCTACACCAATCTTCTTTCTGAAGATCCATTTGCATCCTACGGGTTTTATCCCTTCTGGAGCAATGTCCAAAGTCCATACTTTGTTAGTGTACATGGACTCCATTTCGGTCCGTATTGCATCCAGCCATTTTACTGAGTCACCGCTCTGAATGGATTGCTGGAAGCTAGTAGGCTCATCATAGTCAATAGTGCAATCCTCTCAATCCCCGTCTATGAGAAAACCGTAGTATCTCTCGGGCGGATAAGACTGCCTACTACTCCTGCGGAGCGGCTCTGGGATGTCCAGTTCTCCTGAACATTCTTGTTCTACCAAGGTTTCAGTAATAGTTTGTGGTTCTGGAATTTCTTCCAGTTCTATTGCGCTCCCACTCTTCTGATTTTCCAAAAATTCAGTTTCCAAGAAGCAGGCATGAAGAGAAACAAAGACCTTTTGTTCCTCTGTGTAATAGAAATAATACCCCTTGGAGTTCTTTGGATATCCCATAAATATGCATTTTACTGAGCGTGCCTCGAGCTTGTCCGCATGCTTCTTTTTTACAAAAGCTGGACATCCCTATGTCTTAAGATACTTAAGACAGGGTTTCTTCCCACTCCACATCTGATATGGTGTGGTAGGCACAGTCTTGGTTGGAACTCGGTTCAAAAGGTATGCAGCTGATTCTAGTGCATATCCCCAGAATGATCGCGGCAACTCAGCGTTATTCATCATGGAACGAACCATATCCAATAGGGTTCGGTTCCGTCTCTCCGATACACCGTTATGTTGTGGTGTGTATGGAGGAGTAAGCTGAGAGAGAATGCCATTCTCTTTTAAGTAACCTAGGAACTCGGCACTTAAGTATTCACCACCTCGATCAGATCTCAGTGTCTTGATACTTTTGCCGGTTTGTTTTTCCACTTCATTTTTGTATTCTTGGAATTTCTCAAAGGCCTCGGATTTATGCTTCATTAAGAAGACATATCCATACCTAGAGAAATCATTCGTAAAAGTAATGAAGTAAGAATAACCGCTTCACGCATGTGTAGACATTGGACTGCACACGTCACTGTGTACGAGTCCTAAGAGCTCGCTTGCTCTTACTCCATGTCCAGTAAACGGAGTTTTTGTCATCTTTCCCATGAGACAAGATTCACAAGTAGCATAAGATTGATATTCGAACGGATTCAAATATCCTTCTCTATATAACTTAGTCAACCTTCTTTCATTGATATGACCTAGTCTACAATGCCATAAGAAAGCCTGATTTAATTCCGGAGACTTTCTTTTAAGTGTGTTCTGGACACTGAAAATCTGAGCTTGATTTAATACGTATATCCCGTTTTTTAATGTACCTGACCCAATCAAAACTTGATTTAGGTGGATGTGAACTACATCACTTACGAATGTAAAATCATATCCTTCTTTAGAAAGTAAGGATACAGATATGATATTACAAGTCGTACCTGGTACATAAAAACAGTTACGCAGAATCAATATCTGCCCAGTTGTCAGTCCAAGATGATATTCCCCTACGGATTCATCATTCATGCTCATTCCGTTAGCAACCGTGAGGGTCATGTCACCTATCTTGATAACCCTACGGTTTCTCAGAGCCTGTAAAGAATTACAGATGTGAGTTCCTGACCCGGTATCCATTACCCAGAAAGTAGGGTTAACTGACATACAGTTCTCTATTACAAACACACCTGAAGCCGAAACCACAACATGCTTCGAATCCTGGCTACTGGCTTCCAAAGCCCTGCAATCATTCTGCCTATGCCCAATCCCATAACAATAGGAACGTCCCTCTTTTACTATTTTAAGTCCCGAAACTTTTGCCCTTCTCTTTCCTTCTACTTCCCTGGTTTCTTTCAGGGTAGAAGGTAGAGACTGTAGAATCAAGTCAGTACCTGACTCGTTCTGCAACGTGGTCTCCAGGTCCTGGAGCTCATCAATATAGCTAGTCATTGTAAGGACGTTGTCCCCTACAGATGACCCAACAGCCATCCTCGCTTGAATTAAATCGGTCGAGGTCTCATATCTTGCGATATGAGATTGCTCTCCATATAAATCTTTGTTATGGAAAAAGATGGAAACTAAGTCCATCTTCTCGTGCTGCTTCTGGTATATACCATCAACTGAAGCTGACACGAGGCACTTGGCTTTCGTTTTATCCTTTTCCCTTGTCTGACGGATCTCCATATCCGCGATGGTGGAAACTGGACCTGGGACGGCGGGATCTTGAGTAGTAATAGGGTGTTCCAGCTTGTCATAGGCAATGGACATTTGGACAGACCTTTGCCATTCATATAAGTCAGATACAGTCAATTTGTTATCTAGATGTAACCTATGTGTGGTCACAAGGTCGCTGCAATTAAGAGGGAGAGAGAAGAAAACACTATTAGCATGATGCTCTTGCAAGTTTAGAGTGGTTATTAATTTATCTAAACAGGATGGCTCCTACTGTTTCTCGAATCCTTTCTCAAACCATAAAAGAAGAATTAGCCAGGACAACTCTCACCGTACAATACTTGCTTAACCGTTCAGCCAGGCCAGTGTCGATACTTCGAGGGAGGTTTTCCAACGCTTTCGCGAAGTTCCTTAATTAAATAACCTCTTTTCTCTGGGGGCGTAACCCCGCTGACACCTTTCTAGGCACCTACTTGGTTTATAGCATTGATCGTTAAGTGATGAATTTCCTGATAAGTAGTATATACTCACAGTAGGATTGGGATCCAAAATATCATCGTATGATAATGTTGAAGGAATCCTACCAACATTCATCAAACTCCAAAATGGTATGCTTATCTCTACAAATTTCAGTTTCTTTAGAAATTCCCGATATAGATTTTTGCCCCATGCTCTTATGACCTTGACTTTGGCCAACAAATCATAAGTCACATGTCAAGTTCTACCCGTCAATATCCAGGTTAATTTGAACCCATCCGTACATACCCTTGACTTTGGCCAACAAAGCAGTACGACTGTCCCAAACCAACGCATCTACTATGCTGCATATGAATATTCAATAGCTACCAAACACTGTGCCTTGACTTTGGCCAACAAACACAGCTTGAATACTATTGACTATCTATATGAAATGACGGAGGGCTACGCATGGTTTTGGCAAAACCGTGAACGTAGTGAACTTGATATAATCGAAGGAACCTAATACTTTTAAAAGGAGTGGTTAAAGCTCCGCAATTAAAAATTCTGCTCTTTTAAAATAACCGAGTGGTTTCTTTTAAATTTGTTCCAACGATTCAACTTTGGTTTATTTTCTTTGCATTATAATAATGCGTCCCATCATTTATCCTATCATTGCAGAAAACAACGAAAATACCACGTCCTCTTATGCCATCCGCATTCGCCACTGGGTCCCATCATCACCCGTTAGGTTACTTAACTAACGACAGAGCGGGGGCTGGGCTAGCGCGGGTGTAAAACATAAGTGACGTTTAATAGCTATCATATATAGATATTGTACATTCGTCAGACGCAATAATAAGCATTCCAGATCACAGATGAACTTTATTGGATTTACTAACAATCCGCATTTGCTTTGAGCCTGCAATAAAAGACGGATTACACAGTTGTGATGAATAGCCATTACCCCACCCTAGACCCCTACGGGTACGGCAAACTACCCGCCAGGTACCCGAAGTGAAGCGGTCTCCCTCAACAACGTGAGTAGGCCACTGAACACTTCAACGTACCCGGTAGTTTATGCACCCCACCTTGGGTCTATCCTAGGAGCAAAAACAGTAAAAAGAAATAATACAACGGTGGCTACAACCGCAACCTGGATGTGCCCCGCAAAAGAATATTACATCAAATTACATTTATATTGAATGAATGAATATTAAACATATCTCAAACCCCGGCTAATCATCACAACAGTCCAATACAGTTCATATACACAAACAGTAGACATTTCAGAAATGTGCAACCCCCTGCCAACCGACATACTAGCAGTTAGGGGAGCTTTACGAACACATTAAACATTACAGATAAAAACCCAATTAGCAAATATCTTAGAATATCGATCGATTACCATATTCCGTGTCAACCCAAAAAGCAACCCTGTACTGAAGTAACCTGGGCATAAACAGTATATACAGGAAAACAAAACACCATAAAAAATGAATAACAGAGAAAATCTGAGTCAAAACCGAGTTGACTCTGCGGCGGATCCGCGGCCAAAAGCACCATTTGGCCGCGGATCCGCAGCCGTCTTATCGTTTTGTGTTCTCGTATTTTCCCAGAATTCATCAAATTCCCTGTTGTGAATTTTAAGGTATGTCAAATATTTTTTAAGACACTTTTAAAATTAACAGAAACTTAGGGTACGGGGTGTTTCGTTTTCGTGTTTTCCGTCGATCGAACTTCTAATTAGTTGCTAAATAGCTAGTAATGGTTTAGTTGGCTCTGATACAACTGTAAGTCCATATCACGCACCCCACTAACTTGCGGGGAGGCGGAATATATGAAAAACGATTGTCAAAGCTTCGTAACACAGACTTGAGCGCATGAATCGTATCTAAACCATTGCTAACTATATGCTAGAGGTTTAACTACTCGGATTCAAAGTTATACCTCACGTTACTTGTCCTTCAGATCTTCATCGCGGTCCTCCACTCCTCGTAGGCTCCTTGGAACATCGGCACCTCAACGGCCTCCTCAAGTCAAAGACGATCCACCCGAAAGCTCCTACGCCAAGCTTAATCTCTAAATTGAGATAACTAGGTTGCTTAAAGTGCTAATCTAAGCTACCTAGGGGATATAGAGTGAGGTTATGGATGTATTAGTCTAGCTAACCCTTGATCTCAACACATGAGAGGTTAGGGTTAGGGTTTGAAGAGAGAGTGAGCTTGAGGAGAGAGAAGGTGAAGATGAGAATGATAATGAGATAATGGTCTATCATAATATATATGAAGCATTATTATTTATCCAAAAATGAAATAATAGATTTAACAACCATGCTTCATAAATACATATGAGTGTTTCATCACCATGAGTCATTAAGCATTTATGATGCATTAATGATATGGATGAATCACACAAATGAGTCACTAATCTCATTTAATGCAACGCCACCTTACCCCCCTCCCAAGTCACCACTCTTCTAGAAGCTTCCCGACAAATTACGAGAACGCCCCTCCAATCCGTGAAAACACGGAAAAACTTTAGACTGTATAAATCCAATAACCCGATACTAGAATCTGGCTTAAACCAAAGCCCGCCAGTAAAAACTGTCCGAAAAGTCATACGTGCATAAACACACGTACGCGTCCGAACCCTTGTCGTAAAACCATACGACCTCTATATCGTTTCGCCTGGAGCAGGGAAACTCTCTGTGTGGGACTCTAAAGACTCGACACTATGCTGGCAGTGGGTTTAACCACAGACCGCAAGCGGCACTAGCTGTACGTAACGGTCCCCAGGTAGATGTCGATAAGAAGGATGATGAGGAAACCCATCCGAACTCCCACTGAGCCTGATGTGACAATCTCCGTACAGTCCGGTCTGTTCGTCTAAGACTATCGCATATCGAGCCTAGGGGGCGGCAAGCATCAGTCCCCTAATAGCTGTATAAGTCGTGTCGGAGCGAAGCCCATTACACCCTGAGAAGCTACTGGAACCTACCAGTATATCTCGCTTGCCCTGGCCAGGGACTTTGTGTAATGGCTCTCTGACACAGTGCGATATCATCTTTCAATACAGGGAGAGACGAATCCTGTCTAACCACTACTGCCTCCAAGTGCTCGGGACTGCACCCAACTGCTACCTGTTTGCACGACTCTTTTGAGCCGTGGTAGGGTAGCAATCTAAGAACAGTGGGACACACTCGAGGTGAAGTAGCAGTGTCAAGTCTGCGGACTATGCTGTACTCATGTCACTTGGGAACTGTTAACTGACGACGGGTATAATACCAACCAACAGTTCCCCTGCGAGTCCTGTCCGGTGTACCCGTAACCTAACGAGCACCTGTATACTATCTCCAGTACGGCGTACTGATGGTTATGGGACAGACCATCCCCCAACTGGGATGAGAAGCGTACACACTAGTCTACTCTGGAGTATCGATGCCCTGTCTCGATAATCCTACGACTAGGGACCTGTATAGGATGTTGCTTATAGACTACCCAGCCCCCACTAGTGTGACTGTCATCACAACGTTGGTAATCAAGCAAAGAACCTATGGGCTCTACTAATATGTATAAGTGATACGTTACAAGAAACATATGCACATATTAAAGTAGACACAAACCAAGTAGCATACTACCATTTTTAGCAAGACTGTATATACAACCGTGAATATCCCAAGCTTCCATTAAGTAATATACAATCTAGTATGATACAATAATGGCCCCTAGGGCATATACACTAACAAGAACAAACCTTCGTGGGATCCTTACGACTCACAAAGGAAAAACACACTTGGGAGTCCCTACGACTCCTAAGGAGAAAGTGCACCTACGAGATCCTTTCGACTCGTAGGGAGAAAATGCTTTTATGAGACCTTTACGGCTCATAAAATTGAAAAGTCTTAGGTGATAGGGATCTAAACCTGTCTCCTAAGCCATCGCTCCCCAACAGAAAAAGGCAAATGATGAATTGCTCCTGGCACGTGTGCTTCAGTGTTAGCAACGCTGATGCCTACCTTAACCTCAAAATCCCAAAACTCCAATCCAATAGACCCCTAAGTCTTTAAACTGGGAACAGATGACCTCTAAGTCGTTAAACTGGGAACAGATGACCCCTAAGTCGTTAAACTGGGAATGAAGGAATTCGCCTCATGATAAATGATGATTCGCTCCTGGTACCATATTCCAGTGCAGCGATGCTGATGTCAACCCAAATCACATCAAATCAGCAAGTCAACTTCAACCCTGACACCGCAAGAAGCGGAGCAAGTCAAATCAAACACCGACCGTCCACGTCGCTAAAAGGGCAGCACCGACTGTCCAAGTCGCAAAAAGGGCAGAACCGACCATCCACGTCGCTAAAAGGGCAGCACCGACCGTCCAAGTCGCAAAAAGGGCAGAACCGACCATCCAAGACTCAAAAAGGGCAGCACCGACCGTCCAAGTCGCAAAAAGGGCAGAACCGACTGTCCAAGTCCCCAAAAGGGCAGCATCGACCGGTTAAGTCGCAAAAAGGGCAGCACCGACCGTCAAAGTCGCTAAAATGGCAGTATCGACCTCCACGTCGTTAAAACGGGAACCAGATCAAGCCGGCCGTCCACGTCGCTAAAAGGGCAGCACCGACCGTCAAAGTATCAAAAAGGGCAGAACTGACCATCCAAGTCGCAAAAAGGGCAGCACCGACCGTCCAAGTCGCTAAAATGGCAGCATCGACCTCCACGTCGTTAAAACGGGAACCGGATCAAGTCGACCTCCACGCGAAAGAAGATCCATCAATTTCATGCACACAACCCACATATGTGGCGTGCACTTATTGATGGGGGTATAGGGTGTTTTTCGTCACCCCATTGAGATGGGAATACACGCGCGCTTGTCAGGCGTACTACAGATTCCCCCTGCCTAGGGTAGGTCGGGGTTTAATGATTACGGGGATCTGAATCTCTGACAGCCGCGGACTAAGCTGCCGTTAATTACCCCCCGCCTTTGGGGCGAGGGAACCTCCGATTAACGGGTTAAACTGGTCATGCGAACTCAATGTGCAATGTAGTGTGTTTTGTTTTGGAGGGGGGTTTGGATATATCGGGAGCCATGCAGAGTTTTTACGGGGGTCCCGCTACCCGGATAGCGGGCTGGGGGTCAAGGGGGCTAGCAGCCTCCCTGCGGGGTGCGGGGCAGCGCCCCGTTAGAAATTTTTTTCTAACAGGGACAGTGTCGTGGAGTATGTGTATGTGTATATATGTATACATATGTATATATATACATGTATATGTAAATAAAGGGGAAAAAGACATCCAAAGGATGCGTGGGGCAGCACTTTGGACGCTGTGCGCCTAGGTGCTGTGCGCTCAGGCGCTAGAGTGCCACGTATCGGCACGTGAGCGCTCTGCGCTTGAGCGCAAGCGCGCCACGTGACGGCACGGGGGCGACTTGCGCTCGAGCGCTTGCGCTTGAGCGCGAGTGCGCCACGTGTCGGTACGGGGCGACTTGAGCGCGAGCACGCCACGTGTCGGCACCGGGGCGACTTGCGCTCGAGTGCTTGCGCTTGAGCGCAAGCACGCCACGTGTCGGCACGCATGCGCTCTGCGCTTAAGCGCCGGCGAGAAAAAGAGGCTTTTAGCCTAAAAAAATTTCTCGGAAGAGAAATCAGAGAGGAGTTGGACTCCTTAGTGTGTTTTTTTTTGGTTTAGTGAAAGATGTTCTTCTTTTTCTTCCTCTGTTAGCTGGATCTTGAAGATCAAGAGATATGGGATTTTTTAAAAATCTCTCCTTTTTGAGATCTAGTAACAGATCCAAGTTCCCCTTTGTGGGTTTTGTGGTGAAAAAGTAATTTGTTTTATAAAAAAAAGAGTAAAACTCTTGATTTAATTCAAGAGATAGAAGAAGGTTTTGGAACCTTGAAGAAAAAGAAAAGATCTCAGATCTGAAGAATTTTTTTTAGAGAGAGAAAAAAAAGTCCTTGAGATATTTCACTATTTTGCCTTTATAGGCCATACACTTTACACATAGCCCCTTGGGCTTCACAAAATAGCATTTTGCCCACCCCATGGCTCATGTGCCATTTCTTTTTGCACATAAGCCATGGGCTTTACAAAAATTTGGCTTTATGCCTATTTTTCTTACATTTATCCATAAAATAAAATAAAAGAAATACAACAAAATTGTTTATTACAAAATTTTTATCTTGGCGTGGGGGGAGGCCGGCCGCTTCATGTTCGGGCTCGACCCGGGCATGGGCCCACTTGGCTTGGGGTTGACTTGGATTTTGACTTGGTCAACCGGGGTGTAAATTTTTACCCCAACAAATTACTGTTCCCCTCCGAACGGCGGCCTGGACTTCGCGTCCGTGCCAGAGGTTCGGGGCAGATGCTATTTGGTTTTATCCGTTTATCTCTCCGAAGATGCCAAGTTGATTTATGGCACCGTGTATCGGAGGTTTAGACGGATGCGGCCGATGTAGCAGACTTCATCAGATTCCCCCTCAGGGTGAGGGGTTTTTGATTGTGGGGACGCTCTTCCCTGCAGGCGCAAGCCCCTGCAGTTAATTACGCTACCGCATCGCGGTAACAACTTTCTCCTTCTCCAGAATTTCACTTCGTGTCGTGTGTGTTTGTTTTGTTTGTGGTTGCCCGTGGATTGTATACGGAGACTGAGTAATGCCGTCGCCCGTAGGACGTGGATTAGTCCAAATCCGTATTTACTTATATTTGGGTTTGGTGCTTTCAGTTTAAGGATGCATTGGTCGCGTTGCGGCTAAGATCAACTTAAACGTTCATTAAGGATACGTTAGTCCTGTTTTAGACTAAGATCAACTTAACGTAGTGATTAATTTAATGTATGGCCATCGGGACTCGTCACCTCTCTGACGTCGTTGAAGGATTACAACGACATGTATCAGAGGAGCTCGGAGATGTACCCTTGAACCAAAGTTGATTTGGAGTTTTATTGTTTATTTAAATATCTAAGGACACATTAACCGTATTTGGGGCTAAGGTCAACTTAGACGGGACCGTTTAGATCCGGCAAAAGAGCGTTCGGGCTCTATTGCGCCAGTTTAAGGACGTGGTGGTCCATTATTAGTTTAGGGACGTCTCGGTCCAATATTAGTTTAGGGACGTCTCGGTCCAATATTAGTTTAGGGACGTTTCGGTCCACGAGTTTAGGGACCCCGCAGTCCATTTGGATGTGTGGTCGTTGGGACCCGTCACCTCTTTGACGTCGTTGAGGAATTACAACGAGGGATATCAAAGGAGTTCGGAGATGTACCCTTGAACCGGTCGTGAATTGATTTAGGAGAGCAGCTGTGCTCAGTCAATTTAATTTAAGGACTTACGGCCAGAATTGGGCTAAGTCCAGTTGAAAATGTTCACATTTTGTTTGCATTTGGCCTATTAGGCCTTTGTTTGGGCTTTCCCCTTTTTTAGAATAATGCATAGAATTACTTCAGGCCATTGACTGGGCTCTGCCCTTTTTAGAATAATGCAGAGCATTGTTTTTGGTCTATTGGACCTCTCAATTGGGCTCTGCCCTTTAAACAATGCATAGCATTATTTTTGGTCTGTTTAGACTTTTTGATTAGGCTCTGCCTTTTCAAAATAATGTGCAGTACTTCTATTTGGTCCATTTGACCTTTGATTGGGCTCTGCCCCTTAATAATGCATTGCATTTAATACTCTAACAGTGCCTCACACGACTTGTCAGATGCTTTGCGCAATTAAAGAGCGCAAGCGCTCGTGGAGGTGACACGTGTCGTGCAGTGGAAGGCTTGCGCAACAGTGCCTGCGCGACTGTGCAGACACGTGTCGCGCAGTTGTGCACTTGTGCAACAGTGCCTGCGCGACTGCGCAGACACGTGTCGCGCAGTTGTGCACTTGCGCAACAGTGCCTGCGCGACTGCGCAGACACATTAAGTCCAAAAATTTTATTTATTTTGGGCTTTGCCCGACTAGAAAATTAATCCAAACAGGGCTCTGCCCCTTTATTATTTTGCAATTTGATTTGGGCCAGGCCCTTTTAAATAATGGGTTGCATTTGTGCAGAACATCAAGAATTTTTCAGATTTAAGAACAAAAGTGCATAGCACTTTTAATCTAAATTTGGATCAAAGGAAAACAAGTTTTTCTTCCTGTTTTCCCTGATTTCACAGAACCAAGGGTTCATAACAAGTGCAAGGCACTATTTGTTTATTTTCATTTATTTCCCTTTTTTTTTTTAAATCCTTTGTTCTTCAGAGATTTTTCTCTTAAAAAAGGTTTTTACCTTTCTTCTTTTTCTTGTTCTTGAATAATCTCCAAGAGTTCTCTTTTCTTCTTTTTTTTTGCTAGAAGTCGATTATCCAAGTTGATGCCCATCGAATGAGGTCTGGGGTCCTATTTATAGTGCTCACAAATTTGTTGAATTTGTTAACAAGATCTTTTCTGAGTGATTTTGGGAATTTTCCCACCGCTGGATCTTTGATCCAAAGGCAGAAGAAAATCTTCTGGTTTTGGAAAGAACAGAAAAGATTTCATTAAATTTTCATTCTGTTTCTGCGCAACTCCCCAATGAATGACACGTGTCGCGCAGTGGAAGGCTTGCGCAACTGCGCAGACACGTGTCGCGCAGCGGTGCACTTGCACAACAGTGCTTGCGCAACTGCGCAGACACGTGTCGCGCAGCGGTACGCTTGCGCAACTGCGCAGACACGTGTCGCACTGTGGACCGCTTGCGCATTGCGCAATGCACGGAATTCGAAGCGTTGCTTCAGAAAATTTGAATTTTCAAAATTCAAATGAGCTTTGCTCAGATTGGGGGAACAAATGCCCCCCCACCGTTGTGCTTACGTGGCGCGACGTGAGCGCAACGGTGGCGAGATCTTAGCCGTTGGATCAAGGGGGGTCAGTTGAAGGGGCGCAGGCGCCTATAAATAGGACCCTTGGTCCTTGGTAATTCTTTACCAGTTTCAAGAATTTGAATTTCAGAGCCTTGCTCTTGCTTAGGAACTTTCAGAGCCTTGCTCTTGTACTTTCCCAAGAACTTTGAAGTTCAGAACTTAGAATCATTCTTAGGTAAAAATTTAAATTAATTAATTTTAATTAACAGAGCCTTGCTCTTGTAGATCTTTGATCTAAAGAAAACCCCTTTGGGGTTTTTTTCAACAGAGTCTTGCTCTTGGGATCTTTGATCTAAAGAAAACCCCATTGGGGCTTCCTCACCAGAGCCTTGCTCTCAAGATTTACAGAGGTCCTGTTCATGGGTTTTGACCCATGAACAGAGCTTTGCTCTTGGATGAACTGAAATTTTTTTTTTTTTTATGAGTTTTCATGGATTTTTCAGGATTTCAAAAACTTCAATTCTTCTAAGTGTTGATGGATTTTCGATTATTACCACAGAGCCATGCTCTTTTAAGGAATCTTGTTCCCTTGAGACTAGAGTTTGACAAATGTCACTCTGTGACAGAGCTTTGCTCTAAAAGAGGAGATTTTCTCTTTGTCTCTAGGGACTTCCCCACCAATGGGTGTATCCTATTGGGAACTTTTTATGAATTGACAGTCCCATCTAATGATGGGATTGTCTTATTAAATGATGCACATCATCCAGATTTTGTGGGTCCCTTTTTGGTCCCCTACCCACTGCATCACAGTGTGGAGCAAGATTTTTATTTATTATTATTTTTTTTTAATGCCAAGCGTTAGGCCACTAATGATATATATTTTTTTTTGTCTTTCCACAGAAAACATGTCTGACGACTTGTCTTTTCCCTTCGTTCGCTCGGAAGGAGGGTTCCCCCATTCGCCAGTGGATCGGGTGGTGTTCGCTCTTATTAAAGCTCACGATCCTGAGTGCAAAAAGCTCCATCTGTGGGGAAGGTGGTATAGCCAGATCATCCAAGGCCGTCGCAGTTTTAGTTCCGCCGCGCCCTCTGAGCCCATAGTTACGATCCCTTATGCGGACAAGCCCCCGGTGGAGTATGCCGTGGAGGTTAAAAATTGGAATGCCGACGACCTCCTTCAGCCTGCAATCGGTGCCATTCCGGTGCAGCCGCCGCCGGCTATAGATATCTTGGGGAGGCGAATCTGTCAGGGTGAAGCACGCCCTTGGGGACAGGCTTATAATATTGGATTGATCCCGCGGCCGCTTGCCGGATATTTGCAATGAGCCCGTTACATTTTGGCGACGAAGAGGGCTCACCTGACGAAGATTGGTTTATACTCCGCCGTCTACGTTTCGCTTTTCGAGTATCCCTCTCCTCCGACGTGGTGGATAAAGGCCTTCATCGAACAATGGAATATCCCCACCCATACCTTCCTGACAGCGGATAGGGAAGTCTCCATCTCTCTGGAGGAATTTGTTGAGATTTCAGGTTTACCAGCGAGGGGGGAGCACTACGAGGAGCTGCTTCCTCCTGACGAGTACGTCTTTGCCACCAGGCAGTTGGTATTCGACTTAACTCCGGAAAATGCCATCCAGCATCAGCATCCGGGCTTGGTGAAGGTATTGGAGATTTATGAGGAATTGCATTTGGAATCAGGCGACCGGGGCGTCAGTTTCGCGGATTTCATTGCTCGTTTTATCCGCCCGGAATTCCTATCAGAGCAGGGCGAGAAGTTCGCTCAGCTTGCTGACCCCTTTGGTTTCGGCTTGGACCGCCGACCTTCATCGGAAGATAACCAGCGGGATTTTTATTTCCCCGGCACTGCCAGCGTCCCTTTCTCAGATATCGCCGTTCCTGGCATGGACGAGGAGACTTTTTTCATAGGGTTTTTGGGTCTATGGCTATGCAGCTTTGCGCTTCCCATGCACCCACGCCTCATGCGGTCCTCTGTCTTTTATCCGGCGCATCGAATGGCGGCTGGTTTGCAGCTATCGGTAGGGATTGCCGGGCTGGCTTACCTTTATAATGGACTTAGCGTAGCGGCGGACGCTAATGAGCCCGGGGTACAGCCTGCTAATTTTCCGATGCACTACTTCACTTCTTGGATGGAGCTGCATGTGCGAGGGGTGTTTGGTGCTCATAAGACTCCTCCATTCTTTGATAAATTCAAACTCCCAAGAATTATGCGGTTGGTCGGGGCTTCAATTGTGGTTGCACCTCCGCGGGAGTCTAGGGGACTGCTCCTGCGTTCGCATCTAGTCGGAGCGAAGACTTCTTTTGTGGATAAGGTCATCACCATAGGCTCCGAGACCGCTAAGTCAGTGGTGTCGCTGCGTGACGACTTTAAGGGCGGGGTTTCTGTACTGAAGGCTCGGGAAATCCTTCACCTTTACTCCATTCGGCCGGGCTACCTAGTATTTAGGCAGAATAAGACGGCTCTTTTTATGAGGTATAACCCACATCGATTTGCCCGACAATCGAGTTACAATCAAGGGATCCCAATGGAGGCCTTTCTGGAAACACCCGCGGTCGGCCCAGAGGGAATAAGGAATGCTATGCACCATTTCACCCGGCTCAATACAGGCTCCTATTTTTTTATCAGTGAGCCTAGCTGTGCCCCTAAAATAATCCATCCGTATGTAGCTTGGTATGCGCATGCTATGGGCCCAATCATTTTAATGGAGAAACGCCTGCTGGTTGACCGTAGGGGTGCGCCTCCTGGTGGTGATCGCAAGGCTCCCTTGCAGCCAAGGATCCAGGTCATCCCCCCGATAAAAGATGCCAGGGCTGACCGACCGCGCGTGTTGAGTCCCCCGCGGGGATTGCCACTGCCTATTACGGTGGATGCACCGCCAGCGTCCCGTGCTCCCCTGAAGACAGTTAATGTGGTATCACCAGGGTCCGGCGCAGGAGCAGAGATCGGGACCCGCCGCCCTAAAGTGGCTGCTAAGCGCAAAGCTGCTCCGGGTGGATCTAAAGCTGGCGGACAGAAAAAGAAGAAGTCCACCCTATCCCTCGATGCGATCCTCGGCTTAAAGCCAGTGGCTTCTCCCGCCGAGGCCATATGTGAATACGGCAGCAATGAGGGTTTCGTGGTAGATCCTGCGGACACCAATCTGGCTGCCGCCATTGCAGCTTCGGAACGATCGGCTAGGCTCGAAGCGATGCTAAGCAAACTTGCTGAGTCCGGTAATCATCAGACGCTTCATTTGTCATTTTATTGCACCCTGTATAATTATTTTTAACTAACATTTGCTCCATTTTCAACAGGTGTCTCTACTGAAGAGGTTATTGCTGCCTCCCTGAAAACCTTCCAGGAGGAGGAGGAGAAGCGTGCCTTAGCAGGCGCTGGTATGTTTCACCCCTTTCTCTTTTATAAGGAAAATTTGTTGTCTTTTTATGATGGTCAACCTAACCTTCTTTCGTTTCTTAGCAGGGGTTATATCAGTTGATGCGGGGATCCTTCCCGAGCCTGTTACTGAAGTCCCGGCTTCGTCAAAGTTCCGCAAGAGCCTCGGCTTGACAAAACGACGAGGGATGCCCTAAAAACCTTAGAGGCTTCTCTATTTACGGACGAGGACACCTCAATTAGGGAAGCTCTAGTGGCATCCTTCTCAACGGCTCGGGAGGAGCGGAAGCGGTTGAGACGCGAAGCAAAGGCGCGTAGAGCTACTTTGGCCGCGGGAGCGGGTCCCAGTACCATTCCTCGCGCTGACACTCCTTCTGGAGAGGCCCCCGTCGCCCTGTCTACTGCTTATAGGCAAGTGGCGTGCGCGGCCCGAAGCGCAAATAATAAATCCCCTTCAGGTAACATCTCTTTCAGAACCTTGTTGTAAGAATTATTATAAAGCCATTGGCTCATATGCATTCCATCTTGCAGGACCAAGTCCGACTGAGGGGGAGGCGGAGACCGTCGGACCCCAAGAAACGGCGGAAGCGGCGCCTGCCGAACCTGAGCCGACGGTGGGCAACGTCGTCGGGGCCACGGTGCCTGACACAGAAGTTGAAGGATCCGCCGCCGAGAAAGTCATTGATGCCGCGTATGAAGTGGCGGCAGACGAGATGACTGTCGAGCCGAAGGCAGTAGAAGTCGAGGCGCTCGAGGCTGGAGACCTCGCGGTGACGGTGGATGATACAACCGTGACCGCAGGATCCGTAGGAGTGGCGGCTGAGATCGCCACGATTCCTGAGGATGAGCCAGCCGCTCCTTCTCTGGAATCTGGCAATACTCCAATCATGACCCTCTCCGCCTATATTCCCCCGCCTTCTCTAGGGCCTGCAAGTGTAACAACGGTCCCTATTGAATCGGGTGACGAGGCTACGGGCGGTGGCCTGATGTCAATGGAGGAAGGAGTTGCCTCAGTCTCGGCTGGCAGTTCGTCGGGTAAGTTTCGGGTTACTATCGTTTCCCCCCCTTTTTAAATATCTTGCGATCTCTTCTAACAAGCTTGTCTTTGCAGGTGCGGCCAGTGCCGACGCTCCATTGCTTGAAGGAGCACCGTCAACTACTGCTTTGGCGGTGGTCACTTCCCCGTCTTCCCTCGTGCCATCGCGGATGTTGGAAGGTATGGATTTGCGACTCATAAGTTAATCTTTTAAACATGTAGTTCATGGACTAACGCCATACCACCGCATCTTTTCAGGAGTGCTCTTCGATCATCTATATCAAGTGTTGCTCCCACACTTCTCCTTCCCATTCGAACTTGCTTCTCCCTCTAGTGGCGCTGGTGAGTGTATGTTCACTACCATATTTTGTTCATTCCCTTTTTTTCTAGTAATTGAATGATTTCTGACTTTTCCCTTTCTTTATCGCAGTGCCACAAATCGAAGGAGGGGATGCAAGACCTGCCGCGCTACCGGCCCTTCCGGCTTTACCGTCTGTTGCTGCTGGTATAGCAAATTCCTTTTTTGGTAACCTTTAAACATCTCTTGAACCATTGTTTAACCATGTTTTGTTTTGCAGCTATTGTTCCGGCTCCGGTCTCTTTTGAGTCTCGCGTCCTTCCACCGGCGGGCCTTTTCTTGAAGCGCCCGTCTTCAAAGGGTGCTGTGATGAGTTTGGGCATGCTGAGCGGGTACATCGAAGAGCTCAACATGGACACTCTTCCTTCTGCCGTAGATTTCGCTGTGGAGGTTAATCCAATGTTGGGGGCGCTCGTAAATTTTCATAACGAAGACGCCGTCGGATCTTGGGTTAATCACTGCAGGGAGATCGAAGCCTGTCTATACCGGCTGGAGTCGACGCGCCCTTCTTCCGAAGTTTTAGCCCTGAGCACCCAACGTACAGCTTGGCTCGAGCAAAGTACTTCGCACTCCCGCCACTTGGAGCAAGAAGCAGCTTTAAGACTAAGGGAATGCCAGAAGACCTCGAACGAAACGGCCCATCTGCGCGCTGAGGTTGAGGCAAATGCCGCCCAAGTGAAGACTATCTTTGAGGGTCTCTTGGAGCGCATCTCCCACGGGCTAAACTTGAAGCGGAAGCTTGACGTAGCTGAGCGCAATATCCCAAGTCGGGAAGCTGCCTATCAAGTCGTGAGGGAGCAGCTTGCGTCGGTCTTGCAGCAACGAGCCCAAGTGGAGGCAGAGCTGGCGGTGGTAGCCGATCGGGAAAAGGCCTGGAAGGAAGTGTGCGAACAACTGATAAAGCTACTTAAGACGCTTCCTTCCCAGTAGCTGCCTTTGTATCAATGTATTTGTAAAATTTTCCTTTAAAATAATATGTATCCATTCTTTATTCTTTTGTACGATTCATCTTGTATTTGATTGAAGTCAATGAATAAAGATACACATTTTCTTTTGCAATGTCTTGTATGCACTTTTTCTTTCTGCATTCTCTTATTATCAGCATGTTGTCTTTGATAAACATAATTGGCAGATAACTTAGTTTTTTTTTTCAAGAGATAGCGATGGCTTAGGCCGCAGGTTCAGATCTGCCGCCTAAGGCTTTTCAACTCTATGAGCCGTGAGGGTCTCATAGAGACTTTTCTCCCTACGGATCGAGAGGATCTCGTAAGTGGATGTTCTCCTTAGGAATCGTGAGGATTCCCAAGTGTGGTTTTCTCTCATAAGTCGAAAGGATCCTATAAGAGAATTTCTCCCTCTTACGAGTCGAGAGGGCTCGTAAGCGGTTGTTTCCCTCTTTGTCGAGAATCGACTTCAGAGAGTGAGACCCGTGAATAGTATGCAAGAGACCATTTAGGATTGACTTGCAGGGTCCCATTGTTCAGGAAGCAAGTTTTTGAATCCTTACTGCCCGAGATGTGAGTCAAAGAGGCTCTCGTCACGGAGTGTTTGTATCCGTGAGTTGAGAAGTTTTGCGAGGGATTATTTGTTTCCCAAGCGCCAAGAATTATTTGTGTCCTTGGGGTTTGAAACGAGTCGAGGGTTCCCACGGAGGCACTGGTGGCTCTGCGAGTCGACGCGGATCAGAAGGCTCTCGTCAAGGAGTGTTTGTATCCGTGAGTCGAGGATTTTGCTAGGGATTATTTGTTTCCCGAGCGCCAAGGATTATTTGTGTCCTTGGGGTTTGAAACGAGTCGAGGATTCCTACGGAGGCTCTGGTAGCTCTGCGGGTCGACGTGGATCAAGAAGCTCTCGTCAAGGAGTGTTTGTATCCGTGAGTCGAGGAATTTGCTGGGATTATTTGTTTCCCAAGCGCCAAGGATTATTTGTTTCCTTGGGGTTTGAAACGAGTCGAGGGTTCCCACGGGGGCTCTGGTGGCTCTGCGGGTCGACGCGGATCAGAAGGCTCTCGTCAAGGAGTGTTTATATCCGTGAGTTGAGGAGTTTACTGGGATTATTTGTTTCCCAAGCGCCAAGGATTATTTGTTTCCTTGGGGTTTGAAACGAGTCGAGGGTTCCTACGGAGGCACTGGTGGCTCTGCGGGTCGACGCGGATCAGAAGGCTCTCATCAAGGAGTGTTTGTATCCGTGAGTCGAGGAATTTTTTGTTGAAGTCACTGGCTTCTTCGGTTGAAATGAACCGATGAGGTTTGGGGTTCGTCGTCCGACGGAATCTGCTGGGAAAGTATGGTTCATTCTTCGTTTACGCCCTTGGATTGTATACAGGGATCGATGCGATCTTAAATGTAGGGCCAAAGTTTTATCATTTCTTCTTTTATTTTATTTTATTTCCGCGATACTCTATCGTTTCAGCTTTTATATCGCGAAGGCCGCGATTGCCCAATCATTTGGGCTATTTTTCGCGGTGCCCAATCATTTCGGCTATATATATTTTTTATTTTTTACTCGTTGCTTTTTATTACGAGTTGCCCAATCATTTCGGCTATTTTGCATGTATACATTTTTACTTGCTGCTTTTTTTTTTATTGCAAGTCGCCCCATCATTTCGGCTATTTCGTATGCATGTGCGGCCTACTGGCTTTTCGCTGTAAACCTGAAATTGGACACCGATTTCGGCATCAGCACCGCTACAACTGGGATATTACCAGGAGCGAATCATCATTTGCCTCTGCCGTTGTCGAACAAAGGAGGCTTAGCGACCAGGGTTAGGGTCCTGTCGGCTAAGACTTTTGACTTCATGAGCCGTAAGGGTCTCGTGAAGGTATTTCTCCCTACAAGTCGTGAGGATCTTGTAGGTGTATTTTCTCCTTAGGAATCGTGAGGGTTCCTAAGTGTTTTGTTCCTCTGTAAGTCGTAAGGATCCTACAGGAGGGTTTTCTCCTCATAAATCGAGGGGATTTATAAGGGTTGTTCACCATGCGAACGTATTCCCAATTACGGATGAAATTTGGCTAGGGAAATGTTTATTCGCGCCCGTGGATTGTATACAAGGGTCAATACTGAGCCACTTGTAGGGCAATATTGAAAGTTTATGGGGGTTTGCTTAAGCACAGGTTTAGGTCTCTGTGACTTAAGACTTTCAAATCCTATGAGCCGTGAGGGTCCCATAAGAGAGTTCTCCTTACGAGTCGTGAGGATCTCGCAAGTGTGTTTTCTCCTTGGGAATCGTAGGGATCCCTAGGTGTATTGCTCCTTTGTGAGTCATAAGGATCTCACGCAGGTGGTTTCTCCTTATAAGGTCGAGAAGACCCTATAAGTGTCTTTTAACGAGGTTGCGCACTTTCGGGTTTTCACGAACACTCGCCGGTAGCCCTGCTGTTTTTACTCACGGAGCCCTTTCAGGTTTTCATCCGTGCCCTTTTTGCTTATGGACATACCGTTTTTTGTTTTTTTTTTTTTTTTTGTTGTCAGCCTAAGGATGCTGCGGTAGTAGTTTAAAGACGTTTCGGTCTGCTATTAGTTTTAAGGACATTTCGGTCCATCATTAAGGAAGGCCATTTACTGCTTATAGAGTTTGGGCTTAAGAAGATAGCAAGCGGACATAGTTGTCGTCATCTACCGTTGACCTAGGCCGTAGCTCATTAAGCGTAGTATTTCTTTAGGAAACGACCGTTTATTGGCCTAAAAGGCCTTTCACCGTGCATGTCCACGAGTAGATAGGCCCCACCCTGGTAGACCTTATCAATGATGTATGGGCCCTCATAGTTTGGCTCAAACTTTCCCCGCTTGGCGCGATTGGGGATCATAGGCCTTTTGACCACTAGCACAAGTTCGCCTTGACGGAATGTCCTTGGTCGGGTCAATCTTTCATATGAGCGTGTCATCTTTGCTTTATAAGCTTCCAGATTTTGCTGTGTTATGAGCCTAGTTTCATCAAGGGCGTCAAGCTCTTCAAACCGAAGGTGAGCATTTTCTTCGTCTGTCAGCTTGTAATGGACTGCCACTCGTAGAGAAGGTAACTCTATCTCTAGGGGGAGTACTGCTTCCGTACCGAACACCAACGCGTATGGCGTTGTGTTTGTGGCCGTTTTAAATGTAGTTCGATATGCCCAAAGAGCCTCTTGCAATCTTTCGTGCCAATCTCTCTTATTTCGTGACACTGTTTTCTTCATGATCTTCGTCAAGGTCTTGTTGAAGGCCTCAGCTAAACCGTTAGCTCGCGGATTATAAACTGAGGAATATCTCCAGTCTATGTTGTGCTGCTGTGCGAAGCGGCTAATTTTATGACTTCGGTAGGCTGGCCCATTATCAGAGATGATCCTTCTTGGGGTTCCAAACCGGTATATGACATGCGTTTTGAAGAAATGGAGGATGTTCTCCGTCTTCACTTCCCTCAACGGTACCGCCTCTGCCCATTTGGAGAAGTAATCAGTCGTCGCTAGGATGAAACGATGTCCCTTAGACGATGCTGGTTCGATAGGGCCAACTATATCAGTCCCCCACATTTCGAATGGCCAGCTAGCCACTGTTGGGTGTAGCGGATTTGGATGTTGATGGATGAAGTCCCCATGAATTTGGCATGAGTGGCATTGCTTCGCATGTTCGATGCAGTCCTGAATCATCGTGGGCCAGTAGTAGCCCATCCGTTTTATTTTCAACTTCATCTTAGGGCCTGCTTGATGAGAACCACAGAGTCCGTCGTGAACCTCTTGGACGACCCTTCTCGTTTCGTCAGGTCCTAGGCATCTCAGCCACAGAGAATCGAATGTCCTTTTGTATAGAGTATCGTTGACGAAGGCGAAAGACAGAGCTCGTTTCACGAGCTGATGTCTTATGGACGCTTCTTCAGGCATTCGGTGGAACTTGAAGTAATCTATGAAGACTTCTCTCCAGTCTTCGGTCTTCTCATGGTCTTTTATTTGTAGGGTTGTCTGCTCAGTCGCTCCCTTTTCTTTATATGATTCCGGAGGTATTTCTGCCGGGGCAAGCACTCGACGGCTTTGTATCACGATTCTAACGTCATCGAGGTTCTCGTCAGCCAATTCTTTAGCAAGTTTGGCCAATGCGTCCGCTTTGCTGTTTTCCGCGCGAGGTATGCTCTCCAAAGTATAGGAGGGAATTTGGGTTAGCAGTTGCTGCACTTTTTCACCGTATTTTACTAATTCCGGTTTGCACGTTTGGTGATCGCCGTTCACTTGACTGACGACTAATTGGGAGTCCCCATATATGAGGAGGCTTTCAATTCCCATATCAATGGCGATCTCGAGGCCTGCTATCAAAGCTTCATATTCAGCTTCATTATTCGTTCTCGGCTCTGTTAAGGAGAAGGCGAAGCGCATTATCCCTCCTTGTGGAGTTACAAAGATGAGGCCTACCCCCGATTTGATTATAGGGGTGTTTTGTTTGCGCTTCTTCATGGAAGATGCACCATCAAAATAGAGTTCCCATCAGGTATCACCACCGTCGATTGCATCAAACGCATGTTCGTCTGGAAGATCGCAATTTAAAGGGGAATCGGCAGGTATGGGATGCTCAGCAAGGAAGTCGGCGATGGCCTGGCCTTTTACTGCCCTGAGAGGTTGATATGTTATCGAAAATTCCATCAAGAGCAGGGCCCATTTAGCGAGTCGCCCTGTCAATATGGCTTTTGACATTAGATATTTGAGAGGGTCCACTTTCGAAATAAGACGGACTTCGTGCGCCAACGCATAGTGTCTAAGCTTTGTTATTGCGAAGATCAACGCCAGGCAGTGTTTTTCAATGGGAGAGTAGTTGCTTTCTGCCCCCAGCAGAACTCGACTTAAGTAGTAGAGTGCTCTTTCTTTCTCTTGATCGTTCTCTTGTGCCCATAATGCGCCTAAGGAACCTTCGAGGGCGGTTGTATAAAGAATGAGAGGCTTCCCCTTAACCGGAGCAGCCAACACCGGCGGGTTCTGCAGGTATTGCTTGATCTCATTCAGTGCGCCTTGGCATTTTTGATCCCAAACAAATGGGGTTCCCTTCCTCATCAGGTGACTATAAGGACGGCACTTTCCTGAAAGGTTGGCTATAAATCGCCGTATGTATGCGAGTTTCCCTTGGAGAGACCGCAGCTGTTTGAGAGTCCTCGGCGGAGGCATTTCCATGATCGCTTTAATCTTTGACGGGTCTATTTCAATACCTCGGTGTCGAACAACGAATCCCAGGAATTTGCCCGAGGAAACCCCGAACGCACATTTAAGAGGATTCATCTTCAAGTTGTATTGCCGAAGGCGTTGAAATACAGTCTTCAGATGCTCGAGATGTTCCTCGTATGATTTGCTTTTAACCACGAGATCGTCGATATAGCATTCAACGATTTCGTGTATAAGGTCGTCGAAGATCTTTGTCATGGCCCTCTGATAAGTAGCACCGGCATTCTTCAAACCGAAGGGCATCACTTTATAACAAAATATACCAAGAGGAGTCCTGAAGGCTGTGTGCTTCTGGTCTTCTGGATGCATTTTTATCTGGTTATACCCCGATGAGCCGTCCATGAAGGAGAAAACTTCATGAGTGGATGTATTGTCTATCATCAGTTCAGTGACTGGCACTGGGAAATCATCCTTCGGGCAAGCTTTATTAAGATCCCGGAAGTCTACGCATATGCGCACTGTCCCATTTTTCTTCATCACTGGGATGATATTGGCGATCCATTCAGGGTACTGAACTTCCTGGATGAAGCCAGAGTCGATTAACTTTTTGACTTCGGTATTTATGCTCATCTCAAGCTCGAGTCGCATTCTTCTCGGCGCCTGTTTGACTGGCTTGATGTTCGGGGATATTGCTAGTCTATGTACAGCAACTTCTGGATCTAGTCCCGGCATCTCGGAATAGTTCCATGCGAAGCAATCTTTATGCTGCACAAGGACGTCTTTTAACGCAGCCACCCTCTCTTCAGACAGCAGCTCGCTGACGAATGTCGGTCGCGGATCATTTATTGTCCCCAACTCAATTTTCTTAAGGTTATCTGCAGTAGTATGGATTCCATCTTCCAGCTCTTTTGGTGCTGGTGGAAATTCTGAGATTACCTCATCGCTGCCGTTTTCAAAGCACCAGGGAAGGTCATCTATGTTCTCGGACTCTTCTTTTAATATTGTTATCACGTGGCAAGTGCGAATTTTCTGCCAATCCCAATGCGGAGTTGGTTCTATCCTGGTGTTTTCGGGTTCGTGCTTTTGCGGCGGCGCTACCCTCCAGTTGTCAGACAACGCGAATTTGCCAAGCTGATATTGGTCCTCAACCCAATTCTTAAAGGTGAAGCAATCTTCAAGCGGATGCCCTACTACTCGATGGTACGAGCAATAATTTGGGTTGGAGACTTCGCCCGCTTGCTCAGGGTGTTTAGACTCTGGCAGTGTGAGCATTTGATGTTTTAGAGCAAGATCAAGTATTTTCCTTGTTTTGTTCCGAGGAAATGAGTATGCTCGACCCATTTTCTTCATGAGGGCTAGGTCAATAACGCTCGACTCTCGGATGCGTGGCTTCTTAGCTCTGCTTTGTGGTTGTCGAGCACTTTTTCGGCCCTTCGACTTGTTTTTGCTTTCGCGTCGAGCCCTTTTTGTAGCAGGCTGACGTGGGGCAGCATCTTCGTTCTTTACTGCCTGTTGAAGGAGACGCTGTGTCTTGGCTTTCTCATAGATTGCCATTTCACGATCGTGATCATCTCGGGCTTTTTGACTCACATCCTTTATAAGTTTGCTCATCTGGTCTTCAGACGATGGACTGGGCGGTTTTGTATCAGGAACTTTTGCTGATTCAGGATTAACGTCCTCCCATTGAGCGTCCGCCTCTTCATCGAAGTCATACATGGCATAACAGCTGTTTACTAGCTCCCGTTTCTTTGGCCGGATGTACCCAAGCCCTTTTGTTTCCGTTCTCCCGTTAGGCAGTTTGCATTGAGTCCCGGGAACGTTCCAGACCTTGTCGTAGAATTTGGCTTTTCTAACGGTCTGTGTGAAGGACATCCCCTGGCGTTTCAGCAGTTTCTTCAAACCTTTGGTATAATATCTGGGAAGACGGATGGGCTGAAGCCTGTCGAGCGTGGGATCCGCGCCATGCCAAATTTCTTTTTCCATCTTGTTTTCTTCAGAACGGTAGAATAGGATTGCCTTCTCGCCTTTTCGTCCGGGAGGAATATAGAATGTGTGCAATTCTTCTACGCTGTTGGCGTTGAGTGCATCCAGTTCTTTGTAATGTTCAAGCGGCACCATGGTTATCTGCAGACTTCGCTCTTCATCAGCGGAAACCCGTATTGAAGGCCGAGCAGGGAATACAGCATGAACTTCATCCTCTGAATCACTACCGAAGATCAATGAAGGAACGGATGGTCCTGGCCTAGTGGACTGGGATGGACCTGAATAATTTATATCCTCCTCCTCCTTGGTGTCACTGCCAAAGACAGGGATGGTGGCGTTAGTTTTGTTCTCCGGTTTGTGACACCTTTCCGTGTCTTCGAAACTCGGTAAGAAGTACTTGGCATCTTCATACTTGCGAACTTCATTCACGGAAAACGGATTCAACTCTCCCGCCACAGTGTACTCAAGGCCATCCCTAGAATACTTCATGCACTGATGCTGTGTAGAAGGGATGATATTGTACTCGTGTAGCCATGGTCGGCCGAGTAGAGCATTGTAGCACGTCTTGGCGTCTATAACATGGAATTTGATGTCTGTGACGAGCAACCCGAAGCGTAGCGTCAATATCACAGATCCAAGAGTCTTTGAGGATTGAGAGTCGAAACCAGAGATGGTGATTTTGTCTCGGGCGAGGTGTTGGACACTCATGCAAATCTCCTTTAACACTCGCACATTGAGTAAATTGACAGATGATCCGTTATCGACCAGGATTTTGCCTATCTTTATGTCATGGCAGTATCCTGAGACATAAAGGGGACGATTTTGTTCGCACGTCCCAAGGAGAAGGTCTTCGTCGCCGAAAGCAACGTCGGCCGTGTGCACCTCTTCCAACTCATCCTTCATCCTTTGTTCGGCCAGGAAAGCTTGGAATTGGTCCGGATCTTGTAGGGCCTTAATCAAAGAATCCCTCGCCTCTTTTGATAGTAATAGGGCATCGAGAATGCTGAGTTGTGAGGGTAGCTTTCTCAGATGCGCCAAGACATTGTAATCCACTTTACTCCTCTTTGGCGGGTTCTTGGCGGTTAACTCTTCCGCGACTTGGTCATCCAAAGCGATGTCTTCAGAGACCTTCTCTTTCCCTTTGTTTTTCTTGTTTAAGGGTCCGAGATTCTTTTCAGGTAGCGTCCGATTGCGTAGCTGTATATTTTCGCAAGCCTTCAGTTTTTCTTCTTTTCCCGAAATGGATTCTTTGAAAAGGGGGCCAAGCTCCAGCTCCTCATCGGAATCGCTCCCAAATGTAGGCACTTGTGACCCGGCGATGTTAATCATGTGACAATTGTTGGCAGTTCTTTCAAGTTCTTTGGTCGTGTTTCTTTGCTCCCGACGAATTTTATGCTTTTCCCGTTTAAAGCGTTGTCGATTAGCGACGTATCCTTGCCACCACTTATCGAAAGCTTTGCAATCTTGGGTGGAATGCGAGACCTTCTGATGATATAAGCAATAAGAGGGGTGCATTTCCACCACGCCAGTAACTTTTTCTTCAGAGGGTGGTAGATTCATGCCCATCGATATGGCCTTAGCAAACTTCTTTTTTATCTTGAATTGGCTTTTGTCAGCGGTGGAGGCATTTTGCTCCAGCGGGATCATTTCAGCTCCTACCTCAAGTCGCTGGCGCTTGGCCCTTTCGAATATAGTCGTCTCGCGTTCTCGATCAGCTTTGCTTTTCAACCGAGCTTCATTAAGAAACGCGCTAATCATTTCAACTGATAACCCTGGGGCTTTTGATTCGGCATTTGCCCCCAGCGTTTCAGTGCCAGAAGTCCCTTCATCGTTCGTGGTCGAATGGGAGATCATATGACAGCTCGCCACATATTCCTCGGATTCATCCGATGAACTTTCTCCCTCATCTTCTTTTTGGAAGACGTGATCAAGGAAATCTTGGAGCGTAATGGGAGTCCGCGCCTTTTGGTTGTACTCATCCAGTGCGTCGATTTGCTTTTGTAAGTCCGTGCGCTTGTCGCCAGGCTTCACGGGCTTCTTAGATTTCTTCTTCTTCTTCTTCGAAGATTTTGACGGCTGACTATGAGCGCTTGAACTACCACCATCGGTCTTCGGAGTCGGTCGTGGCTTCAACATCCCCTCAATAACGTGCGGTTCCAAGGGGTTCTTCCACTTGACCGCTGGACAGGTCTGAAGATCATTTAGCATTCTCCTCGTTTTGGCTGATAATACAACCTCCCAGGGAGTTTCTTCAATAACGGAGCATGTTGCCCCCGGCGTATTCGTCCCCTTAGAGGTGTGGGGCTGCGGAGGATTCACCTTCCATTTGTCAGATAGCGCAAATTTGCCCTGACGGTACTGGTTCTCAAGCCAATTCTTGAAAACGTAGCAATCCTCAATCGGATGGCCTAGCACTCGATGATAAGGGCAGTAATTGGGCTCGTTGGCGTCGTTCGGTTGCAACAGACGTTTTGGATCTGGCAGATTTATGAGTTTGTTGCGCAGCGCCAGCTCGAATAGCCTCCTCGTTTTATCGCGGGGGAAGGAGTAAGGACGTCCCATCCTGTCCTCAAGGGGTACGTATGGGCGTGTATTGTTTGGACGAGCAACCGGCTTCGAGTCGCTCGGTTGTTGTTGGGCATTAGCGACAATGATCGCTTTTCCCTTTCCTTTATCGTTTCGGGAGTCCGGTTTCGGGAGAGGGGGTTTATGGCCCATCTGGTCCATCTGCGCTAATTTGTCGATTAAAGCCTGGAAGGAAGTCGGCTTGAAGAACATCATAAACTGTGAAATGGTTGCTTGTGGATCGAGGGTTCCAACAAACATTCCCACCGCAGGGGCTTCTTCTATGCGCTGTTCACACTTCGACCATAGATTACGCCACCGTATAGCGTACTGAACCCATGTCTCGCCGGGTTTTACCCTGGCGTTGATCAGTGCCGTCATCGGGGTACGCTCACTGGCACTTGCAAAACGTTGGGTGAAGAGCAGCTCCATCTCCGCAAAGGTTTTAATAGAGTCGTTGGGAAGCTCAGAATACCATTCAAACGCCGTGTCTGATAAGCTTCCAACAAACTGGCGAAGCAACAACTTGTCGTCGCCGCCGGTATTACCGCAAAGCGCCCTGAACTGGGCAACATGTTGATGGGGATTGCCGGTCTCTTTGTAAACATGAAACTTGGGAATCGTGTAACCCGGCGGGTACTTGATTTGGTCATACCAGCCCGGATATGGCCGCCCCGTTTTTACGATCTGACCGGCTGCTTCAGTCGCCTGATGCACCCGTATTTGTTGGGCAATATATTCATCCAAATCAGCTTTTGATATGGTATCCTCTTTAGCTGCGGATAGAGCCGGTGGAGGATTCGATGTCTCTCCCCTATCATCTTCAAGAATGATCGGGGGATCCCCTACAGGTGGATCTTGTTGAATCATCATACCCACCATATCCTGGAACAGGAGGGCCATTTTCTTTATGTTGGCTGCCTGTTCCGCAGCCTCTTTATCTTTCTTCTCTAGCACGCGCCGGAGGAATTCGGCGTCCGTTTCTTGTTCTTGACGTTCTTCTGAGGATGTTTCCGGGGTTTCTTTCGGCCCCGTGAGTGCAGCCATTGTAGTCATCATCTCCTGGAGCTTCTGTTGTTGCTCCTAAGCCTTGGTCACTGACCGTGTAAGTGGTCTATGACCCGTGGATGTACGGCTGTCTTCTTTTCCCGATGCCATGTAAACCGTATGAACAATTATGCCTCCTGACTTGGGGCGTTTAGGTTCACCGCTTCTAAACTTTGCCGCTGACGCGGGAATTTTCTCTGGCCTCCTTCTTTTATGGGCCATCGAGGTTAAAGGAGCCGTTGGAGTGGGCATCCTAGCAACTATCATCCCCTGCTGTTTAATGGGGCAGTTTTTGTTATTTTCCACCTTCGCCTTTTTCTGGTGACGCAAGTGGTCTGGATCGATCACGGAGTCTTGAACCCTCCGCCATACTTTATAAACTTTTGAGGATAGCCGTTGAGGAGGCTGTTCCTGCTTTGTCTCCGGAGCTTTCTCCATAAGCGGAGGAGATCTTTTCAGTGCAGCAATTGGAGAGTTCTTTCTCACCATCCTCAGCAATTCAAAGCTGTTCCCAGTTGGAACAGCAGCGTTGACTTCTGCCATTGGAGCGGGTGGAGTTATCCCTGAGGGGGAGTTGCCCCCTGCTTTCCTCACTCGTCGCCAATGGCGACGTCGCGCACGACGAGCCGTTGGGACTGGCTCGGAAATCGAGATGGTTTCTTGTTGCCCCCTATTTGGGTGTGGGGTAACTGTCGATGTCAGCCTATCGAAGACTGATGCTTTTTGACCAGCTGGGGGAGGAATGGGAACCGTCAATCTTGTGAAGACCGACTCTCTGATGGGAGAAGCCGCTTCAACGACTTCCAAAGCAGCGGCCGTTGCCTTCTTTGGGACAGCCACTTTATAGTTCTGACCTAGCCTGGTGAAAACGGAGGCTGTTGGTTTAGTAGCGGGCGACCCGTTGACAAGGGTCGTGGTAGCAGTGAGCCGGTCGAACACCGACTTCTTGTTCGCTTCCGGTGCGGGTATTGGTGCAGAAAAGCTTGCAGGTGGGATCATAGTCCCGAAGAACAAGCCGGTGGTGGCTTGGGTCACCTGATCTACCGGCAGAGTAAAGAAAGAAGCTGCTTGGGGCCCATATGCTACGCCTCCTGGTGAGGTGGAGCGTCCGTTGCAGCGGCACTTCGCGCAGTTGGTGCAGTTAGAATCCATGGATGCTTGAGTTCTGCGCCAGACAAAAGACCAAATCTTAGCAACTTGAAATCCGTAGGCAACCATTTAACAAACCGCGATTGGTTCGCGAAGACAACACACGAATTGTGAAGTGGAAAGAGGAAAAGGTCCCACCGGGCGTGCCAGAATCTGTTCCCCTCCGAACGGCGGCCTGGACTTCGCGTCCGTGCCAGAGGTTCGGGGCAGATGCTATTTGGTTTTATCCGTTTATCTCTCCGAAGATGCCAAGTTGATTTATGGCACCGTGTATCGGAGGTTTAGACGGATGCGGTCGATGTAGCAGACTTCGTCAGATTCCCCCTCAGGGTGAGGGGTTTTTGATTGTGGGGACGCTCTTCCCTGCAGGCGCAAGCCCCTGCAGTTAATTACGCTACCGCATCGCGGTAACAACTTTCTCCTTCTCCAGAATTTCACTTCGTGTCGTGTGTGTTTGTTTTGTTTGTGGTTGCCCGTGGATTGTATACGGAGACTGAGTAATGCCGTCGCCCGTAGGACGTGGATTAGTCCAAATCCGTATTTACTTAGATTTGGGTTTGGTGCTTTCAGTTTAAGGATGCATTAGTCGCGTTGCGGCTAAGATCAACTTAAACGTTCATTAAGGATACGTTAGTCCTGTTTTAGACTAAGATCAACTTAACGTAGTGATTAATTTAATGTATGGCCATCGGGACTCGTCACCTCTCTGACGTCGTTGAAGGATTACAACGACATGTATCAGAGGAGCTCGGAGATGTACCCTTGAACCAAAGTTGATTTGGAGTTTTATTGTTTATTTAAATATCTAAGGACACATTAACCGTATTTGGGGCTAAGGTCAACTTAGACGGGACCGTTTAGATCCGGCAAAAGAGCGTTCGGGCTCTATTGCGCCAGTTTAAGGACGTGGTGGTCCATTATTAGTTTAGGGACGTCTCGGTCCAATATTAGTTTAGGGACGTCTCGGTCCAATATTAGTTTAGGGACGTTTCGGTCCACGAGTTTAGGGACCCCGCAGTCCATTTGGATATGTGGTCGTTGGGACCCGTCACCTCTTTGACGTCGTTGAGGAATTACAACGAGGGATATCAAAGGAGTTCGGAGATGTACCCTTGAACCGGTCGTGAATTGATTTAGGAGAGCAGCTGTGCTCAGTCAATTTAATTTAAGGACTTACGGCCAGAATTGGGCTAAGTCCAGTTGAAAATGTTCACATTTTGTTTGCATTTGGCCTATTAGGCCTTTGTTTGGGCTTTCCCCCTTTTTAGAATAATGCATAGCATTACTTCAGGCCATTGACTGGGCTCTGCCCTTTTTAGAATAATGCAGAGCATTGTTTTTGGTCTATTGGACCTCTCAATTGGGCTCTGCCCTTTAAACAATGCATAGCATTATTTTTGGTCTGTTTAGACTTTTTGATTAGGCTCTGCCTTTTCAAAATAATGTGCAGTACTTCTATTTGGTCCATTTGACCTTTGATTGGGCTCTGTCCCTTAATAATGCATTGCATTTAATACTCTAACAGTGCCTCACACGACTTGTCAGATGCTTTGCGCAATTAAAGAGCGCAAGCGCTCGTGGAGGTGACACGTGTCGCGCAGTGGAAGGCTTGCGCAACAGTGCCTGCGCGACTGCGCAGACACGTGTCACGCAGTTGTGCACTTGCGCAACAGTGCCTGCGCGACTGCGCAGACACGTGTCACGCAGTTGTGCACTTGCGCAACAGTGCCTGCGCAACTGCGCAGACACATTAAGTCCAAAAATTTTATTTATTTTGGGCTTTGCCCGACTAGAAAATTAATCCAAACAGGGCTCTGCCCCTTTATTATTTTGCAATTTGATTTGGGCCAGGCCTTTTTAAATAATGGGTTGCATTTGTGCAGAACATCAAGAATTTTTCAGATTTAAGAACAAAAGTGCATAGCACTTTTAATCTAAATTTGGATCAAAGGAAAACAAGTTTTTCTTCCTGTTTTCCCTGATTTCACAGAACCAAGGGTTCATAACAAGTGCAAGGCACTATTTGTTTATTTTCATTTATTTCCCTTTTTTTTTTAAATCCTTTGTTCTTCAGAGATTTTTCTCTTAAAAAAGGTTTTTACCTTTCTTCTTTTTCTTGTTCTTGAATAATCTCCAAGAGTTCTCTTTTCTTCTTTTTTTTTGCTAGAAGTCGATTATCCAAGTTGATGCCCATCGAATGAGGTCTGGGGTCCTATTTATAGTGCTCACAAATTTGTTGAATTTGTTAACAAGATCTTTTCTGAGTGATTTTGGGAATTTTCCCACCGCTGGATCTTTGATCCAAAGGCAGAAGAAAATCTTCTGGTTTTGGAAAGAACAGAAAAGATTTCATTAAATTTTCATTCTGTTTATGCGCAACTCCCCAATGAATGACACGTGTCGCGCAGTGGAAGGCTTGCGCAACAGTGCTTGCGCAACTGCGCTGACACGTGTCGCGCAGCGGTGCACTTGCGCAACAGTGCTTGCGCAACTGCGCAGACACGTGTTGCGCAGCGGTGCGCTTGCGCAACTGCGCAGACACGTGTCGCACTGTGGACCGCTTGCGCATTGCGCAATGCACGGAATTCGAAGCGTTGCTTCAGAAAATTTGAATTTTCAAAATTCAAATGAGCTTTGCTCAGATTGGGGGAACAATTACCCCCCATCAATAAATGCACACCACATATGTGAGTCGTGTGCATGAAATTGATGGATCTTCTTTCACGTGGAGGCGACCTGATTTGGTTCCCGCTTTTTGGGAAGCTGGCACTGCCCTTTTTACAACATGGACGGTCGTTGCTTGACATGCCTCCGAGACGGAGTGTCCGTGATAGACGTTTTCCCTGGCCCGGAGTGATCTGGTTCCCTCTTTTACGCTGCCCTTTTTGCGACTTGGACGGTCGATGCTGCCCTTTTTGCGACTTGGACGGTCGATGCTGCCATTTTAGCGACTTGGACGGTCGGTGCTGCCCTTTTTGCGACTTGGACGGTCGATGCTTCCATTTTAGCGACGTGGACGGTCGGCTCTGCCCTTTTTGCGACTTGGACGGTCGGTGCTGCCCTTTTAGTGACGTGGACGGTCGATTCTGCCCTTTTTGCGACGTGGACGGTCGGTGCTGCCCTTTTAGCGACATGGACGGTCGATTCTGCCCTTTTTGCGACGTGGACGGTCGGAGCTGCCATTTTAGCGACGTGGACGGTTGATGCTGCCCTTTTTGCGACTTGGACGGTCGATGCTGCCCTTTTAGCGACGTGGACGGTCGGCTCTGCCCTTTTTGCGACTTGGACGGTCGGTGCTGCCCTTTTAGGGACGTGGACGGTCGATTCTGCCCTTTTTACGACGTGGACGGTCGGTGCTGCCCTTTTAGCGACGTGGACGGTCGGTTCTGCCCTTTTTGCGACGTGGACGGTCGGTGCTGCCATTTTAGCGACGTGGACGGTCGGTGCTGCCCTTTTTGCGACTTGGACGGTCGATGCTGCCCTTTTAGCGACGTGGACGGTCGGTGCTGCTCTTTTTGCGACTTGGACGGTCGATACTACCATTTTAGCGACTTAGACGGTCATTTCTGCCCTTTTTGCGATGTGGACAGTCGATGCTGCCCTTTTTACGACTTGGACGGTCGGTTCTGCCCTTTTGCGACTTGGACGGTTGGTGCTGCCCTTTTAGCGACGTGGACGGTCGGTTCTGCCCTTTTAGCGACTTGGACGGTCGATGCTGCCCTTTTAGCGACGTGGACGGTCGATGCTGCCCTTTTAGCGACGTGGACGGTCGATGCTTGATTTGACTTGCTCTGCTTCTTGCAGTGTCAGGGGTAGACTTGACTTGCTCCGCTTCTTGCAGTGTCGAGATTGGATTCTGACTTGCTCCGCTTTCTGCGGTGTCGGAGTGGAAGTTGACTTGTTGATTTTGATTTGGGTTGACATCGGCATCGCTATACTGGAATATGGTATCAGGAGCGAATCATCATCCGTCATTGAAAGGATTTTGGGATTTTGGCTTTTGTTTGGCATCTGCAATGCTGCACTGGAATAATACCAGGAGCAACTCATCATTTGCCCCCGGGAGGATTTTTTTTATTTTTATTTTTTGGTGGTACTTTGAATGTGGTCTCACCGGTAGGACTTAGGAGAGGTTGGGATTGTTTTACGCCCATGGATTGTATACGGTTTTGCAGGATTTGTGATCCAGACTGTAGGGCCGGAAAAAATTTCGGGACTTTGTTGGCGTCTGCATCGCTGCACTGGGATATGGTACCAGGAGCGACTCATCATTCGCTGCTGGGGTTTGGGATTTGGAATTTGGTTGGCGTCTGTATCGCTGCACTGGAATATGGTACCAGGAGCGACTCATCATTCGCCATTTGGGGATTGGGGAGCGATGGCTTAGGAGACAGGTTTAGATCCCTATTGCCTAAGGCTTTTCAATTTTATGGGCCGTGAGGGTCCCATAAAAGCATTTTCTCCCTATGAGTCGTAAGGATCCCGCAGGTGTATTTTCTCCTTAGGAGTCGTGAGGACTCCTAAGTGTGTTTTTCCTTTACGAGTCGTAAGGATCCCACAAAGGTTTGTTCTCCTCAAATATCGTGAGGACACATGAGTGGGTCTTATCAATGGAGCATCATTCCCAAAGCGGAGACCAGCCGCGTAACTGGTGATTACGGTGGTGCATGGGTATGATGAGAATTATTTGAGCCCGCGGATTGTATACGATGGTCAACTTGGGGACCCACCGTAGGGCCGGGAGAATTTTGAGAAATTGAATTTTGGTTGGCGTCTGCATTGCTGCACTGGAATGTGGTACCAGGAGCGACTCATCATTCGCCGTTTGGGAACTCGGAATTTGGATCTTGTTTGGCATCAGCATTGCCGCACTGGAATAATGCCAGGAGCAACTCATCATTTGCCTTGGGAGGACTTGGGATTTGGGTTTTTGGTCGGCATCAGCACCGCTAACACTGAAGCGAAATGTCAGGAGCGACTCATCATTTGCCGTTGCCCGTTGGGGAACGATGGCTTAGGAGATAGGTTTGGGTTCCTATCACCCAAGGCTTTTCAATTCTATGGGCCGTGAGGGTCCCATAAAAGCATTTTCTCCCTACGAGTCGAGAGGATCTCGCAGGTGTATGTTCTCCTTAGGAATCGTGAGGATTCCTAAGTGTGTTGCTCCTTTGTGAGTCGTAAGGATCTCATGCAGGGGTTTTCTCCTCACAAGATCGAGAGGACTTTGCGAGTGTATTCATTTCTTTTCACGAGTTTGCGCCCTTTCGGGTTTTCACAAACTCGCCGGTAGTCCTGCTGTTTTTACTCACGGAGCCCTTTCGGGTTTTCATCCGTGTCCGTTTTGCTTGTGGACATACCGTGTTTTTTTTTTGGCCGCTGGTGGGACTTTAAAAGTAGTCTCACCGGCAGGATTTGGGAGAGATAGGGGTCATTTACGCCCGTGGATTGTATACGGTTTTGCAGGATGTATGATCCAGACCGTAGGGCTGATGTGCTCAATTCTCCTGCGACTTGGAGCATTCACGTGTAGTATTTCTTGAGATATCGGCCATTGATGGGTGGCATGGGCCTTTCTCCCTCGGCACTTATTAGTTGGTAGGATCCTCCGTCAAACACTTTCTCGATGACGTATGGTCCTTCCCAGTTTGGCTCGAATTTTCCCTTGGCATGTCGATTGGGGATAATCGGTCTTTTGAGGACCAACACCAATTCACCTTTCTTGAAAGCGCGGAGACGGGTTATCTTGTCATAGGCCCGTGACATTTGGGCTCGGTATAGCTCCAGGTTTTGCTGCACCACGAGCCTCTTTTCTTCGAGCGCGTCGAGCTCTTCAAGCCGAAGGAGTACATTTTCCTCTTCCGTCAACTCGTGCTGGATGGCCATTCTTAAACTTGGAACCTCGATTTCGAGGGGGAGAATCGCCTCCACTCCGAAGAGCAATGAGTATGGAGTGGACTGAGTTGGAGTACGGTGCGTGGTACTATATGCCCACAACGCCTCGTGAAGCTTGAGATTCCAGTCTCTCTTGTTGGCTGAAGCATTCTTCCTCAGGAGCTTGCATAGAGTCTTATTGAAGGCTTCGGCTAGCCCATTGGCTCTTGGATTATAGATGGAGGAATATCTCCAGTCTATCTTGTGCTGAGTAGCGAACCTTGAGACATTGAAGCTCTTGAACGAAGGCCCGTTGTCAGAAATGATTCTTCTTGGTGTACCGAAATGGTATAGAATATTATGCTGGAAGCATGTCAAAATATCTTTTGTCTTGACCTCTTTTAACGGGACAGCTTCAGCCCCTCTGGAGAAATAGTCTGTCGCGGCCAGTATGCACCGATGGCCTTTGGATGACGGAGGATCAATTGGGCCAACAATGTCGGTGCCCCAGACTTCGAAGGGCCACGACTCCACCGTAGGATGCAACGGATTGGGATGCTTGTGAATGAAATCACCATGGATTTGGCAGATCTGACATTTCTTTGCATGCTCTCCGCAATCCCGTATCATGGTGGGCCAGTAATACCCAAGCCGTTTGATTTGAAGTCGCATCTTGGGGCCAGATTGGTGAGCACCGCAAACGCCCGAGTGAACATCTTTCATGACCTTTTGGGCTTCGGCCAATGACAGACACCTGAGCCAGAGTTGGTCATATGACCTGCGGTCTAACGTGTCATTTACAAACACGTATCGGAGAGCTCTTTAATTCAGCTGAATCCCCGCAGATTTTTCTTCGGGCAGCTTGTCGTATCGGAGGTACTCTATGAAGGGTTCTCTCCAATCGGGCTCGTCTTGGATGATCGAAACTTCTTCCACAGGTCTGCTCTTCAGTTCCGCGCTTTCCTCTTCTCGTGGAGAGACTGGGGGTAGAATTTGCCGGCTCCTGACTGTGATCAGAATTTCGTCCATGTCAGGATCAGCCAACTCCTTGGCCAGGCGAGCGAGTACATCAGCCTTTCCGTTCAACGCTCTAGGGACTCTCGTTAGTTCAATATGAGTGAACCGTTTCATGAGTTCCACCACTCGGCCTCTGTACCAAGCTAATTCGGGTTTGTATATCTTATAATTGCCGCTTACTTGGTTGACGACAAGCTAGGAGTCACCGTAAACCCGTAGCCGAAGGATTTCCATTTCTATGGCGAGCTCCAAACCAGCTATCAGAGCTTCATACTCAGCTTCGTTATTCATTCGAGGCTCGGTGAGAGCGAAAGAACGCCGTAGGGTTCCCATTGATGGTTTGATGAACACCAATCCTATCCCTGCTTTTATCTCTGGGACGCTTAATTTACTGGAGGTCCTTATTGACGAGGCTCCATCGAAGTAGAGCTCCCAACATGGCTCATCTTCCTCGAGGTGCAGCACTTGTTCATCGGGTAACTCACAATTTAGCGGCGACCCTTCTGGTATGGGATGAGCAGCGAGAAAGTCTGCAAGAGCTTGCCCTTTTACTGCTTTCTGAGGAGTGTAAACTATGTCAAACTCAAGTAGCATAACAGCCCATCTTGCCATTCTGCCGGCTAGGCTCGCTCTGGTCATCAAGTGTTTGAGCGGGTCGACCTTGGAGATCAGCATAACCCGATGAGCGAGCAGAAGTGCCTCAGCTTCTTCACAGCAAATATCAGAGCCAGGCATTGCTTTTCGATTGGGGAATAGTTGTGTTCCGTCCCGACTAGAGTTCGACTGAGGTAGTAGAGGGTATTTTCTTTTCCCTCCTCGTTATTCTGGGCAAGGAGCACACCAAGTGACTCATCTAGCGCAGCAGTGTAGAGAATCAGCGGTTTATTCGGAATGGGGGCGGCCAGCACTGGAGGGTGCAACAAGTATTGTTTGATGCTTTCGAACGCTGCTTGACATTCGGCATCCCAGATAAAAGGAGCTCCTTTCTTCATGAGCTTTGAGAAGGGCCTACATCTCCCCGATAAATTTGAGATGAACCTCCGTATATAAGCAAGCTTGCCTTGAAAAGATCTTAGCTGCGTCAGACTCTTCGGAGGAGGCATCTCCATGATGGCCTTTATCTTTGATGGGTCAACTTCGATCCCTCGATGACGAACTATAAAGACCAGGAATCTTCCCGATGACACGCCAAAAGCGCACTTCAGAGGATTCATTTTTAGATCGTACTCCCTCAGTCTGGTGAGAACGGTCCTAAGATCTTGGATGTGGTCGGCCTTGGCTTTAGTTTTGACGACCAGATCATCAACATAACATTCGACGACTTTATGGATTAGGTCATCAAAGATATTAGTCATTGCCCTTTGATATGTAGCACCTGCGTTCTTCAGTCCGAACGGCATGACCTTGTAGCAATATATTCAGATCGGGGTTCGAAATGAGGTGTGTTTCTCATCCTCAGGCGACATCTTGATCTGATTGTATCCAGACGAGCCGTCCATAAAGGTGAACAGCTCGTAATTTGAGGTGTCATCGACCATCATTTCCATGACCGGTAGCGGGAAGTCGTCTTTAGGACATGCCTTGTTGAGGTCTCTGAAATCGACACAAACTCGGATCTGCCCATTTTTTTCCTTCACTGGGACTATGCATGCGATCCAGTCCGCATATTTCTCTTCCCTGATGAAGCCGGCATCGATGAGCTTCTTAGTTTCCTCGATGACATTTTCTTCTAGTTTCCTTCTCATTCTTCGAGGAGCTTGTTTGACTGGCTTAGCATCAGGAGATATAGCCAACTTATGTACGGCCACTTCAGGGGAATGGCCAGGCATTTCTTTGTACGTCCACGCGAAGCAGTCGACGAACTCATGCAGCAGGGCAATTATCTGCGCTTTCATTTCCTCTGACAAGAGCGAGCTGATGTAGGTCGGCCTTGGATTATCGGGCGTTCCTAAGTCAATCTCGGTTAACTCGTCAAAGGTTGCTTGTCCGCCATCTTCGAGCTCTTGAGGAGCTTCTTCTGGCTCAGCTATCTCGTCATCATCATTTGATCTTTCGATGGCCTCACCAATATGGATCATGTAGCACGCTTTGGAATCAGGTTGAATGTAGCCTATGCCCCGTCTATCTGGAATTCGTCCATCGATGAGTGCTCGGACCTGGGGCGGATACCATAGCCCTTCATAAAACTTTGCTTCGGACTCCGTTTGATATAACCGGCATCCGCACTTTTTAAAGTATTCCCGCATCTCGGGCGCATAGTATCTGGGATTGAGGACGGCTCTTATGCCTCTCTCATAGGGAAGGCACACGGCAGAAAGATCATCCGGGTGCACAACGGGGTTTGACCTGTAAAACAGGATGCTCTTCTGTCCATTTTTTCTCCCGGGCACGTAGAAAGTTTTCAGCTGGTCCACGGTAGAGACTGACAATGCGTCGAACTCTTTGCACATCCGTTCCGGCACCCTTGTGATAGCCAGGGACCCTTCCGCGACTTCGAAAGTCTCTCGTAGTTTCGCTTGCTGCATGGGGGGCTAATCTGCACAGCTGTTGCACGGCAGGTCCTCTTCTTCTGACTCTTCAGTGTCACTGCCAAGATGAGGGCAGACTTTGCTGCTAGATAGGTCTTTAATAACAAATTCGTCTGTATCGCTGCCGAAATGAGGGCGAGTTTTACGGAAGGACGGGCTTCCAGCGTCGGACTCATCAGTGTCGCTGCCGAAATGCGGGCGCACTTGGGTATTTTTGCTTTTGAAAGTGACAGCCGGCGCAGATTTGCTTTTGAGTCTTGGGGTCGGTCTATCCTCAGTCAGTTGTGGCTTAGCATTTGGGTGGTTCGTAAAGTACCGAGAATCTTCATATCGGACTTCATGCACACCGAACGGCTGGATGTCTCCGTCAATGCGTCTTTCTTCGCCATTTTTAGTATACTTCATGCATTGATGGAGAGTTGACGGAATGATGCCGTAATCGTGGAGCCACGACCGCCCCAAGAGAATCTTATAAGACGTGTCGGCGTCGATCACGTATATCTTAGCTTCAGTTTGCAGATCCCCGAATTTGATTGGCAAAGCTATAGACCCCAGAACTTGCTGGCAATTTTGGTTGAAACCTTGAATGACAATCCTTTCCCTTGACAGGTGTCGGACGTCCATTGACAAACTCTTCAGAGTTCGCAAGTTCATGATGTTCACTGAGGACCCCGGATCAATCAATATGCGATTAATTCGATCTCCGTCGCTGTACCCGGTCACGTAAAGCGGCCGATTATGCTCAGCCGTTCCCAGTAGCAAGTCTTCATCCTTAAATGTGACTGCGGCGGCATGCAAAGCATGCTGGGCTTCTTTCATATTAATTTCCGCAAAGTGAGCCTGATACCGCTCGGGGTTTTGTAAAGCGTGAATGAGAACATCTCTAAGCTCCTTAGATAGGACTAATGCATCGTAGATGCTCAGGAGAGACGGAAGCTTCCGGAGATGTGCCAAGACATTATAGTCCACCGAGGAAGGACTTATGTTTTCATCAGCCGGTTCTCTGCCATCTTCTTCATTAGCGACTTATTTTTCCTTCCCTTTTGGGGCGTTGCCCTGATTTGGCGGTAGAGCCCTGCCGCTTCTGAGCTGGATTTGATTAGCCGTTGTGGCGAGCTTCTCGTCCTCTTCGGGAAAACAAAGCTCCTCTTCCGAGTCACTGCCAAGATGGATGGCGTAGCAGGTC
This sequence comes from Agapanthus africanus, assembly GCA_030015575.1. NCBI lineage: Eukaryota > Viridiplantae > Streptophyta > Magnoliopsida > Asparagales > Amaryllidaceae > Agapanthus > Agapanthus africanus. The sequence continues at coordinate 129,853,242 of JASDDO010000028.1, forward strand.
ACCACTGGGATCTCTTCATTGGAGTCTTCTTCTAACTCCTCTAGAATTTCAGCCGCTTGTACAAAGAAGAACTCCTTCAATTGAATCAATGTTCTTTCCTTTTGTTCATATTCTTCGAGGGAATCGATATATTTTTGAATGGTCGATCTCCCTGCAGACTCTTTTTCGCGCCGAGCTGCACTTTTCTTCTTCTTGAGCTTCTTGGATTTTGAGCCTGATGGAGCCGCATTGGCAGCTAGACTGGTAGGCTTCTTCTGCCCTTCCCATTCCATCCTGGGTTCTTTCCAAAGTAGCTTTATCATCTTCTTCGTCTTATTAGATATGTGCATACTCCACGGAGGCCGCGATGAGTCAGTTTCGTTTGTCAGGGCAGCGGGTTCAGCTGTCTGCTCCCAGAAGGCTTCAACTTCTGTCTGTATAAAGTTGGCAGTTGCAACTTGATTGTTCACCAACACGCTTTTGGACAGCTCGATCTCTCCAGCCTTGTACTGCTTCTCGACCCAGTCCTTGAAGATATAGCAATCCTCGATCGCATGGCTCACTACTCGGTGGTACGGGCAATACAGGGGATTGTCAGTCATTTTTGCTTCTTGGGGTCTTTTCGACTCCGGCAATTGTAGGCCGTTGTTCAAGGCATCTTTAAATATCTTACGGACCTTGTCCCTTCTGAAAGAGTAAACCTTGTTCTTCTTCTCCTCTAGGGAAGGCCCATCTCCTCCCAGCAATGGCTTTCGAGACCGGTTGGTTTTGTATTCGCCCGCCCTTCGCTTTTCTTCATTGTCGTACGCATTGAAGACATTGGTACTGCTGGAACTCCCGCTTCTACGGCTATCGTCCCGCTTGCTTTTCCAAGTTTTGTCTCTCTGAGAGTCTGGCGGGGACTCTTGCTTTAAGCGTTCCAGCATTTGGACTTTCTTGGTTAGCTCCTGGAATGTCTTGAGGCCCGCTGTACACAAGAATGGGACCATCCAATTGCTGAGGTTCCCAATGAGAAGGCTGACGGACTGGTCCTGCTCCAGCGGCGGTTCGCACTTGACCGTGAGATTACGCTATCGGGCGATAAAGTCAGTGTTGCTTTCATTCTTCCCCGGCTTGGTCCTCATAAGGTCGGCAATGGAGATTTTATCACTGACGCTCATGAACCTTTGCCGGAACAGAGACTCCATTTGGGCAAAGGTAATGACGGACCCGTCTGGTATGCTCGCGTACCAGTCAAAAGCGACACCGGTCAGGCTGTTGACAAACTGACGAAGAAGGAGCGCATCATTGCCCCCTGTATTTCCGCACGATGCTTTGAAGTGGGCGACGTGCTGATTTGCATTCCCCGTTCCATCAAATCTTCCGAACTTAGGAATGACGTAGCCGCTTAGGGAACTCAATCAGATCATACTGCGCGGGGTAAGGCCGCCCACTACTGCCGATTTCTTTCTGAGATTCAGCTTCGGCCACCAATGTTTTAACCTTGCTGGTGACCAAATCCATTATCCGATCCTGTGTTAGCGAGATAGTGCTATCTAAGGCCAAGGCGTCCCCAGAAGCGGAGTGTGGCCGGCTTTCATGTGGCTCAACCAGTCTTGGACCCGAAGGAACAGACATTGGCTGCCTCGGATTGTCATCACCCGGCTGATTAGTAGCGGCTTGTGCTTGATCGGGAGGCGCTCGAGCAATTTGAGCCGTAAGCTGCATCACCACGTTCGTTAAGTCGTCAATCTTCGAATAGAGCTTGGCCATCTCTTTATCTTTGCTCCTGAGCTGTTTTCGAAGCTCTTGAAGTAGCTCTTGCTCCGCAGTCCTGGGGCGGAAAGTCGGCTCTTCCTCGCTGTCCGAGCTTGACTCTGCATGGACCGAGGGGTCTTTCTTCCTATCATCCTCATCGAGAGGGTTTTCTTCATCCAGCGGGGGCGGCTATTCTTGGGCGGCGGCAACCACATTCAGGCTAGATTGGGCTTGGGATGTGGTGGCCCCGTCCTTGCTTTTGCTGCGAAGGTTGTCGCTGGGGCGCCCGCCCGCCATATAGACCGTATGGATGATATATCCGGCCGCCTTTCTATCATTAGCAGCTGATTTCACGGATCGCTGTCTTGACCCCCTTGTTTCAGTAGCTGGTAGTCGATTGAAGGCGGCTGGCCTAACCAGGCTCTTGAATGGTGCTGGCGCTTCTTTTCTGGGTTTGCCCCGCTGCTTTCGTGCGGCACAGAGTGCTTGATAGACTCTTGAAGAGACGGTGTCATACTTTTTCTGTTGAGGCCGGGACACGTCTCTTTGTGGCACTGTTCGGACCGCTGTCTTCTTGATTCTGGCGGTCATGGCATTTTTCTGAACCCACTTCAGAGGCTCGAAGGAATTGCTGATCCTTACGTCCGACTCAGCCGTCGTCGCGGGGCAACCCTGCACTTGGAACTTCACATGATTCCATTTGGTCGAAGCCTTGGCCCTCTTGTTGGCTCGATACCTGAGCCGCTTCTGCCTTAACTTTTCTGTTCTAAGCACCTGGCAGACTTCGTCTCTTTGGGAAGACGCCGCAGACCGGGCGATGGAGGGCCTTGGAGATACGCTCAATTGTGCATTTGTTGGAGTCATCACCTGAGCTCGTCCGCAACATTTGATTTTGCCCTTTGTACCGAAGTTCTTGCCCCCCGCTAGAGCACCAGAGAATCGTTCAAATACCGTCTTAAGTTTCGGTTGTGGTGTCATGGCGATCACGACATTCGGCCTCTTACCCCTTGAGACCGGCTTGGCCACCTGTTCCGCCGGGATCTCCGCCAGATGAGCGCTTCCGGCAGGGTAGATGATGACGGAGCCAAACTGGCAGGGCGGTTCCTTCCACTATCGACTGAGGCTCGCGGGGAGAACCACACAAGCGTTGATCTTGACCACGTACGGAATCGGGGTCACGCTGGAAGCTGAATTCGTCTGGGGAGACATTGTCGTCGAAGGTTGATTGCTGCACGGGAAAAAAAACATCATTTCAGCATAGGCAATCGATATGTATATTGATTGAGTTCGCACAAACGTCTAACCCGAAATATGGGAGGAGAGATAGGTCCCACCGGGCGTGCCAGAATCTGTAGGGTGTTTTTCGTCACCCCATTGAGATAGGAATACACGCGCGCTTGTCAGGCGTACTACAGATTCCCCCTGCCTAGGGTAGGCCGGGGTTTAATGATTACGGGGATCCGAATCTCCGACAGCCGCGGACTAAGCTGCCGTTAATTACCCCCCGCCTTTGGGGCGAGGGAACCTCCGATTAACGGGTTAAACTGGTCATGCGAACTCAATGTACAGTGTACGTGTGTTTTGTTTTGGAGGGGGGTTTGGATATATCGGGAGCCACGCAGAGTTTTTACGGGGGTCCCGCTACCCGGATAGCGGGCTGGGGGTCAAGGGGGCTAGCAGCCCCCTTACGGGGTGCGGGGCAGCGCCCCGTTAGAAATTTTTTTCTAACAGGAACAGTGTCGTGGAGTATGTGTATGTGTATATATGTATACATATGTATATATATACATGTATATATAAATAAAGGGAAAAAATACATCCAAAGGATGCGTGGGGCAGCACCTTGGACGCTGTGCGCCTAGGTGCTGTGCGCTCGGCGCTAGAGAGCCACGTATCGGCACGTGAGCGCTTTGCGCTTGAGCGCTGGGCGCTTGAGCGCAAGCGCGCCACGTGTCGGCACGGGGGCGACATGCGCTTGAGCGTGAGAGTGAGCGTGAGCGCGCCACGTGTCGGCACGGGGCGACTTGCGCTCGAGCGCTTGCGCTTGAGCGCGAGCGCGCCACGTGTCGGCACGGGGCGACTTGCGCTCGAGCGCGCCACGTGTCGGCACTGGGGCGACTTGCGCTCGAGCGCTTGCGCTGGAGCGCAAGCACGCCACGTGTCGGCACGCGTGCGCTCTGCGCTTGAGCGCCAGCGAGAAAAAAGAGGCTTTTAGCCTAAAAAAATTTCTCGGAAGAGAAATCAGAGAGGAGTTGGACTCCTGAGTGTGTGTTTTTTTTTTGTTTAGTGAAAGATGTTCTTCTTCCTCCTCCTCTGTTAGCTGGATCTTGAAGATCAAGAGATATGGGATTTTTTAAAAATCTCTCCTTTTTGAGATCTAGTAACAGATCTAAGTTCCCCTTTGTGGGTTTTGTGGTGAAAAACTAATTTGTTTTATAAAAAGAAGAGTAAAACTCTTGATTTAATTCAAGAGATAGAAGAAGGTTTTGGAACCTTGAAGAAAAAGAAAAGATCTCAGATCTGAAGAATTTTTTTTAAAGAGAGAAAAAAAAAGTCCTTGAGATATTTCACTATCTTTGCCTTTATAGGCCATACACTTTACACATAGCCCCTTGGGCTTCACAAAATGGCATTTTGCCCACCCCATGGCTCATGTGCCATTTTTTTTTGCACATAAGCCATGGGCTTTACAAAAATTTGGCTTTATGCCTATTTTTCTTACATTTTTCCATAAAATAAAATAAAAGAAATACAACAAAATTGTTTATTACAAAATTTTTATCTTGGCATGGGGGGAGACCGGCCGCTTCATGTTCGGGCTCGACCCGGGCATGGGCCCACTTGGCTTGGGGTTGACTTGGATTTTGACTTGGTCAACCGGGATGTAAATTTTTACCCCAACAGGGGGCAATTTGTTGGGGTCGAAATTTACACCCCGGTTGACCAAGTCAAAATCAAAGTCAACCCCAAGCCAAGTGGGCCCAAGCCCAGGTCAAGTGGGCTAATACCCGGGTCGAGCCCGAACAGGGAGCGGCCGGCCTCCCCCCATGCCAAGATAAAAATTTTGTAATAAATAATTTTGGTGTATTACTTTTATTCTATTTTATGAATGAATGTAAGAAAAATGGGCATAAAGCCAAATTTTTGTAAAGCCCATGGGTTATGTGCAAAAGGAAATAGCACATGAGCCATGTGATGGGCAAAATGCCATTTCTGTAGAGCCCAAGGGGCTATATGTAAAGTGTATAGCCTATAAAGGTAAGGATAATGAAAATATTCCAACAACTTTTTCTCTCTCCAAAAGAATCAAGATATGTGATCTTCTCCTTCCTCAAGGTTCTAAAAACCTTCTTCTCCTTTTGAATTAAATCAAGAGTTTTACTCTTCCTTTTCCAAAACTAAATAGTTTTTTACCACGAAACCCACAAAGGGGAACTCAGATCTCCCATCAGATCTTAAAAATAAGAGATTTTTAAAATCCCATACTTCTTGTTTTTCAAGATCTAGCCAAAAGAGAAGGAAGAAGGAGACTCATCTCCTAAAAATCCCACTTTGGGAAGATCCAGAGCTCAAGGAAGAAGCCCGTTTCAGTATCTCCAAAAATATCTTAGGAGTTTAGCTCCACTCTAAATTCTCTTTTGGGAGTTTAAATCCCATTTCTGGGACTAAAAGCCCTTTTTCCTCGCCAGCGCCCGAGCGCCTAGCGCCCCAAGCGCTCCAGCGCCCACGTGCCGGGCACGTGGTGAGCTAGCGCTCGAGCGCCTTACGCCCAAGCGCCCACGTGCCGGGCACGTGGTGCGCTAGCGCTCGAGCGCCTAGTGCTCAAGCGCCCAGCGTCCACGTGTCGGACACGTGGTGCGCTAGCGCCCAGCGCTCGCGAGCTAGGCATGTGAGGCGCTGGCTCCACGCGTCCTTTGGGCGCTTTTCCCCTTTTAATATATATGTATACATGTATACACACACACACACACACACACACTAAAAACACCTCCCCCGTTAGAAAAAATTTCTAACGGGGCGCTGCCCCGCATCCCGCAAGGGGGCTGCTGGCCCCCTTGATCCCCAGCCCGCTATCCGGGTAGCGGAACCCCGTAAAAACTCTGCGGGGCCCCCGATATATCCAAAACCCCTTTTAAAACACAACACACGCACACTACACATTGAGTTCGCATGACCAGTTTGACCCGTTAATCGGAGGTTCTCTCGCTCCAAAGGCGAGGGGTAATTAACGGCAGCTTAGTCCGCGGCTACCGGAGATTTGGATCCCCGCAATCAATAAACCCCAGCCTACCCTAGGCAGGGAAAATTTGTAATGCGCCTGACAAGCGCGCGCGCATTCCCATCTCAATGGGGTGACGAAAAACACCCTACAATAGTTACACGTACATCTTGCATACATACTTACATGTACACATATATACCTTACTACAGCTACATGTTCGCCCTTATATGATGTTGCGTTGGATTTTGGAGAAATTAGGAACCGCATGATATATTTAATAACTTGTTGAATTTAAATAGCGGTTTTTCCTTTATATGCATATTATTGTTTTATGTTGCATATATTATATTCATGGATTTATGCATTGAGATATGGATTTCATATAATATTTTCTGGATGTTTTACTCCTGAGCATATATATCAGTGGTATGGGACGCTGTTATATATGTATATATACATCAGTGGTATGGGACGCTGTTATATATGTATATATATATATAATATATATCATCATAATGATCGATGTAAGTATTCTTATTCATTACTTAATATTTTCTGGATTTGAGGACCGTTGTAGTTCATGAAATTATGCATTGTTTGGAAAACCCGGTTTCTCTTGATATAATATTTCGATACATCCACCATGAGATTTCTCGGTTTAAGATTTGTGTTAGATACCCCATGCGAGGAGTGGACGAGACCGTGTGCGGGTACATAGTGGGGCCCGGAGGTACCCGGGGCAAGAAGATCGCAGATGATGGCGATGAGTCGGAGGCAGGGGAGTACTATCTTACCGGTGACAGTATTTGGACTCGGCGGATATCTGGAGGATACCGACCGGAGTTATGAGACGTATGGATACATGGATCGCGAGTGTCGGAGCTGGACACTCAGGTTCCGTGAGATGTATGATACGTGGATATGAGGGCCGGTCCTGGTGACGACGCCTGACAGATGAGTATTTATGTGTCGATACTGGACACTAGTTTTCATGATGTTTTCGGGTGTCGATATTGGACACTCAGGTTCCATGAGAGTTACAGGATTTGAGGGCCGATCTGAGAATGCGGTGCCTTTGGTATTGGGATTTGGAGTGTCATTGATGGACACTAGTTTCTCCACGATGAGGATTCCGTGTTGATGATATGTTTTATCCCATACTCAGCATTTATTGATATGCATTGCTTCATGTTTTAGTAGTACCTGATAGAGTACCTTTCATGACTGTTGCATATACATATTGCCATTTATTGCTATCAGCTTGCATGTGATAGATTATCGCAGTACGTGCATACCTACGATTACCTGCATATGTTATTTACTATTCACGAGTTGGCAACTCATCCCTGTTGTGCCACAGTGTTTTGCAGGTAGCCCCTCAGAGTGGTAGCGGCAGAGCTTCTTCTTATCGTATCATCTTTTGCAGCGGATACCGCTACGGCTGACTGTGAGCAGTTTTTCTATAGGTGGGTTTTGCAGTTATCCGATGATGCTCATTGTATATCCCGTTGTATCTGCTACTCTCCATCTACTACTTCATGTATTGACTTAGAGACGAGATATGAGGACGATATTGTATATTATTTTGTGACTTTGGATGTCTTTTATGCTATTGTCATTTTATATCGTCCATTTCCTTCGCTACGACGTCGTATATCTGTTGTGATGGTTGTTTCCGTCTTTGGGCGTGGATTTGCTCCCGTTGGGGATGCTTTATTTATATTCTATGTTGTACCCGTTTCGGGGCTAGTTTTTACAAAGGAGGTGCTGCCAAATTTTTAAAGAAAGTAAATTTGGACTTTAAAGAATTTTGATTGAGATTCCAAAAGTTTTTAAACATTGTTCTTATCACTTACTACTTTTGATGGTTTAGATTGCTTGGTTTTCGGCTTACTTAAATTGCGTTACGCCTGTAGACGTTACGTGATTTAAGGGCCGTCACGTACTAAATTTCGGGTCGTGACAAAACTGTCAGCCACAGAGAGCCCCGAGGGCACCTCAATGCAGAAGTCACCCTCCTACACCTGAATCCCGGCTTGTGGGGGCCGAGAAACCACCCTCTTCTGCCTCTTGAGGGGGGATTCGGCAGAAGACGGCGTCTTCGTCCTAGCCCGGGGGGCCGGATCTCGCATGTGCTTCTGTCCTCCCCCACGGCGTTCTTCCGAAACGGGGGGCGTTGTGGGAGCCTTGGCTATGGATGCTTGCCGGGGAGCCACGCCCGGAGCATGCTGGGATGAGCTTTTGCCGTCGCCCTTCCTCCTTTAGGCCTTGGCGGCCATGGTAGCCATAATTTTCGAGCAATCCATCGGCTCTGCAAGATACCATAAGAAAAGATCAGCGACAAAAGAAAAGAAAGGGCAACTAAATTTAAGCAAGTCTAAATAGATCGGCACGAGCCCTGACTCACCCATGAAGCGCATGGGGCTGAGTCCCGCCCAGTTCAAAGCCTGCTCGGAAAGCAAGACATCGACCCATTGGATAGGTTCCTATTGAGACACCACTCTTGCCTCGGGAGCATTCGACTGCCTAACTCTAGGACAGTCGGCCCTATGCCACTTGATGGGCACCGACCAATCCTCACCCTCCGGTGGCCCGACGAAAACAAATTTCTCCTTCCACTTGTGAATGGAAGAAGGGACGGCCACTACCCCTGAACCAACAGCCCTACCCTTATGCTTTTTGAATGAAAGATACACGCAGCTCGGTTCGTCCTTGCTGGTACCGGGGTGATTTTTATAGCAGAGGAAAGAAAGGAGTAGGCTCAAATCAAAGGGGATCCAATCAATTTTCAACTGAACCAGAAACCCGAGGAGGATTCTCCATGAATTCGGCGCTAGCTGGCTCGGGGCAAGACAGAAACAATGGAGCACGGCACAACCTCAGGCGAGAAGGGCAGACGCATTCCTGCCCGGAACGCTTTCAAGTACAGAGCAATCTCTTTGTCCTACACCTGATCTGCCTGCTCGCCCTCTCTGGCCAAACGGAATGAATAGCCAGAGGGGATATGAAAACGGACCCGGATGTCAGAAAGCTCATCCAGACGGTTCAAAACTGAGGGCGCATCGCGGGTATTCCCGATGCACGCCTTGGGGGCCCATTTCGCCCCCCGATGACGAGGGACGAGGGCGTCGTTCCTCTTGGGGGCGAGCCCGACACAGAAGACGAAGACGAGGAGGAAGAAGAAGAACCCTCTCAGCTATCGGAAGTCAAGGAGGAAGAAGACCCGCTGGGCTCGACTCCAGAAACTGAAGCCTCATCTCCCGACTCAACCCCTACTACGTCAATAGATATTTCGGAGGAAGACATCTAACTTGATTCAAGAAAGGTTTGGCTGAAGAAAAGTTTTGACAGCTGAAGTTCCCGCATAAGCGAATGTGCGCCGGGCAATCTTCAGATGATAAAGAGATGGCTAGGGTAAAGTAATAGTCGTGGGATGAACCCCCTATTTATACATTCAGTAAGAAGGCATCCAACGGCCCGCACCCGTTCCCGCCAAAACGAAGCGTCACACCAAGCGGCCACCGAGACTCCACGTGGCAATCGGCCATTGGACACGTCCCCCCTCGTAAGGATTCGGGTAACAGCTACCCACGTCCTACCACCCAGTGGAGGACACGTAGTGCGTAGCCCAACCGGTCGAGTGAACGAAACGGCGTCCCCTTTTAGGCACAATCATTTTACTGATATACTGACGTCACCAAAAGTACGTGCGGGAACTAAGACGCTTCGCAAGCCGCCACGTGGATCTAGGGATTCAAGACGAGTAGCCGCCAAACGGTGCGTCTTCGTCCAACGTCCCATTGCAGGGGAATCTTAGGCTGGATCGTAAAAAGCCGGGATTACCACTCTCAACCCCGACCCATAAATAGGTCAGGCGAGAGTGGGAGGCTAATGATGAGGCTCATAAACGAGTATTCCCCAGATCACAACACATCCGCCAAGTCTGCTATATTCCTAGGGGCTACGGAGCTGGAACAAGTGTGATGCGCCGGGGACATTCTTCGGCACCTCGCCTCTGAGGTTGCATCCGACCTTTAGGGGACATCTCTAGAGTACCTTCCCAATTTCGCCTAAACGACCATCCGACGGCTCTCCTCCGAGCAATCCTACAGCCAAGCTTCCTCGGCCATCGAGCTATCCACCGAGCTAAGCTTTCTCGGATTCCTTATTCAATCGAGAGCACGGAGCCCTAGCGCCCCCCCCGGTAACGGCTCCGTGTATCTCGCCACGACGAGATCCCCGCCGCTCCACGACCCGCATCTCACGCTAGCGTATCTCGTCATTAACGAGCGCATCCTGCTATTAATGGGCACATCCCGCCATCAGCGCGAACGAGATACAGAGACGTAACGGGCGGCGAGAATCTCGCGCTGGTCCACTTCATGCGACCACTATATAAACCCCCTCCACCAGACGATCCAGGTAAGTCAAATCGATTTCAATACGCCGCTACGCTATCCCTATATCTCGGCACTTACTTGATCGTCGGAGGGTCCTACGGTGGTTCCTCCCCCCGGGACTTCCTTTGCAGGTAGCCCGGCGTCAGCGGCATCCAACAACCCATCGACATCCACACGTTCAATTCTCATTTCTAATCACAACCGTTCATAATCGCTTGCAGCAATATCGACGGAGAACAATATTTAAGGGAGATTTCGACCTCCATCACTTTTTAATGAGGTTAAAGTGTGAATATAGGAGAAGGTGAGCCATGAATGTATTAGACGGGTGTATAAGTGTGTAACTTAGGCTTAGCGGCCAGCCCATGTCTAAAAGAAAATAGCAAGATATGATAAGGAACTATTATTAAAACTGCTCCAATCTAAGTCTTAACTTAAAGAGCCCTCTTTTTATTATGACAAGATGCTTAATAAACAGTCAATGTTTCACGAGCTTCCACACTTTAATACCTCATAGTTAATTTTTCTCTACCTTTTAATATCCTATTGTATATGGTCATTTGCAAAGTTTTTGTTTTTACCGCCATGGTAATTTTCCATTGGTGTGTTCATATCTTCAAGTAGATAAAAGAAGCTGCAAAAACAGTTCACGGACATGACGGTAAAAACAGAAGTTGGCAAAACGCAAACAGGAAATATTAAAATATTGAGAAAAAGCTCTCAGGACAATAAAATGCAAAAAGGGGTGAAACATCTGGTATTGTTAAAAAAATTCAACTTTTTATAATTTTTGAGAAGATATACGTAAGCCTGTGAACGCAAATTTTTTTTCTAGCCTCCTTTCCCTTTCTCCAAGCTTGTGCTTCGAGGCGTTGCCCTCCTCCCAAAGCCTCGAATCAAATTCTCACTCCTTTGTTTTTTTCCCTCCTTCAAATCATCAACTCTTTCCCCATCGATTTCTCATCGAAATCGACCTCAATCGCTAGGGCCCATTTCCCAAATCCCTAACCTTTGAATCCATTCTCATGAGAAAATCTTGAAAAAAGATCAGATTTTTATTTGATTTCTGGCGCTTTTAGTCTTGTGTGCTAGCAAGAGGAGGATGCTTCCATGGGGTGGATTGGGTTGCTGTTTGAGTGCTGCTGCTCTTTACCTATTGGGCAGGAACAGTGGAAGGTATCGTTATCAATGAGCAAAAAAGAAAAATCAAGCTTTTTTCATTATTTTTGGGAGAATTTGAGAGGTTGATGACTGTTTTGGGTTTTGCTCAGGGACGCAGAAGCTCTCAAATCAGTCACCAGGGTTAACCAATTGAAGGATTTAGGTAATTGGGTCTTTTGTTTATTGTATTTTATTATTTGGATTCGATATATGAACTGCTTGAGTTGATGCTCTTGAGGGATTTAAATGAGATTGAATGTGTTTCAAAGCTTCGAGACGAAGCCTTATTATTAGTTTCGTATGCATTGTCTTGTCTCTGAATATGTATATAGCTTGTTCAATCTGCACATATCACTAATCATTTCTTTAGATTACCCATTTAAAAGAAGGTGCATCATGCGGGAAAATTTGTCGCAAGTCTTGTTAAGCTGATTAATGTTATGCATGTCCACTTCCGCTCAACAGGATGACTAAAATGTGTAAGCCATAATAAAATTGCCTTGATTGTGGCAATGCCTTACTATAATAAAAAGAGTTTAGACACCCCCCACCCCTAAAAAAAATTTCCAAAAAAAAAAAACAAAAGACAAAAGAAAAAAAACACCACCCTCTCCAAATAAGCGATACAGAATTACTCTAATTCATATGATATGTCGTTGCAGTGATTCTATTGGATACCGCGCGCAAAGTTTTTCCTCTGGTCGTCACTATATCTGGACAAGTGGGCTCAGAGACACCAATTAAATGTGAACATAGTGGCTTGAGAGGCGTTATAGTTGAGGAAACGGTACATTCTTTCTCATATATTCCAGCTAAGAGAGACACTATCTGCCTATATTTATCAAAATTTGTGTCTGTTACTAAACGTAAAATGAATACCATGATGATTTCAATCAGGCAGAACAACACTTCTTGAAGCATAATGACGCGGGATCATGGATACAAGACTCTGCATTGATGCTTTCCTTGAGTAAGGAGGTTCCTTGGTACTTGGTAAGATAGCGTAAGATAGCAGTAGCAGTTCTGTTCATACTCCATTATCTTTAAACTCATGGATCTGAATGCTTGGTTCTGATTTGCAGATTTTGCAAAGCAATTCTAAAAAGTTATTATAATTACGTCATAAGAATTTTTTCCAAACAATTTTTTTACCTGATAAGAATTTCAAAGGAAAATAGATGCCATATACGATACAATATTTTGTAATATATTGTGTTTTAAACATATATATAAGAAGTGAAATGTCAGACAACAAGAAAGGCACATTTCAGTCAAATGTATCCAAAACATCAGCAATATATCTCCAAAATCTACAACTATGTTTTCACCATTTAACAGTGGTGAATTGTAGAAATGAGATATCAAACGATGCATCTTCTATATCGGGTGATGTTTAAACAATTGTTTTTATAGAACTCATGGGTTGAAAACATTTAAAATCCTCTTTAATCTTAGTTGTTTACAATTCTTGTCACTCGATTTCAGAAATCTTAGGAAGCATTTGAAGTCTCTTGTCATCCCAAACCCACCACCCAAAAAATCTCGTTACCAAAAATGGGTCAGCCCCCGCCATTTACGTCCACTTCTAATTGCTTTCTGTTCTCCTTTGCAAAGATGTGAAATTGCTACAATTTCATACAATCTGGTGACCTCAATGTCACATCTCTACAAAGCCATCCTTATTTTTATTTCTTCAATAATGAACTATGCTTTTGCTAGTTAAGTTGATTGTATTTCACCTTGGGTATTGTCTAGAACCACATTATCCCGAAGTTTAAGCTGATGGTTTGTGGACTGGCAATATTTTGCGTATATGAAGCCAACATGAAAGTTTAACAGTTCCCCTCACGTGGCCCAAAAGGCCCACATGGAAATCCAAGTGGAAACACATGCTTGTAAAAAGGTAGAATAAAGGAGGCAAATAAATATGCTTTTTAAGTGACAATGATGAGGTTTGAGCCTAGGACCTCTTGAAATCTCGGGCTTTGATACCAGTTCCCTGAGACCTTGTCAACCTGCGAAGGACTCACCCAAAATGTTTAAGTTGTTGGCTTGTAGAATAACTATATATATATGAAGCCAACATTACATTTCATAGATATCATCATGAATGATGGATATTTTTTCCCCTTCTTCTCAAACACGTTGATTCCCATCAATTTATCTTAGGACTATTAATCTTAATTTTGAACTAATTTGTGAATATCATGTATTTACACTTTTGCTAGCTCCTTGAGTGCTTTTCACACTTCTAAGGCAACAATGAGACAAAAGATCTTCTTTCTATAAGAGATCTGATTCGGAACTATTACATGTTCAAGGTCCAATATTGAAATCATTTCGAAGGTTTTCCATTACTTTGTCCATGTTAACAAACAATGCGAAATACCTTGACCTTTTCAAAATAGTCCCAAGTCAAAAAGCAAGGATTCAAGCCACTTCATTTTTACATTACATTATTTCGCAAACCCAAGGACTCGATCTTGTGGAGATGTAAACTAGATGGGTTAATCAGTGAGATGCCACTCTTCAACAATATAATCATTCTATTGATTAGGGTTTACCGAGCCATTATTTCGAAATACAAATGAAGTGGGTGCTGTACTTACCTTGGTAGGTTTCTTGAATGGCAGCTTTTAGTTTGCAGTGAAAGGAAGTGGTAGCCTTTGCACTTGAGGGCTAATCTCCGTCCAGCCCGAGGAAACGTTTGCACGCCTCCATTACCTTTTGGGAAAGACTACGCCCCATAGATACTGTCTACCTTAGACCGTGCCTTGGCTCGTAGGTCCTGACACAAGGTTAGAGTTCTAACTCGTCAAGAGTGGTATCTAACTGAAGGCTCCCCCGCGCGGAAGGAGGCCTTCTTTGCCTTCCACCTGAGGTGTGTAGGAAAGGCGCAAAGCCAATCCCAAGGAACAATGAAGCTTCATAGTCTTTCTGTCCAGGTGCAGGTAGGCACCATCTTCATAGACATGTCTATTTCACTAAGCCGTTCTTTGAGACAGTGCCCAGATCATTACGCCTTTCGTGCGGATCAGAACTTAGCCAACAAGGAATCTCTGTAGAATAGATGAAGATACAATAGATAAAATAAGTATAATAATAAATGGCTATTTAGGGGTTTTGTTAGTTGGTTTTGAGGGGTATAGAAAGGTTCGAATTTTTTTTTATGGAAGAAAGAGTAAACTAAAAGGTTTATGGAAGAAAAAGAGTAAACTAAAAGGTTAGTAGAGACTTTGAGAAGGAGGGGAGAACTAGATAACTTTAAAAACATCAGCAGAACTTCGCTATACTCATCTGGAAGTAACTTCAAAGCAACAGTTCCAACCCTTATCAAGAACACTTGTGGTAGTCCTTAGGGTTAATTTTTTTTTGTCAAAGTCTAACTAAATGCTGAAGCTCTTCTAATTTGGATCAAACTGTGTTGAAGAAAAACTGCTATTTAGTCATATATACGTTTTCATCTATCTTCTATTTCATTTCTTCTGTTATTTATCTTTTTAACTAATTTTGTCTTCTATGAACTCTACCTTGAAATCAGGCTACAGTAGTTTTGTTTTTAAAGCATATCATTCCATGCTTGCTGCCTTTCTTCTTTAGTTCTGTCTTTATTCTAGTCATGTTATCTTCCTGTCTTCATCTATGTAATGCATGAAAATATGGGCTTCTCAATCCTCAGGATCAATGCTCAAAGAATAATATTTATTGCATGAGTCATACGCCAGTATGACTTCTTGTAGAGTTCTGGAGGTCCAACAAGGCTAAACTTAATATGGCTTCCTGTTATAACTCGAATTCAACAGATTAACTGATTGGTTGGTTTATTGGGAAATTAATTTCGGTAGATTATCAATCAATACGGGGCTGGCTACAACCAAATATCATTTGACGCCACTCAATTTTCAAAGATGCATTTCCCATATTCTGTATGTCAAATTTTGCCCATTTATGAGACTTGGGGCCCACATAAATGAGTTGTTCATTGGAAAGAGAGAAAAATGATGCTAAATTTTGAGGAATAGAAGGTGCGGTGAAGGGGAGGGAATGAATAAAATTCATGAAAGGAAATGATTAGTGATGGAGAAGAACATAATGAGCTCTCATCATGATGTCCTAGCACGGCCACTTAAAGTTTCACATGATAAACCCTGTTGTCATATGATTTGGATTCTATTTCTGTAGCCAAGTTATTTTAAGATTATGTTCATATATAAATCATTTTGTGTTTCTTCTAAATTTAGTTGTTACCAGGATGATGGGACTGGACGTGTGTACATTATCGGGGCACGGGGCGCTTCAGGAATGGCGCTAACTGTTGCTAGCGAAGTTTTTGAGGAGTCAGGGCGATCCTTAGTGCGCGGAACACTGGATTATCTGCAAGGTCTAAAGGTTTGTATTATACACGTTTATTATAAAATCCATGCGATTGAGTTTGGCTTTGTTTAATGACAAGTAACTTGTAGATGCTTGGAGTGAAGCGAACTGAAAAGGTCCTTCCTACTGGTACTTCTTTGACTGTGGTTGGTGAGGTAATTTCTTCTGCTTTTAATTGACAATAAAGAAAATTTTCAATTGTTCTTCTTCCACTGCCCCCCCCCCCCCGCGTGATGAAACAGGTATATTGGCCAGTGGCCAAACTTAAGCTAATGTAGATTGAATTTTGAAGAGAAATGCCATACCAGCATACCAATCAAATTGTTTCTAAAATTCTTGCATTTTGAACCCAAATAATCTTTTTGCTTTTTCTACATTGTATCATTTTTTAAACTCTTTTTTAAACAGGCTGTTAAAGATGATATCGGGACATTACGTATTCAGCGACCACATAAAGGGCCATTTTATGTATCCCCAAGGAATATAGATGAACTAATTGCAAACCTCGGAAAATGGGCAAGGTAATTTTATATATTTTTTGGAACTGCTCTTGAGTTTGTCAGGTTGTATTCATGCCCATTTAAAGGGTGGCGTGTTTATGTCTAATAAGGTGTGTTTCCAACAGGTGGTATCAATATGCTTCCTTAGGATTTACTGTTTATGGTGTCTATCTTCTGGTAAAACATGCAGTTCAATATTTAATGGAAAGAAAGCGCCGAAGAGAATTGCAGAAAAGGTGAAAATTGACATATGTATATATTGCATATACCTTGATTCTTGACCAGAGACGTTCTTTCAATGTAACATGATTTATTATTACAACAACAAACAACAACAACAACAACAAAAAATTATAATTATAATATAACTAATATGTTTTATTATTATAATAATAGAGGATCCACAATTTCATCATTTGCGGTGCATTCATATTGTTATTTTACTGTGTAAGCGGGTGGGTTTTATACGCGGTGGTGCATATTGGAGCATTGGCTGTAGTCTTTTTATGTATAGTGGATTATCCCATCAAAACTTTTTAGACTTGTGATCACCAAATTTGTTGTATTACATGAATAGAAGTTATTGAAAAGAGCTTGGTGGCTGATAAAGTAGTCAAGTAGATGGTCCTAATACTAACAGAGCCGAATGAAAAAAGGATTCATGTAGCATCCCTAAGAGATTGTGAAACAGGGTTGTTGTTCTACTAGATTTCTACGCCCTTTATAAATTTTCAGTTACTTGCTTCATGATTTTTTTATGATTGCACTACCAGGCTAACATAAGATAAAGTGGCAGCTTCAAATGATTGGGCCTTGTCATAATATGTCAGTATTTCTTCATGCAGAAGCAATCTAATAGGCACTTCATAAGTTTTCTGAAATTCTGCTTTTTTCGGCATCCGAGTGCATGGTGTCCTAATACAAG
Source organism: Agapanthus africanus (assembly GCA_030015575.1). NCBI lineage: Eukaryota > Viridiplantae > Streptophyta > Magnoliopsida > Asparagales > Amaryllidaceae > Agapanthus > Agapanthus africanus. The sequence goes on from JASDDO010000028.1 coordinate 129,870,540, forward strand.
TTTTTATGGGTGCGTTTAAGTTATAGGGAGGTGAAAACTGATGTATTATGTATGTAGATCATATTGACTGAATCTGTATACAATTATATTTAGCAACTTTGGTCAATTTCTTACCTTTATTTGTTACAAATGAATCTTTTGCCTTCTGCATAAACTTCTATTCAACCTTGCATTGATCACTTATATGGTATTTATCCTGGAGAATTCTCTAATTGTTAATTTTCCTGAACTGGAGTTCTTACTGCTAAACTTTTGTGAGCAATTAATTAGGTGGTAAACTAATGGTTATTGGTAAAGTAGAGCCCAGAATTATGAGATTCAACTCTATATTATTTTTGGCAAGTTAGTGTTAGCTAATGTCTCATTGGAAATTGATTTCTCACGTAAACAATGCTAATTGAATCAAAAACCAAGATTTGTTCTTACGTAAAACTTATGCCATAGAGATCAGGCATGTAGCATTTAGTTTAACCATATTCTTTTTTATTTAGCTTATTTATGTTGTATCCAATTTAAAGTATGTCCATGGTGTATGTTCCATGCAGAGTTCTTGCAGCTGCTGCACAACGGCAAGGACAAAATGATGAAGGTTTGTCCTTTTACGAAGTACTTTCCTTGAAGTTGGTTGGATATTTGCAATCTTTTTTTGTAAATTTTACTGTATTAACTTTATTTTTGATGATATTCCAGAGGACTCAACCGGAAATTCTGATAAAGAAACAGATAATTCAAAGAGGGAACAACGAATGCCAGACCTGTGTGTCATTTGTCTTGAGGGTGACTATAATACTGTTTTTGTTCCGTAAGCATCTTCTTCCTCCTTCCTCTGTTCTACTTCATATAAGTACTTTTTGATAGACGTTGGATTGAATCATGATTTCCCACAAACCAGCATATTGACTATTAAATCACGAGATACTTGCTGATCATAGTTGGATTGAATTATCATGCCTAAATCTAGTGATTTCTAGCCAATTGGTTTATTCTAGGTTTATTATAACTATTTCTTAGGTATTTTCAGAGTGTATTGTATCTCACTATTTCACTCTTCTTAGATATAAACTATTAATCACGCCTCAGCAGAGTTTCCAACAAAACGCATGGATTATTTTCTCCTGTTGAAGTTTTATATCCCCGGCATTGGTTTTCTTTTATTATTACTTCTTGCAGTATCCTTGTGATCTGTACACCTATTGTATCCTTTTGTCCATTAAACATAAAAGTATTAAACTGTAAATATGTACATTTTTCTAAGCATAAAATTCTCCGTACTAATTTTCCAATATAGATTATGAATTATACCGATGCTATTTGTTCAGAGTATACAAAAATATCTTTCATTTCTCATCACAATTTCATAGTTTCGGTGATGTGGCATGAACATTTAGAAGATACCTGGCCCATCCATATCTGAAACCACATGAGCACATATTTATGTTGATTACAAAAGAAGTATTACTTAACCATGTCTCAGCACACAACAGGAAGCGGTGGTTTCTATGAATATAAAACTATATAATATAAATATATCACTGACACTCATCAGAACTTTCTGTAGTGGCACTGACACTAATGCATTCTGCATTTTTGAGGTTAGGCCTTATAATACCAAACGCAATAGATCAGTGGAGAATGAACAAAAAATAGGAAATTGTTAAAGCTGGTTTGCTAGGTGAATTGATTTATATTGGAAACTTGCTCTGTTTCAAAGGTGAATTTGGTTGCCTGAAAGCTATTTTGTCACCTTCCTTCCAGCACTTATCTAAGTATAACAGATTCACATCATGCAAGTTGGATTCGCGGAGTCACAAATTTTCCAGAACTTAAGGATACAATTTGTTGGGGTACATTAAGTTTTTGCTGCATAAATATATATACATGTAACAATATCATATTGGCAAATACGAGCTGAAAATACAAATAACGTGTTAGTGTTGATGCATGGATACAGGTATCATTCCAATCAATTGAATAGAGTAGGAGTAAAGGAAATGGTAGTTCACGGAGTAACCAGGGCTAGAGGTATGCCTTATTGAACAAAATGAAGGTGGTTAAAAAGGATATGTTAGTACTTAGTAGCAAGTAGCCTACAGGGTGACCCCTAATGAGATTGGCAGATTCATGTAGCGAACCCAAAAAGTTCGGGATAAACAGCTTGTGTTCGAAGCTATCATGATTTTTTTTTTGTATAATTCACTAGGCAATTACAATTTTCAAGTAGTTGATATCCAAATATAAAACACATTCTCTATGTGATCCATCTACAGTGAACGAAGCTTATTGATCTCTTGGATGTTCTCCTGTACTAACTCTAGGTACAAATGCATGTAATTAATATATGCTCAGAAGTTCTAATGACCTTCAGTGGCTGGTGAATTGAATCTTATCCATTTGCAACTACTTTGGAAATATTCTTTGGGTGGTACTTTTCTCCATATTTCAATTTCTTCGCTATACATTGTTTAGCGTTTAGGTCTGGATCTTAAGCCTCTCACCTGCTGCAAAGTTGGGGAAGAAACCTTGGGTTTTCGAGGCATTGGCTGCTCAACCATGTTTGTGGTACTCTACCCAACATTCTTACTTTCACCTTGTCCATGCCAGCTTTTGTGGATTCTTTCAATTAACCCTTTAAAGTGAAAGACTCCTTAATTGATGCATTTTGGCACCACACTTCATATATCACTCGGTCTCGATAATCTTCTGCACAAGAGCGCTCAACCTGTAAGGCATGACACTTGGATGAATAATTTCCAACCATAGTCCTTTTGCATTGGTTCGTCCAAAACTAAACTCTAGAAAATTTTTGTTCTACTTTTGTTCGTAAATGAGATCTCAAATTTAGCTATAGTTTCATTAGCTAAATTATATTAGATCTCTATGTTTTCTATTCGGTTTTCTCAACCATTGTTACCACTGTTATACTGCCCTAACCCAACCATGGTTAGGTTTTTATCTATTGGGGAACCTATGCAGTCTCTTGCGGAACCATAAAGCAACACTTAAATATCTTTCCTCTTTAGAACCTGCTAGGCGACACTTGAGTCCTAGGTGAGTTTGAAATAAGTGTTGAATTTTTTTGGGGTGCAAATTAGATGCTTAAAGAACAATGAATATGGTCCTTAGGCTTATGAAATGTAACATTGTTGACAACAATTTAAAAAAAATTAAAGCGAAAGAATATATGTACAAATGGTATTTTGTATATATATATATATATATATATATATATATATATATATAATTCTAAAACATGTAATGTTAGAAGTAGACCTTGTTAATTCATATACTTTTTATAAGCTTTAGAGGCGGATACAGAGGCTAGGGCACTGGAAATTATATAAGCATAAAAAATATAAAGGAAAATATAGTAAAAAATTAGTTATCATATAGGAGAACCATTTGAAATAGCTTTAAAGGCTGGAATAATGAAAAATATGTATGCATAGAAAATATCGGACAACTATTTTTTTTAAAGTAAAAATCTATTTAAATATCTTCATGAGCTGGTGTAAAGCATAAGAATGTATTTTTCTTAAATTAAACCATAAGCTATATATAAGTAAATAAAGAGAAATTAGGTTCAGAAGCTAGAGAAATGAAAAATTATTTAGCATAAAATATATTGAAAAACAATTTCTTTTAAATTAAACTATAAGCTATATAAGTAATAAAAAATAGCTTCTTAAGTTGAAGTAACTTTTATTTAAGCATAGAAAATTAAGAATATAAGATTTTTTTTGTTTCTAAATTAAACCATAACAATAAGATAATATATAGTAAATCTATTCAAAAAGCATTATGCTCTAAACACAAGTGCCAACATTAATAATTCTATTCTTTCAAAAGAAACTAACCCAAGGAAGTCTTTTATGTTAATTCACTTAAAGCATTAATAATTATTTGAAAATTTTCTTTGCAATCGGCAAGGAGTCATTCTTTATTTATCTCTTATGCATTGATGAACCTGGCCATATATCTTTTCTATACAAATAAACAAAATAATTTTAAAAAATGAAATGATCTAACTCGATAAGTCCATCTTTTAAAAATCTATGAAAATAGAAATAAAGTTGTAAACTTGCATATGCCCACGTGATTTAAATGTAATTACATGTAACTCCTTAACTAGACATATATATTTCTCGATTGCAAGATTTAATCCAATCGATTGATACTTTGATATATCAAATTGTGCCATAATGTATCTCACTATAATCATATTATACCATAAATAGACAATTTCATAGCCTCTTATTTATATATTCATATTGATTCCGATAGCTTAGAACGTTCCCCGACAGTTATTTTCAGATACCACTATATAATATAACCCATATTTGCTTAGTACAAAGTACCCTTGATAAACTCTTAGTGCAATAACATGCAACACTTGCTAGTCTCTATCCTCACTGAAGAAGCATATCTCTTGTGGTATAATTTCCTCTCCAAAGTGAGAAGTAACCGTTCGTTTTCTAAAAAGGTCTCATCCAAAAAGGAAAAATAATACTTGTCTCTTTCCTCATATAATGTGTTCGTGTGTACATCAACATGCATGCTTATAATTTTGTTCTTGCTGTATCAAATTATATTTGGAAGATGCATGCTGGTGTGCATACCTGTTTGTGTTAGTTTTGTTATTTCCTTTATGAGCAAGGCAACCATATCATTAATTGTTTGTATTTTTATACCTATCTCTACTATTATAATGCAGACTCCAAAATGTAGCTAATACCTTTAATTGATTGATGGTCTATCATTTCTAGAAAAAGTTAAAATTGAGGAAAATTCTCATAGAAATTATCTCATTTCAATATAGCCACGTCATTAACTTGTTCTAATTAGAAATCTGTGTCTCCCTTTTACTCACTTTCCAAAGCTATCTATATCATCAAATGCTTTTATTTAGAATTTAGAATTGGCCTTTCCCCCCTCCAAATTCAATCATCCTATTTCCTATCCCCCTCGCTCTCACACTATATTGTATAAAAATATATATTTCCTACCCAATGCACCACACGTAAAAAAATTTAACTAGTTCATATTTATAGTATTTGTATCCTTCCCTCCCCTTGGTGGCACTTCAATTATCAGATGTTATACTCAGATACTTTATTTTTGCCGTATCCACAACAAAATTCAATCCCGAAAGTTTATAGTTCCTCATATCGGCTTACTCGTTCACATATAAAGCTTTTATCAGTATGTGTCTAATATCCTTACTGGTGCCATCACACGTGCACATAGTTATATCTAGTTGAGTGCGGTCTTGAGCACTTAACCATGTGCGGGATCGGGATCCTCTGCACTAATAAAATTAGAGGCACGGATATAATTCGGCAGTTTATACATGAGGCATATAAGGGGGCAGTTCCTTTCGATCATATGATGATTGGTTGAAATTTCTCATTGTATCTTTGCGTTGAAAATTCAGAGCGGAGGATCCTGTTTATGATTAGTGCCCACTTGGATCTGTTATATTTTCTTTATGTTACTCGGCGATCATGTCTTATCTCTCTTTTGTTCAGAATTTTGAGTATGGTTAATTCATCGTTATCTTCAATACTTCACCAGGTGCGGCCACATGTGTTGTTGCACATCATGCTCGACACACTTGACCAACTGTCCGCTCTGTCGCAGAAGAATCGATCAAGTCGTCAGGACGTTCCGGCATTAGTCAACAACTATGCCTCACCTTAACTCAAACTGTAGCATTTTCTTTATCAAACAGTCGGTGAGCTTATTGTATGCAAATGAGTTTTCTTCAAGGAATTTCATCGTAACAGTAATTGCTTGTGTGTAGATAATGAGATATTTGGTTGTTGATATACCATCAGCCTTGCATAACTGACAAAATTTGTATTGTCATGGAGTAGCAAAAAGGTTAGCAGTTGGTCCTTTGGGGTTGTTGATGGGTACATTATTCTATGCCTTTTGCATCTTTTTTGGAAATTTTTGGGTTGTATGCATGTCCTTGTTATGATGCAGATGGTCAAAAAGGTATTCATATTCTTGTTACTCTATGTGAGTTCACAATGTATGCTTCGCTGTAATGAAGTAAAGAGGAGATTATGTGTGGGAGTCATTATCCTTTTAGGGTTGTGTGGTTGAGGTTTTGTTGATAGTGCAGTTTCAACCATATCAAAATTTATAAACTTGGTTGGTTCAAATAGTTAGGAGTGTAAATGAATATGGATAATCCGAGCCGACTCCATATCCGATCTTTGATCAGTATAGATAATGATTTTTATTTCTGATTACTATTCAAATTCTTATCTGCATCTGTGAAGAGCCACCATATACAAATATGTATATGTTGACATTTATATCCGATCCGTTAATCTCCCTACAATCCGATCTGTTAATCTTCCTACAAAAAATAATCCATACCGTTGGCTAACATAACGCAACTTGATACATTTTGTGAAACGGGTAATATGAAACACAAATCTTCAGTAACATATAGTTATGAATTCGGTTATAACATACTAGAAACATATTCTAAGCATGACTTGAAGTTGCATTCTGGCCCGTCGGAAAGAAATATATTTTAAGTGCAATAAATCATGTTTGTTTGCATGAAAATAAATTTAATTTTCAACTAGGTCCAACGAAACACATTTTATGGGAGAATCAAGAGAATTTATCATTCTAAACCTAGGAGACGAGGAAGTATTTCTTTCTTGAGGCTCAGCAGTACATGTGGCTGCATATTTTCTTTTTAATTTAACATTATTGGCTTACATGATGTATGTGGAGTGATGCGGAGAGAAGAAGCATAAGACAAATTTGCTTGATTTGCTTTACTTCTAAAACTAAATAAACTTCAATATTCTACTAAATTAAGCAAACAGGCTGATTCCAGACTCAAGTTAAAACTAATTAGGCAGATATCAACTCCTACTAATTAAAATATTACACCTAATAACCTATTTATACATGATTCACATAAAGGTCAAGAAAGGAACATGTTCCCCTAAGCTCGAGATTTTGAAGACAAAATGTATTTGATATAAATCTCTTCCATTTTTTCTTTTTCTTTCCATTAGTTTTCACACTAATGATAGCGTGTGTGTGTGTGTATGTTGTGGGTCTCTCACCACCTTGCTTCCAATCAAGTACCTCACTTCATATAAATCACATCAATTCCCTCATATTCTAGTTTCTAACACAATTCTTATACACTATAAAATTCCCGGGGGGAAACCCGATGGGTATGTGCGATAAGTTGTTTAATGCGTTCAATTATCCTCTGAGGCGTCGGAACGTCACTTTTCGTCAGCAAGAGCAAGAGCAAGAGAGAGAGATTTCAATTGGCAACATCGAAAAAGTTGCGGTGCCGATATATGTGCCTAAGCCCTTGAAGAAGGTTATCGAAAAGACTGTGGCATCACCGGTGAAACAAGTAAATGATATCGATTACAAGTTCGAGGAATTCATAGTTCGAACGAAGAATAAGTTTGTGATCAACTAGTTTCTGCATCGCTTTTCTATTTATGGTACTTCTAGCAATATTGATATGTGGTTTGCTAGTGCAATGCACACACATGTAGCATTATCATATGATTGTGCAACTGATTTGGTCGATGTTTTGGAGATTTTATTGTTTTTGCTTATAAATAGTCATGTTTCCTTTGATCGCAAGGAACTAAGAGCTGTACTTTTGAATGAATTAATGATTGAATGGAACTTAGTTTGAAGCACAAAAAAGTTACATGAGAAAGATTGGAATTTGAATGCAAGAGCAGGATGCAGATGGTCTTCTGTTTTACCGTGTTAGTTGAATTTCTTGAATCTTGTTATCACAATTCTTATATCATAAGTCATAACTGCCCTACATTTTGGAGTAATTGGGTTTGAAGTTGTTCATGCATATTAAACAAATGGCTCATTAAGTTAGAAGAGAAACAAGTGAATTATGCATTATTTCAAATTTTAGCCAAAGATGCGAAATGAAACCCAAGCCAATTGAGGTTTGAATTAACCAAAAAAAGAAGAATATAATAACTAACTTGCGAAATGATAATAACTACAAAAATGAAAACAATGAAAAGCCATTGATTAAAATGTAAACACAAAGAGAATTTATCGGGGCAATTTGAATGATCGTTCTTGAGGCGTTTTTTCCTCTCACACACAGATGTAACTAACAACGACTTCTTTTGAGATACAAGTGTTACCATTCTATAAGTAAAATCAAACTGCAGTGTTTTAAAACAAGAAATGGGTTTTCAGCTAATCAGACAAAATTGAGAAGAGTATTATCAAAATTAGGCAACATTTAATAAAGAAGAATTGGTTTTCGCCACTACCATCCCAGTGTTACAAACAATAAGTTGGGCATTTTAGGTCCAACTCCTGTATATAAGTAGAGAAAAGAGTTTCCAAAGGAACGTACTACACAACGTGGCTAAAGAGTGAGGAGCCCACTCCTGAGTGGTCCTCATCCCTTTTCTGTTGCGTTGGAAATTGCTTAAGAAAGTTGCGGTAGGCCCTTAAGCTCTTAAAAGTATTTAAAACTCTATATTCAATTTTTTCTAACCGTAATATTTTGACATCCCTTCATGAAAATGTCCTCTCTACAAAGTCTTTCTTTTCTCTTGCACAAAGCAATATACTATTTTACATATTGTAAGCTTGAAGGGTAGACATTTTGAACTGGCTCATGAGACAGAGTAATCATTGTTTAGAAGATCTAAACTCTTTTGCATTTCCCTATCAATGTTAAATTAAGATAGTGTTTTTATTTCAAACCAACCTCCTCGGTAGAATAGAAGAAGGGATAAAATTAGAGGCAATCAGAGATAGTGTAAAGATCACAAAATCCATGTACTCTTTTGTTTATAATAAGATCTTTTCTTTTAAAACTCGGTATATATTTGTTTCTTTTTTTAATATATGCATGATCATTACTTGTGTCCTATTGGTTGGAACGCTGTAGGAATTTTTGAGTGAGAATTGTGGTTTTTAAGAAAGTAATTTTTTAGAAAAGATTTTATTAATAAAGATTTTTGGTTGGAGAAAAGAATTTTTTTGGAAATAATAAAATTATTTATTTGAAATTATCAAACACAAAAATTATTTTGAAGTAAAAAGATTTTGATTTGTTTTCTTTGATTTGAATTTTATTAGATGTAATTAGATTTTCTTTCCTTTAAAAATAAAATAAAAGATGTATGTAGTATGCTGAATAAGTTTATATTATTATTATTATTATTATTGTTATATATATATATATATATATATATATCACAAATGTAAAATTTCTAAAAATTATTAATATTATCATAATGCATATAATGTATAGAGTAAGTTTGTGTTGAATTAATTATCTTCTCAACTAAATTTGTGGAGTATATAGGGGACACACAGTTCAGTAATGGGCAATAGGAGTTTGTGGGGGAAGACCCGGGATCCAACTCATGATCTCCCATTTAGTTCTTCAAGAGAGGCACGCGGGCTCGGTGGGCTTCATTTTTTTCAAATAAAATAAAATAAAATTTGTGGAGTTTAAGATTCGTTAGTAACTTATTTGTTACTTCGGGTTTTTCTACTTCGGGTTTTTCTAAAACGAATCATACGAAAGTTTTTCTTTTAAAACAAACCCAGAAACCCTAATTTTTTGTCCGGCGTAATCTAAATTTTTAACTCCAAAAACAATCTTTCTCCTCTGTCTTTTCTTATCTCCAATATGCTGGCCTTCCAAAAACAATGGAACGCATCATCAAGAAAGAAGAAGTTGCCCATCCATCGACAATAGTCTCAAAAACAAATTCGCGGCTAACTCTCCATGATCTAGCAACTTGATATAGGAATTGAGTTTACTATTTGTAAGTTCCCTCCCTCTTCTCCACTCCTTATTTCTTGGATTATGAATAACCCTAACTTTACCTAAGAGTATATATACATATATACATGTTTTTCTATACACCCTATATTTCCATATACAGAGATCTAATCCTAATTGTGTACATCGTGTTGATCCAGCGACTGCTCTGTCGTAGTCAACTAAGCTACGAGCGATTGACATCTCTTCGTCGTCATCAACGTGCAAAGTTAGGATAAAGTCGTTACTTCTTTTAGTTAGATTCTGAAACTGTTTTTAAACTTCAACTTGGAATAGGAATATCTACTAGCACAGAAATCCAATTTGAGTAAACTCATATTTCTGATATAACTATAGTGAATAAGCTAAGTTTTTCATTTACACTTTTTCTTTAAAAAAACATACAGAAAATTATGTCATCTGCATTTTTAAGTTATGTGACAAATCTAAAACTGATCTGGCATGTCCTGCGCAGCCACCCGTAATTGCTGTAACTCCTCCATTAGGTACCCAAATTAGGCAAACCCGGTTGGGTTATTTTCTAAACTCTTTGATCTAAAACTTTCGTGTTGAAAGTATTTTAAAATTAAGACCTGAAACTGTTTGTCTGTGCTCTTGTAGCTGTAACATCAATTCTGATTTGTAAAACAATAAAATTGTTTTCAACCCTTGCTTTAAAAATACGATAACTTGAGTTTCAGAAAACCAAATTAGGTCAAGTTTGATTTGTCGTATTTCTTAAGTGAATTAGTTGCATTTTCCCTTCAGGTTGTTTTTACTAAAAATTGACAGACACAAGTTTAAAATGTATTTAAAAATGAGTGACGAATCTGAACCGAAGTAGGAATTATCTGCACAGTTGTCGTAGAAAAATTATAAACCTCTCTATGCTTATCGTGTTGAGTTCGTTCTTTTTGCATTGTACACCTAATAGATAAGCGCACTTTTCATATTTAGTAAATTGTTCCGTAAAATGTTCAGAACACTATTAAAACTGCACCCGAACTCCAGAGTTGTTTTCTGAAAATGCTCTAGTCTAATCTGATCTGCATGATGACACCAAAACCCCATAACTCCCACATTCGGATTCCAAATTCGGTGAAACTTGAACTCACGTTTATCTAACACCTATGCCTACATTTCTCGTGTTGGCACTGTTTTCATAGGAGTTTGTTATCTGCTGGTTTCCTGCTCTTATTTATTCCACTGCTATTCTGAATTCGTCTAATTGCATTTCATATATTTGATATGAACCCAACATAAACCACTTGAATATTTAAAACTCATGAACTCATGAATTCATGAATATGGTATAAACCACCTGAATACTTGAAACTCATGAACTCGTGAATCCATGAACTTGACACGAACCTACAATATATCAAGTATTCATGAATTCGTGCTAGTATTTGTATCTAAACTCTAGAACTTAAATAAATAATTGACATGGGGATGGGAAAGTTCGACGAATGAGGGTATTTATACATAACAAGGATCATACATGATCGCCGTGGTCTCGGATATTACGAGACATTGCATTACTAACTCATGAATATCTTAAATCCGTGTTTCTGTTGCTCCGAGAGGAAACAAAATATTCTCGTTACGTGTAAAACCCTCATTAGTCGAATTTATAAATTTAAAATACAATATAATATATTAGAGAACAAATATCATGATATTGTTGCTTTATTTTTGCCGGTTGATTGTTTTCTTGTTTTATATATCATGTTCTACTTTAGCATTTTTTTAAAATTTGGAACCGAACTCTATTTCGCTAACGGGCATTCCATTTCTTTGTTCTCTTTTACTTTTGGGAATGTCCGTCGGTTAATTCTGAGACAGGAGACCAAGCTCAGTACGAGATGAAGCCGAGCGAGCAAGACAACAACTACTTTTCCGCTTAAGCCGAGTTTTAGTGGATCGCAATATTCCTTTGTTTAAGGCTACTCTTTTATTCTTAGTTTCATTAAAAATTTCAAACTTGTTCAGTTCTTTATTTAAACTATGTAATAAGTGTTGTTGGATATTATTTTATTGTTTTTAAATTTTTGGATTTTTATAAATTATCTATTTGATTATTCAGAATCTTAGCGTATTCATATCTGAAAGACGTGCTTCTTGATGTGAGTACGTTGCGAGTCTTATCAGCTCTCGCTCCCCATCTTTTGGGAAACGGAAAGTGACTGATAGAGTTAGATCTAAACGACATGATTAAAGGAAATTAAGAACAATATGTAAATTGTTAATTCAACCAAAAGACGGTACTTATTAAAACAGAATGTAAGTAAAGAATTCATACGAGGGCTTCTTGTTGTTGTTGTTGTAGTGTTTTTTAATTTCAATGGATTACTCGGCTTATTTTTGTATTTTGCGGTAATTTTCTAACATTTAGACCATCCTAGCCCAACATAGAGTTGCCATTACTTCATGTTGCTTAATCCCAATCCCCATCAAAGTGACAAAGAGATCATACCCACTTCATTTCATTAATTTTTTTCTAATCCGCACATGATTCCTCCAGCAAAATTATAAAAAAACCTCACTTTAGCCAATCATCTCCCCATGATATCATCGTTCATTATCATAAAATAATCACTCTTTAACATACATCATTTCTTTTATAACAATGTATATATACATTAAAAGCACATAGATCAAATTAGATGCCCTCAGATAAAATCAGAAACCAAGGAATATCTTCCACTATCCTTTGTTCAATAATCACCCACCAAGGATTGCTTGTTTCAAGAAGCAAGCACAAGAGTATATGCTCAAATCTAGTAGCCATTTCAGGCTTTCCATAGATTAGTGTCGTGCACATCATAAGTAGGGAATCAAATCAAAACACACACACACACACTCTCCATGCATTTGATAACAGTTCCTTGCTTCTATGTTGGCTATAGAATCTACAGGTACACAAAGTTAGCTAGACTTGCAACAATATAAAGCTAGAATATATTTGATGGAAAGCAGCGAGAAAAGAATGGACCCTTCAAGCTGTATGAATAATGTTCTTGCTTGCATTATTAGCCTGCTTGTTTTTGACGCTATCTTCACATCGAAAGCAAGAATCCATCCATCAAATTAAAAACTTCAAATAGATCTCTCACTCATCCCTTTTCCATTTGACATGTACCTATCTCCTAAGCTTCAAGAAACAATTAATGGAGAGAAAGGAGAAGCCTCTTGGATTCTGCAAGCGGCTAATCAACTTCCTTACAAAGAATCTCTCCCGGTATGATACCGATAGGAAAGTCACTCTCGGCTGTGCAATCGAGCGAGGGAAGAGTAAAAGGGTTACAGTACCAGTTAATGGAACACTTTCCGACGATGCAAAAGATATGAAAAAACATCGATTTGATGAAGAAGATGAAGTTCAACCTGTGCCTCCGATCAACATGAGTGTCAACATCCCCATCACCGATATCATGGAAGATAAGAATGAGGAGAAGCTCAAGAAGAAGAAATTGGTGAGGATAATATCAAAGGGCGCTTCCAGAGATAATATTCATGACAAGGGCATCGAAGAAATGCTGACCAAGAAGATACCGCCAGTGAGCGTCAAAGGTGACAACAAGTTCGAGAATGATTTATTAGATCGGATACCATCGAGAGATCGGAAGAAGGTTGAAGGTGAGGCTACTGCAGTTAGGCCGCCAGCGAATGTACCTGAAGGTGAGGTTACTATGGTTAAGCCGCCAGTGAAACTACCTGCAATCGGAAGAGCAATTTCTAATATCGATAAAAAATCAGATGCCTTCATCAAAGAGAGGAAAGAATCATTTGGTAACTCATGAGTGAACCATATCATGTCTGTGTTGAAATTGGATGTAGTAAGGGTATCAATATGTAAATGTTGCAAAAGGAAACAGAAAAAAGCTATAGATGATTGGTTTGTATTATAGCTATGCAAGATCTAATTGATATTGCTTCATATTCATGAGTTAAGAATATATAGATGCTTGAAAATAAATAAGATTAAACCTACCATCTATGTTTCTTGTATTCGCTCAGTCTCTTTATACTATAGAATCTCCATTTAGGTTAGCTACGCGATACCCTAAAAAAGCATGAAGGATGTTCATTTGTCAAACTTCTGAAAAAATTACACATCGATGATGTAAAATGTACAGGCACCAATCACTACAGATAGTCGACTAACACTGACTACATGATCAGACAATTGAGTTGTAGGAGCTTGAAGAAAGATACCGTCAAGAACTGGAGAAGGACCTCAAAAGATTTGAAGGATGGCAATTTATTTATTCTTTTGACCATATATTTTCTTAGAGTAGAAATGAGGCCAACATCAAAAATTATCACTGCAGTTTGGGGGAAGAGGCAACAGGGCATTTGCCAAGAGTGTTCCAGAGTATGTAATCCCCAGAAGATGCCTACAATATTAAAAACATACCGTGAGCATAAATAAACCTGGCAATGTTGATATAGCAATATCAATCACAAATAATATTCAGAATTTCATGGCCAATTTTCTTAGCACACCATTTACTGCTGATTTTCTTAGCACAACATTTTACTTAAATAGGTTGTACAGCAAGCAGAAGAATTTACAGATAACATGCAGTAAATGAAAATTTGAGCAGGAGTGGAAATAGTGAGTTTGATTGGGTTATAAAACTCTATGGTTAAATGATCAACCAATTTCAAGTGATGAAATGGCTTCATACTGATATCATCGAACATTCTATAATAGTCCAATGCTACATGTATTGTGTGGCCTAAGAACACTAGCCCTAGAAAAGCTAAACTTAATCTAATAAAAGGGGCACAATCACATGTCATGTTTAATAAATATGACCCTACCTAAGGAAAAGTTCAAAAAACATAAATATTAAACAAGGTACCTGCATAGAGATCTCGACTGGTGCTTTCACAGCAGGGTAAATGCTTACCTGCACACCATAGATCAAAGTATCAGGCAATTGATGTGCAATTTTAAGTGCATCTATATAAATAGTAGAAATCACAATTAAATGGACCTTTAGCATGGTATATACAATACTCTCGATAATTAAAGGTGACAAACCTCAATGACACCAAAATATATTACAAGGTTAATAAAAGTTAATAAAAGATATAACATATTTCAAGCTATGACAGGAAGGGCTGAAATACTGTGGTCAGCAAAGTAGTATAAAAGCAATGGCAAAAAATACAAAGAAAATCATCTGAGTGTATTGTGTTTTTTTTGGGAGAACAATCATTTTCAATTATGTGATGGTTTCAATGGGCTCCAT